>WOAB01000644.1:9610000-10810000 GCA_027886185.1 Rheum nobile | reverse complement strand
GAGTTTAAATAAATTACAGTGGAAGTCTTAAACAAAGTACAGCGGAAGTCTTATAAAAGATATTACAAAAAGGGTTGTGATCGTAATGATCACCTGCCCAAGGATCTCAACCTGATTAAAAGAAATTATTAAAACATCCAAAAACAACCGTCGTCTTCATAGTCAATCTAGTCTCCTCATATCTTCGCTCTATCTGATGTGCCGAATCGAACGGATGATACCAGCCCACATGCGGAGAACAATGTTCGTGGGTTAGTCTACTTGAATAGACAAGCAAGGGTAAAAAGCAGAGTGGTTTGAGTGATCGTAACCGTTTACTATCATTGTCCCTTGAATAATAACTGAAGGGACGATACATAACCCGGTACTGTCACGGAATAACAACAAGAGGTATGCACAAGAGAAGATTCTGGAAGACTTGATCTTCACAGAAATCGACTCGAAAAGAGACTCCAAGAGATTGAGTCTTTAAGGAAATATGACAAATCTGGAACGTTTAACAGAATTACACATCAGTGATTTAAAGGCTGACTTAGATGTTTCGGTTCACGACCAACCTCATCGCTTACAGCGAATCCAGATTGTAAAGAGAACGTACTCTGATCAAAAGTCGAGACGAGCTTTCCTAGCTGCACTATTTACTTAGCTGCACTACTCGCCAAAGGTATATTAATTATGTGCACTCGGGCACTTTATCTTATTTAATTCCAAAACCCACATGACATTATAAGCTTTTAAACATCCCTCGGGAACTAAATCCCTAAGGCAGAGTTGACTCGGGAACTAAATCCCAAGAGTCGAATCGAGAACTAAATCTCGCGGGAACTATATCCCTCAGGCGGAATCAGGAACTAAATCCTTACAACGGCACTAAATAAGAATGGTAGGAACTAAATCCTAACCACCAGGTTATCAAGAAACGACTAGCACTCGTACTGAGATACACAGTAGCGTTCCTACGAATACTCGTTCTAACTAAACAGTTACAAACGCAACAATAACTCATATCAATGCCCTCAAGGCCAGTTACAGATAAAATAGCATTGTTCTAACAATATACAACCTATAATAATATCTATATTAATTCACATATATATATAATAGCGTTGTTCTAACAGATATACAACCTATTATAACATCATATTTTAATTTTCCAAAATAGTTAACAAAACCGTTTCCATATGAACACAATAATCATTCCAAATTAATTACTCAGATAAACAACTGATAATTAATGTAAATATGGAACGATGAGCAAGAGCGAACCGCCACTTGCCTTAATCCGCAGAGTTTGAACGAAGTCTAACGACGGGATTCCGGGCTCGACACAGAGATGAATCTGTCAACTCCGGTACCTTCGGATCGACCCATACAGAAACCCTAAGTTAGATTCGACAAACAACAATACAGAACTACGAAAGGACGAAAGGAATCGACAGAAACGAAACCCGAACGAAGGCCTCGGAAGCCAACCACAACAACTCACGGCCACCACCTCTCGCCGGCGGGCGCCGCCCAAATCACGGCGGGCGCCGCCTTAAATGCGGCGGGCGCCGCCTCACACGCGGCGGGCGCCGCTCATCCACGGCGGGCGCCGCTCCTTGGCCACACAGCACGGAAGCCGGGCAACCTCATCACGGCGGGCGCCGTTCTCCACGGCGGGCGCCGTTCCTGGCGGCGGTCGCCGTCTACCTGGCGGCGGTCACCGTAGCGAACGAAAACAGAAATACGAGAGGGAAAAACTTACCATCGACGATCGGTTTGGTTCGTCTTCCGCCTTGCTTGGTTTCTAGGCGTCCGAGAGCCTCCAATGCTCCTCTTGGCCACCGGAAACGACACTAAACGAGCTCCGACGATCCACTAGAGCCTTCCCGAGAGAGAGCGTTTTGAGAGCATTTTTGAGAGACGAGAGCTTGACAGCGCTTCCGCGTTTTTCAGCCCCTTTCACTCTCACCCAATGCTCTCTATTTATAGGCAAAATTAGGGTTGGAAGGGAGCTTGGGTAATAACCCCTGGTTAACCAACTTGTACTTTTGCCTCATGGATAATAGCTCTTGGACAATAACCTTTGGATAAAGAATCTTGTACTATTGCCCATTAGATAACAACTCTTGGGCAATAAACTTGTACCAATCTTAACCCGCATTAACAAAAGTCGTACACGAACGAGTACGAACTTCCAAAATATCTCGATTGTATAATTCTTCACTGAGAAAAAATATTACAGATACAGAGCACATTACAGAATGTCTCAAACCTTCAGAATTAAATCCGACGTACCAAACTGACCTTCGGGAAAAATCCATAATTCCCAAAATAGCCTTATAAAATTATGGGGTATCACATCACCTCCCCCTTAAAAGAAGTTTCGACCCCGAAACTTTGGTCGCCAATAACTTGGAAAGACGTCTAAGCATCTTTGCTTCGGTTTCCCAAGTAACTTCCTCTTTCCTAAACTTGGACCACATAATCCATACCAATAGTACGATCTTGTTGCACAGTCGCTTCACACGGCGTTCGAGAATGCGCACTGGCATCTCCTCATAGGTACCATTTGTCTCTAACTTCTCTCGAAGTATATACCCAAACCTTCTTAGGTCGGTATCCTTAACTAATCTGGTCTTCATAACTTATATTGCCAACATCGAACTTCCTATTTGCTTTTGTAACCGCTTATAACATATAGTCTACCATCCTTAATCTCGTTCGAAAAGATGTAATCATCCACAAGATTACCATTGCCTTAACCAGAGTATCTATTACAAAAATCTCCAATGAATCTTCGCTGATATGCCTTATTACTGCTAAAGACCTTAATAATCTTACATAGAAGAATACAACATCTTTCTACTAACCTCCTTTCGACAATCCGGTCCTTGAATATATACTTAGAAATCAACTGTACTACCACTTAGTACCTCCACCTGTCATACAGACCTTACATAAACGATTCACTTGATACCTTAATCATATCCGGCCCTTATGCCATATTTTTATCCCACAATCTTTACTCATGAGTTCCCACAAACAGTAATACTACAATCTATGTCAGATTACCTCAACATAATTCACTAATCCATTCCATAGGATTATACTCTTGTCTCACCCGAACGTGATATATGCTTATCTTAACCAACAAGGTTACATTTTTCCTCAAGTCCACTTGGTATCATCCGTAACCTCATCTCTATATATTATACCATGTAATCATTCTCACTATATCCACAAGGTTCTGACCATTATATAATAATGGTCTCCAAAATTTTCATAACGATATTATTGTACCTTTAATAGGAGAACACGCATCTCCCTCACAATTTCCTTATATACAAAATTCCAAAGTTCACATTTTAATTCCTTATAATCCCATTATCAACTCTTAGTAACCTCGAAACATAACATCCTTAATTTCCTTAAAGGTACCTCTTACAATTCCATCATTTATATGGAAGTAAGTTTGACCTTATGCCACTTCAAACTTAAATCCTTTAAGAATTCTATATTTTCTCCAAGAATAATCATAACATTTATTCGTATGCTCCCCAAACCAATCACATGAGAGCTTACTCCCATTTCCTCAAAGTATCATATTGGTAAATGATTCATTACCAATTGAATCAATCACTTGTGTCTTAATCCTTCAATAGATGTACACGAGTAACATTGTTACCTTACTCCTTAAGCATACATAAACTTAATCTATGAACTAAATCCTTCAGTTTATCGAAATCATCACTATGATCGATCCTTAAACTGTAATCCTTCCATTTAAGTGACCTCTTCCTAACATAGTAACTTCACAACCTGATCTTTCCAATAAGGGTTGTACTATACGCCTTATGGATGACCCATTCACATAAACTCCAAATATCGAATCTTGTAAATTCTCAAGTGCCATAACTCTTTATTCCCTGGAAGGACAACTTCCCAACTTTAATCATTTGACCCTAAAGTTCACTGCCAACTCAGGCCTCTAGTTTCCTCGAAACAAGATCGCAATCAATCGATTAGCACTGTTGTGCCTAATCACTTAATTTCCCAAAACGTGACATCAAATCGCCATAATATACATCAATCATTCTCTGTCTAATCCTTATATCGCTTCTCTTAAGGAAGCCTCATAACGGACCTCAAAACGAAACTTCGAATAGATCTCCCAAAATAATACTTTGGCGGAACCATCATTTTTCTCCGATAGCGCTAATACTGGTGCGGAGGTCATACATTGTTTCAGCTTCTGAAAACTGGCCTCGTACTTGTCATCTCAGACAAACTTCTTGTGGACCTTATAGAACTGACCGGTCATAGGTAGAGTGATCTTAGAAAATCCCTCCATGAACCGTCTGTAATATCCGGCAAGTCCAAGAAAACCGCGCACCTCTTTCACATTCTGAGGCTGCTTCCAATTGGCTACTGCTTTAATCTTCTGGGGATCAACCATAACCTCATTCTCATTGATCACATGGCCTAATAAAGCCATTTCCTTGATTCAAAAGTCATACTTAGACAACTTCGCATATAGCCGATTCTATCTAAGGACTGACAAAGTAATCCAAAGATGTTCCTCATGAGCTTCCACGCTCGGGGAATAAATCAAAACGTCGTCGATGGAGACCACCACGAACTTATCCAAGTATTGTTGAAAACATCGATTCATCAGGTCTATGAAGACCGCTGGAGCATTAGTAAGTCCAAATGGCGTGACTACGAACTCGTAGTGACCATATCTCGTCCGGAATGCAGTCCTCGGAATATCTTCCTCACGAATCCTGAGCTGATGATAACCAGATCTCAGATCGATCTTGGAAAAGACTTTTGCTTCCTGTAATTGATCCAACAGATCATCGATCCTTGGCAAAGGATACTTATCCTTGATCGTGACTTTATTCAGCTCTCTATAGTTGATACAAAGTCGAAACGATCCATCCTTCTTCTTGACAACCAAAACCAGAGCACCCTAACGCGATGCACTCGGCCTTATGTAATCCTTGTCAAGAAGATCCTTAAGTTGCTTCTTCAACTCTTGCATCTCCACCGGAGCCATCATGTACGGTGCCTTAGAAATCGGCGTGGTACCAGGCTCGAGTACAATAGAAAATTCCATGACACGATGCGGGGGAAATCCAGGAATATTCTTCGGAAAACATCCGAGAATTCACAAATAACAGGAATATCAAGAACTGATGGTTCATCTTTCGTGGGCGGATCCAGATAGCAAAGGTACCTGACACAACCTTGTCGAAGTAGCTTAAATGCTGCCATCGCATTGATAAGCCTGTCATTATCAGCGTCATTCCGACACTTGAATTTGCACACACTGGCCCCCAAATGACACCGTCACAGTTCTTGAACTAAAATCGATTACCGCCCCATGACACGTCAGTTAATCCATACCGAGAATAATGTCGTATGGAGCCATGGCTATACAGATCAAATCTGCTTCGAACTTCTTACCCTGAATGGTAATCGGAAATTCTGGCAAACGCTTGGTTCCAACCAAATGTTCACCATTAGGAAGATTCACAACGAAAGGTTCACAAACCTTGTTGCAAATTAAGCCTAGCTTACTAACGCAACTCTCCGAAATGAAAGAATGGGTAGCACCCAAATCAACAATATACACACAGGAGTAGAATGAAGGTATATAGTGTCTTGAGCAATTGGATCATTTGGTCCATCAGCCTCACGCATCTCGTAAAGGCGCTGACCTTGACCTCCAATCGTTCCTCTAGTACTTGGGGCCTTGGCCTGACTGGTTGAGTCGGGACCACAACTGGTGTACCCATTGACTCTCACGGCCTTGCCCTCCAATTAGCACGCTCAACCGTCTCATCCACCTGGCGATGCGCTTCAGCACTAATCGTCTTCCAAGTGGAAGGAGACAATGGCGAGTATTCCCGCTCAGGTGACAACACCGGACTTGGATAGATAAACTCCACTCCCGGGTCCTCACTGCCCACCAAAAGCGCTCCAAGTCATCGGACTTGTGGCCCTGCCCCTCGAGGTCTTCCTCAGGATTCTCTTATTCAAGGTCCTCTTCGGAAACCATCTTGATCATGAAATCGTCGTTATAGTACCCTCTAGCGTACCTTGACAACTCTTCTTCATCCTCAGTGTCCTCACCTGGCTCCTCTGTAGGCTCTTCCACAGGAACCACGGCCTCGTCGGACACTAGCACTACCGACTCAGAGAGTACGGTCTTCACCTCCTCGGGTGGACTACTAGGTTCACTGACCTCAAAACACGACGAGGGAACCAAAAACTCAAGCCTATCTAGAGATGGCGGAGCCATCTCGGCTTCTTCCGAGTCCCTGTAAAGAGAAAGGAATGCACCCATATCTAGCGGGGCAACGTCGAAGGAATTAGTCTTTCTAGACATAGAAGCAAGCTTACTATATCAGACTATACAGAAGACATGACTATGAACGGTTGAAAATGAAAACACCGTTTTTATTTTTAAACTCAGAGCCTTTTGAAAATACCTTTCAATCAAAAACGAGTAAATGGTTTTCAAATACCCAACCCGTTTTAAAAACTTTAGCTCTGATACCACAACTGTAACACCCCCAAATCTTAACCCATTTGGAAAGGTATTACCGCCAGTGACCTCAGTGTTCCTTACCGAGATCACCCAAGGCTTTACCGTTTAAATACAAATCATGAATTACAATGATACAAAATGATAACCTTATTTATATAAAACATGAGTCCCGGGATTACATCACAATCCCGAATAGGACAAACACAAAGTTTAAATAAATTACAATGGAAGTCTTAAACAAAGTACAGCGGAAGTCTTATAAAAGATATTACAAAAAGGGTTGTGATCGTAATGATCACCTGCCCAAGGATCTCAACCTGATTAAAAGAAATTATTAAAACATCCAAAAACAACCGTCGTCTTCATAGTCAATCTAGTCTCCTCATATCTTCGCTCTATCTGATGTGCCGAATCGAACGGATGATACCAGCCCACATGCGGAGAACAATGTTCGTGGGTTAGTCTACTTGAATAGACAAGCAAGGGTAAAAAGCAGAGTGGTTTGAGTGATCGTAACCGTTTACTATCATTGTCCCTTGAATAATAACTGAAGGGACGATACATAACCCGGTACTTTCACGGAATAACAACAAGAGGTATGCACAAGAGAAGATTCTGGAAGACTTGATCTTCACAGAAATCGACTCGAAAAGAGACTCCAAGAGATTGAGTCTTTAAGGAAATATGACAAATCTGGAACGTTTAACAGAATTACACATCAGTGATTTAAAGGCTGACTTAGATGTTTCGGTTCACGACCAACCTCATCGCTTACAGCGAATCCAGATTGGAAAGAGAACGTACTCTGATCAAAAGTCGAGACGAGCTTTCCTAGCTGCACTATTTACTTAGCTGCACTACTCGCCAAAGGTATATTAATTATGTGCACTCGGGCACTTTATCTTATTTAATTCCAAAACCCACATGACATTATAAGCTTTTAAACATCCCTCGGGAACTAAATCCCTAAGGCAGAGTTGACTCGGGAACTAAATCCCAAGAGTCGAATCGAGAACTAAATCTTGCGGGAACTATATCCCTCAGGCGGAATCAGGAACTAAATCCTTACAACGGCACTAAATAAGAATGGTAGGAACTAAATCCTAACCACCAGGTTATCAAGAAACGACTAGCACTCGTACTGAGATACACAGTAGCGTTCCTACGCATACTCGTTCTAACTAAACAGTTACAAATGCAGCAATAACTCATATCAATGCCCTCAAGGCCAGTTACAGATAAAATAACGTTGTTCTAACAATATACAACCTATAATAATATCTGTATTAATTCACATATATATAATAGCGTTGTTCTAACAGATATACAACCTATTATAACATCATATTTTAGTTTTCCAAAACAGTTAACAAAACCATTTCCATATGAACACAATAATCATTCCAAATTAATTACTCAGATAAACAATTGATAATTAATGTAAATATGGAACGATGAGCAAGAGCGAACCGCCACTTGCCTTAATCCGCAGAGTTTGAACGAAGTCTAACGACGGGATTC
Organism: Rheum nobile; assembly: GCA_027886185.1. NCBI lineage: Eukaryota > Viridiplantae > Streptophyta > Magnoliopsida > Caryophyllales > Polygonaceae > Rheum > Rheum nobile. Next base: position 10,801,938 of record WOAB01000644.1, on the reverse strand, counting down.
CGGCCTCGACACAGAGACGAATTTGTCAACTCCGGTACCTTCGGATCGACCCATACAGAAACCCTAAGTTAGATTCGACAAACAACAATACAGAATTATGAAAGGACGAAAGGACGAAAGGAATCGACGGAAACGAAACCCGAACGAAGGCCTCGGAAGCCAACCACAACAACTCACGGCCACTACCTCTCGCCGGCGGGCGCCGCCCAAATCACGGCGGGCGCCGCCTCACACGCGGCGGGCGCCGCTCATCCACGGTGGGCGCCGCTCCTTGGCCACACATCATGGCGGTCGGGCAACCTCATCACGGCAGGCGCCGTTCTCCACGGCGGGCGCCGTTCCTGGCGGCGGGCGCCGTCTCCCTAGAGGCGGTCGCCGTCGCGAACGAAAATAGAAATACGAGATGGAAAAACTTACCCTCGACGATCGGTTTGGTTCGTCTTCCGCCTTGCTTGGTTTCTAGGCGTCCGAGAGCCTCCAAGGCTCCTCTTGGCCACTGGAAACGAAACTAAACGAGCTCCGACGATCCACTAGAGCCTTCCCGAGAGAGAGCGTTTTGAGAGCGTTTTTGAGAGACGAGAGCTTGACAGCGCTTCCGCATTTTTCAGCCCCTTTCACTCTCACCCAATGCTCTCTATTTATAGGCAAAATTAGGGTTGGAAGGGAGCTTGGGTAATAACCCCTGGTTAACCAACTTGTACTTTTGCCTCATGGATAATAGCTCTTGGACAATAACCTTTGGATAAAGAATCTTGTACTATTGCCCATTAGATAACAACTCTTGGGCAATAAACTTGTACCAATCTTAACCCGCGTTAACAAAAGTCATACACGAACGAGTACGAACTTCCAAAACATCTCGACTGTATAATTCTTCACTGAGAAAAAATATTACAGATAGAGAGCACATTACAGAATGTCTCAAACCTTCAGAATTAAATCCGACGTACCAAACCGACGTTCGGGAAAAATCCATAATTCCCAAAATAGCCTTATAAAATTACGGGGTATCACAACCTTACCAGTGAGTTTATTTTCTCTTTCCCCCTGTTTAGTTCTGTCTTCTTCTACATTGAGGACAATGTGTGATTCAAGTGTGGGGGAGGGATTTAGACTTGTTGCCTATCATAGTTAGTGTACATAGTTTGTTTATGCATTTCAATTTTGCATCTCAGATTTGAGTTATTCTTATTCTAAAAAAAAACGAAAAAGCCATAAATATGAGAAAAGGCAATCAAAATCTTGGGATGAGCTGAAAACCCGAAAGGGCGGTTCAGGTAATAAGAAGGTAGTCCGACTGGTATAAACCGGTGCAAAAATAGACTGGAGTGATGTGAGTACATGTGAGATGTCTAGCAAAATGAAATGAGTGGCTAGGTGAAAACCCGAGAGGGAGCCTAGGCAAAATGAGCGTAAAGAAAAAAGAGTGAATTCTAGGTTCATTCTGGAGGTTGGCGTCATAAGCTGAGGTGATATAAGGAGTTCGGGTAGGTCACTCTGGAGCGATAAGGAGCTAGACAGGAGTTAGGAATAGATTTATCTCGCATCACTTGTTTTGGTTGTCTAGAGCTGATTGTTGAAATGTTGTAATTACTGGTATCATGTTTGCTCGCACTTCCTGAGGCCTTGGTATTTGATGACTGGAGTAGGATTAGTTTTAATTTACTCGGGACGAGTAAAGGTCTAAGTGTGGGGGAATTTGATAGGTGCCATTTCAGGCACCTTAACTAGTAATTATTGACATGATTTAGATGGAGTTTCGGTCTAGATTTAGACTAATTCTGTAATCCAGAAGAAGAGTTGAGAAGTAAAGATATCATAGGATTTACAGCTTTATGAAGGATGGAGAAGATGAAGGAGAAGATCTTCTTAAGACTCATGGAGGAAGGCTACCATCACTTTGTAGTACAGAAGAGCAGAAGATGAAGATTTGAAGAAGTTGTACTTCACCGCCCCGCGCCACAAGTCACCGCGACCCGGCGGTGGACTTCAGAGAAGGCAACACAGCGAAGCCACCGCCCCGCGGTGGATGTAGACGCCTCGCGGCCAGCGTTTATTTGTTTCCAATTTTAGCATTTTCGGATATTCCATTTTCTATTATTTTATTTCCGTTATTTTATTTGCTAGGTTTAGCTTATCTTTCCAAAACCTATTTAAGAGTTTTTTCAGTTTTTAGATGGGGACGTTCTCATTATTCATTCTAGATCTAGGGTTTGAACGAATGGAGAACTAAACACCTTTATTTCGCTAGACAATTGAAGCATTGCAATGAATTGGTTGTGAGATTTATATTCCTTGTTCTATATCTTATTAAGTTGGTTTAATTCTCTTGAACATATTGTCTATTGGTTTGTGTTGGTTTATCTAGAGTTGCTAACTAGGTTTATCGATATTTATCATAGTGCTAGGATTTGCATATAGCGGAATGCGAGTGCATATCTAGTGGCAAACACAATTGTTACATATAGTGGAATACAAGTGTGCAATTGTGAGAGAGAATTATTTGCATGTTAAGTAGTAAGGTTTTCTTCTATTTGCATGTATCCTATATCCTTGTTTGAATGCTATTGCTTTATCGATAGTAAGGTTTTCTTCTATTGATATTGTGGTAAGTGCTATCAACAACTGTCTGAATTGGTAGTTAATTACGATCAGGATGGGAACGACTATAAGATTGTGAAAAGAACTTGGAATAATAGTTATCAGTGATCAACCAGTTTTATCTGCAGTGTGGATATTTGTCTAGTGGAATACTTCCACCCATTATATTTATTCTTTCTTTAAAGCTTGAATCATTGTTACTCTGCGATCACATAAAACTCCCCTTGTTACTTTTCAGTTACACGTCTTTTGCATACAGATAACCGACTCCCTGTGAGATCGACCCTAACTTGCTTGCTATACTCTTTAGTAGGTGAATTAGGATTTCTTTGACAGGAAAACGATATCGGTTTCCGGCCTTGTCATAAATCTAATCTAATTTCTTGAAAATAAAATTACAAAAATACATAACGATACGCAGATCGTGTACAAGAAAACAATAACAATACGCATATCGTATTTTCTATCCTATTTGGGCCATTCCAGTCACCGCATGCAATAATATAAATCATACATGCATAATATAATATCAAATATTAAATGACAAGAATAGACTATTAATCATATTAACAGACTTTTAAGATTAAATTAATTAAATTATCTAATAAAATAAGTAATCCAATCTATTTATTGTTTTATTTTAATAAAATTATATATGGAATTAATACTAATATTAATCATTATCATGTATAATTGGATAAAATATACGCTAGAGATAAGATATCTTGTTACCATATCTAATTTAGGTAATTAAGATCTTAGGCTAACAAACCCTAACCCTAGCCACCTAACCCTTACCGCCGTACCATGCAGCCAGCCACCCCTGTCGGCCGCACGAACAGCCCAGCCACCGTGCTGCATAGCCCTGCCCCGCCGGACCACCACTGGACCACCATTGAACCGCTGTGAGCCATATTGGCCACCCAGCCACAATTTTACCCCTTCTCTCACTCAAATTTTGTAACAATTAAAAAAATTGATGGTTTTAAGGATAATATGGTGTAATTTTTAGAAAATTAATATTTTTGAAAAATTAATGTATGAACCAATTTCATACAAAATTAATCAACTTTGGGCATTCAAGGCATGAAATTCTAAATTTCTAGGGTTTGAATCAATTTTCACCAACATGAAAAATCAAGTATTTTTATGTGATTGTGATTTATACAAGAAATCATATCTCTTGCAAAAATTAAACATACAAATCGATTTTGGGCTCAAAATTAAGCAAAAAATCAGAACTTTTAACATGCATAATTTCGGTCGTGAGGCTGAAATTTTCGAGTATATCATATATATATAAAAGTCACAACTTTATGCATCCAATCAATTAAAATCACAATTTTAATCATATAAGTTAATCCATAGATCAATTTTACCACTAACTTGAACCAAAATAATCAAGAACATACATCAAAACTAATTAATCATGATCATATCAATTTATGCAAGAGGCTCTGATACCACTGTAGGGATTTAGATGCTTTAAGAGGAATTTCAAAAAACAGTTTTCTAACATCTAAATTTGGATCTCATCCATAAACTTGATATGAATCATATATGAAAGAGTAACATACCTTTTTATGAAAAACTTGTTACCGTGATCTCTTTGGAGAATAGAGCCTCAACTGTGACTCCTCTACTTAGTCCACACGAGCACGGTACTATATCGCCTTGCCTTCGTTTGCTAGATCGGGACGAGAAAACTCCAAGTATTCCTCTTGCTGTGCACGGCCGGCCCTAATGTGTATATTTGGGAGATAACTTTTCTCAACACATGAGATAATGGAATAATCCCTTGTTACAATCCAAAAGGGATATTTATGATTGATAAAATATCTTATCTTTTCTAAAGATATATTTCCTTATATCATCAAGTAAATAAATAACTCTTTATTAGAGCTTGATGAATAATTCACTCTTCCAATATTACTATATGGCCGAAATTCCCTTTTCCCACCATGGGCCTCGGGTTGCTTTGATCTAGCCCAATTACTCTATTGTGTGTGACCTTATAGGACCCAGATGGAATAGCAATGGGCCAAATCTAATTTATCCCCTAAATCTTAGTTGGCTTCTAGCAAAGCACTAAGACTACCTAAAATATCCGGATTATAAATCTCCATTATTAATCCTATTCTATCATTTGTAATTGTCATCTTGATTAAAGGACACATATTCCTTCAGCATGTGCTCATGGACACACACTAGAAAAACCGTACGTTTATAGTGTTATTATTACACTAATAAAAATGTGTGAATCCCAAAAGTAACTGCTAGCTAGATTGTCTTTTAATGGCAGTTGTAAATATAATCAAATCCACCAATACTAATTAACGGGGTCGATCCATTCACTTTAAGACCTGATACATCAATTAATTTAAGCAGCAATGGCTATTACCTATTGATGAGGGAATTAAGTGATTTTTGTAAATAATAAAGTAGCTTCCTTGATTAACTTTTAAGGAAGTTTAATAAATATGGGTATTTAATTATGATATTAAATGTGGGGCCAGTTAAATAAGAAAAGGGAAGAGAAGATCCAAGTATTAATTGAAACCCTAACTCTTCTTCTTTATTCTATGTTCGTTTCAATTGAGTAATTCAGGAGAGAGCCTCCATAACTAGTTTTCTGACTTGAGCGTCAGAGGGGCGTTAGGGGAGATCCAACCCTCCTGGTTCGTTGTTCTTGATTGCAGATTCAGCAGTCAAAGATATTTGAAGCGTTCTTCACGGGAATCAGCCGCCTCTTTATCGAATCTCTTCGTAGTTCAGATTCTTGCTACTACATTTTGGCTCCGTCTGTGGGAAGAGGCGAAGATGGTGAACGCAAGACCGACCGGAATTTTTGGTCTTCAACGTGACAACCAAGGGGATTCCTTGGTCAACGTGCAAGAGCAGGCCGAATTGAATCTTGCAAGAATGACAGTGACCCCGTTCGCGAGGAGAATTCATGAATAGCCACTGCCAGCTGTGTTTTCATCTTCATCTTTTGATATTTATGATGGGAAATCAGATTATGTTGTTCTTGTTGCATCATATTCGCATAAGATGGCTCTTTGGGTTGATAATGATGCATTGATGTGTAAATTATTTCCTAGTAGTCTTGGGAAAATAGCTGCTAAGTGGTTTCATGCTTTAGAACCGGACTCAATTTATTCATGGAATCAACTAGCTAAGAAATTTGTGTCTCGTTTTATTGCTAATAGTAGAGAGCCTACTACTATGGATGCTTTACTTGATATCAAAACGTGCAGGGGCGAGGGCTTGAAGCAGTTTGCTTCCAGGTGCATGGATTGCTTCGCTGATATCGAGAATTGTGATGAGAGGGTCGCTGCTACGACCATTCGATTGGCACTTCCTAGAGACAGTAGGTTAAGAGAGAGCTTGACTTTGAAGCCAGCTGCTGGAGTTCAAGAGCTTCAAGAGAGAGTCAGGCAGTATATCAAGCTAGATGATGATAAAAAATCATCTAAGGAAAAGAGATCGCCATCTTCGCAAGTGCGCCCGGATGAGGTTGAAAAGAAGAAGTCGGGAAAGGCTAAAGGCAAGGGGTTGCCGCCCCTTTCAGATCTGTGGGTTGTGCATACGGTGTTTAAGGATCCAATTTATCGCATTCTACCCAAGATCAAGGATAAACCTTTCTTCGCTCAGCCTCCAAAATTAAGGGGCGACCCCAAAGATCGGGACATGGGAAAGTATTGCGCCTTTCATAAAGAAAAGGGGCACCTCATAGGGAGTGCAAGTTCTTCAAGTCAGCACTTGAGAAGTGGGCATCACAAGGCCTATTGAACGAGTTCATCGATGCTGGTTCGAGTTCAGGTGGTGATCAGGCAAGGAAAAATCATTCAGATGATCAGCCAGAAGGAAGCAAAGATGCTCACAAAAGAGTGATACACATGATAGAGTCGACACTTAAGCAGACTATAAGCTCCATACATGATTACAGACAACATTGTCATGAACTAGAGGTCATGAAGAGTGATCGTGCACCTGCAAAGAAGCCAAGAGTTGAAGCAACACAACTGCTCACCTTTCCAGCTGATGATTTGCTCGAGCTTCTGCACCCTCACAATGATGCATTGGTTCTCACCGTCGACATGGGAACTTGCGAGGTACGTAGAGTTCTTATTGATTTTGGCAGCTTTGTGGATCTTATGTTCTTTGATATGTTTAAGAAATTGGGAAGAAAACAAGAAGATCTAATCCCTATTTCTACTCAATTATTGGGTCTTGGTTCATTTCCTGTATGGCCACTCGGGATGCTACGCGAGACAGTAATGGTTGAGGGCAAGGCGGTTGAGGCCGAGTTTTTGGTCGTCAATGTGCCATCTTCTTACAACGCCATCTTAGGGCGTTCGTGGCTGCATCGGATGGGAACCATGCACTCTACCTTGCACCAGCTCATTATTTTCCCGCACAAGGGGGGCGTGGTGTGCGTCAAGGGAGATGAAGGAGTAGCTTGTCATTGCTTGGGAGCGAAATCGAGCAGCGCCAACATGGTCCTCGCTTATCCTCAAGGGCTGGATGAAGTGGGGACGTCTCCTTCAGAGAAGTCGGTTGAGGCCCTGCAGAAAATTGATGTAAGTTCCTCTGAGCCCGATAAATATTTTTAGTTGGTGCTAACATTTCAGGGGATGAATTGGAGTCTTTGTCTAGACTCGTAAGAAGAAATCACAAGGTCTTTTCTTGGACCCCAGACGAGATGCCAGGCTTGAGCCCGGATATTGCTTGCCATCGCTTGAATGTTGATAGAAATGTCAAGCCCATTGTTCAAAAAGCTCGTAGGTCTTTAGTGCAACACAGCGATGTAGTTTTGAAGGAGTTGCAAAATTGTTGGAAGCGGGGGCAATTAAAGAAGTCCAATATCCAACATGGGTCGCCAACACCGTGGTGGTCAAGAAGAAAAATGGTGAGTGGCGTGTGTGTATGTTGACTTCTCCTATTTGAATAAGGCTTGCCCGAAGGATATGTTTCCTCTCCCAAAGATTGATCAACTGGTTGACTCAACTGCTGGCCATGCAAGGATGAGTTTCCTAGATGCTTACAGAGTTTATCATCAAATTCCATTGATAGAAGATGACCAGGAAAAGACAGCCTTCATGACACCAAGAGGTATCTAATGCTACAAGGTTATGCCTTTTGGTTTGAAAAACGCTAGGGCAACTTTCCAAAGAATGGTTGTTTCTTTATTTGGAGACTTGACTGGCAAGACAATTGAGGTTTACATTGATGACATGGTGGTCAAAAGAAAGCAGTAGAGTGAGCACCTAGCAGACTTACAGCAGGTGTTTGATACATTGAAGCAAGTTGATTTGAAGCTGAACGCATCCAAGTGCGTCTTCCGCGTCAACTCAGGCAAGTTTTTGGGGCACCTAGTTACTAGAAGAGGCATAGAAGCAAGTCTGGATCAGATCCGGGCTATTCAGTCTATTCAAAGTCCTCGCAGTGTGAAAGACGTGCATAAGCTTACAAGGAATACAGTAACTCTGAATCGTTTCATCAGTAGGTAAACTGACAGATGTAGTGCCTTTTCAAGCTGCTAAAGGGGGATCGTATATTCCAGTGGGACAATGAGTGTGAGCAATGATTGTTAGAACTCAAGACTTATCTTCAGCAACCTTCTATTTTAGCAGTCCAAGTGGAGAGAGAGGAACTTTTTCTCTATTTAGCAGTTTTAGAAAAGGTTGCTAGTGTTGTTCTCATCAAAGAGGTTGGTAAGACTCAACACCCAATATATTATGTCAGTAAGACGTTACTAGATGCAGAGAGCATGTATACCTCCATGGAAAAGCTTCTACCAACAATGAGGCTGAGTATGAAGCATTGATCTTTGGTTTGAATGGTGCCATAAATAATGGAGCCAGAGAGGTGGTTATCTAATCAGATTCTCAGCTCATAGTGAATCACGTTACGGGTGAGTACGGGGCAAAGTCGTCTCGAATGTTGGCTTACCTGGAAAAAGAAAGAAGTCTACTGGCAGGGTTCCAAGAGTTCAAGGTCCATCAGATTCCTCGTGAGCAAAACGAGGTCGCAGATGCTTTGGCAACCTTGGCATCAACAAGCACCAGTGACACAAGAACTTGGGTTCACATTGATATTTTAGAAATCCCGAGCATCGAAGCCGAAAAGGTAGCTCCACTTGACACCGAGCCTAGTTGGATGGATCCTTTATTTGATTATTTGAGTTAAGACATCCTGCATGCTGATAGGAGGGAGGCGCACTTAGTTTGTAACACCCCCAAATATATCCTTGAAAGGTATCACCGCCAATGACCTCAGATTCCACATCCGAAGCCACCCAAGGCTTAAATACAAATCATAAAACAACATTTATAATACGAAATGTCATAGTATTGGATTAAATCAAAGTTTCGGAATTACATCCATAATCCAAATACAACCAAAATATATTACAACGGAAGTCTTAATACAGCGGAAGTCTTTTTAAAATAAATGACACAAGGGTCTTGATCTAGCGATCACACGCCTAGGATCTTAACCTTGATAAAAACTCTTCAAATTTCCATTTGCCTCCATCGTCGTTTCTAGCCTTCATGGAACGGGCGTTTATCTGATGTGTCGTATGAGACGGATGACACCAGCCAACCATGCAAGGGAATATAACCGGTTGGTTAGTCAAATGAAAGACTAAGCAAGGATAAAACTGAAAGGTTCTAAGTAGTCGTATTAGGTTAGACTCATCGCTTCTCGAATAAAAGTCGATGACGATAGTCAACCACCATACTCCTACTGAAAAATACGAAAAGGTATGATCAAGAGAAGACTCTGAAAGACTGAGTCTTAAGGACACATATGAAGAGAAGACTCCAACGAATTGAGTCTTATCGGAAAGTATGACAATGTTTGGGAACATTATAATTCACACAAGTGTTTTAAAATTGACTTGACTATTTCGGTCCACGACCAACCTTACCGCACAATGCGAATTCAGATTTGGAAGGTGGACATACTCTAATCGAAGTCTCGGACGAGTTTCCAAGTTGTACTTCTCGCCCTAAGGTTCATTAATTATGTGCATAACGGCAATTATCTTATTTAATTCCAAAACGTATATTCACGTTATAAGCTTTTATCATAATCATCTCATCCCTCAGGATATAGAGATATATAGTCGGGAATAAATCCCTAAAGGTTTGACGCCGGCTAAGCGCACCTCCCCTATACTCAGATAGGGGATAGTCATGACTAGATAAACGGTGTTAGGGCTTGAACATCCTATCCACCGGGTTATACAGAAACGGCTACCTCTCAAGGTAAGCAACGCTCCTACGAATACTTGTGCTAACTATATCTCAAGTGCACATAAATCCACTACTAACTATATTTCAAGTTTGCATAAAAATCCACAACAATACCATCACGGTAATAACAGATATAATAGCATTGTTTCTAGCAATATATACAACCTATCATAATATTCATTTTAATCTTATCATTTTAAGAAAATTGTTCCCAACGAAACCAGTTATTCATCCTAATTTAATTAACAATTAAATAATTGATAATTATTAGAAATATGGAATGATAAGCAAGAGCGAGCCGCCACTTGCTTTAGATTTAGACGAAGCTCAAAGACAACGGGTTTCCAGGTCCGGAACGAGGACATAACTCGGATTTCAGATCCCTACGGAACGACCCATAACGAAACCCTAAGTTAGATTCGATAATAAAATATACGAATCTAAGGAAAGACGAACCAAATCGAAGGAACGAAGCCTCGATCAAAACCACAAAGCCCAAACCACAACCAGAAGCGCCCAGGCACACCGCGGGTGTGGTGGCTCTGTCGTGGGTGCGGTCGAGCTACAGCGGTGACACAACGGAGAAGAAACTCACCGGAATCGACACGACGGGGTTCGATCTCGATGGGCTTTGACTTCCAAACTCCTTGGGTCACCAAACACCACCTTGAGAGTACCTCCTCCTCCTATGGTAGCTCCGGCGACAACTCCGGCGAAAGCTTGCAAATCCGGCGACAATGGAATGAGAGAGAGATTTGAGAGAGAGAGAGAGAGAGAGAGAGAGATTAAGACGGCTTCCTCCTCCAAGTCCCCTCCTTATATAGGCCAAGCAAGGAGCTCAAGCAACCAGCTCCCCCACCGCCTCAGCTCCGACAGGGACGAAGCAGCTCAGGCGCACGATGGTCAAAGTTCGGCGAAGCAAAAAAGTAATGATGACGGCGCGGGTGCGGTGAAGGCCATTTCTGACCGCGGGTGCGATGGGTATGACCGCGGGTGCGATGGAGGCCAAATCCTGCCTCCTTCACCCTCTTTCGTCCGGGAAGAATTATGGGTATGGGTCTTAACCCCGGATTAAATATATTCGTATCCGAACAAATATTCTAAACCCCAAAAATACGTCGAATGTATTTTATTCCACTCAGGGAATTATTACAGAGATCAAGCATTTAACAGAATGTCTGAACTTCTCTGAAATTAATTCGACTTCAGTACGAGTGTTTGGAAAATTACAAAAATGCCCTTACTAAAAATGAGGGGTATTACATCACTTCCCCCTTAAAAGAAGTTTCGACCCGAAACTTGGCCGAATAACCAAAAAAAAAGTGAGGCATTATAACACTACCCCCTTAAAAAGGTTTCGACCGCGAAACTAGGCTGAAAATAGCTCGGGAAAGCGTCTAAGCATATCCTCCTCAGTCTCTCAGGTTTTCCAAGTAACCTCCTCAGTTCCTGACTTGGACCACAAAATTTGTACTAATGGTACCACCTTGTTCCGTAACTGCTTCTCACGGCGTTCGAGAATACGCACTGGTATCTCCTCGTAGGTACCATTTGTCTGAATCTCGATGTCTTCATAACTTAGCACATGAGACTCATCAGGCACGTACTTCCTTAACAAGGATAGGTGGAACACGTTATGCACTGGATGCGCCGATGCTGGCAATGCCAAACGATACGCTAGAGACCCCACTCTATCAAGGATCTCAAATGGTCCCACGTAGCGAGGGTTAAACTTCCCACGCTTACCAAATCTAAACACACCCTTTGATGGCGATACTCTGACAAACACTTTGTCACCAACCTCAAACTCGACATTCATGCGCTTCAGATCTGCATAAGACTTTTGTCGACTCTGAACTGTCAACATCCTTTGTCTTATCAAAGCAATGTCCGAGGCAATCCTTTCGACTAGCTCCGGTCCGAGCAGAACCTTGTCAGCATTCTCATCCCAACAATTGGAGATATGCACCTTCGACTGTACAAAGCCTCGAATTGAGCCATCTTGATGGTAGCATGCCAACTGTTATTGTATGTGAACTCAATCACACTCAGGCTGTTCTCCCAACTAGTCGGATGATCGAGTGTACAAGCTCTTAGCATATCTTCCAAGGTCTGGATGGTCCTCTCAGATTGTCCATCCGTCTGAGGATGAAACGCAGTACTGAATCTCAACTCGGTTCCCATGGCCTTGTGTAATTCTTTCCAGAATCTTGACATGAATCGGCCATCTCGATCTGATACAATGGTCTTTGGAGTACCATGCAAACGGACAATCTCGTGTAAAAACACTTCTGATAGCTTCTGGGTTCCCCATGTTCACTTGATAGCCACGAAGTGAGCACTCTTCGTGAGCCTGTCAATGATTACCCATATAGCATCCTTCTGGCTTTAAGTCTTTGGCAGCCCCGTGACGAAATCCATAGCAATATCCTCTCATTTCCATTCTGGCACTGGAAGAGGTAGTAACTCACCACCTGGTCTGCGGTGTTCTATCTTGACCTTCTGACAAGTCAAGCATTTCGCCACAAACTCTGCTACATTCCACTTCATGTTGGGCCACCAGAATTTCTTTCTAAGGTCTTTGTACATCTTGCTAGAGCCTGGATGTACAGAATAAGCTGACGAATGGGCCTCCTTCATCACCAACTGGCGAAGACCATCAACGTCAGGCACACAGATCCGGTCCTGAAACCAGAGCGATCCATCTTCCTGAATCACGAAACTGGGAGCTTTCCCGTCCATCACTTCACTGCTTAGCTTCACCATGACTACATCATCAACCTGCTTCTCCCTGATTTGATCAAGTAGCGTGGCCTGAATCTCAAGCATGCTCAGATATCCTCTACGATGATCGTACAAGACTTCAATATTGCACAACCCTTGGTTCAGCTTGGTCTGAGCAGTAAGTAGAGCCACTACAGTCTCGTGCAGCGTCTTCCGGCTCAATGCATCGGCTACTACATTAGCCTTGCCCGGATGATACAGCAATTCGATGTCGTAGTCTTTGAGTATCTCTAACCAGCGACGTTGTCTCATATTCAGCTCCTTCTGAGTGAACACGTACTTTAGACTCTTATGATCGGTGAAGACTTGGCACCTCACACCATAGAGATAGTGTCTCCAAATCTTTAGCGCAAATACTATAGCTGCTAGTTCTAGATCATGCGTCGAATAGTTTGCCTCATAAGTCTTCAACTGTCGGGATGCGTATGCAATAACTTTGCCCCTCTGCATCAGCACACATCCCAAACCACTCTTCGAAGCATCACTATAGACCACATAACCATCAATCCCTTCTGATAGCGCTAATACTGGTGCGGAGGTTAGGCATTGCTTCAACTTTTGAAAACTGGCCTCGCACTTGTCATCCAAGACAATCTTAGAAAATCCCTCCACGAACCGTTTGTAATATCCAGCGAGTCCTAGAAAACTGTGCACCTCTTTCACATTTTGAGGCCGCTTCCAATTGGCTACTGCTTCAATCTTCTGGGGATCAACCATAACCCTATTCTCATTAATCACGTGGCCTAAGAAAGCCACTTCTTTTATCCAAAAGTCACACTTAGACAACCTTGCGTACAGCTGATTCTGTCTAAGGACTGACAAAGTAATCCGAAGATGTTCCTCGTGAACCTCCTCACTCGGGGAATAGATCAGAATATCGTCGATGAAGACCACTACGAACTTATCCAAGTATTGGTGGAAACATCGATGCATTAGATCCATGAAGACTGCTGGAGTATTAGTAAGTCTAAATGGCATGACTACGAACTCGTAGTGACCATATCTCGTTCGGAACGCAGTCCTCGGAATATCTTCCTCACGAATCCTGAGTTGATGATAACCAGACCTCAGATCGATTTTGGAAAAGACTTTTGCTCCCTGCAGTTGATCCAACAGATCATCAATCCTCGACAACGGATACTTATTCTTGATTGTTACTTTATTCAACTCTCGATAGTCGATACAAAGTCGAAACGATCCATCCTTCTTCTTGACGAACAAAACTGGAGCGCCCCAAGGTGATGCACTCGGTCTTATATATCCTTTCTCAAGAAGATCCTCGAGTTGCTTCTTCAACTCTTGCATCTCAGGAGGAGCCATCCGATACGGTGCCTTAGAGATCGGCGCGGTACCAGGCTCGAGATCAATGGTAAATTCTACGTCACGATACGGGGGTAAACCAGGAATCTCCTCCGAAAAGACATCCGGAAACTCACGGATGACCGGAATTGAAGGTTCATCTTTCTTGGGCTTGTCCAAATAGCACAGGTACCCGACACATCCTTGTCAAAGTAGCTTAAATGCAGCCATCACATTGATAAGCATGCCGTTATCAGCGTCATTCCGACCCTTGAACTTGCATACATACTGGCCCCCAGATGACACCGTCACAGTCCTTGAGCTAAAATCGATTACCGCCCCATGACGCGTCAGCCAATCCATACCGAGATTAATGTCGTATGGAGCCATGGCTATACAAATCAAATCTACTTCGAATTTCTTACCCTGGATGGTAATCGGAAATTCTAACAGTCACTTGGTTCCAACCAAATGTTCACCATTAGGAAGATTTACAACGAAAGGTTCACAAACCTCGTTGCATACTAAGTCTAACTTACTGAAACAACTCTCCGAAATAAAGGAATAGGTAGCCCCCGAATCAAACAGCATACATACAGAAGTAGAATGAAGGTATAGAGTACCTTGAGCAATTGGAGCATTGGGTCCATCCGCCTCACGCATCTCGTAAAGGCGTTGACCTTGACGTCCAGAAGAAGCTGGGGCTTTCCCCTTGTTTTGTGCAGTCATCTGCGCTGAAGGACTAGGAGCCTACACTAGTCTAAACCTGGGTCGATTGTTCTGACTAACAGACCCTTGTTGTGATTCAGCCCCTTTCTGCCTTCTCTGCGGACAAAACGTCTATACATGGCCCTCCTTTCCACAGCCATAGCACGTCTTCTTCTCCTTCGGACACGCATTACTCTTGTGCCCGGGTGTACCACAATTGTAGCACTAGATCGGATTCTTGCCTTGACCCGACTGTTTCGTAGACCCTCCATGAGTCATATCCATTTTTTCTTTGCCAGACTTGGCAAAGTTGGACGGTGGTGCGGGACGCTTGAATCCACTCGCCTGAGACTGGTTCTGCATTGACCTCTGGCGATTACGCTTCTTTGTCGACTCCTCCAGAGTCACTTCCAACTTGTAAGCAGCGTCCACATACTGCTCCAAAGTAGAGCATCCGTGATGTACCATTAGTGGCTTAATATTTGGGTTCATCCACTCGTGGAAATGCCAGATCTTTTGCTCTTCGTTGGACACCTCCGGCCCAGCATACTGCAATAGATGATTGAACTTGGTCGCAAGCTCGGTCACTTTTAATCCATCCATCTTCGGATAGAGGAATTCCTTGTGCTTCTCTTCCCTCATAGCTCGGGAACATCTCCCAGTTCAAACCAGTTCAAACCAGGGTGATCAGCAAGACTTGTACCTTCCCACCATTCACTGGCTACTTCCTTCAGCTGAAGGGAAGCAATGTGCACCTTTTCAGCTTCATTGCACTAAACGTTTCTGAATAATCTTTCCATGTGTGAGAACCAATATGCCACCCTAACTGGCTCTCATTTCCCGTCATAGCTATCAGGCCTCATAGAGCTTATGGCCTTCAGTGCTCGGCCATAGTCGCCTCTATTCCTGACTGTTTACTCTTGGGGTACATGGATATTAGGCTCCTCAAATCTAGGAACCGCTGGGGGAATTGGCACAGCTTGTGCCTGAGGCGCGTTTGGTCGCATAATGTTTGTGAATGCTTGCATCACAATTCCCCGAATAGCCTCTATTGCTACTGCATCAAATACCATTGGAGCGTTGACCGGAGCTTGGTCATTGCCCCCTGGATTGTTATTAGAAGCAGTCTCGTGTTCATCCACAGGGTTCGCAGTGTTCCTCACATTTGGTATGGGGTCATTGTTTGGCCCAGCACCAGCGTGAATGGTGTTCCTTGTGTTCACCATCTGTTTACCGATCAAATTCCAAGTATTTTATAACATTAATATTATTCCAATGTACTCAATGTAATAAAATCACTTAGAATAGATCAAACTTGGTAATTTTCATTGATAAGCTCAAACTGAGCTAATAGGTTCTACAAAAGGGATCTCCCGAGCGTCAAGACAAAATTGCTCGGAAACTTAGGTTCTTACCAAAACGAACACTGAAATACAAGAAAAGAAACTGCTAATCAGCACTGGCCCAATCATGGCGCCCTAAAATATTTCCTGTAATCACAGCTCCTCATACATGGCTTCTTCGAACGGGGTTTACCATCGGAATCTAGTGATGGACTTCTCACCCTGCTCGGTCCTGGAGCACATGGCTCATTCCTTGGCCTTTCCCTTCATCGAGCATGCTCAACCGCCTCATCCATCTGACGACGCTCTTCAGGGGAAATCATCTGACTCAGGCGAAGTGCCTCTCGCGAGTCAGGGCTCAACCTCAGCCTCCTCTGAGCAGGAATAGGCTGTGAGTCCTCAGATGCATTTTGTGGATCACTCCTTCTTCTGATGCCAAACTCAGTATAGAGTGTCTCCCAATCGACCGGAGTCAATGGCGAGTACTCTCGCTCAGGCGGCAACTCCGGACTTGGATAGATAAACTCCATCCTCGGGTCCTCGCTGCCCACCAATAAGCGCTCTAAGCCATCGGACTCGTGGCCCTGATCCTCGAGGTCCTCTTCGGGGTCCTCCTCTGGATCTTCTTCAGGATCCTCTTCCTCTGGATCCTCCTCGGGAATCGACTCAATCATAAAGTCATCGTCGTAGTACCCTCTTGCATACTCTGACGGATAACCCTAATCCTCAGTGTCCTCCCTTGGTTCCTCTTTGGGCTCTACCACAGGAACCTCGGTTTTATTGGACACTAGCACTACTGACTCAGGGAGTACGGTCTTCACCTCCTCGGATGGACTACTAGATTCTCCGATCTCGAAGCATCGCATGGGAACTGGAGACTCAAGCCTCATTGGAGATGGCGGAGCCACCTCGGCTTCTTCCGAGTCCCTCTGAAGAGAAAAACATGCACCCATAATCTGTGGGTGACGAGAAGAGAGTTTAGTCTTTCTAAATATAGAAGTTTGCTTTCATATCAGACTAAAGAAGGCACGACTTGAACAGCAGACACGTTTTAGTCAAGAAAATTTTATTTGGAAATTCCAATCCTGTGAAAACATTTTTCAGTCCAAAACGAGTAGACGGTTTACAAAAGTTTTTGAAATCCCTACTCGAAAACTTTTTCGGATCTGATACGAAATCTGTAACACCCCCAAATATATCCTAGAAAGGTATCACCGCCAGTGACCTCAAATTCCACATTCGAAGCCACCCAAGGCTTAACCAGTTTATACAAATCATAAAACAACATTTATAATACGAAATGTCATAGTATTGGATTAAATCAAAGTTTCGGAATTACATCCATAATCCAAATACAACCAAATTATATTACAGCGGAAGTCTTAATACAACGGAAGTCTTTTTAAAATAAATGACACAAGGGTCTTGATCTAGCGATCACACGCCTAGGATCTTAACCTTGATAAAAACTCTTTAAAATTCCATTTGCCTCCATCGTCGTTTCTAGCCTTCTTGGAACAGACATTTATCTGATGTGCCGTATGAGACGGATGACACCAGCCAACCATGCAAGAGAATATAACTGGTTGGTTAGTCTAATGAAAGACTAAGCAAGGGTAAAACTGAAAGGTTCTAAGTAGTCGTATTAGGTTAGACTCATCGCTTCTCGAATAAAAGTCGATGACGATAGTCAACCACCATACTCCTACTGAAAAATACGAAAAGGTATGATCAAGAGAAGACTCTAAAAGATTGAGTCTTAAGGACACATATGAAGAGAAGACTCCAACGAATTGAGTCTTATCGGAAAGTATGACAATGTTTGGGAACATTATAATTCACACAAGCGTTTTAAAACTGACTTGACTATTTGGGTCCACGACCAACCTTACCGCACAATGCGAATTCAGATTTGGAAGGTGGACTTACTCTAATCGAAGTCCCGGACGAGTTTCCAAGTTGTACTTCTCGCCCTAAGGTTCATTAATTATGTGCATAACGGCACTTATCTTATTTAATTCCAAAACGTATATTCACGTTATAAGCTTTTATCATAATCATCTCATCCCTCAGGATATAGAGATATATAGTCGGGAATAAATCCCTAAAGGTTTGACGCCGGCTAAGCGCACCTCCCCTATACTCAGATAGGGGATAGTCATGACTAGAGAAACGGTGTTAGGGCTTAAACATCCTATCCACCGGGTTATAAAGAAACGGCTACCTCTCAAGGTAAGCAGCGCTCCTACGAATACTCGTGCTAACTATATCTCAAGTGCACATAAAATCCACTGCTAACTATATTTCAAGTTCGCATAAAAATCCACAACAATACCATCACGGTAATAACAGATATAATAGCGTTGTTTCTAGCAATATATACAACCTATCATAATATTCATTTTAATATTATCATTTTAAGAAAACTGTTCCCAATGAAACCGGTAATTCATCCCAATTTAATTAACAATTGATAATTAATAGAAATATGGCATGATAAGCAAGAGCGAACCGCCACTTGCCTTAGATTTAGACGAAGCTCAAAGACAACGGGTTTCCGGGTCCGGAACGAGGACAAAACTCGAATTTCAGATCCCTACGGAATGACACATAACGAAACCCTAAGTTAGATTCGATAATAAAATATACAAATCTAAGGAAAGACTAACGAAATCGAAGGAACGAAGCCTCGATCAAAACCACAAAGCCCAAACCACAACCACAAGCGCCCAAGCACACTGCGAGTGCGGTGGCTCTGCCACGGGTGCGGTCGAGCTACAGCGGTGACACAACGGAGAAGAAACTCACCGGAATCGACACGACGGGGTTCGATCTGGATGGGCTTTGACTTCCAAACTCCTTGGGTCACCAAACACCACCTTGAGAGTACCTCCTCCTCCTATGGTAGCTCCGGCGACAACTCCGGCGAAAGCTTGCAAATCCGGCGACAATGGAACGAGAGAGAGATTTGAGAGAGAGAGAGAGAGATTGAGATGGCTTCCTCCTCCAAGTCCCCTCCTTATATAGGCCAAGCAAGGAGCTCAAGCAACCAGCTTCCCCACCGCCTCAGCTCCGACAGGGGCGAAGCAGCTCAGGCGCACGACGGTCAAAGTTCGGCGAAGCAAAAAAGTAATGATGACGGCGCGGGTGCGGTGGGTCTCACCGCGGGGTGCGGTGAAGGCCATTTCTGACCGCGGGTGCGGTGGGTATGACCGCGGGCGCGGTGGAGGCCAAATCCTGCCACTTTCACGCTCTTTCGTCCGGGAAGAATTATGGGTATGGGTCTTAACCCCGAATTGAATATATTCGTATCCGAACAAATATTCTAAACCCCAAAAATACGTCGAATGTATTTTATTCCACTCATGGAATTATTACAGAGATCAAGCATTTAACAGAATGTCTGAACTTCTCTGAAACTAATTCGACTTCAGTACGAGTGTTTGAAAAATTACAAAAATGCCCTTACTAAAAATGAGGGGTATTACATAGTTAAGCTACGGGATGTGTGCTTCTGGATATCACCGCAAGGTATTCTCTACAGGAAGTCCTTCTCGGGTCCATATTTGAGGTGCGTCCCCCCATCTAGGGTCGAAGATATCCTTTTCGAGATCCATGAGGGAGTTTGTGGGGCCCACGCTACAGGAAGAAGTCTGTCATTCAGAGCTAGATCTCAAGGCTATTGGTGGCCTTACATGCAAAAAGACTCAGATTGCTATGATCAAGAAGTGTGAGAAATGCCAGAAGTTTGCCAAGTTGACTCATCAGCCCGCATTTGACTTGCATCCTCTCACAAGCCCATGGCCGTTCGCCTAATGGGGTCTCGACATCGTTGGTCCTTTCCCCAGAGCATCGGGTAACAAGCGTTACTTGGTCCCCACCACAGATTATTTCACCAAGTGGGTGGAGGCCAAGCCGTTGTCCAACATATGGGATAGCAACATCAAGAAGTTTATTTAGGAATTCATTATTACTCGTTTTGGCATTTCTTATTCTTTGATTTTTTACAATGGCACTCAGTTCAACAGTGCTGCATTCAAAGCTTTCTGTGCAGGGTATAGAATTAAGAACTTCTACTCATCCGTAGCCTACCCGCAGGATAATGGACAAACAGAGGCTACTAACAAGGTGATTCTTGATGGGATCAAGAAGAGACTGCATCAAGCTAAGGGGCAATGGGTGGAAGAGCTTTCGGCGGTGCTCTAAGCGCACCGCATTACACCCAGGAGATCCAATGGCGAGTCGTCTTTTGTTTTAGCTTTTGGCACGAAGGTGGTCATTCCCTTGGAGATGGGGTTACCCGCAATCCGCACCACAACCTTTGAGAAATGAGGAAATGACCAAGCCCTCGAGGCCTACCTCGATCTGCTCGACGAGAGGCGCGAGGCTTCGGCCATCCGAACAGCTGCATACCAGCAAGAGATAGCACGGTCACATGGCAAGAACGTGAAGTCACGTAGCTTTGAAGTTAGTGACTATGTTCTCCGGAGGGTCCTCACCAATACTAAGGACCCAACGGAAGGCAAGCTAGGACCGAACTAGGAGGGGCCATATCGATTGATAGCAAGCCCCGACAATGGCTTCTGCGAGCTGGAGGATCTTAGTGGCAGAGTTGTCCCGTGCACGTAGAACACCTCCAATTTGAAGAAGTTCTACATATGAGCTGGCGCTAGGTGAGGGGTACTCTTTTTCCTCTTCGTATGGTTTTTTCCCATGAGATTTTCTTGCGGAGAGGCTTTAACGAGGCCCCCGGGTTTTTCCCCCTAGCAAAACTTCTTTTCACATTTGAAAACAATCTATGTTGATTGATTTGTTGAATCATGTCATTTGGCAATTGCAATGCATTTTGATTTTGCTTGATCAATTTGTTAGAACTCCTAAGTACAAGAAGCAAGCGTCCATAAGTGTGGACCATACGGGATCGACGAGTGTCGTTCAAGCAAGCCATTCCGTGGACCGCGTCGAGTCAATGAGTGATGTACTCCCGTGAACACCATGAACAACCCCGAAGTCGAGCCGACAAGCGTCGCTCAAATAGCCCGAGTCGGTGAGTGCCGCTCAAATAGGCCGGTCGGTGGGCCATAGCGAGTCAGTGAGTGCTGCTCTCCTGTGACCACCCCAGACTATAACTAGCCTGAGCCGGTAAATGCCGCTCAAATAGGCCGCGACGTGGGCCATGGCGTGTCGGTAAGTGCCGTATCCCCATGACCACTCCGGATTAACAACTCCATGTTTAAGTGAACACCAATCGAACATCGCGGAATGCGGGCCGTAGAGAGGCGATAAGTGGCCGACCTCAAAACGACCGTCCCAGACCCACACAAAGCCAAGCAAACAAGCATTAAGTCATGGCAGGATTCTCGAAAAGTCGCCCCGGATCGCCCATGCACCACAAAGCGAAGAGCAAAGTCAGCTCATAGCCGAAAATAAGCATATGTCATACGGCACAATTTGCTGCAAACCGTGCTAAACATGCCATAGACCGGGCCAAGTGGCAGACATCGGGAATTTGAGTTTCTGTAAAATGGCACGGTTTGCTGCAAACCGTGCCAAACATGCCATAGACTGTGCCATGTGCTAGAAGACAAGAAAAGAGGTTTCTGTAAAGCCACACTGTTTGCTGCAAATCGTGCCACGCCTGTCACAAACCTTGCCAGTCGCCAAAAGGCTAGAAATGAGGTTTTGGTAAAGTCGCACGGTTTGCTGCAAATCGTGCGGGCGGTGTCACAAACCGCGCTACCTCTCGGAAAGCCATAAACGAGGTTTCTATAAAGCCGCACGGTTTGCTGCAAATCGTGCCGGACATGTCATAAACCGTGCCATGTGCCAGAATGCCGGATAAGAGGTTTTTGTAAATTCGCATGACTTACCCGGATCCGTCTTCAAGTGGGGTCCGCTTGGCCGAAGTCGGTCTAGTCTCGTGGAACATTGTTAATGCACGAGTTCGGCCTCCCGAACCTGCATCAGCCTCGGAAGCCCGAGGGGCAAAATGATGAGGGAATTAAGTGATTTCCATAAATAATAAAGTAGCTTCCTTAATTAGCTTTTTACGGAAGTTTAATAAATATGGGTATTTAATTATGATATTAAATGTGGGGACTAGTTAAATAAGAAAATGGAAGAGAAGATCCATGAATTAATTGAAACCCTAACTTTTCTTCTTCTTTCTACATTCTTTTCAATAGAGTAATTCAGGAGAGAGCCTCCATAACTAGTTTTCTGACTTGAGCGTCGGAGGGACGCTAGAGGAGATCCAGTCCTTTTGGTTTGTTGTTCTTGATTGCAGTTTCGTCAGTCAAAGGCATTTGAAGCGTTCTTCGCGGAAATCAGTCACCTCTTCATCGAATCTCTTTGTAGTTCAGATTCCTGCTACTATACCTAGCTAGTTGGATATGAAGGATATAATTTCGATAAAATGTGATCTTGTTTAGTTACCTTAAATCTCTTCTTGGTAAACAAATTAATCATATATATATGTAGATTTGAGTTCCCGTGCGAAATGCCCTTCACGTGCGAAATGCGAAGCGATCTCGGCCGTACATATTTTTTTTGTCAATAAATTTATTTTTATTTTTTTCGTTTTCGTCCTCTGATCATTCTGGAATAGCCTATATAGAAGGTACACAAATAAGCACTAAATGTTCATTTATTTGTACATTCACATTCACAAATAAGCACTGAATGTTCAAAGACATGTGTTGGAACATGATCATGTTATATGTGAACTTTTACGGCACATAAAATGAACATGTAGTACTTATATATGAACGTCAATAATTGTCTATTCCAGAACGATCAGAGATAATAAATAAAAAAAAAAATTATTGACCGAAAAAAAAATAAGTTCGCCGTATTTACGATTATGTCACCGCGTCACTATTCACTCTCCCCCCCCCCCCCCCCCCCCTCCTTTTTTAACAGTACCGTCCCTTGAAAATGACCGCCCAGATAATGAACATGTGGTGTCAATTTATGAACGCGAATGAACGCGACCGTTTCGCACTTCGCACGGTAAGCATATTTCGCATCCGAAACGGACTCTATATATGTATGCGTGCATGACTTGTAATTCTCTATGAGAAACTATCACAATGTATCATCCTAGCTTCTACCTTTTTCCCATTTTGGTCAACTACTCCGTATCATCATTCTATGACAATTACCAACCAATTAAGATGAGAAAAGATTGCCAGAAAAACCTCTTCTAGGGTTTTGATCGAATTGATGCGGTCCTCTATTAGTAGTGGAGAATATAGTTGAATAAGATCGATGAGGTGCAATCTGCAGCCAATCAAAAAGTGAGTAGTGGGCTTGCAGTCAAATAAAGCTGATTAATTACTTGGGATCCCGAGTAGGAAAATGTTTGGGTTACCTTAAGAGTAGGCTACCCTGTTGACTTGTTCCCGTTATAATAGTAAAATAAATATGATGTGGAAAAGAATTATTTTTATTTTTATTTAATTAACTTTACTGTATTTACTTTTACTTTTCATTTTTTTTCCATCAATTCATCCCAACTTATTTCCTATCTCCTGAGTCTCCTCTTCTCGGATCTCCTTCTCTTCTCCTCACTTCCCGACTGCGATTTCGTTTCTCCTCCGTTCGATTTCGACCGCCGATTTCCATCATTTCTCCTCCGTTCGATTTCGACCTCGGGCGACATTCCATCTCCAACGACCGCCGAGTAATTCCATCGAGAAATTCCGATCGATTTCGATCTCTGGCGAAATTCCATCTCCAACGACCGCTGAGTAATTCCATCGAGAAATTCCGTGAGGGTGTAAGCGTACAAACCGCCAGGCCAAGATAGACAAAATACAGAGCATACTGCAAGAATATAAAAAAAGCAGAGGAAACAGAGGGATTGTGAGATCTGTGATCTGCATTAAATCTTGAAAATTAATAAAATTGGAAAAAGAGATTAGGGACCTTGGAGACTTTGTGGGTCATGGTGGTAAGATCCGACTGGTTCTTACCGAACCCGTTAACCATCTGACCGAAGAGGAGGAAGAAAAAGGGCATGGCGGAGCCATGGATGAAGCCGACCAAGCTTCCGACGGACATGAGGAGGTAATCGTACTTGTCAGCGAAGGAGAAGAGCTTGTAAAACGGCACCGTTTGCTCCTTTTTCTTCTCCGCCTCCGCGGGCATTCCCGCCTTCCCTTCGTTGTTGCTCTCCGCCATTAAAACAGAGTGCTAAAACACAGAGTATAAGATGGGTCTGAAAGAGACAGAGAAGAGAGAGAGAGAGTATTTGTGATGTGTGGGTTTTAGAGATGAAAATGATGGGTTTCTGAATCTCTGATTTCGGCCATGGATTTATATAGAGGGCTGAAATCTTTGAGATCTGGAAAACGTGAAGAGTGGTGGTAGAGAGTCAGCTTCTGGGTTTTGAAACGCCCCAGCAGCAAAAAAATGACAGGCTTTCTCTTTGTCTTTAATCTAGGTTGCGTCTCGATTTGCGCCCGATGTTGGTTTCTGTGATGAAATCAGTCTGAAAAAATGGGAGGGAGAGAGAGAGAGAGTAGTGTTGGGTAGTGAAGAGCAAGCAGTCAAAGGAAGAGGAGAAGGACAGAAACATGGAGGAAGGTGAGCATGAAAAATGAAAGAGTGTGTTAGAGGGGAAGGCTGTTTTATAGTAGAACAGAAACTGAGCATTCTTCTTCATTCACCTTTTTCATTCACTATTGTTGATTTTTTGCTCTTGTCCTTATTTTTTTGTCGAATGTGTTCTTTGTTAAGTAATTAGATGAGTAACTCAATCTTAAGCTTGTGGTAAGTTTAATTTGGTTAATTTAATATCACATAAGTTTAAAATTATCCCTGGTAAGTCTAATTTGGCTAATTTAGTATCACATAAGATTAAAATTATCTTTCGTATACTTTTAAGAACAAAATCGCATATCACATACATAGTTTTTAAAAAATACTCATAGTTCTTAATGTATATAACTCCTAATTTTTATATTTGAAATAACAACATAAGTGATTTATCAATATAATATGATAGTACATAACTCATAGTTCTTAATGTACACAACTCCTAATTCTTAAATTTGAAATAACAACATAAGTGATTTATCAATATAATATGATAGTACATAACTCATAATTCTTACATTAGCATTACTCATAATTCTTTAGTTTGAATTAACAATACTAGTGATTTATCTATATAATATGATAGTACATAACTCATAATTCTTAATGTACATAACTCATAATTCTGAAGTTTGATATAACAACATAAGTAATTTATCAGTATATAATGATAGTACATAACTCATAGTTCTTAATGTACACAACTCCTAATTCTTAAATTTGAAATAACAACATAAGTGATTTATCAATATAATATGATAGTACATAACTCATAGTTCTTACATTAACATTACTCATAATTCTTAAGTTTCAAATAACAATACTAATGATTTATCAATATAATATGATATTACATAACTCATAGTTCTTAATGTACATAACTCCTAATTCTTAAGTTTGAAATAACAATACTAGTGATTTATCAATATAATATGATAGTACATAACTCATAGTTCTTAATGTACATAACTCCTAATTCTTAAGTTTGATATAACAACATAAGTGATTTATCAGTATAAAATGATAGTACATAACTCATAGTTCTTAATGTACATAACTCCTAATTCTTAAATTTGAAATAACAATATAAGTGATTTATCAATATAATATGATAGTACATAACTCATAGTTCTTACATTAACATTACTCATAATTCTTAAGTTTGAAATAACAATACTAGTGATTTATCAATATAATATATTAGTACATAATTCATAGTTCTTAATGTACATAACTCCTAATTCTTAAGTTTGAAATAACAATACTAGTGATTTATCAATATAATATGATAGTACATAACTCATAGTTCTTAATGTACATAACTCCTAATTCTTAAGTTTGATATAACAACATAAGTGATTTATCAATATAATATGATAGTACATAACGCATAGTTCTTACATTAACATTACTCATAATTCTTAAGTTTGAAATAACAATACTAGTGATTTATCAATATAATATGATAGTACATAACTCATAGTTCTTAATGTACATAACTTCTAATTCTTAAGTTCGATATAACAACATAAGTGATTTATCAATATAATATGATAGTACATAACTCATAGTTCTTACATTAGCATTACTCATAATTCTTAAGTTTGAAATAACAATACTAGTGATTTATCAATATAATATAATAGTACATAACTCATAGTTCTTAATATACATAACTCATAAATGAGTAAACATTATATAAATGATTTTATGAATATAGGACAAAATAAAATCTCTAAGTTTTTCTAATTTTGCTACTAAAATTTATTATCTTTCTAATTATCCAATCATTATTTAAATTGTTATTTTTTTAATATTAATCAATCCAACAACTATAATTATAAAATATTAATAAAATAAGATATTCAATCACAACCATCTAATCTCACATCACCGGTTAGGAATTGGATCCATGTAATTTACTTTAGACCAATTATAATTTATTCTTTTTTTAATTTTGTTTTATCTTTGTCTTGTCATCTTCAGAAAAGCAATATTCTGTACTACCATTCCCAATATAATCGATTAGAAATTTACCCTCCTGCCACCGCCGCTTAAGCTCACAGCCGTACCCTAAACCTCCACCCACTGGTGCTCCTCGTTCCTCCCACCGACGCTCCTCGTTCCTCCCACCGACGCTCCTCGATCCTTCCATCGGCGTGCTCGTTCCTCCCACCGGCGTTTCCTCCTCTCATCGGCGGTCTTTGCACCTCCCACCGGCGGTCTTTGCTCCTCCCACCGGCGTTCCTCCTCTCACCGGTGAACATTGGTTCAGTTTTTTTTGTCAGTGCTGCTACCAAAAAATTGGGTACAAGGCTCATAAAAAACAATAATCTATTCAGGCCCACAAGATAAATAAACAAACCTTTCTTCAACCTTCCTATGTCTCTTAAGAAACAATATACTCGTCACTGTATTTACAGGGTTATAAAATGGATTCTCAGTCAAAAGCAAAGCAATTCCATTTAAATACTCACTCAAATAGCAACAAAAAACAACAACACTACTTTAGTCTACTAATCTCTCCTCATTACTCACTTAGAACTTAAGATTGATTTCAACTCAGCCATATATGAAACTAAGATTGAGGGGTTGTCCACCAAACAAAGTCAAGAGCAGGAAATGATGAGGGAGATTGATATTGGAGTAGAATCAGATGAAGTCGTGGTTAAAGGTCTGCCAATCGAAAACGACCAGGAAGAGGAGGAGATAAAGAGAGAGGTGGGTGCTGCTGTGGTAATAAACGATAGTCAAATATGGGGAAAGTAGTGAACATGGGAAAAAAAGAACTGATCGGTGCAGTACTCAGCAAAGCAATACTCGATTTGGAGGTTGGGGGATTTGTGGCAGAAAAGGTAAAAAAAAAATGGAAGTAATGAAGGGAAGTAGGAATGAGGAAGAAGATGAATAGTCTTTGAAAAAACTGCTTTTGAAAAGGAATTAAATTTGTGAAGAAAAAATAAATAAATTAGTAATGTTAATTTACAGTCAGTATATTTAAACCGGAGTGATTTCCAGTCAGCCTAATTTAAACAGGTTGGCAATGACATGGCAAAGGGGTAGACCACCCTCAGGGTATCTCAATCACCCCCATCGAAGTATGGTTGACAAGAAAAAAGAGTGCATGTACACTCACAATCTACTTACAATTAAACTCACATGCTATGTCTTGTCAATCTCCTCCATCGCTTCTTTGACTTGTTTTTCTTCTTTGACTTGTTTCAGTCTCTTATTAGCTACACAAATATATAAAAATATACGGTGATGCTAGAGGCACTCATTTTTTTTTGCTAATTACGCTAAAAAATATCACGAATACGTAAAGCGTGGGCGAGATTAAGTCTCAGTCACACAAAGTATATAAGGGATATTTTATTGGATATCCGATTTTACGAAACAAAAAATTACAAAAGAATCACGTTCACGTAATGCGTGGGCGTGACTCTTAAAATAAAAGAAACAATACTTAAAAAAAATATATATAAAAAAAAGTCACGCCAACGCAATGCGTGGGTGTGATTTTTTTAATATTAAAAAAAAAATAAAAAATTTTAAAATTATTATTATTTTTAACATTTTTTTGTATTAATTTTTTTAAAAAAAAATTACATATTCAAGATATGAGATTTAAGGTCTTTAAAACTCTGAAAACAAGACAATACAGGTTATGGATGTTCTATGAGTTTCAAGATTATAGAGTATGAAAATAATAAGTTAAGTATAATGTAATCTTAACTTCATTATCGTATTATCCACATTTCAGTTATACTAAGTATAATGTAATCAAAACTTCCTTATCGTATTGTTTGATTATCGGTTACACTAAGTATAATGTAATTACAACTTCATTATTGTATTGTTCGAATATCGCTTATACTAATTATTGTGTAATTATTACTCAATTATCTTATTATTCAAATATTGGTTATACTATATATAATGTAATCTTAAGTTCATTATCGATCATATTATTCGAATTTCGAACCCTAAATCCCATACCCTAGAAAACCCTAGGGTAAGTAAGCTTTCAGATTTAGCGTTTTTAAAATGATGTTATTTTCATACCCTATCATGCTTGTAGTAGATAGGGAGTTCATACCACTTTTTGTCTTGTTTCGGGGTCTCGGGACACCCTAAATCCCATACCCTAGAAAACCCTAGGGTAAGTAGGGTTTCAGATTTAGGATTTTCAAACCGATTTTATTTTCATATCCTATCATGCTTGTAGCACATATGGATTTGATATCAATTTTCGTCTTGTTTCAGGGTTCCGGAATATCTTAAATCTCATACCTTAGGGTAAGCAATGTTTCAGATTCAGGACTTTCAAAACCATTTATTTTCATACCCTATCATGTTTGTAGCACATAGGGAGTTGATACATTTTTTGTCTTGTTTCAGGATTCCGGGATACCCTAAATCTCATACCCTAGAAACCCTAGGGTAAACAAGGTTTTAGATTTAGGACTTTCAAAACAATATTATTTTCATACCCTATCATGCTTGTAGCACATAGGGAGTTAATATTTTTTTGTCTTGTTTTCGGGTCCCGAGACACCCTAAATTTCCATACCCTATAAACCTTAGGATAAGTAGGGTTTTAGAATTAGGGTATCAAAACCATGTTATTTTTATACCCTATCATTCTTGTAGCACAATGAGAGTTCATGCCCATTTTTTTAATCTTATTTCGGGAATCCGAGATACCCTAAATCCCATACCCTAGAAAACCCTAGGGTAAATAGGGTTTCAGATTTAGGGTTTTTAAAACCATGTTATTTTCATATCGTATCATGCTTGTAGCACATAAATAGTTCATATCATTTTTTGTCTTGTTTTAGGGTTTTAATATACCCTAAATCCCATACCCTAGAAACCCTAGGGTAAGCAGGGTTTTCAAAACCATGTTATTTTCATACCCTGTCATGTGTAACACCCCCAAATTTAACCCTATTTGAAAGCGTTACTGCCGATGACCCCAGACGTAAATCCCGAAGTCACCCCAGGCTTTTCCGACGTCATAATTGACTTAAAACACAGTTACGATACTAAAATCATAACTTTTATTAAACCACATGGTCGCGGAATTACACGATTCCTAAAACGACCCAATTTCATCAGAAATACAAAATAGCACAGCGGAAATCGTTTTAAACACAAAGCGACAAGACAAGTTGTCGAAAACAAAACACCGTTCATCATCATAGTCGTTCTAGCCTTCACTGAACAACAACATATCTGCATGTGCCGAAACGGACGGACGACACCCCCATGACGTTACAGATAAATAAAATACAAGCGTTAGTCTAATGAATAGACTAAGCAAAGGCTCATGGCATACAATTCACACAAACACATCACAAATCACATCAAAAGCAGTTCCACATATCACAAATCACATCACAATCTCAAGTCACATGATTACAGTATATCTTTTATATTAGCGTTGATTCTAGCAAAAATACAACCTAATATAATATCAGATTTCAATTATCTCAAATTAATTAAAAACCACTTGCCAACGTTCATTAATTAGGTGCGACAAGCACTTATCTGTATTAAATGACCACACACACACATATCACGTTATAAACTTTTAACTGGACCTCACAGGATCCAATTCTCTAACTATCGCATTGGGTCTTAATTGCCCTTATAAAGAATGAACCTCACAGAGTCCAAACTTTCACTATCGCATTGGGTCTTGATTGCCCTTATAAAGAATGAACCTCACAGAGTCCAAACTTTCACTATCGCATTGGGTCTTAATTGCCCTTATAAAGAATGAACCTCGCAGAGTCCAAACTTTCACTATCGCATTGGGTCTTGATTGCCCTTATAAAGAATGAACCTCACAGAGTCCAAACTTTCTACTATCGCATTGGGTTTTTAATTACCCTTAACAGTTATAAAGAAACGCCCATGAAACACACCGGATCCAGGCGCTCCTACGAATACTCGTGCTAACTAACAGTTAAACACGCAAACACATCACACAGAGAACCATCACGGCTCAACCTGGACAACTATCACCCTAGATTTAATAATCTAAGCCACACACAATAAATCATATCAAGGACCCTTACGGCCTTCACCTGCACAACAAATCTATCATATGCTAGCGTCGGTTCTAGCAGAATATACAACCTAGTATAATATCATCTTTTAATCACATATAGTTATCAAAATTGTTCCCAACATAATTAACAATCATCCCAAATTAATTAACAACAAACAATTGATAATTAATTTAAGTATGGAATGATGAGCAAGAGTGAACCGCCACTTGCCTTAAATCCGACAAGCTTGAACCAAGGAGAGCAACGTCTAGTTCCTGGGTCTGAAACTGGAGCAGATCTTGGATATTAAATCCCCAAACCGATTTGTTTGCCTTCGATTTGTCTATGGTTCGATCTCCCAACACCACAAAGCTTCACACAACACTCAAGAGCACCTTCTCAACTCAAGAGACACTCGAAATCTCCCACACACGAAGCTCACAAGCTCGGTTTTAATGGAGAAAACAGAGGAGGAAGAAGAAGGAAGAAGAAGAGAGCTCTTGGCTTCGGGTTTCACCTCCTTTTATAGCCCAATCCGACCACCTCCAAGGGAACAAGGGGACAAAGGCGAAGGGCCAGTTGGCTGCCCACTTGGCCTGCCCAAAAATATCCCAAAAATAGAGCTACAGTAACCGCCACGTGAGGAAGACGACCGCCTCTGCAAAAGGCATTACCGCGATCGCGGCCGATCGCGGTGAGTCGCGGTTCATCGCGGTCAATCGCGGTTGATCGCGGTTTCTGGCCGACTTCGTTTAGTTCTTATCCAAACTTAGTTTTGGATTAAATTTCTTAACTCCGGGTTAAATATATTCGTACTTTAACGATACCTTAACCCCGAAAACACCTCAACTGTATTATATAATGCTCGGAAAATTCTACAGAGCTTAGATCCCTCTTCAGAAGGTCCGAGACTCACTGAATTAAATCCGTCTAGCAATTCGGGCATAAGAAAAATTTAAAAATAATTCAAACTACCCTTAAAAATTACGGGGTGTTACATTACTACTCCCTTATTTTAAGTTTCGACCCCGAAACTTGTATTATCAAGGCCGACAACAAGTAGGGAAAGTATCTAAGTACACCCGTCTCAGTCTCCCAAGTAACCTCTTCGGTTTCTAACTTGGAGCACAAAACTTGTACCAAAGGTACACCCTTGCTACACAACTGTTTGGCTTCAACCAAATATTTATATTAGCAAGAATATTTACAACAAAAGGTTTACAACCTTGCTGCATACTTAAACTTACTAACACAATTATCCATAACAAAAGACTGGGTAACACCCAAATCTACAACCTACAACAAAAGTAGAAAGCTTTAAGCAAATGGAAAATCAGATCCATCCGCCTCACGCATCACGTAAAGGCGTTGACCTTGACTTCCAGAAGCTACGGGGGCCTTCCCTTTATTCTGTGCAGTGGTCTGCATCGAAGGACTCGGAGCCTCAACCGGTTTATACTCAAGCCGGTTGTTCTGATTAGCAGACCTTTGCTGCGACTCCGTTCCTTTTTGCTCTCCCTGACGACAGAACTTTTGCATGTGACCTTCCTTTTCACAGCCAAAGCATAAACTCTTCTTACTCTGACAATCAAAATTCCTGTGCCCAAAAGCACCACAATTGAAACACTGATATGGTCTGTTGCTCCAACCTGAGCCCCTGGCAGAGCCAAAATGAGTTGTCTCGGTCTTAGCACGACCAGACTTCTCAAACTTAGTAGGCGATGCCGGTCGTTTGAACGAACCAGCTTGGCAATCCTACTGCCCACCTTTTTCCTTAACCTGCTTCTTCCGCTTACGGGCAGACTCCTCCAGAGTTGCCTCCAACTTGTAGGCCGCATCCACGTACTGCTCCAGAGTAGAGCATGAGTGGTGCACCATCCATGGCTTAATATCTGGGCTCATCCATTCATGAAAGTACCAGATCTTCTGAGCCTCACTGATTATCTGCGGTTCTGCATACTGCAACAAATGATTGAACTTAGTGGCGAGCTCTGTCACCTTTAATCCTTCTGTCTTTGGATATAAAAACTCTTTATGCTTCTCCTCCCTCATAGCTCGAGAGAAGAAACGGTCCGTCATCTTGGTCTTAAACATTGACCAAGTCAATACCGGGCTATCAGCTAAGCCGGTACTTTCCCACCATTCACTGGCTTCTTTCTTCAGCTGAAGAGAGGCTATTTGCACTTTATCTGCCTCGGTGTAATCCACGTTGCGGAACAACCGCTCCATATGGGAAAACCAATGAGCAGCTCTAACTGGCTCTCCTTTTCCATCATAATGGTCAGGTCTCAAAGAGTTAATGGTCTTCAACACTCGACCATAATCACCTCTCTTCCTGACCGCCTCATCTTGGTGTACATAAACAGCTGGCTCCTCAAATCTAGGAACCATTGGGGGAATTGGCACAGCTTGTGCATGTGGTGCGGCAGGTTGCCTAGCCTCGGCGATTACTTGCATCATTATCTCCCGAATAGCTGCAACAGCTGCTGCATCAAAAACCATTGGAGCGTTGGCCGAAGCTTGGCCATTGCCTCTAGGGTTATTCTGTGACATTGACTCGTGTTCTCCTACACGGTTCAGGTCGTCCCTTATGATTGGCCTTGGATTGCTTGGCCCAGCACCAACGCGTATAGTATTCCTTGTATTCACCATCTGTTTACCGATCAAATCCCAAGTATTAATATCTTTTCCATAATACTTATCATGATAAAGTCACTTGGAATAGATCAACTTGGTAACGTTCCTAGGTGAATACCAAACTGGAATACTTAGGTTCTACAACCTCAAATCCTGACAAGAGAACTGAAAACTCAAGTCTAACTGGAGATGGCAAAACCACCTCGACTCCTTCCGAGTCCTTCAGAAGAGAACAGAACGCACCCTCAACTACGGGTGACAAACAGAGAGTCTTAGTCTTTCTAGACACAGAAGCAACTTTCATGTCAGACTGTAGAAGGCACGACTATGAACGACTTTTTATTTGAAAAATTCAGAGCTCTTGGAAAACATTTTAGCTCTGACACCATTTCTGTAACACCCCCAAATTTAACCCTATTTGAAAGCGTTACTGCCGATGACCCCGGACGTAAACCCCGAAGTCACCCCAGGCTTTTTCGACGTCATAACTGACTTAAAACACAGTTACGATACTAAAATCATAACTTTTATTAAACCACATGGTCGCGGAATTACACGATTCCTAAAACGACCCAATTTCATCAGAAATATAAAATAGCACAGCGGAAATCGTTTTAAACACAAAGCGACAAGACAAGTTGTCGAAAACAAAACACCGTTCATCATCATAGTCGTTCTAGCCTTCACTGAACAGCAACATATCTGCATGTGCCGAAACGGACGGACGACACCCCCATGACGTTACAGATAAATAAAATACAAGCGTTAGTCTAATGAATAGACTAAGCAAAGGCTCATGGCATACAATTCACACAAACACATCACAAATCACATAAAAGCAGTTCCACATATCACAAATCACATCACAATCTCAAGTCACATGATTACAGTATATCTTTTATATTAGCGTTGATTCTAGCAAAAATACAACCTAATATAATATCAGATTTCAATTATCTCAAATTAATTAAAAACCACTTGCCAACGTTCATTAATTAGGTGCGACAAGCACTTATCTGTATTAAATGACCACACACACACATATCACGTTATAAACTTTTAACTGGACCTCACAGGATCCAATTCTCTAACTATCGCATTGGGTCTTAATTGCCCTTATAAAGAATGAACCTCACAGAGTCCAAACTTTCACTATCGCATTGGGTCTTGATTGCCCTTATAAAGAATGAACCTCACAGAGTCCAAACTTTCACTATCGCATTGGGTCTTAATTGCCCTTATAAAGAATGAACCTCGCAGAGTCCAAACTTTCACTATCGCATTGGGTCTTGATTGCCCTTATAAAGAATGAACCTCACAGAGTCCAAACTTTCTACTATCGCATTGGGTTTTTAATTACCCTTAACAGTTATAAAGAAACGCCCATGGAACACACCGGATCCAGGCGCTCCTACGAATATTCGTGCTAACTAACAGTTAAACACGCAAACACATCACACAGAGAACCATCACGGCTCAACCTGGACAACTATCACCCTAGATTTAATAATCTAAGCCACACACAATAAATCATATCAAGGACCCTTACGGCCTTCACCTGCACAACAAATCTATTATATGCTAGCGTCGGTTCTAGCAGAATATACAACCTAGTATAATATCATCTTTTAATCACATATAGTTATCAAAATTGTTCCCAACATAATTAACAATCATCCCAAATTAATTAACAACAAACAATTGATAATTAATTTAAGTATGGAATGATGAGCAAGAGTGAACCGCCACTTGCCTTAAATCCGACAAGCTTGAACCAAGCAGAGCAACGTCTAGTTCCTGGGTCTGAAACTGGAGCAGATCTTGGATATTAAATCCCCAAACCGATTTGTTTGCCTTCGATTTGTCTATGGTTCGATCTCCCAACACCACAAAGCTTCACACAACACTCAAGAGCACCTTCTCAACTCAAGAGACACTCGAAATCTCCCACACACGAAGCTCACAAGCTCGGTTTTAATGGAGAAAACAGAGGAACACAGAGGAGGAAGAAGAAGGAAGAAGAAGAGAGCTCTTGGCTTCGGGTTTCACCTCCTTTTATAGCCCAATCCGACCACCTCCAAGGGAACAAGGGGACAAAGGCGAAGGGCCAGTTGGCTGCCCACTTGGCCTGCCCAAAAATATCCCAAAAATAGAGCTACAGTAACCGCCACGCGAGGAAGACGACCGCCTCTGCAAAAGGCATTACCGCGATCGCGGCCGATCGCGGTGAGTCGTGGTTCATCGCGGTCAATCGCGGTTGATCGCGGTTTCTGGCCGACTTCGTTTAGTTCTTATCCAAACTTAGTTTTGGATTAAATTTCTTAACTCCGGGTTAAATATATTCGTACTTTAACGATACCTTAACCCCGAAAACACCTCAACTGTATTATATAATGCTCAGAAAATTCTACAGAGCTTAGATCCCTCTTCAGAAGGTCCGAGACTCACTGAATTAAATCCGTCTAGCAATTCGGGCATAAGAAAAATTTAAAAATAATTCAAAATACCCTTAAAAATTACGGGGTGTTACATCATGCTTGTAGTATATAGGGAGTTCATACCCTTTTTTTTCTTGTTTTGGGATTTCGGGATACCCTAAATCCCATACCCTAGAAACCTTCTGATAAGTAGTTTTCGAATTTAGGGTTTTCAAAACCATGTTATTTTCATACCCTATCATTCTTGTAGCACTTAGGGAGTTCATACCATTTTTGTCTTGTTTTGGGATTCTGGGATACCCTAAATCCCATACCCTAGAAACCCTAGGGTAACCAATATTTGAATAATACGATCGGTAATGAACTTAAGATTAATTATACGTAATATAACGAATATTTGAATATACTATAATGAAGTTAAAATCACAAAATACTTAGTATAACCGATATTCAAACATTACTATAATGAAGTTGTGATTACATTATACTTCGTATAGCTGAGATTTGAACAATATGACAATGAATTTTCGATTACATTATATTTAGTATAACCGATATTCAAATAATACGATAATAAAGTCAAAATTACACTATACTTAATTTATTATTTTCATACTCTTA
The DNA here is from genome assembly GCA_027886185.1 of Rheum nobile. NCBI lineage: Eukaryota > Viridiplantae > Streptophyta > Magnoliopsida > Caryophyllales > Polygonaceae > Rheum > Rheum nobile. The sequence continues at coordinate 10,765,582 of WOAB01000644.1, read as the reverse complement.
ATCTTGAAACCCATAGAGCGTCCATAACATGTCTTTTCTTATTTTCGGGGTGCCAAAGATCCTAAATCTCATATCTTGAATAAAGAATATTTAAAACAAAAAATTAAAACAAAAAATTTAATAAGTAATAAATGTAATAATAATAAACAAGTATAATTTTTTAATTTTTTTTAATTTTTTAATTTTTAATATAATGCGTGGGTGTGACTTTTTTTTTAAAATATATATATATATATTTTTTAAAATATTATTTTTTAATATTAAAATAGTCACGGTCACGCAATGCGTGACCGTGACCCTTTTGTGTTTTTTTGTTCCGCAAAACCGGATATCCAATAAAATATCACGCTTAATTACGCTTTGCGTGACCGTGACATGTTTTCGCCCTCGCGTTGCGTACGCGTGATTTTTTTGAACGTAAAAAGGAAAAAATTGAGCGTATCTAACGCTCGCGTAAATATATAATATATATATATATATACGTTCAAAAACACAAACCATCTAAATTGAATTCTCATGCATCCTTCTGTGAATAATATTTGGTATTGGTAGGTATAAATCTAACCTTTCAATGTAATAACAATACAAGACGACCAAAGAAAAAATGGAAAAAATCAGCAGATAACATTATAAAAATTAACACGGATGGATCCACTAAGACTAGTGGAGAATCTAGCTATGGTTACATTTTCAGAAATAGTGAAGAAGAACCCTTATTCCTCTTTGGTGAAAAATGCGGAATATCCACCCTACTAAAAACAGAGACCATTGCGTTCAGGAATGCATTGTTCAAAACCTATGAATTGGGTTTTAACAACATCCAAATTGAATGCGATAACCTTACAGTTGTTAACGTTTTGAACAAAATCTGGTACTGCCCTTGAGATATTGAAATCTTAATTTCTGATATCCTTTGTGTTTTACAACTGTTTTCTTCAGTGCAGATTTGTCACGTCTTCCGAGATACTAACGTTGTTGCTGACTACATTGCGAAGCAGGCCCAGCGAAGTCCCTTGAAAGATTTTAGAAATAATTTAAAGCTTTCAGTTCTCATCCACAAGGATGCTATAGACTGAGGAATCGTTCTTTATGTGATTTTCGATCTAATTCTTACCTTATCAAAAAAAAAAATCTAACCTTTCAATCACAATTAGAGTGATTAAAAAAACCATATCGTACTTCAAAAATATTGTGAAATGGTAAAGTGTCATTATCAAAGGTATATTTCAAAAACTTGCATTAAAGTAAAACCAGGACAAAGAGAATAGAAGCTTAATTAAATAGGTTGGGTAATATGATTTGATTGGATGTTTACTTGAGGCAAAGTATAACTTGCAAGTTGCACTTGGACACTTCTTGATGTTTCTCGTAATGCTTGCTTTGATGCCAATTTAAAAGGTTTCTTGGTGCAACTAAATTGGAAACAGGAAGAGATCGAATGCCCGAAATTTTGGAAGAATTAATCCAAGTCAGATTAATTTGTGTTTTGGGATAAGAAGTAAATGCATAGAGAAAATTGAAGCAATAAGAAGAGATCGATAACGTAGATTGCGATCTAAAACACATATGTAATTTCTTACTCTTTGTTATGGGAATTGCCTTTTCATCTGGGTTTGGCAACTTAATTAAATATTATCGGCATTTTATATTTCACAAAAGTATATATGAAACAATTTTTCAACGACCTCCTCCACATATCAATATTGAATATATCCTATCTCACATCAAAAAATATTTCATCTTTAAAAACTCCCACCTCTCTCTAAAAACCCAAACCTAAAAATTACAACTATTAACAATCACCACTACACCTCAACAACAACAACAACAACAACAACAACAACAATTCTCTCACACTTACAAAATGGATTTTTTTCAAGATTTTTCTTGAAAAATCTTATCAACAACTATTAAAGATCTCTCTCACCAAAATCTCTGGGGAATATCCCATCAACAACTCTAGGGAAAACCTCTAATTAAATTTAGAGGTAAACTCCCATTAACAACGCTAGGGAAAATCTCGAATTAAATTTAGAGGAAATTCCCATTAACAACTAAGGGAAATCCCTTTTTGAAAAAGGGTATCTCTCTAATTAATCCCTAAACACCCCATTTTTCGACCTGAATAATTCTCAAATTTTCCATTTAAAAACCCCTTATTTTATGAGTCGTCTCCGTCTCAAATTTGCTCGCCTCCGGTTGAGCAACACCATACAACACTACCATAGCTTTGTTTCACCAGATTTGAGCCTTTTGAGTAATCTGAGCTCAGATTTGTAGATTTGGGTTTCTTCAATAAACCACACCCTTCATAGCATTCAACTTTTAACCGCGAACCATATCTATGTATGGATTACTCAAAAATGTCATGAGAAACCAAAAGAGGTAAAAATTAAAAGGAAAAAAAACTCCTTGCTCCGCTCGATCAAGGGAAAAATGCAGAACTCCTTCCTTCTTCGTTCACAACCTTCACCCATCTTGCTATGCAACCGCAACCAAACCTATGTCTTGTTTTGACCCCGTGGAAGCGTTGATGCTTCTAACCTCAATTTCCTATTTGCCCATCTTGCTATGCAAGTTTAGAAAAAAAATATTTAATTAATTTTTTTCTATTTCCCTGCCGTAAAAGCTTTCATTTTAGGGGTAATTGGATATATACCCATCAAATCTTATCTAATTGGATATATGTATATCAATTTCTAAAAAAATGGATATACATACCCATAAAAATATAATTATCCTTTATGTGTTTTATCTAATACTATGAAACCAAAATAACATAATTAAAATAAATATCAATCTAAGTAACAAATAAATACAATAATAACACAAATTTCCTTAAAAGCAAAATCCATCAAACTAGAAGTATTTAAATTTGGTTCCAGAAAAATAGAAATGAAGCAGAGTTATTGAAGCATGGTCTTTCTATGATCATGCACAAAGAAGAACAAAAAATAGATAGTATAAAAGTATCAAAGTGTCGTAAATGGCCTATGTTTATGATAAAAAACGTAGTAATGACAAATTAGAAGATTTACCTACGTACATGTGCAGGATTGAAGAAAATAAATAAGGGAGAAAAGAGAAGAAAGATAAACCGAAAAGTGAGGGAGAGAAATTAAGTTAATTAAGAAAATCTGTTAAGAGTTTTTTTCTGGAAATTATATTTTTAATAAATATATTGAAAATCTTATCTTGGATAATTATAAAGATTGGTATAATTTGATGGATATATAATCTATTTTTAAGATTTGATGGATATATATCAAATTAAATAAGATTTAATGGGTATATATCCAATTACCCCTTAATTTTATGGTCACACAACCTCTTTTTTGATGAGCTTGCTTTGCAAGTTTGAGTAAAAACCCAACTCTTCTCTCAAGCCTCATAAGAAATATTAATTTTGTTACCAACAACTTTAATGGGCCTAAAGCCCACCTCCCCACATCCACACCCAATCAAACAAAAATATCCAACTCGTATACTACTAGATAATATCAACCAGTATTTTAATTTGCTTAACAACTGTTACCATTAAGAACATTAACCATTACAATACAATCACTATTACCAAATAGCAAGACTAATTGATGATCCATTTTCACATCAATTTTCAACCTTGTTTATCTATTGCAGATCCGTTTGTTTCGAGTTTGGGTGTCAAATTCTTCGCTATATTTGTGAAGCTGATCTAGAGTGATGCCTAAGTGTCTGGTCGTGGTCGTGTCTGTGGCTCAATGAAGATCCCTCTTGTACGAGGTCAACGTCATGGTTGAGGCTCCTGAAGATCTCTCCTAAAAGAGAAGGCAACATCATGGTAGTCCGTTCAACACTTCCACAGGATTGCTCATGCCTCACTCGTCTTCCGATGGCGCTTTCGTCTGATCGTGCTTTGCTCACCACTCGCTCTAGGTCGTTTTAGCTCTATGTTTGCTTTGTTGTAATTTCTATGCTTGATTTATTGTTCTTATTGTCCGGTTTTGATAGGCGCCGTTTTTTTTTTACCTCTCGATTTACCCGATGCTATGTCGGATAATGCGAATTCTTTCCTCATCAAACAAATATTGCATATGCATATATGATATGATAGAAAATGTTGGATTCCAGGAGCCTGTGACCACAAATTTTATTTCATATATTGACGTCGCACATATTGTACTTATTCAATTATTGAAATATTAATCTTAACGGAATTGATCAGGCGTTTAAGTGTATTTTTATCAACTAATGATGCATGCAGCTGCAAAAAAAGGTGTTGCATGCCCGTGCCGAGCACAATACATTTTTTTAATATAAAAATAAATGAATTACTATAACACAATTCAATTTCTGATGTAGAGTGTGGATCCAAATGCGGATAACACTTAACGTGTAAAATGCGGATCCATGTTTTTCATTTGATCTATTCGATCCAAGGGCCAAAATACTCACCGTGCAATTTGGAAATCTAATTAAAACTGGAGTATTTTCGGTACTTTTGTTGATGTATCCTCCGTCCTTGCTCCCGATCTCTCTTTGACTCCATTGAATCCCCGACTTTGTGCGTCTTCTTCTCCTTCCTCCCTGCACCATCTTCCTCCTCCTCCAATACCCCTCGGTGGTGGATCATTCTTCTCGGTCGAGTCATCTCGCATCACCACTCACCGCCGATTCTTCTCCTTCTACAGTACAAACGAATTTGGATCATTATAGGCAAGACCCCCCTTGAGCAATTAAAATGCTAGGGAAGGAGGTCGTTTAATGCTATTGAACAGCCAGAAGGCAAAATTTTGAAGAAATTATGGAGTTATAGGTGAACTAGTGACATTGGATTCTTGTCAGCAGTGCTACCTCTTTGTGATTAATCGATTCGGTGTCAAATCTTGTACGCTTCAATCGAACGATTACCAGATATGTCCTTGTTGATTTTTGTGTGTGTTTTTGACATTGTTTTTGTCTAAATCAGTTGTCAGCTTTGGTTGATTTTGTTGATCTAAGATCGATTTTGGCACAAATGTGTGGAAATCGGTTTGTATTGTCCTTGTTCCTATTTATTTTGGACGACAAGGCTGAAGAAGTTCATTTCAAGATGCAGAATAGAAGGGCGACAAGGCTGATGAAGTTCATTTACAGATGCAGAACACAAGGGTGACAAGGCTGACGAACGCAACAGTTTTTTGTTTGGTACATTGATTGGCTGATCATGTCACATATGCCTGCTCATTTGACTGTAGAATCAAGAGGATTTTAAAGTGAGAGATTTCTAAAAGATAACATAACGAGAAAAACGAAATCAAATCTTATCTAAATTATGGAAGTAAATAATCCCGCTGGAAATTGCATTGTCTTTAGTAAAGCTGGATTTCTATCATCCTCTTGTTGGATTTTTTATTCGACATAAACTATGGATTTTTAGATCTTTGAATCATCTTTCCAATGCATCTTGAATCATCTCGATATCAGTTTTCTAGTCACTGTTATGACCGTTTTATCAAAGACTGTCCAAAATTTGACGAGAACTAAAACCTCCGAACTTTCGCAAGATTTCCTCCTTTGCTTGAGCCTCTTACTTGGAGGCATTTGGCTTTTCCTTCCATGGATGCTATCACTGGCTCCAGTGATTGACGCAACGAAGAACGATCACGGCTGGTTCGATCGCCTCTTCTTTGTCAAGCATAGCACCTTGGGAGAAGAATGCATTTTTTGCGCCATGCATAGCGTAAAGAGGGTAATTTTTGTGCCATTTCTGTTTTGCTTACTTCAATGTCGATTAATTTTGTTCTTAATCTCTTTCTTTGACAGTGAATCAAGAAGGTAACCAACCAAGGGCGGAATCTGAAGCGATCATTGAGAGGATCCTTGAGCTTCAGCGTTGGAGAGAACTTTTACAGAGGTTCCCTTCCTTGAGCTTATGGTTGAGGAAATCAATACGACACCACCTCCTAAGATGTGTAAGTCCACCGATTTCCATCTTTCTTTCCTGCGGCACATTAATACTGCTTCTAATGCATGACTGTCTGACTATATACACAACTTCAATGGCTAGACGGGCTGAGTTTGCAGCGGATAAGATTTTGACAAAAAAGAGGAAGTTGCTTGGAGAGGGATCCTCCGTTTATGAGATTGTCGTGATCCCAGAAGAAATTCCCAAGGTGCCTAGGGCCACCCCTGCTGCTGAAAAGGAATCAGTCAAGGAGAAGGTGTCACCTACTTCGAACGTGTCGGAGCTTCCTGGGTTGCTCGCGTCGTCGGCGATCTCTACAAGACGAGTCCTGTAGATGATGCAGGCCGTCTGGTTGCCGACGATCATTAAGCACTACACGAGTATCAACACAGTCGACGTAGTTGGAGAATCTCTTGTCGTGCAATGACAAGTAAGACATTCTTGCTTCGATCATGTCACATGAACTTTGTTGCTGTTTGTTGCTGACAATCATATCTGACATGGTCTTCAAAAGACGTTGTGTGCCTAAGACCACATCAGGGGGCTCTCGTGGAGGACGAACATCTTGGTGAAGCAAGCCGCGATTGACAAGAACTCGAGCGTTAAGGCTCAACAAGGCAAGATTTGACAACTTAGGGAGGAGATGTTCAAGATTAGGGACGAGAAGAAGAATGATGCGGGGAAAGGTGAGCGGTTGCCATTGGAGCATCATGAAGCTGAAGCCTACTATTCATGGTTAGCACAGTAGAGGCTATGGAAGACATCGCCGAAAGGAAAGCGTTCCATGTTGCATATCCCTCTGCGCCGGTCATTCCCAGTATGACGCCCTAGAAGCTCAAGGATGCCACTGAAGGAGAAGAGGAGTAGGACCCTACAGATAAGCAAGACCCTGTAGCACCCCGAATTTGTAATCCTTTATAAGGATTAGAGTGCTATCCATGTAAACAAGAGCTCTTCCTTTTCATGGTTTAAGTGAGGACAAAGAACTATGAAGTTAAACGTGCTAGGGTGGGAGTAGTACCAGGATAGGTGACCTCCTGGGAAGTTCTCGGGTTGGCATGGGATGGACCTTCTAATTCCTTGGGCCTTACAAATGGTATCAGAACCTACTCTGTGTTATGAGTGGGCTTGGTCCGGTGGACCGTCGCTCGACCCAGAGGGAGATCTTTGGGCCTTGACGAGGTCGTCAAGGGTTTATGTTGGGGGGTGATTGTAACACCCTAGATTTGTAATCCTTTATAAGGATTAAAGTACTACCCATGTAAACAAGAGTTCTTCCTTTTCATTGTTCAAGTATGGACAAAGAACTATGAAGTTAAGCGTGCAAGGGCGGGAGTAGTACCAGGATGGGTGACCTTTTGGAAAATTCCCGGGTTGGCATGGGATGGCGCTTCTAAGGCCTCGAGGCTTACAAACCCAGTGGTGGAGGAGGACCCATTGGAACCTCCTGCCACTTCATGAACTTTTTAAGAACATTAGGGCTTGTTGACGGTGACTGTCGCTCGTGGTGGGACGGTGTTTAAACATTCTGGCCCACCCTCTAAGGTGGTTTGACAATGTATTTTGCCCCTTTTCATGGAAACATGGTTAAGTAGTAGTAGCTTTCTTCACATCCTGCTTGCTATATATATTGCATGCTTGTTTCTGTGACTGTGTAGGTACATCTAGACTTAGGGCATCTTGGTTAGAGAAGAACAACGCATAGTCCCATTCTGAAGATGATGATGATTGAGATCAAGCACCTAGCAACGCGTCAGTGATGACAAGATCGATCGCGATGGACATGTCGAAGATGTCGACGCCTTTCAAGGTGGAAGTAGATGTAGTAGACTTGCCATATTATGTAAAATATGAACTAAGTAGAACAGGAAATTGTATCTTCCCAGAATAAGTAATAAAATCAACTTCTTCAATCATAGTGATTTCCTATAACATTTCATCTTCAGTGTTCTTCTAGATATGAATAAGAGATTAGCAACACTATCTATATGTGTAGAGACTTACGATAGACATGTCAGAGAGTAAAACTGACTTGGTCGATTTTCTCATGCGACTGCGTTAAGAGAAGAAAGAACAAAAAAACTATGTTGTCTGAAAAAATGCGTAATTTAAATAAACTACATGAGGTAAACACGATTGCGGGATTTAAAGATAGAGAAAGTACTTGTTGTTGAGACATTAATGACCACAAGGTTAAGTGCCTTGTTAGGTAGGACATAACTTGATTGCGGGATTCACGTTGTGATTACCGTAGATGACTGTCAGGGGTCGAGTTGATGGAGACGAGATTGATCGCAGTATTCGTGTCCCGATATTCGTAGATGACCGTCGAAGGTCGAGTTGATGGAGACAAGATTGATTGCAGGATTCGCGTCACGATATCCATAGATGATCGTCGGCGTCACAAAGATAGCGTCACAACGTAACTCGAGGACTGTGACCGATATAGCTAATGGTGTCACAACGTAACTCAACGGGGAGTGTGACCGTTTTATCCTTCGGCGTCATAGCTTAAATAAGCGGGGAGTGTTACTGATATAGCCTATGACGTCACGACATAGCCTAATGGGGGTGTGATCGATATAGCCTGGCGGCATGTCTCACGATGTAACCCATCAGGGGATGTGATTGACATAGCCCAATGCTTCACGGCGTAACTCAGCGGAGAGTGTGACCGATATAGCTAATGGAGTCACGACATAACTCAGAGGGGAGTGTGACCGGTATTGCTAATGGCGCCACGGCGTAACACATCGGGGAGTGTGATCAATTTAGCCTATGGTGTCATAGCTTAACTCAACAGGGAGTGTTACTGATATAGCCTATGGCATCACGACGTAACCCAACGGCAGGTTTAATCGATATAGCAAGGCGTCATGACGTAACCTAGCGAGGGGTGTGATCAATATAGCCTAGAGCGTCACAGTGTAACTCAGCGGGGAGTGTGACTGATATAGCTATTGGCGTCACGACAAAGCTCCAAGGGAACATTGTCGATATAGCCTAGGGGTGCGATATAGCTCGACTAGGCATAGCCTCATGTGTGAGAATGTAGCAAATGAGTAATGAAAATAATCGCTTGCTTTTATTAAATAAACTGAGTTTTGATAAGTAACATGCATGGAATGTAAACTAGATTAGAAATAGTACTTTTAAGGTGTGTCGTGTTCCAACTCTGGATGACGGGCATGCCTTTTGGATTTTCCAACTCGTAAGCGCCTCGTCCGACTACCTTAGTTTTCTGGTAGGGACCTTCCCAAGTAGGTCCTAGTTTTCCAGCATTCTCATCCCTTGTGTTTTGAAACACTTTGCGTAAAACCCGGTCCCCAACTTGAATGCTTTCATCCTTATGTTGTGATTATAACTCTTGGCGACCCCTTGTTGGTATGTCGCCATCCTGATGACAGCATCGCCGCATAGCTCGTCGACGGTGTCTAGCATGAACATCATGAGCGACATGTTTCTCTCCTCCGTCAGGAGGAGATAGCGAGCTGTGGGGACCTGAACTTGAACGGGAGAAATAGATTTGCTGCCAAACACTAAAGAGGAAGTTGTTCTACCTTTGGCGGTTTTTGGAGTTGTGCATTCTGACCATTGGATGGATGGCAATTCGTCTACCCATAAGCCCTTTACTTTCTTGAGCCTCTTCTTAAGATAGTTGATTATAACCTTATTGTTGGACTCAGCTTGACCACTGGCTTGAGGGTAATGCAATGTCGACATAACAAGCTTGATGCCTAAGTCCTTGAAAATTTTGTATTTGATTGCTTATGAATTATGACCCGTTGTAGAAGACAATGGTGTTCAAACATGCTCAAGATGTTCCTTCTTATGAAATAAATGATGTATCAGTCCTTGACCTCTTTGAATGCCTCATCTTCGATCCACTTAGAGAAGTAGTCCATCATGTTCAGCATGAAAACACATTGACTATACGCGACTGGTAGCTTTTTGAAAATGTCCATCCTTCACTTCATGAAAGGCCAAGGCATGAGGTTAGATATAGATCTTCAAATGGTTGATGAGACACTGGACCATGTTCAAATTTCTTTGCATAGTCAATAGTGTCATTCGTCATAGTAGGCCAATAAAATCCCACTGTGTGGGCACACAATGCTAAGTTCCTTTCACCAGAGTGATTGCCGCATTCTCCATCATAAAGTTCCTGTATCACGTTTTGGACTTCGTCTTCTCGAAGGCACGTCAGATAGTATACAATGGTGGACCACTTGAGTAACATTTCATCTTTGAGGGCAAAAGATGACGCCTTGGCACGAAGTCGTCGAGCCTCATTCTTGTCGGGTGGTGTCTCGCCATGCTTGAGCCAATTATAGAATGATGCAATCCAGGATTTCGATTCGTTAGTGTAATTGACCTGCATAGGGTTTGATTTGTTGGGCGTTTGTTGATGGCATGCACCTCTACATGTAGGAAGGGAATGTTCTGGTATTCTCTCGGATCGATGACAGACCCGAGATTGGCTAATGCGTCGGCCTTTGTGTTTGTGTCTCTAGGAGCTTGCTTGATCCTAAACGTGTCGAAGCATTTAATGATGTCGTGGACGACTTCTTGATAGGTTGTCATCTTCGAGTCATGGGCCGCATACACTCTAGTGATTTGATTCACGATTAGCATAGAGTTACAGATTACTTCCATGTTCTTCACGCCAATCTCCTTGGCAATGGTGATGCCAGTTTTGCGCGCTTCATATTCTGCCTAGTTGTTTGTTGCTTTGAATTTGCATCGCACGGCTTGGGCTATCCTATCCCCATGTGGTGATTTTAGGACAACCCCTATTCCCACACCATTATGATTAGAAGCGTCGTCGGTGTATAGCGTTCATTTCAAGAGGACGGTGTCATTTACCTAAAATAACTCTTTCGTGATCTGCTCTTCATAGGTTGGGCTAAAATCAGCCACAAAATCTGCCAAAGCATGCTACTTGATTGTTGTGCGCATCTCGTATTAAATTTCATAGCCGCTGAGGTGGACTGCCCACTTTGTCACCCTCCTTGATAACTCTAGTTTTCTCATCATGTTCTTGATGGGATAGTTGGTTCTTACTTTGATAGTGTGGGTTTCGAAGTAAGGTTTTAGCTTGATGGGGCCGTGATGAGGGCTAGGTTTAGCTTCTCCATGGGCGAATACCTTGTGTTTGCGTATAACAACGTCTTGCTCACATAGTAGATGAGAAATAAATTACAGTCTTCTTCTCTCACTAAGATGGCGCTTGCTGCCATTTTCGTGATTGCCAAGTATATGTACAAGTTTCTCCATTTTTAGGTTTTGAAAGTCTTAGTGGAGAGGCTAAGTACCTTTTCAATTCTTGTAATGCTTCTTCGTGTTTGCATGTCCACTCAAAGGATTTGTTTTTCTTCAAGACGTTATAGAATAAGCGATTCTTGTCTGACGCCTTCGAGACAAACCTATTTAGAGTTGCGACTCTGACTGTTAGCTTATGGAAGTCCTTGACACATCAAGGGGATTGGAGGTGAAGGATAGCTTTAATCTGGTCGGGACTAACTTCGATCCCTCATTGCGCTATGACGTATCCCAAGAATTTTCACGACAAGACCCCGAAAGAGAACTTGGTTGGGTTCAGTTTCATGTCGTACTTCTCTAGAATCTCGAAGGTTGTTCTCAAGTGTTGAATGTGGTCGACTTCCTTCTTCGACTTAACCAACATGTCGTTGATGTAGACTTTCTTTGTATCGCCAATTTGGTTCTCAAACATATTATTGATTGGCCTTTGGTATGTGGCTTCGGCGTTCTTAAGACCAAACTGCATGACCTTGTAGCAATAGATTCCCTGGTTGGTGATGAAGGTTGTCTTTTTTTGGTCTTCCGAACTCATCTAAATTTGGTGGTAGCTGCCGAACGCATCCATGAAAGTAAGCATCTCGTGATCGGTGGTGGCGTCGACCCTCGCGTCGATATAAGGTAGTGGAAATGGATATTTAGGGCATGCCTTATTGAGATCGGTGAAGTCGATGCAGACTTTCCACTTCCCATTCTTCTTTTGTACTACTACCACATTAGCTAGCCAGTCGAGATAAAGGGCTTCTCTAAATTTGTCGGTCTCCAACAAAGCCCGTACTTCTTCATGTTGTTCTTTTCTGGTGCAAACTTTGTTTGCTTCCACTTGACCCGTGGATGTTGGGGATCCACATTGAGTTTGTCCACAATCACGTTTTAACTGATGTCGGTCATGTCTTTTTGTATCCAGGCGAAGCACTCATAATGGGACCGTAGGAAGTCGATTAGATGCTTTCTTATTTTGCCAGGCATATCTGCACCTATCTTCACATCGTTGTTGGGTTTGGTAGGATCTAAGATCACCTCATCGAGTTTAGGCGGCTCTAGGTTCGTTTAGTGCATTGGTGTCCTGCAATCCGTTAATTGTTATGCTGTCTGCCCTTTGATGTGCTTCTGAGTGACGATCGACTTCATGGAAATTCGGTCACGCTCCTTTGCGAGCATTTGTTTACCTTTAATCTTTTGGACTCTCCACTTGGTAAGAAATTTGACGGTATGATGATACATCGATGGGACCACTCTCATGTCATGTATCCATGCGCGATCGTGGATGACATTGAATGGTGACGGGCAATCCTTGAACATGAACTTGACTTATAGATTCACTTCACCCGCATTAGTGTGATCTCCCCCACTAAGTTGACGACTTCACCGTTGAAACCTACTAACGGGATCGACTTCTTGTTAAATTCAACCCGGGTGAGAACAAGGTTGTGGAGGACTTCTATCATCATTAGATTCGCAGAGCTACCATTGTCAACTAGGACACGTCACACCATGCAGTTCCCAATTGTAAAGGATATGACAAGTTTGTCGTGGTGTTAAACGACGACATCATCGGGCTCATCGAGCGTGATGGACATGTGTTCGCACTTCTTCTTGGTGACCGTCATTGGTTTATTGAAGTAAGTCCCTTTGGTGTATCGCTTAGCCGTGGATACGGATGTTCCACATATTTTTGACCCTCTTGAGATGTTATTCATGATCTTGACGTGTGGAGGAGGCGGCTGCACTTCTCCCTGCTTGGCTCGATCCAAAGTCACGTTTTCCCTATCTGTGAGCAAGTCTCTAAGATAGCGTTTTTGAAGCATATGGGCAACTTCTTTTCTTAGTGCGACACACTCTTCGGTGTTGTGTCCTCTGTCCCAATGGAAATCGTACCATTTTTAGCGACCCTTCTGTTCATGGGATTATATGGCTTTCTGGGCCACTTCACAGTTTCGTCGAGTTTGGCCATGGCATGGAGTATTCCGACAGTGTCGACGACGAATGAGTAGTGGTGGGGAGGAGGATATAGCCTCAGTCATTGTAGCGGTCGTATCCATTGTCTCGGATATTGTTTACCGTCCAATTGTCAGTCTCTGGTCGAGGATAGGGCTTGTAACGCGTCTTGGTCTTATTGACAGGCTTTCTTGAACACGATGGTTGTTACAACTTCTCTAATGCAAGATCGTCATCTTCTAGTCGGATGTATGCCATGGCTTTGGCTTAGACATCTTCGAACGTCTTACATGGGTACTTTGTCAGATCATGATATCATTCTGAATTCTTGCATAGTCCTCGCTTGAATTCTTCTATGGAGGTTGGGGTATCGTAGCGAGGTATCGACACCTTCTCGTCATTGAACCTGATGAGGTACTTTCTTAGCGTCTCCCCTGGGCGTTGGGTGATGCGATTGAGATCATTGGATTACTTTTGGAGTTGTTGATTGCTAGAAAACTGAGTTTTGAACAAGTTGATCAATTCATCATACGAGGAGATACTCCCATTTGATAGGTGTATGAACCACGTCAAGGCGGTGCCTTTCAGGGTGGATCCGAACCATTTGCACATCACGATTTCTTTCAAGTGTTTAGGCACCGTGCTTGTCATCACCCTCTTCTTATATAACGAGACGTGCTCGTCGAGATCAACTTCTCATCATACGACGGCATGTCAAGAACCACGTACTTTTTTGGAATTTTGATGTGAGTAGTGGTGTCGATGAAGGGTGAGTCGGCATAGCAGTCATCACCTTCCTTTTCTATAGGCCTGAGTACCCTTGGTATTTGGGTGAACCTCTCGTCAAAAGTTCTGAGCTTTTTGCGCCACATTCGTTGAATGACGTCAACGAATGACTCCATTAGTATTGCTTCCATTGGATCAGTTGTCTCTGGATCATGGACGGCCTGGTTGGTCATCATTACTAATGGGTGGCGAGATCCCCCAACGTCGGCTCACGGCATCATGATTGGAGTAGAGAAAGACGGGATGACAGCGACGGACTCGAGATCGAGGTGTTAGATGGTATTATCTCTGCGAATGTACTGGAGTTGGGAGCGAGGTGCCGGTGGTGGCATCGACATGTTTATGGAATGCAACGACTCGTTCTCCTTTAGCACTGATATGCGATATATTGTATAGTGCATCTAGTGGTTATTAGCATGGTTTAGATGAGTTTTAGGTGTGTTTTGGTGTTAACTTTGTGATCCGGATGAGAAGCCAAGAAGTGAAGAAATCTTAGGATTTACAGAGTTCTGAGACACATGGAAGAGAAGAGTTGAGGAGCGGTGCGAAGGATGCAAGGATAAGCCTTGAGAGAAGACAAAGGAGTACTGGAGCCTTACCGCACCCGCACTGAAGACCACCTCACCCAGCGGTGGAGCAAGCAGAAAGGAGAGCGAAGTTCTGGAATGCCACCGCACCCAGCGGTGGGCCTTGCCGCACCCGCGGCGAGAAAGTCAGAGAAGAGGAGTCGGACACTGGAAGACCACCGCACCCGCGGTGGCACGCGCGCTGAAGACTTCTTCCGAGTTTTTATTTCCCATTTTGTTTTATTTCCGAAACTTTATTTCCAAGTTTGTTATTTCCTTTTCTTTATTTCTGAATTAATTGCCCTAGTATTTAAGGTACTTTCTAAGACTTTTTGGAGGTTACCTTTTGTTTTGCCACCAAACCCTAGTTTTCTCTCACAAACCCTATGGAGAACTAAACCTCCATTGTTGCACTTGACATTTTGAAGCCTTCAATTGATTGGTTGTGAGTTTTCTACTCTTGTTTGATTTCCTATCTAGTTGGATTAATTCTCTTGTGCTTGAATGTTTATTGGTTTATGTTGATTTATCTAGAGTAGCTACCTAGGTCTATTGATATCTTCCTAATTGCTAGGACTTGTGATTCCGGGTTCGGGTTGCATATCTAGTAGAAAACACGATTTACATAAGCGGGTTGCGAGTGTCCATCGTGAGAAAGAGTTAATTGCATGTTATAGTAACAGGTTGTTTCTACTACATGTATCTTGTTGAATCCTTGGTTGAATGCTATTGCTTTGTTGAGTCTTGAAGGTTTTCGGATTTGATTTGGTAATAAGTACTATTAGGGCTGGTAGAACTAATAGTTACCTAAGATCGGGATAAGGACAACTATAGGAAAGATAAGAACTTGAGACTAATAGAATTCAGTGATAAACCATATCTTTTGTTGTGTGGATCTTTGTCAGGTGTAGCGCTTTTCCCAATCATATTCACAACCTTTACTTGCGAACTTGTTTACTTGTTACTTGGTCACTAAGAAACCGATACAAACCCCCCCTAGTTCCTAGTTGGTGACTTGAGAAACACAAGAATAGATAACCTGATTCCCTTGGGTTCGACCCTGACTTGCTTGCTATACTCTTTAGTAGGTACTTTAGGATTTCTTTGATTAAGCATACGACTTTAGGCCTGTCAAATTTGGCGCTGTTGCCAGGGAGTCAAATTTTCTGTTTTTGTGTGTTTGTTTGTTACCAACCTTGGTGTGGACCTATCTTATGGTTCAAACTCGTGCTACTAATTCACCCCTTCTTGATTTTGATCCAGAGATTGAGAGAACTTTTTCCCAGGATCGCAGAGTCAACCGTACTTTGGTTTTTGACAACCCTGCATTTGAGATGGGTGACGCAGATCGAACGTTGAGGCAGTTGACAGCGCCCAACATGCAACAACAACCCTTGGCTGTGACTATTCCTGCTGTAGGAGAGGGCATAAACTTTGAGTTGAAGTCGGGGCTGATTTATTTGCTCCCGTCATTCCATGGACTGAGTGGAGAGGACCTAATCAAGCACATGGGTAAATTCCACACTGTCTGCATGAGCATGAAACCGGCGAACGTCACTGAGGAACAAATCAAGATGAGAGCTTTCGGGTTTACCCTCAAAGACGTTGTTGATGACTGGTATTACCATCTGCCTACTGGATAGACACGTGGAACAAACTGCATAAGGCGTTTCTCGAAAAGTATTTCCCTCTGAAGAAGGCGAACAATTTGAAAAAAGCTATAAGCAACATCGAGCAGGAGGCTGACGAGACCCTTTATGAGTACTATGAGCGGTTCAAGAGACTTTGCTCAAGTTGTCCATTTCACGGGTACACCAATCAAGACCTGGTGCTTCATCTTTACAATGGTCTACTGGACAGTGAAAGGAGGATCGTTAACGCTGCCTGTGGTGGCAACATTCTAAACACAACACCGACAACAGCTATGGAAAAGATTCAGGAGATGGCAGAGGGCACACGAAATTTCGGTAGAACTTCTACCAAGAGAGGAGTCAATGCTGCTGACTCTAATCGCCCTGCATATGCAAGTGATATCGCTGAATTGAAGGACATGGTAAGGAGACTTACGCTACAAGGAACTCCTCAACAACTCAAAGCGTGTGGGATTTGTGCTGATCAATTCCACCCCACCGACGCATGTCCTCAATTACAAGATGATTCGAATGCTGAGGTGAACGTTGTAGGGGGTTATGGACCTCAAAGACCTCGACATGATCCCTACTCCAACACTTATAATCCGGGATGGAGAGACCACCCAAATTTCAGATGGAGGGATCAACCGAATCAACAACAACAACCTCAGCCCAGACCCCCATTTGTTCAAAGGCCACAAGGTCCACAACCTGACGCATCTTCTTCAACTGAAGATATTCTCAAGGCTTTGACGAAACATTCCAGCACTCACGTCCAAGCTACGACGTCGAGTATCAAGAACCTAGAGACGCAGATGGGACAGATGGCTGAGGCAATCACAAGGATTGATGCACGGACTTCGAGGACTCTACCATCTCAAACGATAGTAAACCCGAGGGAAAACGTGAGCACTGTAACCCTACGAAGTGGAAAGCAATTGCCCATCTCTCCTAATGATGAGAAGGACGAGTCAGGAAAAGAGGAAGTTCTGGAGGAGCACCGCACCCAGCGGCGAGACGACCGCACCTGCGGTGAGAATGAAGAGGAGGACCAGAACATTTTGTTGAAGCCACCGCACCCAGCGGTGGGAGCCACCGCACCCCGCGGTGACGGTACTATTTCTCGAGAATTTTCTGGGGATTCACCGCACCCCGCAGTAGATGTTGACCGCACCCGCGGAGGATCTCCTGGACCTGTTAAAGAACCTTACGTGGACACCTACGTTCATCCATACTTTCCTCCTCTCGGTTCCGAAAAGCCACCCGCCCCATTCCCAGAGGCGCTCAAGGAGAGAAGGATAGTCGACGATAAGGATCTCTTCGAAACATTTAGCAAGTGTGAGGTAAACATCCATTTGCTTAAACTTGTCAAAAGTATTCCCAAGTATGCTCGTTTCTTGAAGGAGCTTTGCACGATAAAGAGAAATCAAAAGCTGAAAGGGAAGCAGAAGGTTAAGGTGAGCGAACGTGTCTCAGCGGTGTTTCAAAGGCGTATGCCCAAGAAGTGCGCTGATCCAGGTATGGTAAGCATTCCTTGTATTATAGGTGACACTAAATTTGAAAGAGCTATGCTTCATATAGGTGCATCTAACAATGTTATACCTTACTCTCTTTATAAATCACTTGGATTGGGACCTTTGCATGAAACAAGAATTGTTGTGCAACTTGCTGATAGGTCTAGTGTATATCCTAAAAGAGTAGTTGAGGATGTTTTGGTCATGGTTGACAATTTGATATTCCCTGCTGATTGCTTTGTCCTAGATATGGAACATGATATACATGCTGCACCTATTTTGTTAGGAAGGCCATTCTTAAAAACTGCTAGGACTAAGATTGATTATGTAAGTGGGACACTTACTATGGAATTCGATGGGGAGGTGGTTGAATTTAACATTTATGATGCTATGAAACACCCCGTTGATGACCACTCTTTGTGCTCCATTGATGTGATTGAACCCATTGTGCAAGATGTGTTTGATATTTCTGGTTCGGATGAGTTGCAATCCATTATTGAGAATGATATAGATGAGTCCCACACGGAATATGCTTTGTCAACTAACATGCAGGTGGTCCTATCTCAGATGGATGTGAACGGTAAGCTTCCTATTGAACCTTTAGGCATTGGCCCCAACTTGCTAACACCAAGCGAGAAGCTTGTTCCTTCTGTTGTACATGCGCCCGAGAATGAACTCAAACAACTCCCTAGTCATCTCAAGTACGTTTTTCTTGGAGTCAACGACACTTTGCCGGTCATTGTGTCTAGTAAGCTTTCAAGGGAGCAAGAGGAGAAGCTAGTGGAGACATTGAAGGAGCACAAGACCGCGCTGGGCTGGACCATTGCTGACATCAAAGGGATTAGTCCCTCCACATGTATGCATCGGATTTTGCTAGAAGACGACGCCAAGCCATCCACACAACCACAAAGAAGGCTTAACCCACCTATGATGGAGGTGGTGAAGAAGGAGGTGCTGAAACTCCTTCAAGCTGACATGACCTTCCCTATCTCCGACAATCGATGGGTCAGCCCCACTCAGGTTGTCCCCAAGAAGGGAGGGATCACAGTGGTTGAGAATCAACAAGGAGAGTTGGTCCCTACAAGAACTCAAACAGGCTGGAGAGTCTGCATTGATTACCGTAAGCTGAACGCGGTAACTCGAAAAGATCACTTTCCTCTACCTTTTATTGATCAAATGCTAGAACGCCTTGCTGGGCGCCCCTACTATTGTTTTCTAGATGGATACTCAGGGTATTTTCAGGTGGCCATAGCGCCTGAAGACCAGGAGAAGACTACTTTTACATGTCCCTTTGGCACTTTTGCATACCGCAGAATGCCTTTTGGACTATGTAACGCACCCGGTACTTTTCAACGATGTATGGTAAGTATCTTCTCTGAGTATATTGAGAATTTCATTGAGGTATTCATGGATGACTTCACGGTACATGGGGATAGCTTTGATGCATGTTTGAACCACCTGACACTTGTGCTTAAAAGATGTGTTGAAACTAACTTAGTTCTCAATTCTGAAAAGTGTCATTTCATGGTAGAACAAGGGATTGTGTTAGGTCATATCGTCTCTGCTAAGGGTATTGAGGTCGATAAGGCGAAGATTGATGTAATTCAGTCTTTGCCTTATCCTACTAATGTGCGTGAAGTTCGTTCCTTCCTAGGCCATGCAGGTTTTTATCGCAGGTTTATCAAAGACTTTTCCAAGATCTCATCACCCCTATGCGAGTTGCTGAAGAAAGAGGTGATATTTGAGCTGAATGAGGAGTGCAAGAAGGCGTTTGATTGTTTGAAGGAACGCCTGACCAGTGCACCGATTATCCAGACACATGATTGGTCTCAACCATTCGAGATTATGTGTGATGCCAGTGACTATGCAGTTGGAGCAGTTTTGGGGCAGAAAGAGGGAAGGGCCTCTCATGTGATTCACTACGCTTCCATGACTCTGAATGGAGCGCAACGAAACTACTCCACTACTGAGAAAGAGATGCTGGCTGTGGTTTTTGCTTTGAAGAAATTCAGGCAATATCTTTTGGGAGTGAAGGTGATCATATACACAGATCACGCCGCCCTTCATTACCTAATGACGAAGAAAGAAGCAAAGCCGAGATTAATTCGATGGGTTCTTCTGCTTAGTGAGTTTGATGTGGAGATAAGAGACAAGAAAGGAGGAGAGAACTTGGTGGCTGATCACTTGAGTAGGCTTGTGAACGAGGAAGACAAGCCAGATAAACAAAATCCCATCCATGGGACATTCCCGGACGACACACTTTTCAAAGTGGAGGTTCTGGAGACACACCGCACCCCGCGCCCAGATCACCGCACCCGCGGTGGGAGTCCAACAGAACAAGCTAAGTTTCTGGATGGCCACCGCACCCAACGGTGGGTTGACCGCACCCGCGGTGACGGTGATGATTTTTTCGAGAATCTCCCAGAACCACCGCACCCCGCGGTGGGAGGTACCGCACCCCGCGGTGGCGATGTTGTTTTTGTCGAGGATTCTGGAGTGTCACCGCACCCCGCGGTGACACTGACCGCACCCGCGGCGAAGGGGACAAAGGGAGTTGTCGGTAATGTCAGCGTCTCTTCGCTCGAGTCGTACTTCCACAGGTCCGTTCTCGGGATCCGTTCTTTCTGACCATGGTACGCCGACATTGTGAACTACTTGATTCGTGGGGAATTCCCTCCGGATCATACCAAGGCGCAACGGGAGAAGGTGCGAAGAGAAGCTCGACACTATATTTGGGATGATCCATATCTCTGGAGACACTGTGTCGACCAGGTAATCCGCCGATGTCTTCCGGATAACGAGGTACAATCTGTCCTTAGTTTTTGTCATTATGAAGCATATGGGGGTCATTTTGGTGCGAATAGAACTGCTAGGAAGGTGTTAGATGCAGGTTTCTATTGGCCCCACATCTTTTGGGATGCATTTGCATTTTGTAAAGTGTGTGAAAGATGTCAGAGGATGGGTAATATTTCTAGGAGAAATGAGATGCCACAATCGTCGTTGATCTTCTGTGAGGTTTTTGATGTGTGGGGTATTGATTTTATGGGACCCTTTCCTAGTTCTTTTGGGAATCTCTATATTTTGCTTGCGGTGGACTACGTTTCCAAGTGGGTGGAAGCGAAGGCCACCATGACTGATGATTCTAAAGTTGTGGCAGGTTTTTTGAAAGAGAACATATTCTCCAGGTTTGGAATCCCCAAAGCTTTGATTAGTGCTCGGGGAACCCACTTCTGCAACAAGACTATGACCTCCCTGCTGAAGAAGTATCATGTTACACAAAGAGTTTCCACTGCCTATCATCCACAGACCAATGGGCAGGCTGAGGTGTCCAATAGGGAGATCAAGACCATTCTTGAGAAGACGGTGGCACCCAATAGGAAGGATTGGAGTTTGAGGCTTAATGATGCATTGTGGGCTTACCGCACCGCTTTTAAAACTCCAATTGGAATGTCTCCTTTCCGGCTCGTATTTGGCAAAGCTTGCCATCTTCCTGTAGAGCTGGAACATAAGGCATGATGGGCGGTGAAGAAGTGCAACATGCAGATTGATGAGGTAGGAGAGTTCCGCAAATTGCAGCTGCAAGAGTTGGAAGTGTTACGCCTTGATTCATATGACAACGCTGTTATCTATAAGGCGAAAACCAAGGCCTGGCATGACAAGAATATCTTGCGTAAGGACTTCCAACCTGGT
This sequence comes from Rheum nobile, assembly GCA_027886185.1. Taxonomy (NCBI): domain Eukaryota; kingdom Viridiplantae; phylum Streptophyta; class Magnoliopsida; order Caryophyllales; family Polygonaceae; genus Rheum; species Rheum nobile. The sequence goes on along the minus strand of WOAB01000644.1, from coordinate 10,744,212 downwards.
GATAAAGTCCTTTTATTTCAATCTCGCCTGAAACTCTTTGCGGGAAAGCTTAGATCGAAGTGGATAGGACCCTATGTTACTGCTGAAGTCTACCCACATGGTGCTGTTGATTTAATCGAGCCAAAGACTCAGAAGACATTCAAGGTTAATGGTCAAAGGTTAAAACCTTACCATGAGGGTTTCCACACCGAGGCATTTGACGAAATGGCGCTGGAGGAGCCAAGTGCTGAAAATGAATAGACAAGAGTCTATGTCGAGCCAACGATGTAAACCAAGGCGCTGCTCGGGAGGCAACCCGAGGTATTGTTTCTTTCTCTCTCTTTTGTCTTTGCATTTTCATAGCTTAGCTAGGTAGTTTTTTTTTGTTTTCGTCTGCGTACTAACGTGCAGGTACGAAGAATAAGACGCAAGGGACGTTCTGGAGAGCTCACCGCACCCGCGGTGGGCACCCCTTCATTTTCTCTTGTTACAAAAAAAAATTAAAAAAAAAATCCGAAAAAACCTTAAACGGATTTAAAAAAAATAAAAATAAAATAAAATAAAAATATTCTCTTTTACCCCTATCATCTTCTTCCTCTTCCCAATCCCTAAAACCAAAACCCTCACCTCACCTCTCTTATGATCCTCATTCTCCCAAAACTCCATCAAATTCTCCCAAATCTCGCCCTCTCATCCACAAATCCACATTCCCACACCCAAATCCACCCTTTTTCACCCAAAAATCCCATCTCCAACCCCACCCTACAACCCATAACCACCACCGCACCGCTCCGCCCCGCACCCAGCGATGAGACGACTGCACCCACCTCAATCCACCGCACCCGCGCCGGATCCACCCCACCCAAGCCCAGTCGACCCCCACCGAGCCCAAACCCAAGCCTTCGGACCAACCCCAGCTCGTGTGGTGATTCGCCCTGTGTTTGCCCCGTTCGAGAATCGCCCAGCGCAGTCACCGCCCCCTGCGGTAGGAAAGCCACCGCACCCGCGGTGAGGCAACAAGAAGTTTAGAACTCCCACCGCACCCCGCGGTGACACTGACCGCACCTGCGGCAGCTCGCCAGAAGGAGTTTTTTGTGCTTTCTTCTATGCGTCCCTCCTTCTCTCTTGTTTTCAACGCCGTACTTCAATTACAATGTCAAGATCAAGGAAGGTCGGGATGACCCCTAAGGAGAAGGAAAAGTATGAACTCGTGAAACTGCGTAGTGTCCTCCCGACAAAATTTCTGGATAGGGGCACTTTAGAGGAGTTGGGGCTACTTGAGTGCACAACGCTTTGTTTAGAGCATGCGGGGCTGGGGGGATTTCTTGATCAATATGCCCCCTCGTATGAGAACCTGTGCAAGCAACTCATAGCTATATTCCGGCATACCATGGATGGCGAAGCGCTTGTTTCGTTATCATTCAAGTACGAGGGGAGGGAGTACTCGGTGAGTGCTGAGGAGATGAGAGAGGCTATTGGGGTGACTAAGCTCCCCAGTGAGAATTGGAGACAGGGTACCACCGAGGCTGCTTTGTGCAATTTCTGGGAGGCGGCAACTGGAAAGCTTTACTACATGGGTGATGAATACAACAATAAGTTGACTCACCCTTGTCTGCGGCTGTTGCACAAGCTGATGATGGGGACCTTTTTGGGGCACACGGAGGATAACAAGGTGCCCCTTTAAGGATTTGCATTGGTTTTACAACATCTTACCCCAGGCGGAGTTGGTTCCCGACTGGATACAGGTCATCCTTGAGGCACTTCAGAGGATCCGAAAGGGAGAGAAGAGAGATATTGTTCAGGGTGATCTGATCACCCTCATTGCAGAGAAGGCTTTACGGGTCGACCAGTTTCAGGAGCCCATCATCTCACATGTCTTTGACGTCAGTCTGCTCAGGAAGTGCAATATGCTGAAGATAGTGAAGAAGAAGTGGTTTTGGTGCTCTTATGCTGACAAGAGCCACCTCCTTGCACTGCCTAGGCCTATCCCCTATGGCCCTGAGTTTAGAGACTTCTTCCTTCCCTCCGACCCGTTCACACCACCAGTGGGGTCAATTGCTACACAGATTACTGAGCCTCCGCCTCAGCCCCGAAGGAGGAGGGCTACTGCAGGTAGTTCGAGTCGGGCGCCTGCTGATGATGCTGATGAGGAGATGCCTACTGCAGGCCAGGGACCACCACCCATGGACCCCTGCCAGGATATGATGTCTCGACAGATGGAGGCTATGTCGCTGCAGCAGCAATGGCAGCAGGGATTCGATGGACGCTTTGAGGGTTTTCAGACCCAGATTTTCCAAAGGATGGATCAGCAGGACCAGAGGATCCAGGAGCTGCGTGGGCAGCAGATGCATTTTTTCGGGCACTTCCAGCAACCGCCCGGACCACCATTCCCGTGAGTTCTTCTTTCTTCTCCCCATTATTATGATTGTCTTCTATTTTCCACATTGAGGACAATGCGTACTTCAAGTATGGGGGAGAGAGTAGACTCATTTGCTATCTTTATGTACAGTTTCATTGTCTTTGTGTACAGTTTCTACACTATTGTTGAATTTTCAGTTTTCTAAAAAAAAAAAGCCAAAAATATGAGAAAAAGGCAACCAAAATCCTGGGATGAGTTGAAAACCCGAAAGGACGACTCAGGTAAAAAGCAGGTAGTCTGACCAGTACTAGGCTGGGGCAAAAATAGATTAGAGTGATGTGAGCATACGTGAGAACATCTAGAAAAATGAAATGAGTGGCTAGGTAAAAACCTGAAAAGGCGCCTAGGCAAGATGAGTGAATGAAAAAAAAGAGAGATTATTAGGATTCTTCATCTTGGCGTTGGCGACATAAGAAGGGGAGTCATAAGGAGGACTCGGGTAGGCCATTCTTGGAGCAATAAGGTGACTAGATGGAGCTAGGATTAGATGAGTCTTGCATCACTTGTTTTGGTTGTTTTGGAGCTTATTGTTGATGTGTTGTAACTACTAGTGTCATATTTTCTTGTGCTTCTTGAGACCTTAGAGCATGATTGGAGGAGTAAGTCTAGTTTTTAGCTTACTCGGGACGAGTAAGGTCTAAGTATGGGGGAATTTGATATGCGATATATTGTATAGCACATCTAGTGGTTATTAGCATGGTTTAGATGAGTTTTAGGTGTGTTTTGGTGTTAACTTTGTGATCCGGATGAGAAGCCAAGAAGTGAAAAAATCTTAGGATTTACAGAGTTCTGAGACACATGGAAGAGAAGAGTTGAGGAGAGGTGCGAAGGATGTAAGGAGAAGCCTTGAGAGAACACAAAGGAGTACTAGAGCCTTGCCGCAACCGCGCCGAAGACCACCGCACCCAGCGGTGGAGCAAGCAGAAAGGAGAACGGAGTTCTGGAATGCCACCGCACCCAGCGGTGGGCCTTGCCGCACCCGCGGCGAGAAAGTCAGAGAAGAGGAGCCGGACACTGGAAGACCACCGCACCCCGCGGTGGGTGTCACTGCACCCCCGGTGGCACGCGCGCTGAAGACTTCTTCCGAGTTTTTATTTCCCGTTTTGTTTTATTTCCGAAACTTTATTTCCCAGTTTGTTATTTCCTTTTCTTTATTTCTGAGTTAATTGCCCTAGTATTTAAGGTACTTTCTAAGACTTTTTGGAGGTTACCTTTTGTTTTGCCACCAAACCCTAGTTTTCTCTCACAAACCCTATGGAGAACCAAACCTCCATTGTTGCACTTGACATTTTGAAGCCTTCAATTGATTGGTTGTGAGTTTTCTACTCTTGTTCGATTTCCTATCTAGTTTGATTAATTCTCTTGTGCTTGAATGTTTATTGGTTTATGTTGATTTATCTAGAGTAGCTACCTAGGTCTATTGATATCTTCCTAATTGCTAGGACTTGTGATTCCGGGTTCGGGTTGCATATCTAGTAGAAAACACGATTTACATAAGCGGGTTGCGAGTGTCCATCGTGAGAGAGAGTTAATTGCATGTTATAGTAACGGGTTGTTTCTATTGCATGTATCTTGTTGAATCCTTGGTTGAATGCTATTGCTTTGTTGAGTCTTGAAGGTTTTTGGATTTGATTTGGTAATAAGTACTATTAGGGCCGGTAGAACTAATAGTTACCTAAGATCGAGATAAGGACAACTATAGGAAAGATAAGAACTTGAGACTAATAGAATTCAATGATCAACCATATCTCTTGTTGTGTGGATCTTTGTCTGGTGTAGCGCTTTTCCCAACCATATTCACAACCTTTACTTGCGAACTTGTTTACTTGTTACTTGGTCACTAAGAAACCGATACAAACCCCCCCTAGTTCCTAGTTGGTGACTTGAGAAACACAAGAATAGATAACCTGATTCCCTTGGATTCGACCCTGACTTGCTTGCTATACTCTTTAGTAGGTACTTTAGGATTTCTTTGATTAGGCATACGACTTTAGGCCTGTCAAGCACCTCCTAGAGTCGTGCTTCGGATTGGGTCTTCTAAGCGGCCAGTAACTCTTTCAAAGCTTTCTTCTTTTCCAATAGTTCCACCATGTCAGTGGTGTGTTGATCCCCTAGACTGCTAGGACCGGCCTGATTGGATGGGTTATGAGGAAGATATGTCGTGGTGGTGATGATGGCATCTTCGGATGTGGTGACATCGTTGGACATGGTGATGTGGTTTGTAGTGTTTGTGGTTGGATAAAGGTACAATCTTTTTGACTCTCAACTCCACGATAGGCGCCAATTCTTTTGGGCAGATTTTGTATCGTGACGTAATCCACTTTGATTGTGGAGTATGAGGTCAAGGAATATACGTTGGATAGAAAAGAATGGATTGTTTAAGAGAAAACAAGGGTTGTGTTTGATGTAAGCTTGTATGAGAATATGATTGTGATAGCTTGAATAGCCGATGTCTTACAAGGTCTTGGTACCCCCCTTATATAGAGGTCCAAAGGTAGTCCTACTAGGAGTATGATCTTACCAAATAAGATGATATCTTGGCTTGAAACCTAAGATAAAATAAACAAATATGGTATAGATTATTTACTTATATTGGATAAGGAAATTATATCCATAACACGTTTAATCTCATATCGTGGGACCCTTGCCAGCCATCATTATCTTCCATAACTGGGATACACTATATAAGGAAATAAGATCTTTTCAGTTGCACCGCTTGGCAATTAATTTTTGCATCTTCATGATGGTCATATGCATGTCGTCTTCCTTTAACAATGTTGATGATGATTTGTGTCTTCATGTCTCGACGACTTTGGGCTTTTCTCATGGACACATCATAGGGCCCTAACAATCGGCTTGTTGTCAGTTCCTTGCCTCTTGTGGGATTACCACACCGCAATGAAGTCCTTATTGCCTATTGACATAACTCAGCATGGAGTTTACACAAGTGTCCTAGGAAGCCACATAACTACCATATATCATTATGGTTTTGCTAGTCTTATGTTGAGAAGGTATACATTTCTTCTACTATCTTCAATCAAAGTACTGTGTGGGTTTTTAAGGGGTCTTGTGCATCTTTAGTACGAAAGGGGGTTGATTTGTTTGCCACTTTCTAGTCACTTAGTCCCTTGCTCACTCATAACTTAATTTTTTATGGGAGTGGTAAATATATAAAAGAGGAGAAAGGATTACAAATCAACTTGACGAAAAAATAGGTCAAGTGTAAGATACAAAATAAGCAGAACCATGCCAAGGGTTAAGCCTAAGAGAGCACACCATATCAAGAAATAGTGGACTAGTGGTAATTATATAGAAGAGGAGCAAGGATTATAATAAGGAAAGTATCGAATTTCAAATAAGATCTTTTGTTTCATGAGCACATTCTTGCAACCATAATCTGTTAGCCAGATACATGGAGAATTCTTATGAACATATATGTACATTAAGACAAAGTTGTAACAACATTTTAAAGTCTATTAACTCAAAAGGAATAACAATGTGTTTTTTTACATATGATGTGAGTTCGAATCATACATCGGCTACAAAAGAGCAATATATATAAATTAGTACACTAAGGTTCATATTTAGTGCACTAAGGTTCATAACTTGTACTTTGAAGGTTCATATATACTAATCATAACAGGTTCATGGTTAATAACTATAGTTTGAGGTTGACAGTTAGTATACTAGAAGTTCGCATGTAGTAAATCAAAGGTTCATAGTTACTACATTTAAGGTTCACATTTTACAAACAAAGTAATAAATTTTAATATAGTAAACGTAAAACATGCAAGTTTTAGGTACACAATTGGTACACTAGATGTTCATATGTAGTTCACTAAATATTCATTTTTATATACTAAAGTTTCACATTTAATAAATGTGAATATTAAATGTAAAAGATGCAACGTTGGTGTTCACATTTAGTACACTAGAGGTTCTTATGTAATACACTAAATGTTCATACTTAATATATTAAAGGTTCATATTTAACAAACGTGTATATTAACCGTAAAAGATGCAAGCTAGGCGTTCACAATTAGTACACTAGAGGTTCATATATACTACACTAATGGTTTTTACTAAATTTACTAATAATTTATATTTAATAATGTGCATACTAAACATAAAAGGTGCAAGCTTGGGGTTGACAATTATTACACTAAAGGTTCATATGCAGTACAATAAAGGTTCATACTGAATATCCTAAAGGTTCATATTTAATAATGTACATATTAAACATAAAGTTGCATGTCTAAAAATTGTAAGCTTTGTTTGAGGCTCATAGTTAGTACACTAAAGGTTTATCTGCAATAAGCTAAAGGTTCATACTTAGTGTTTTGGACATATTTCATATTATGACGCAATCCGCTTTGATTGTGGAGTATGGGATCAAGGATTACATGTTGTAGGGACAAAACAAGCTTTTTAAAGAGTGAATCGGAATTGAATTGATGCTTTGATTGTATGCGTATGCTTGTGTGTGTTACAAGAGTTTGGCACCTTCTTTATATAGAGGTCTAATGATAATTTTACAAGAAATATGATTTACCACAAAAATACGATAAGATCATGACTTGAAATTTAAGATAAGATTATTAATAAAGGTAATAATATTTTCTTATATGGAATAAGGAATAAGCAATATATCTCCTATTGTGTGGGCTTTGACAAGTCCCACCTCTTTCCGAGATAGGGGTGTCACAAATATGGAAATAAGATCTTCCTAGACACGTCGTTTGGCAACCACTCTTCACAACTTCTAATGACGGTCATTCTTACAGTGTCATTCCTCAACAACGATCTCGATGATCCATGCCTTTGCATCTGGATGCCTCTGAGCTTTCCACGTGGATGAGATCGAAGGGCCTTAACAATACCCCTAAGCCGTTTAGCAAGGAAAGCTTCTGAGTATGGGAAACGTCTTTAATTCACCGCCTTGGAATTCGGACTTCACCGATCACATCAAGTGTCTTGTCATAATCTTTCAAACACAATTTCCCTTCCCATTTAACGCAAAGCTGAGTCGCCTTTTCACTAGACATCTTCGCACCTCTGTATTCTTCACAAATACTGTTCTTTTTTTTTCTTCTTCTTCTTCTTCATTTTTCTTCTTGCTGCTTTCAATGTCTTCACATCTCTGCACCTCTGCATTCTTCATAGGTACAATTCTTCATTTTTCTTCTCGCTTTTTTCAAAGTCCCCCTCCAATGGCGGAAAATATCAACTTTGGTCCACTCGACGCCCAAAAATCTGAAGACGAGCATATTCTCACCAAACCCTGCCAAAGGGCTTCCTCTATAACAAACCCTAGGCCTTTTGTCAAGGCTGTCAGCTTTTCAGAAGACACCGACATAATGGCGCTAGATGAAATCGTCTATCCAGACCACTACTGTAATGGGTGGATATGTATGTTCGAGTACCCCTATAAAATCGGGCATATGCTCCCCTTCTCTCGTCTTGTGTGCTCCTTCGTAACCTCCTTCCAGATCAGAATTTGCCAAATCCTCCCCCAAACCTGGAGCATCTTCCTCACCTTGGATCATATAATTGATGTCCATAACATCCCCTTTATGATCCAGGATCTCTCTATTCCTACTTTATGCCCTTTGTGGCCAAGGGCGTGTCACCTGCAATTCCATATCTGGGAGGCCTTGGTAATTGATACGACGAAGAATGATCAAGACTGGACTAACCATTTCTTCTTCGTCAAGAAGGTGTCTTTGGGAGATGAATGCAATTTCTTGCGCCACTTGTGGCACAAAGAGGGTAATTTAGAACTTTTTCTTAATTTCTTCGATGTAGATTAACCCTGCTTCTCACTTCTCTTTGTTGGCAGATCGAGACAACATCTAGCCAAGGACAGAGTTAGAGGGGATCACCAAGAGGATATTGGCCTTACTAGCGTCGGAGAGAACGTTTCTGTTTACAGAGCATGTCATCGAAGAAGTCAACGTGGTGTCATCCCCCAAGATGAAGATGTGTAAGTCTCCTTATCTCTAATTTAGTTCCTGCTACGCATTTATAATGCATCTGGTGTGTGACTGTCTTGATCTGTTCACAACTTCCAATGCTAGACAGGCTGAATCGGTTGTTGACAAGATTGTAGCAAAAAAGAGGAAGTTGCTTGAAGAGGGCACTCTGCCTATGAGCCGGTCGTGATTCCCAAGGATGTCACCGAGATGCCCAAGGCCACCCTTAATACAAAGAATAAGGGAATCCCCAATAGACGGGTTTTGCATGTGATGTAGATCTTCTTGTCACTGTTGGTCAAGGAGCATTATGCGGGGATCAACTCGGTTGACGTGTTTGGAGAAACTCATGCTATCCAATCGTAGGTAAGACGCATTCATCTTAGTCACGTCTTGTTTTCTTTACTGCCATCTGCCCGTGACGGTCTTGTTTGTAGAGTCTTCAAGCCACATTGTGCGCATGGGACCACATCAGGGGGCTCTCATCAAAGACAAACATCTTTGAGAAGCAGACCGCGGTTGATTAGGACTTGATTGATGCCCTCACCTCTAAGAACTTTGAGTTGTGTCAGAGCGTCAAGGCTCAACAGAGAAAGATCAGACAGCTTGAGGATGCGACTTTCCGGCTTAAGGATGAGAGGAAGGTTGTTGCGGAGGAGAGCGAAATGTTGGTGTCGGAGCTGGATGAAGCTGAAGCCTACTATTCCTAGTTAGCTAGAGTGAAGGCTATGGAAAACGTTGTTGTCGGTACGGTACATAGTGATGGGATGCCGCCGCTGAGAGGAAGGAGTTTCATGTTGTGTACCCATCCCCGCCGGTCTTCCCAAGCATGATTCATAGAAAGCTCAAGAGCGTAGAGGACAAGGTGGAGCAGGAACCAGCGGCGCTGGAGGATAAGCAGGACCCTCCCGCTGCTTCTTGTAAATGTTTTTAAGAACAATTGTGAATAGTTCGTGATAGTCTCCCATAGTGGGATGGTGAAGAAAATTTGGGCCCATCCTCCGGGGTTGTTTGACTTTGTTTTGCCCCGTTGAAGGGAATGAGTTTAAGTAGTTTAGCTCTTTTGCATATCTTGCTTGCTATACGTGTTTCATATATGTCTATGTGCTTGTACATGTACATCAAGACTTGGAGCAGCTTGGCTGGCGAGGAACAAGATATGGTCCCGTTCTGAAGACGATGACAATGATCAAGATTGAGCAATCAGCAACGCGACAACAATGACAAGGTCAATCGCAACGAGGATGTCGATGCCATTTGAGGCAGAAATAGATGTATCAAACTTGCCATGGTATGTCAATTGTGTACAAAGTAGAGTAGGAATTTGTATATCCCAAGGATGAGTAATAATAGCATCTGCTTTGATCGTAATAATTATCTTTGTTACATGTCTTTTGTATCTTACTTGATATGAATCAAAGATCGATGATGACGTCTATATGCTTAGAGCCTTATTGTAGACATGTTGCATGAATTAACCTGCCTTGGGCGAGGCTCTCCATTTTGGTAAAATAATTGCTTTAAGAGATAGTAAAGTTGACAATTACTATCTTGGATAAAATAACATATAAGACATGTTACTTGGAGTAAGCATGACGGTGTTAAGAAATAAGCATGACGGTGTTAAGAAAAGATGGATAGGATATCGTCGTTGAGATGTAAGTGCCCACATAAACCTTGACACAGTCTGAGAGATTCAGCGGAATCTGCATCGCAATATTATAGATGATCGTCGTGGATCGTGTTGATAGAGATACGATTGATCGCGGGATTCACGTCACGATGTTCATAGTTGACCGACAGGTTGTAAGATGACCAACAGGTCGAAAAGTGACCTATGGGTCGAACTATGACCTACGGGTTGAAATATGACCTACATGTCGCAATATGACCTACGGGTCAATGTATGACCTACGAATCGAAGTATGACCTACGGTTTAAAGTATGATTTATGGGTTGAAGTATGACCTATGGGTCAAAAGGTGACCATCGGGGGTCGCGTCGACGGAGATGCAAAAGTACCAAAAAGGGTCACATTGACGGAGACGCATATGATCACAGGGATCACTCCATCGGGCGCGTAGGTGACCAACGGGGTCGCAATGACGGAGACGCAAAAGTGACCAACATGGGTCGGGTCGATGGAGACGTATATGATCGCAGGGATCATGCCATCGGGGGCGTAGGTGACCAACAGGGGTCGCGTCGACCGAGACACAAAATTGACCAATAGGGGTCGCGTCGACGGACATGCATATGATCGCATGGATCATGCCATCGAGGGAATTGGTGACGTTCTCGACAAAGCTCCAAGGGAACAATGTCAATTTGAACATGGGCGGTGTCACGACAAAGCTCCAAGGAAACAACATCGATATAGCCAAAAGATCACATCGATAGGGACGCGAGTGATGTCACGACAAAGCTCCATGGGAACAACGTCGATAACCTAGGGGTACGATGTAGCTCGATCAGGCATTGCCCTAGGGGAGAGAATATGGCAATAGAGTAGTAAAAAGTAATCGTTGGCTTTTATTGAACAAATTGAATTTCGATCAGTAACATGCATTGAATGTAAACTAGTTTGAAATAGAACTTCTTAAGATGTGTCGTGTGCTAGCTCCGGATGATGGGCACACTTTCTGGGGTTGCTAATTTGTATGCGTCTTGTCTGACTACCTTAGTGATTTGGTACGGGCCTTACTAGATAGGTCCTAGTTTCCTAGTGTTTTCTTCCTTTGTATTCTGAAACACTTTGCGCAAAACCCATTCACCAACTTGGAACGCTTTTATCCTTACATTGCGATTATAACTTTTGTTGACTCCTTGTTGATATGTCAACATTCTAGTGACAACGCCGTCGTGCAACTCGTCAATAATGTCCAACATTAATGTCATGAGCGACATGTTCCTCTCCTTCGTGAGGAGGTGATAGCGAGCTGTGAGAATCTGAACATCGACGGACAGACCAGCTTCGCTTCCAAATACCAAAGAGAAAGGTGTTACCTGTAGCATTTCTCGGAGTTGTGCGATCTGCCCATATGATGGATGGCAGTCATATGCTGCCTTCTTGACCCTTTTCTTCAGATTGTTGATGATAACTTTATTGTTGGATTCAGCTTGACCGTTATCCTGCGGGTAGCGTGGTGTTGACGTGACGAGCTTGATGCCTAACTCCAGGTACACTACTACAATAAAGGCCTATAACAGCGGTCAGAAACCACTTCCTTAGGTGCAAAAACCGCGACATAAAGGCTATTGCAGCAGTTTGTGACCGCTTCATCTGTTGGCGCTGCATTAGATCTGTTATAACGGTTGTAATAAGCTAATGCAACGGTTGTACTCAAGTATTTGAAATCGCTGCCTAAAGTTGCGACGACCGCTGCATTTGTGGAGTCTAATGAAGCGGTTTTCTATGGCTTAAGGTAATGCATTTTTTCGTACAAAGGCAGCGGTTGTTTGATATCATGCAAGTTGCAATCATTATAGCCTATTGCAGCGGTTGTTCCAACTAATTCAAGAGATTTTACAAGAAAAAATCTTAGATCAAATATCTATTTATTAAAGGAAAGACTATTATAATCCTTACAAAAAATTACATAAATTATTACTATTGATACATACCCAACATAAACTTGCAGATTCAAAAATATTAAATAAGAACTATGCATGGTACTGTAACCAAGTTCAAGTGTACTCAAATTCAAACAAACCAAGTACTTCGCAGTTGGAATTTTCTCAAATGTGGAGCCTCATCTCCTTCTCGTTATCAACGTCATCATCATAGAGGATAATCAATGTGCAAATTTCTGCATAAAGCCAATCATTATCCAAAACTACAAATGATATCATTTTCATTAAAAAAATATGAAGCAATATTATACAAGCTATGTAGCAAATATATTCAAAATTACAAATTTGGAAGGACTTAACATTACATTGCAGTGACAAGATGAATTTTAAACCAAGTACCTAAAATTGATATAGTAAGAGAGACATAAAAAAGGGGAACAAAAATGACAGGAAGTGAATAATTTAAGAGCATGAGAAAATGTACACACCATAATACATTGAACAAATCAAAATAACCAAGTCATATAGCAAAATTAAGGAAATTCTTATAACTTAACATCTGGTAAGCAAGTAAAAGATGGCAAAAAAGAAATTGGTAGAAGGCATGAAATACATAAAGAAAAAACCAAAGGTAAATCGATTTTCAACTAATTCTTGTTGACTTGTTTCCATGCTTCACACCATACTCTTCTTTGTAGGCATAAAATAGGCAAAAAGAAAATATCATGCAATCAATATTTCAGCCAACAGTTAACTTCCTTGTTTATTTTGCTTATATATGAAATATAGCTAGTGAACAGGTATATGTAATCATAAAAAAATAGTACATGTTGGATTTTGCTTTATCACAATTCTAATCTAGTCATTGTAATCAAAGCAACTCCAATACATCACTTTAAAATATCAGGAAAAAAAGTAGTACATGTTGGATTTTGCTTGAATGTGCCAGCAGAATTCACAAGTGTGAACCCTTCAGATAGTATTTGATATTGCCCACAGTAAGTCAAAAGCCTTTTAACTGCAAAGCAAAAGGAAGTACAGTTAGGGTAGTTTATTTGAGATTTTTCATTGGCTTGTATAATTGTAAAAGAAAATTAATCTAAAAACAAAATAAACAAGGAAGTCCAAAGAAAGGCCGCACAAAAACCCCAAACTAATCAACACCTCTGAGTTGCATCAAGCAACCACTAAACTAAATCGATGGCATTACTTTTCCAACTATAAAAGAATAGGAACAATGTGATCTTGACTTTATTACTGAAGTCCAAAGAAAGGCAACACAATTTTTTTGGCCAAGTTGCAGAATGAAGTAATAAGATGTATGGATCTGACACATTATGTGAAAATGATGAATTTATTCCTAAGCCTAAAAATGTACTGATTAGGGAAAGTAAAATGAAGGAATCATATTGTTTTCACTTACAAGTATTATAAGCAAGTATGAAGTGAACATAGCATAGATTACACTTGAATTGAATGCCCAAACTTTATTTGTGTCCCCTGCTGCTGCTATTAGACAGTGCAAACGTTATTCATCCTACCATTTTTAGGCTTTTCAGCATTGTCTAAGAGGTGATGATATACTGATAAGCTTGTCAATAATTTTAAAGGTTTAGGACTATGAAAACTCTTATGGCTATGGCTCTGCCTAAGGCTACTGAACTGAAAAAACTAGTCATCTGTGATTGTGTATATGCCAATAGAAATATCATCAAATTTACCTTTGGTTGAGTTGCCATGATTAAACAAGGGGAGAGACCAAGCACCAAAACATGACTTGGTTCCCCATCAATGCCAATAGAGTTGCTTCTCCTTGTCAAACCCTTGTTTGAGACGCTACGTGAAATCACCTTTTTACCTACAACTCCATTCCCGAAAATCTCAACCGTTCTCTCCACTTGGAGATTCTTGCTCCAGTAGCCACCGCCCTCAACAGTATGGAATGTGATATTCTCTACAACCATAGCCATTTCTTGAACCCACACGTAAACAACCAACCAAATCAAATACCCAATTGGAATTGAACATGTTTTGAAAACATAAATTGTGACGAAAGAGAAAGAGCATGAAATTACCAATCACTAGTCTCATTTTACTAGTCACTAGTGGTGAACCTGTCATATAGTAATAGAATCAGAAGATGTTAGAAGTAAACCCTAGAAATAAAAACGAAAAACTAAGAGAGATGAGAGATTAATTAAGTGGCTAAAAGTGAGATGAGAGTGAATAATGAACCCTAGTGAAGGAGCAATTGCGCAGCATCAATGGCCAGTTCTCCCTCCGTTGTGATTTCTCTCAAGTAATATCCTCTCTGTTCACGCATTTATGCAAAACCGAGATCCAACGACGGGAACTTCGACGACTAGCTAGAGTGGTGAATCTGCGAATTGTATGCAGTCGAAGATATTATCCCAAAAAGTTGTTGCCGTCGTTCGCTTGCCTACGCCGCCTTCCTCCATGGTTTCTGCGGAATTGAAGCCCTAAATTGGTACTCATTGGTTTTCCTTGTAGGGGTTTTCGAGTGTTAAGTTTCACTTTAGCTTTGGTGGAGACATGAAGAAGGACATAAGAGATGCGTATCAAAATACCAAAAAAAAGTAAAAGGAACCGCTTCATTAGCCTCCACTTTTTTTACAGGTTAAAAAACCGCTTCACTAGACCCTTGTAAATCGCTACAATAGCAATTTAAGACGCCAAATGCTTATTCATCACTAAACCGCTGCAAAATCCGTTACAATAACTAAAACCGCTAGCCTAACCGCTTCATTAGGTTACAACCGCTACTGTAATCCGCTTCATTTGCTCATTATTGTAGTAGTGGTAGAACGCATACATCCGATTGCTTATGAATAGTGACCCATTGTCGCAGACAATGGCGTCGGGGCCACCAAATCTGCTAAAGATGTTCCTTCTTATGAAAGAGAAAACATGTGAGTCTTGATTTCTTTGAACGCTTCTGCTTCGATCCACTTAGAAAAGTAGTCTGTCATGGCAAGCATGAAGACACATTGATCGATTTTCCGACGATATCCATCTCCCACTTCATGAAAGGCCAAGGGCAGGAAATTGGGTGTAGAGCTTCAGATGATTGACGAGACGTTAGACCATGTCTTTGACAGGCATTACACTTCTTTGCATAATTGATCGCATCTTTTTTCATGGTACGCCAGTAATAACCTGATGTATGAGCGTGCAATGCTAAGTTCCTTCCTCAAGAATGACTACCACATTCTCCATTGTGAAGATCCTGTAACCCGTTCTGGACTTTGTCTTCTCAGATACATCTGAGATAATATCCAATGATGGACCACTTGAGCAACATGTCATCTTTGAGGACAAAGGAGGATGCCTTGGCACGAAGTTGTCGTGCCTCACTCTTGTCAGGTGGTAACTCGTCATGCTTGATCCAATTATAAAATGGTCTCATCCAGGATTCAGATTTGTTAGAGTAACAAACATGCATGGGGTTTGACATGTGGATAGCTTGCTGATGGCGGGTGCTTTGAATTCGCATCGCACATCTTCGACTATCTTATCCCTCTATGGCGATTTTAAGACAACCCCTAGTCCTACACCATTCTGATTAGAAGCACCATCGGTGTACAACGTCCACTTCAAGGAACGAGATCGTTAACTTGTAGCAACCTTTGTATAATATGTTCTTTATAGGTTGGCTGAAAATCTGCCAAAGCCTACAACATGATTGTTGTGCGCATCTCGTATTGAATGTCGTAGCCACTAGGATGAACTTCCCACTTCGTCATCCTCCTAGACAGTTCCGGTTTGCTCATCACGTTCATGATGGGATAGTTGGTCCTTACTTTGATAGTGTGGGCCTCAAAGTAAGGCTTCATCTTGATGGACGTCGTGATGAGGGCTAGGGTTAACTTCCCTTTGGGCGAGAACCTTGTTTTCGCATCGAGTAATGTCATGCTCACATAATAGACGTGCAACTGCTCACCATCTTTATCTCTTACTAGGACAGAACTGACTACTGTTTTCTTGACTACCAAGAACTTCTCCATCTTAGGTTTTGAAAGTAAGAGTGGACATGTTAGGTACCTCTTTAGTTCTTGTAAGGCTTCTCTGTGCTCGCTTGTCAACTCGAAAGACCTGCTTTTCTTCAAGATATCATAGAATAAGCGGTTCTTGTCTAACGCCTTCGAAAGAACATGTTTAGAGTGGCGACTCTACTTGTCAGTTTCCTATGGTAAGGGATATGACGAGACTATCATGATGCTCTATGATAACGTCATCGAACTTGTCGAACGTGATGGGCACATTCTTAAACTTTTTCCTGGTGACAGTCATTGGCATGTTGAAGTCGGTCCCATTGGCATGGCGATTGGCGGCGGACACAAATGTCCCACGTATTTCTGACCCTCCTGAGATGTTGTTCACGATCTTGACGTGAGGAGGAGAAGGAGGCGGCGGTGCCTCTCCTTCTTTGGCTCAATCTAGAGTCGATCTCGCCCTAGCAGTTATCAAGTCTTTGAGATAGCCTTTCTGGAGCAAGTGAGTGACTTCCTTTCTCAATGCGACACATTCATCGATACTATATCCTCCGTCGCAGTGGAAATGATACCGTTTGTCGACGACCCTTTTGTTCATGGGATTGTCTAGCATTCTAGTTTATCTCACAGCTTCTCCGAGTTTTCTCATGGCATTGTCTCGGATGGAAAAGATGATAAACCCCCAATCACAGTGACGTTCATATCCATTGTCTCGGATGCTGTTGACTGTCTGGTTGGTAGGTTTTACTCAAGGATAGGGCTTGTAATACGTCTAGGCTTTGTTGATGGGTTCGCTTGGTCGTGACGACTCTTGCGATTTCTCTAATGCGAGAACATGATCTTCCAATTGGATATACGCCATGGATTTAGCTTGGACATCTTCGAACGTCTGAAACAGATACTTCATCAGATTGTGACTCTTCTAGAGCTCTCATTTTTTTGCAGAGTTCTGCCATGTCGGTGGTATGTTGATCTCCCGGACCACTGGGACCGGCATGATCGGATGGACTATGAGAAGGCTTCGTTATGGTCGTGATGACGACATCCTCAAACATGGTTACTGGTCAGCTCTACTTTGTAGGGTTTAACTTGGAGTTGTTACCGGTGTTTTGGGTGCCATTTGTATGGGTTTAGAGCACAACTGTGGAGTATGGAGTTGAGGAGAAGAAGTGTGGATATGGTGGTTTGGAGGAGCTTAATTAAGATATCCAGAAGACGAGGAGTAGACCACTCGAGGAATAGAAGGAAGAAGCCACACGAAGGAGAATAAGGGTGGAACCGCGAGCAAGCCGCGACCGCGGGTGAAGCATGGGCATTGATCGCGGAGAATTCGAGACAGCGGAGCGAAAGAAGACATTTTCCGTGATCGCGGATTATCTGCCGCGCCCGCGGAAAATCCCTTCTGCGAGACAAAGTCGAGAGCAACATTCCAATTTCCGCGACCGCGGAATTCTTTCCGCGATCGCGGAATCACACGGCAGCGGCCCGCAAGAGATCTCGTCCGAAGTTACTTCTGCTATTTTCTTTTTCTTTTCTTTATTCCGAATTTATTGGTTTATTTCCTTTTAGATGAGAATTGTTATCTTTTCACCTTAGTTTTAGGGTTAGGTTATTTAAACCTAGTTTCCCTTTCATTATTCACAATCACGTTACATTCAATTCAGTTTTGCATTCATTATTTTCCCTTTTGAAGTTTATTGTTTTCAAGAACTATGAAGAACTAAGCACCATTTGCTTAGTCCGACAATTGAAGCCTTCGTATGATTTGATTGTGAGGTTATAACTCTATTTCCTATTCCTTTGGATTATATCTTTTCTCTTGAGTATATTCATATTGATTATTTTTTATTTGACTAGATTGATCACCTAGTTGATATTAGTAATTGTCTATTGCTAGGGTTTGGATATTTCGAGTTGAGATTCCTTATCTATTGTAGCATCCATGATATTCTAGGACTAGTTGGACTAGTTTATTATGAAAGAGAATTGATTATGTGCTAAATGCTGTGAAACATCGGTGTTGTATGTATCCTGGTTAATTCCTATGCTCTATGCTGCTGTTGTTCTAAATCTTGATAGTTTTTCGTGCGTTCAATAGTAAGGGTTGCTAGGCCGAGTTGGACTGGTGACTATTTCAGAATAGGGACAAGAATAATCAAAGGAAGGAATAAAGATAACCTAGGACCAATCTATCATATGAATGGTGGATATTTGTTTGGCTAAGTGTTTTTCCCTAAATTGATTACAAACTCTTTGTTTTTATTTCCCTTGTTTGCTTTGTTTACAACCAATCAACCTCAAAACTCCCCTTTGTTACCATTGCATGCGAACTTATATAAAGATTGATAACTCCTCCCTGTGGGATTCAACCCTTGCTTCCCTTGTTTGCTGATACTTGTTTAGCTGTCTGTAAAATTGGCGTTGTTGTCGGAGAGGCATGTTTTGTTTTTTCTTTGTGTGTGTTTGTGTGCAAATTTTTGTGTGGACCTATCTTACGCTCCACACCCGTGCTATTGATTTTTCTTTTTTTTTGATTTTGATACAAAGATGGAGAGATTTCCCCATTTCCGGCAGGAGCCGCAATTTGACCCGTACTCCTACGCATACACTCCAGGGTGGAGAGATCACCCCAATTCGAGTTATGGGTACCAGCAATACCCATCATATGGTCATGAATATCAGGAGTTCTACCCGGGGCCACAGTCGTTCTATCAGCAGGGTAATCCACAGCAATACTACCCAGCCCACGAGCATAGACCACCGGTGTCCAATCCAAGCTTCTCCATGTCTACTGAGGATACGTTTCGATATCTTATGCAAAGCATCCAGAACATGGAGAATCAGACTAGGCAAACAGATCAAGCAATAAGCAGATTGGAGGCCATGGCGTCGGCGCAACCAATATCTCACCCAGTAGTGCACCAGAGAGAGAATGTCAATCAAGAGACGCAGTCTAGTACCCAGAACTTGGAGAGTCAGATGGAGCAAATGGGTCAAGCAATGAACAGAATGGAAGCCATGGCGTCAGCAACACCACTATCTCACCCTGTAGTGCACCAGGAGGAGAATGTCTTCTCGATGAGCCTACAAAGTACTGAGTAGCTGCATGTCGCCGCCTTAGCTGGAAGGGAACAATAAATTAGTGAGGAGGGTGCAAAATATAGAGAGATGTCTGCAGATAAGAACCCGAGACCGCGGGAGGTGTACCTCGACCGTGGTCCACCCACTGTGGAGATGGGCCTTCCAGACGATATTATGGACCGCGAGGTGCTTTCTGAAGAAGCTTATTTTCTGGAACTGGAGGAATTCAGCGTCCAGGAGGAAGAGGGCCGCGACCGCGGATTGGTTACTGAGAAGGAGGGAGAAATCGACGCCTTTCCGCGACCGCGGATCGAATTCCGCAACCGCAGAAAAATCCCCTTTGAAGAGCTGTTCGAGAGCAATCCGCGACCGCGGAAAGAATTCCGCGATCGCGGAAAAATCATTGAAGACGAGGCTCTGTTCGAAGAAGATCCGCGACCGCGGAAAGATGCCCGCGATCGCGGAAACGTCCCTGCAGCCCCCGACCCTCCCGACACTGCCTATGACGAGTATGCGAGTCCCAACTCCTCTCCGCTTGTTTCGCTGCACCCCGTCGCACCCTTCCCTGAGGCATTACAAGATACTCGAAGGCTGAAGAACAACAAAGAGCTCTATGAAACCTTCAGTATCTACGAGGCAACCATTCCCTTGGTCGAATTGGCAAACAACACTCCTCGTTGCACATAAATTTTAAGGGCGCTGCGCAAGATAAAAAAGAAACCGAAGGGGAAGCACAAGAAAGAAACTGAGAGTAAAAAGGAAAATTTCTCCACGCTGGATATGGGGCAGGACAAACATGCAGCCCCTGAGATGTTGGGTAGGCCATTTCTGAAGATGGCAAGTGCAATCGTGGATGTAAACAACAGTCCACCCATCATGAAGTGCAGGGGATTGGGGGTAAAGCTCAATACAGAGCATACAAAGAGGCACCCCCCTGATCTAGACCCCAGGAGTTCAGTTGCTATGAGCAACCCAAGTTGAGTGGGAGAGTACTAGGTCGAGCCACGACAATAACTAAGACGCTGTCCGGGAGGCAACCCGAGGTACGTTTTTTCTTTCTTGTTTCCATTCCTTGTTTTTAGTTGCTTTGTGTTATTTTGTTTTTGCTTTTGTTTTTGTTTTGCATTTAGACTAACCTGCAGGAAGGAGGCCCGAGCCAAATTGAAAACAGTGTTAACCACGCACCAACAATGTAAGTCTCCTCTCCCTGCACTCAAAAAAAAAATCGAAAAACCAAAAAAAAAAAATCGAAATAAAAAAGAAATAAAAAGAGTTCTACCGAAGGCCAGCTGTCTGCGTTTTCCATGGAGAGAGGGTGCGCATCATGTTGTCAAGGAAGAGACCTTAGACCCACATTTTTTATTTGGCAACGATGATGTCCCTACATTCGACAACTGAGGAGGAGGAACACTAGAGCCCCCATCACGATTACATCTAGGCTCCACCATGTGTTCGTTGAAGGCCGTGCAGCCCCAAATTCTTTGATATGCCACTACACTTTCCAGTGGATTCCTTTTGGTTGCACGGTGGAGTGTGAGATTGAAGATTGTCGCAACACCAGAGACATGTGCTTTCATTGAATTACCGCCAGCAACAACTTCAGTGTCCAAGCCAACTCAACGACGTTTGTGAGTACTTTTCCGCTTTTCCTTGTGCTTCATTCTTTTTGTCTTTTATTACATTGAGGACAATGCAATGTTTAAGCATGGGGGAGTGTTCTATACTTGCTATGTCGTTGAGGAGAAAAGAAAAAGAAAAAGACAAAATTGAAAAAAGGCAAAAATAGAAATCCTGGGATAAGTCGAAAACCCGAAAGGGCGGCTTAGGTAATAAGCAGATGGCTTGGACCAGCATTAGGCTGGGATAATAATTGGTCAAGAGTGATGTGAGTATATGTGAGCCAATCTATTGAAAAATAAAATGAGTGGCTTGGTGAAAACCCGAAAGGGCGCCTTGGCAAAATGAGTGAAAATAAGAAGAGTGATTTTTAGGAATCATCATTTTACCTGGCGTGACGACATTAGAAAATGAGATATAAGGAGGATTCGGGTAGGTCACTCTGTGTGGTATAAGAAGATAGATGGAGGCTAGGATTAGATTTTTTTTCACTCTATGGTGTTCGGGATAAGCTTGGGGGAAGTACTCTGCTTTCCTTTAAGCTTGGTTGGTGTTGAGTTATGTGTTGTATGTTGTGTTGAGCTTATTGTGTGGTGCCTTGGAGTTTCATGTTTAGGTGCAATTCTTAGTGGAGATGGTTTTTCTATGCTTCCTGAGACCTTGAGATTTGATTGAAGGAGTAGGTTTATTTTAGCTTACTCGAGGATGAGCAAGGTTTAAGCATGGGGGATTTGATCAGCTCTACTTTATAGGGTTTAACTAGGAGTTGTTATCGGTGTTTTGGGTGCCATTTGTATGGGTTTAGAGCACAACTGTGGAGTATGGAGTTGAGGAGAAGAAGTGTGGATATGGTGGTTTGGAGGAGCTTAAATGAAGATATCCAGAAGACGAGGAGTAGACCACTCGAGGAATAGAAGGAAGAAGCCACACGAAGGAGAAGAAGGGTGGAACCGCGAGCAAGCCGCGACCGCGGGTGAAGCATGGGCATTGATCGCGGAGAATTCGAGACAGCGGAGCGAAATAAGACATTTTCCGCGACCGCGGATTATCTGCCGCGTCCGCGGAAAATCCCTTCTGCGAGACAAAGTTGAGAGCAACATTCCAATTTCCGCGACCGCGGAATTCTTTCCGCGATCGCGGAATCACACGGCAGCGGCCCGCGAGAGATCTCGTCCGAAGTTACTTTTGCTATTTTCTTTTTCTTTTCTTTTCTTTATTCCGAATTTATTAGTTTATTTCCTTTTAGATGAGACTTGTTATCTTTTCACTTTAGTTTTAGGGTTAGGTTATTTAAACCTAGTTTCCCTTTCATTATTCACAATCACGTTACATTCAATTCAGTTTTGCATTAAGCATTTTCCCTTTTGAAGTTTATTGTTTCCAAGAACTATGAAGAACTAAGCACCCTTTGCTTAGTCCGACAATTGAAGCCTTCGTATGATTTGATTGTGAGGTTATAACTCTATTTCCTATTCTTTTGGATTATATCTTTTCTCTTGAGCATATTCATATTGATTATTATTGATTTGACTAGATTGATCACCTAGTTGATATTAGTAATTGTATATTGCTAGGGTTTGGATATTTTGAGTTGAGATTCCTTATCTATTGTAGCATCCATGATATTTTAGGACTAGTTGGACTAGTTTATTATGAAAGAGAATTGATTATGTGCTAAATGTTGCGAAACATCGGTGTTGTATGTATCCTGGTTAATTCCTATGCCCTATGCTGCTGTTGTTCTAAATCTTGATAGTTTCTCGTGCGTTCAATAGTAAGGGTTGCTAGGCCGAGTTGGACTGGTGACTATTTCAGAATAGGGACAGGAATAATCAAAGGAAGGAATAGAGATAACCTAGGACTAATCTATCATATGAATGGTGGATATTTGTTTGGCTAAGTGTTTTCCCCTAAATTGATTACAAACTCTTTGTTTTTATTTCCCTTGTTTGCTTTGTTTACAACCAATCAACCTCAAAAACCCCCTTTGTTACCATTGCATGCGAACTTACATAAAGATTGATAACTCCTCCCTGTGGGATTCGACCCTTGCTTGCCTTTGCTACTAGTTTAGGTTGTTAAGGAATTTTTTTTGATAAGGCGATACGACTTTAGCCTGTCATCAGTGACATTGTTGGTGGTTGGTCCATCGTTGGACATGATGGTGTAGTTTGTAGTGTTTGTAGTTGGAAAAAAATGTATAATCTTTTTGATTCCCAGCACCACGGTGGGCACCAATTGTTTTGGATAGATTTCATATCATGACGCAATCCACTTTCATTGTGAAGTATGTGATAAAGGATTACATGTTGTAGGGACAAAACAAGATTTTTAGAGAGTGAATCAGAACTGTATCGATGTATGGAAGTATAAATGTATGTGTATGCTTGTGTGTGTTACAGAAGTTTGGCACCTTCCTTACATAGAGGTCCAATGATAATCCTACAAGAAACCGGATTTACCATAAAAATAAGATAAGATCATGGCTTGGAGTCTAAGATAAGATAACAAACAAGGTAATTATATTTGCTTATATGGGATAAGGAATACTATAACACATAAAGCAATATATCTCCAAGCGCGTGAGCTTTGACGGGTCCCACCTCTTTTTGCGAGATAGGGGAGTCACAAATATGGAAATAAGATCTTCCTGGACGCACGCTTGGTGACCACTCTTCACAACTCCTAATGGCGTTCATTCTTACATCGTTATTCCTCCACGGCGATCTGGACGATCCATGCCTTTGCGTTTGGACGCCTCAGGGATTTCCACGTGGACGAGATCCAAAGGTCCTAACACTTATTACAACACACAATAACTTTTTCAGGAAAGTAAATATGAACCTTAAGAGAATATATATATGAACTTGAACATGACATACATGAAATTAGCTTGAATTGAGAGTTTTCACAAGCATAACATGTAGCCTATGAGGGATTTGAACTCACATTCATGTGTATAAACACATTCCGTTTGAGCTAATAGGCTATGACAAACAATAAATAGTTGTTCTGTGATGCTTGTTTATCTGCTTCTGGTTGTGCTGCTGTTGGTTTCATTTTGTTGAGTCCTTCTGGTTCTCTGGTTGTGCTAGGGAGTAAGGCTTTAAAACCTAGTCCTTCTATTGAATCGTTGGAGGCTCAGGCTGTTGTTTGGGGCCTTGAGGTTGCTCTCAGTTTTGGGGTGCGAAAGGTTCTGGTCTCTTCTGACTGTCTTGCAGTGGTTAGAGCTTGTGCTTGTGGTCTTCATCACAGAACAACAGCGGCTCAGTTCGCCTCTTTAATTTTGAATTCTAAAAGCTCTCTTTTCTTTCACAAACGATGTTCATTATTTCCTGGTTTCTTAACTGTCTTCATGTCTCAAAGAAAGAATACCACGGTAAAGTCGAAATAAATTTAAGAGACATTTTCATACAACTATAAAGAGAAACTCCATTCGATTGCAAACCCACTTCCCCAAGCGGCGAAAACAAACAAAAATCAAATGTTCTTAGCATTCCGGTCCTCTAAAGCTACAAATGCGATAGGACGAATAGTAGGCAGAAGAACCCATTGACAACCAACCAAACATCAATACCTTACCGACAACAACTAAAACGCCAGAAATCGGTAAAAATGGAAGAAAAAAACAAACAAATGAAAGAGTTTATCTAGCTTAACTACACCAGAATCAAAACCACATATCCCTGAAATGCAAAACTACAACACATCTAAAATAGCAAAACAAATTGATATACACTTGCTCCAGCATAGGAACTACCAGAATTTATCAACATAATAGGAAGATTGTCGATGAAGATCACACTCAACTTCGCCTAATCCTTCGATTTGACTTCAATCGAGACATGGAGAGAGAAATGCAAGGGAGAATTAAGAGGAAGTGAAGGTAGCATCGCCGCATAAGTTGGTGGGTAAGACCTCGTCGACATATTCGTAGTCAGAGGTCCAATTCTACTAGAACCTCTGCAAATCGTTGGTAAGATAAAGACCTCGTGTGAGTGAAGCGAAGGGAGACATTTCTTGTCAAGCCATTCCTGTTTGAATTAATCAACAAAAATCGAAGAGAGGATCCACAAGGCGACATTGATTATCAAGACGGTGTTAGGTTTTTGGCGAATGGGATGCATACACGCCTCATCCATGAAATTCGCAGAAATTGTTTGGATTTGGTCGCTTCCACATAGGAGTTGCGTTATACATGGAGATTCAGAGCGAGGAAGGAGAAAGAAGTGACCAGGGTATTTTGGTGTTATATATTTACCACTTCTACCACCACACATAAAAAATCATTCGCACTTCGTTTTTTATTTTTTTCGTGGGCTTTTAATCTGGACCATCCGTGATACCCATCCATCCGCTCATAATCGTCCGTATTTAACACCCTATGGACAGTATGCACGAGAACGTCCCTCTGAGACTTCTCATGTACATATATTCAGTCATTATCTAATTTTCTAATTAGTTTAACACAACTAGTGTAGAATCCGTAGCTCATACGGATAAATGTAATTTGAAAAAACTAAAAAAAATATTTATGATTGAATTAAATTAATGTTATATTGAAATATTTTTTAGAAAAATATAGTTTTCGCTGGATCATTGAAAATGATATGCTATGATATGTAAGAATTTATGTAGAATCATTTATAGAATAGTTAATGTAGATATATTATAATGATTATTAATCTAAAAATCTCGATAAAATTATTCCCGATTTACAAAATTAATTATACGTGGCATATATACTAGATGGTCTTTTAAACAATTTAAACAGATTTGTATG
The DNA here is from genome assembly GCA_027886185.1 of Rheum nobile. Classification (NCBI taxonomy): domain Eukaryota; kingdom Viridiplantae; phylum Streptophyta; class Magnoliopsida; order Caryophyllales; family Polygonaceae; genus Rheum; species Rheum nobile. The sequence continues at coordinate 10,718,775 of WOAB01000644.1, read as the reverse complement.
TGTAAAAATATAATATAGTGGGCTTGATTATAAAAACACATGTACTATGAGTTAAAAATTGTATATATTGTATGATTTTGGCCCATAAATTTATATAGGTCAAATTATATATGCAAACACATGAAAATAATATTACTAATTATATAAATGAATATAAGTTGTATTTTATATATAAGTTTAGTAAGAAATCTATCATATATTATAAGCTTATTGTATGTGTAATTTGTAGAAATAAAATTTTATAAAAAAGTTGTATATAGTTTTTATATATTTGAAGTTAGTTGTGATTAGATATTGTGATTTAAAATTTTAAATATTTGAAGTTAGTTGTGATTAGATATTGTGATTTAAATTAAATAGAATTATTAATATAAAAATAATTGAATTAACCACAAATTGACACCTAGGATTTGTGGGGCCATAATCAATATGATGGCTTCAAATTCCTTTGCTTTAATATATATATAGATTATTGTCTATTTTTTAATTAGAATGTAGTTATCATAAATTTTTTGTAATTGAAAAAATTACTGTATTGATATTTTCTTATTGAGCGTTGATTTTTTGAGGACAGTATAAAAACTCAATTCATTATTTTAACTATATAACACAATTGTAATAGTTTCATAATGAAATAAATATAGAGAAAATTGATAATAAATGAAAAGAAATATTGGCCTAATTTACATATAAAAAATTCACCTTTACCTTAGTTACATATTATAATGCAACTTTGAAAATGAAATAGTTCAATTTTCTTTTCTCGAATTAGGACAAAAGAAAATCATTTCTCTAGTTTTTGTTTTTTGATACAGTAAAAATTCGAGTTCCAGGACAAATCAACCTGAATCCTTGAGAGGCCAAAATATCAACAGTCGGAAAATCGACAAGAGCAAAAAAAGAAACAACAAAAGAAAACAAACTGCAACAATGATTCAAAAGAAACAAACAAACCGAAAGAAGTTTAGACAAAAGGCTTAATGAAAGAGAAAGGCTCAAACATGGGTTGGAAGGAACCAACACGACGATAAAGCAGTCGGGAAGTAGATACAAGACACAATCTAGAGGGACAAACGTCAAAAGAAGCCACCAGGGATCACACGATCAATATCTTGATTTCTAAACCGAAACAACAATCTCAAACTAAACCTGAAATCAAACTTCACATCAGAACGATTGAATCTGGAAAAATTAAAAGGGTGGTGGGTATTGGGGACTTGGGGTCCAAAAGGGTAGTCTCTGAAGATGGAGCTTCTTTCGACGAAGGTCAGATCCCGGTTTATGTCGGATGGATCTTCTCGCTCGGGGGAGTGGCCAGAGCATCTCGCTTTGGGGATGGCCACCGAAGCTTGTTATCGGATCCGGGTCACGTTCGCCGGATCTGGGTACGGTGGAGGCGCACCAGCATCGGTGGACCTCGTCGGGGGTGTTGCAAGCCGGATCTAGAGAGGTTGCTGGTGTGTGAGGGGGTAGGAGGTTAGACATTTTTGGGTAGGAAAGGATCGGGGTTCGCCGAATCTGGGTGCGGTGGAGGCACGCCGGCTTAGAGGTGGTCCTTGTCGGGACACTACAAGCCGGATCTAGAGCGGTGGGCGGTGGCTGGTGTGTAAGGGGGGTAGGAGGCGGAAGCCATGGGTTTTTAGGGTTTTGCGTGTTTCGGTGGGCGAACTTTCCCCTCATTTCTCTAGTTTTATTCGTTATGATATTACTATTTGATGTGATCATGGGTCACCTCAAGGACTTAACAAGACCGGTGCATCAAAGATGAAGGATCAACCAAGTTGCATGGACGTAATGGGCAATTTAGGAAGATAATTGATTTGTGTTTTGTTGTTTTGTTATTTCTATTTTTATCTAGGTAGTTTAGCTAGTTAAGTGGGTAATGTAGTGGCCTACATAGTGCTAGGCTTAGTGGCTAGTTAATGGGTTTATTATGTGATTTTCTTTATTGTCTTTTGGCACCTATATAATGATGGCCGAGTATTGTAATTGTTAAGCTTGATTTGGAGTAAAAAACGAGAGTGTTTGTCATCTTAAGCTTCATGGCGATGGTTTCCGAGGTGGTACCTATCCTCGAATCCTTAGTCTTGTTTCGGTGAGTTGTATCCGAAACCCCCTTTGGTGTGTCATATCCGAAGGTGGTTGGGTGATCATGGTGTGTCGTATCCATGAGTGTTCAACCTCGTCTCTTGGTTTTTGGTGAGTTGCATCCAAGGGTCGTGAGATACTTATCCCAAACTCTTCATGAAATTCTTTCATGAGAGTTATATCCATTTCCTTTTTTAGTCAAATCTCCATCAAGCTATTGTTTAGAGTCACAATCAAACACATCAAATGTCCTATCCTTGAAATATTAGCCGAGAATGTGTTAAACCAAAGTCTTGGCGCCCTTCGTCTTGTACCGTACGGATCTTGACTTGTGCTTACGCACAACATTTGGTATCAGAGCCATTCAAGGCGAAGGGGACGTTCGTGGTTTTTCAAGGAGGAGCACACACGGAAAGAAGGCAAGGATCAAGGTGTAGGAGCAATGGGCCGATCATGGCTGAGGAGAGCCCCCAGTTTATGGCTAGAGGAGAGGCTGGACATGAAGGAGGAGCAAAAAGGAAGAACAACAAGGGACAAGTCATGGAGGGAGATGCCGGACATGAAGGAGGAGGACTTGAGCTTGCAGCCAGCCAACCAAGAGATAGGTGGAGGATTTGGTCTTCAAGAACACTCTGTGCCGTCTCAGTAAAACCATCACAACTGCTAGTTCTTAATTCCATCCATTCTAAAATTTTGAGGGAAGAAACTAGACTTCAAGATCTAACTCTGGACGTTGGAATCATCCAATTCCGAGTCCAGACGAGAGAGAAAGAGTGAGTTGAAGTCAGGCTGAAATTATGGAAGTTGTTGTTGATTCCTTGGAGGTTAGAAGGAGCTGCCAGCCTTCAACTCGGCCACCACCTCTCCAAACTGCCATCCACCACCCACACTACCTCTTCAACTTCCACAATTCAGCCCACTAACAACCATATTTCTTTTATTTGGTTGTTTGAGAACAAAAAGAAAAGAAAATAGGAAGAATAGGAGAAGTGGTTGGCGGTTACTGATTTTGTGGTATTCATAGATCTTCCCTAGATTCTCTCCAACAACCTAACCGCCTCCATATCTTTCTCCACTTCTCAAACTGCCGTCCCTATTCCCTCTCTCCAGCCTTGAATGTCGTCTTTGCCTTCTCAATCAAAGAACAAGCTTCAGTCAAGGTGTTGCTCGTGTTTGAAGTCATCTGAAGACAACGAAGATTCGAGGACGAATCTTCTTAAAGGAGGGGAGGATGATGTGACCATGGGTCACCTCAAGGACTTATCAAGACCGGTGCATCAAAGATGAAGGATCAACCAAGCTGCATGGACGTAATGGGCAATTTAAGAAGATAATTGATTTGTGTTTTGTTATTTCTATTTTTAGCTAGGTAGTTTAGCTAGTTAAGTGGGTAATGTAGTGGCCTACGTAGTGCTAGGCTTAGTGGCTAGTTAGTGGGTTTATTATGTGATTTTCTTTATTTTCTTTTGGCACCTATATAATGGTGGCCGAGTATTGTAATTGTTAAGGTTGATTTGGAGTAAAAAACGAGAGTGTTTGTCATCTTAAGCTTCATGGCGATGGTTTCCGAGGTGGTACCTATCCTCGAATCCTTAGTCTTGTTTCGGTGAGTTGTAACCGAAACCCCCTTTGGTGTGTCATATCCGAAGGTGGTTGGGTGATCATGGTGTGTCGTATCCATGAGTGTTCAACCTCGTCTCATGGTTTTTGGTGAGTTGCATCCAAGGGTCGTGAGATACTTATCCCAAACTCTTCATGAAATTCTTTCATGAGAGTTATATCTATTTTCCTTTTTAGTCAAATCTCCATCAAACTATTATTTAGAGTCACAATCAAACACATCAAATGTCCTATCCTTGAAAGATTAGCCGAGAATGTGTTAAACCAAAGTCTTGGCGCCCTTCATCTTGTACCGTACGGATTTTGGCTTGTGCTTACGCACAACACTATTCTTTAATTGTCAATGCTTAATTAGCATAATAGCAGTCCACCAATCCTAACCCTAATAAACAACGCAACATATAATACAGAAATCGATCCATATAATTTTTTATGATGTCACCTTCTTAGAAAGCTTTTATAGCAAATCCACAAAGAAACATAACTAGTTTTGTAACGAGCATATTAGTTTTTATGATTTTTTTTAACTTAGATCTCATATATATACAAAGGTTTGATTAGGTATTAATTTTTTAAAATTTTCTAATTTTTTTTAAAAGGTTTCACCATTTCCTTTTTAGAGTTTATTTTCCTTAATAAAAATTCTTAACGTATGTCCTTAGAATATGTATTTGGAAAATAGTTGTTTTTATTACTCTTCCAATGTTTAATTGTATTAGTGATTTGATCGATGGACAAAAACAGTTTTTTATAATTACTTTATGTAAATACCATTAGTGATGAGTAGTGGATAAGTATATATCTATAATTTATTAATGTTCTTTATTTTCATTTATAGTAATATATATGAGAAGATATATGAATGCCCATTTTCATCCCAACATGCAAATAATTCACATTTTATTATAATTATAGTGCACATACTTTTCAATGTTGATATACATATTAGCTCTTTAATTTTGATATACGTCTAATATCTTTGTTACACATATGACATAACATTAGACGCTAATACATGTATTCTTAAAACACTAATACACATTTTATTATAAATGTGATATACATATACCGTACGTATACACATTAGGACATGTCTACACATCAGCATGGATAGCTTTGTTTGCATATGATCGTTTCTCTAATATATGAAAGAAATATATATAGAGATTGTAACGATTATTGATAGCTAGCTATAATTATGACAATCTTTTTTATGATTTTACAAAAATGTTAGTACCATGTTTTGAACCTAAGATTTATAGGTAATCAAGAGAAAACCATTATGCTACGCATTATTATTTTTTTACAATATTAAATACACAAAAATAATGATGACATGAATTAGTGCAATAGATGTGGGCATGGACTCGTTGAATCTTATATATTCCCTCTAATCATTTTTAGTTTTCATTTAGACTCAAAATTTTGTTCATATATTTTTTTCCTAGATATTTTGAAAACTGTTTATCAATTTAACCCCTTATATTCAATTAATCGTTGTAGACTTTTTTCCTTAAATAGACTAGTTTATGTTTTTCTTTCTTTACTCCAATTTTTAATGCATGTGAACTAGGAGTATTTTGATAAAAATAAAAATTCATTAATATGTGTGATAAAGCCTAAAAAAACAGTAAAAATGCACGGAGTAGGTAAAAGTAGACCTGAGCAAACGCGGGCTGGTCCGCCCGCCCACCAACTAATACGGGCCTGGACAAGGGTTTCAGCCCAAACGGTCCGGTCGGCCCAGCCCGCGACCCGTATATAATTTAATTATATAAAAATATATAAAAAATATATTAAAAAAAAACTTAACCTAAATCCTCCTTCACTCCATCTCTTTTCCTCACGCCGCTCTCAGACATCTCTTCATTCCATCTCCTTCACTCCTTCTCCATCCATCGGACCATCTTAGACATCTCTCCTCACGCCGCTCCACCTCCGACCAGCGACCGCCTATACATTGGCCACCCTAACATTAATGGAAGTTTGACGCAGAATGGGCCAACTATACAACTTCCATCTCCGTAAAAGTAGATGGAAGTTGTTTTTTTATTGTTGTTTTTGTTGCAATTGATGGAAGTTTGACGCAGAATGGGCCGGGCCAACTATACATTGGCCACCCTAGCATTAATATTGTACAAAATATCATTAAAGTCAAGATTATACTCACCTAATTCTGAGATTTTGTGCTAGGATTTTCTAATGCGTGTTGATGGTCACCTGTATTTTTGTACAATAAGATCGGTATTCAATTTATTATCCGTTTCCAACAATAGTATAAATGAGATGTATAAAGTCATTGTAGTAGCTATCGGTACCACTTGATAATACTATAAATGTGATCCAGAAAATTCATGTAATAATATACTACTGTAATATAGTTAATATTTAGGAGAGGGGATCAAATGAGCACGGGTATTAAAGTAAACATTGAGCATGTGATATAGCCGTCCACGTGCCACCATCAAACGACTGGCATTGATCCATCATTTAACAACACGGAGGGGCATTTTCGTCATTCGACCTTCATTTGTTCTCTGATCTCCCTCGTTTCTCTCCCGTCTTCGCTGTAGCCGGAATCTCCATTGGAGGACTTGTTCGTTCTCGCTCGTTTCAGTTCATGTTCTTCATCGATTTCGCCTCTTTCAATCTATTCTCGCTATTGGATTGATTCGCATAGACGTTTCTATGGATTCTGGTAAGTTAATTTGTTTATTTATGTTCTAGGGTTTCAGAATTTGTTGTTGCGTTTATTTATGTTCTACGCTTGATAGTCATCTGAGAATGATTCTATTCAATTTGTTCGTTTGTGTCGTTTCTATTGTCTTCTTTGACAGATTCGTCTTCAACTTTTCATTATTAGGTTTTTGCTCCCTTCAATGGACGATTATTTTGAACCTGTACCTAATACAATTGAACCTCAATGTGCTTTATGTTTGCAGTGCCTGGAAGTGTGTCTGTTGGTGCTAGTGGTAGTGTATCCCTTGGTCAGAGTTCTCCTAGTTCATATCCAAGTGATTCTGACACTGAGATGACTTCAGACTTATCTGTTGCCCGTTTATCTCAAGGTGGTTCTGTGTACCACATTCCAATCTGTGTTGATTCTCTGAAACCAGTTGTTGGTATGCTGTTTGGGTCATTGGAGGAAGCGGTTGAATTTTACAAGGCATATGCACTGGAATGTGGCTTTGTTGTGAGGCTCGGCGGATCACGCATGGCAGGCAGTATGGTTGCATTGAAGTACTTGCATTGCACCAGACAAGGTTTTAAAACTGGCCAGAACAACACAAAATGCATGCGACGACGTCCTTCAAACAGAGTTGGTTGTAAGGCGAAACTCACCCTTTCTTTTGCCGGTAATCAGGGCTACAAAGTAACAACTTTTGAAGATCGCCACACACATGAAATGGTTGTTGGTAAGGATAAACAGTTTATGAAGTCTATGAGGAAGCTGGACTTTGGACATAAGAAGTTTGTCATGGATTGTGAGAAAGCGCACATCGGTCCAGTCAGGTCGCATAGAATATTCAAGGAACTTGTTGGCGGCTACTCCCAAGTCGGTGCTTCTGCTGTTGATTTCAAGAACTACCGATGAGATATGTTGGCTTATATTGGTGGTTCCAATGCTCAAATGACGATCAACCGTTTGTTCAACAAAAAAGAACTTTGCCCTGCCTTCTTTTTTGAGTACGACGTTGATTCTTGTGATCGTTTGACGCGTTTATTTTAGGATGATCCCGTGTCTCGCAAGAACTTCTCTCTCTTTGGCGACGTTGTATCGTTTGATGCTACATACCAAACCAACAGGTTATTGGCTATCCTTCTTTAAAACATTTCCCCTTTTTCTTTAACACTGTAACTATCCTTGCATTTAGTACTCTGTTTTTGATTTTTTTAACTGTTAGTTTATTGAATGAACCTGTTAGTTAGATTGTATGAACCTCTCTGTTGAAATGGATGAACCTAGTTTGCAAACCTGATGAACCTAGTCTAACTTTTTCTCCATTGTAACTATCCTTGCATTTACTACTCTGTTTTTGATTCTTTAACTTTTAGTTTATTGAATAAACCTGTTAGTTAGATTGTATGAACCTCTCTGTTGAAACTGATGAACCTAGTTTGCAAACCTGATGAACCTAGTCTAACTTTTTCTCCCTTGTAGTTGTATATTCAGTCTAATGAACCTCTTTGTCTACTTATGAATCCTCCTTCCATTGCTCTTTTTATTACAGATTATTCTAGTGTTTTATCACTTTTTACTTATGCATCATTGGCTTTGTTTACATTTCTTCCATATAGGTACAATCTGATTTTCATACCATTCACCGGCCTATACCATCACAAGTTGAGTGTTACTTTTGCGGCTGGTTTAGTTTTCAAGGAAGATGTCGGATCATATGTTTGGTTGTTGGAGAAATTCAAGGCAGCTATGGTGCACGAGCCAAAGGTTATAGTGACAGACCAAGACCTGTCCATGAAGTCCGCTATTGAACAAGTTTTCCCCCAGTCGCGCCACAGGCTTTGTACGTGGCACATCATGAAAAAAGTGCCCGCAAAGACCAAGTACGACACTGCCGCTGGTTTAGAATTTAGGGCTAGGTTGGACAACATTGTCTGGACCCATGACCTTTCACCTGCAGAGTTTGAGTCACAATGGACTGCGTTTCTTGATGAATTCCCATTGGTGAAGCGGAGGTGATTTGATGACATGTTTGCAATCCGACATTTTTGGATCCCAGCCTACTTCAGGGATGTCATGTTTGGCGGTTTGCTTCGGACTACTTCTGTTTCCGAATCTGCAAACAGTTACTTTGGTCACTTCACTGACAGATATTATCGCCTAGTTGAGTTGGTAATGCACTTTGACATTGCCTTGGACACGCAGAGACACAAGCATGCGAAGCTGAACTTTGATTCTTCGACTATGCGTCCAGATCTTAAGACACATTTAAGATTGGAGAAGCATGCATCTGAGGTGTACACGCTCTCAATTTTCAAACTTGTTCAGGATCAGATTATGGAATGTTGTTTATCATGCTTTATGGTGAACATGTATGAGGTTAATGGTACAAAATTCTATGGTGTCAAGGATTGCTTATCCAAGATGTTCACAGTCGAGCAGTCAGCTGAAGGTTGGTTTTTTTTATGCAGCTGTCATATGTTTCAAAGGATTGGTCTGCCTTGTTGTCATCTCATGTTTGTGTTCAGGAACCTCGAGTTTGATAGGATTCCAGAAAGGTATGTACTTGCCCGTTGGACCAAGGATGCCACTATTACACCGGTGTTCACTATCGACGACACCATTGTCACTCAGTGTGCGGCCCTTGAAGAGTGTGAGGCGGTCATGAATGAGTTGATTTATGACTTTTATAGTTGTCAGGGCTATTGGATGACAAGCCGGACCTCATGAAACAATTTTCGATTCTGCTTAAGGAGATAAAGGCAGCTCTGTTGTCTACGAGTGGTGCTTCGTCTAGTTCTGGTCCATCGAACCTTGAGCAGCTGCAGTCTTATGCTGGAGTTGAAGTCCCTTCAGTTGTTAATGTGCTAACACCAGAGCAAGCTAAGAACAAAGGAAGCGGCTCGCGTATCCGGAGTGGAAGAGACATTTCTATTGCTTCCAGCCGTGCAGGGCAAAGGCGTTGTGGCAGATGCAACAAGTATGCCACTCACAATAGTCGCACTTTCACTGAAGTGCTTGATTCTTAGTATTCTTTAGTATTTTTCCATTTCATCTTTAGTATTTTTCGATGAACCTAGTTTCCATACCTGATGAACCTGTTAGTTTCATTATAACAATTTCTTTTTAAACACAAAACGAGTACCTGCTCGATGAACCTGTTAGTTTCATTATAACAATTTCTTTTTAAACACAAAACGAGTACCTGCTCGATTTTGCAGTGTATAACATATTCTATGTCTGATGAACCTGTTACTTATACTTAGTGAACCTGTTAGTTGTACATGATGAACCTCATTGTTATAATTCATGAACCCAATGCTTGGACAGAGTACACCCATGACTAACTGTGGTTACAAGTCAAAATCAATGAACCTGCACGAAAAAATTAATGAACCTGCAAGACAACACCAATGAACCTGCAAGACAAAATCGATGAACCTGTTTGTTATAGTCGATGAACCTAGTAACTTAGATGAACATACTTTCCAGCTTCTATGAACCCATATTCACCTTTTCATTTTTAGAGTACTTGAATGACAAAAGTTATTGAACTTTGAACTATTCAATGAGTTAAACGAGTACCTGCTCGATTTTTAAAGTGTATAACATATTCTATGTCTGATGAACCTGTTACTTATACTCAGTGAACCTATTAGTTGTACATGATGAACCTCATTGTTATAATTCATGAACCCAATGCTTGGACAGAGTACACCCATGACTAATTGTGGTTACAAGTCAAAATCAATGAACTTTCACGAAAACATTAATGAACCTGCAAGACAACACCAATGAACCTGCAAGACAAAATCGATGAACCTGTTTGTTATAGTCGATGAACCTAGTAAGTTAGATGAACATACTTTCCAGCTTCTATGAACACATATTCACCTTTTCATTTTAGGGTACTTGAATGACAAAAGTTATTGAACTATTCAATGAGTTTTGTCACGAAATTTCTTTTTAAACACAAAACGAGTACATGCTCAATTTTTGAAGTGTATAACCTATTCTATGTCTGATGAACCAGTTACTTATACTCAGTGAACTTGTTAGTTGTTCATGATGAACCTAATTGTTATAATTCATGAACCCAATGCTTGGACAGAGTCCACTCATGACTAAATGTGGTTACAAGTCAAAATCAATGAACATGCATGGAAAAAATAATGAACCTGCAAGACAACACCAATGAACCTGTTTGTTATAGTCGATGAACCTAGTAACTTAGATGAACGTACTTTCCAGCTTCTATGAACCCTATTCTATATCTGATGAACCTGTTACTTATACTTGATGAACCTGTTAGTTGTTCATGATGAACCTAATTGTTATAATTAATGAATCCAATGCTTGGACAGAGTACACCCATGACTAACTGTTGCTACAAGTCAAAATCAATGAACCTGCACGACAAAATTAATGAACCTGCAAGACAACACCAATGAACATGTTTGTTATAGTGGATGAACCTGCTAATATATTGAAGTGTACATCATCTTCATCCTAATTAGTCAATCAATCACGTGATTAGTCCTATCTGCTAGTATCATTCTAACCAAGTCTGAAATCCTAAATTTTCACAATCCATACAAGCAAACTAGTATCATTGTAACCAAAATGCTAACAATCATCCAATGTTCATTCATATGGTCCTTCAACGTTTTCTCTAATGGTCTGAAGTGTCTTGTCCTTGATGTCATTAGTTTCCGAGGTGGTGATGGTATGGACATATTTGATCCTTAGTTCTTCAGTGGCCTTGTTCTTGTTTTTGTTGTTCATCTGGTCCTCCCAGTTGGCATTCAGCATCCCCATGTACTTCTCCATATGTCGCATGGCATACACCCCAGAGCTTTGGTCTTGTGCATAGCCAACTTGGCATGGAAGAGGAATCAATTGTCTTTTTATCAAGTGATTCCGGCGGAGGTAAATTGCAGTCATCGATACCTGCACACAACAAATTGATATATTTCATCGTATAGGTGTGTTCACGTGCAATTTTCACCAAACAAAAAAAAGTCCCACAAAATAGCACAATTTTATACACTCTTGTACACTTACAATCTTCTGAATAGCTGGTGCATAGACGCCCATATCACAGCTGTTTGGCGTACTGTCGAGCACATGTATGCATTTATTCTTGATGTTCATGGCGATGACAAAGTAACGGTCATTGTGGACTATGACAGGTACAATAACCTATAATAATGCCTTCATTTAGTGACCTTTGAAATTTACTCCAAAAGAATAATCAACACAAAAAAAAACAGACAAGCTCAGACTAGTAATAATTTTACCATGTCTACGTCCTTTATTTTTCGTCCATGCACCTCACCCACGGCGAAGTTGAAGTTCTTGATGAACTCTCCTAGTTGATCTTTCAAGTTGACATTCTGTTTCAACATTTCATAATTTATTGTTAGCATACACCAATTATATATACAAGCTAAAAACTGCACATAGAAACTGTTGAACCTTGATGTAGAATTTCATGAACCTTATTCAATAATCCATGAACATCTTTTTAAATAAATGAACCTCTGTTACATGAACTTTATAGGACTTCACTTTTTATATGATGAACCTCATTTTGTTCACTTTTGAACCTTATAGTATATACCGATGGACCTTATGGTATATATCCATGCACCTTATTTAGTTAACTTTAAAATAGTTTACGTACCATTTGGTAGACGTACAAGAATGCTCTGCTGGGTTTGTTGCTGCTCTTCACTTCCTCATTAGTGTTCAAAATTGTTGTCCATGCATCAATAGCTTTGTAGTGGATGTCCATGTCCATAGCCAACTCCATTCCGGTGACTTTGAGAGACTTGTGTTTGAATAGAGGCTCACTATTCAATTGTATAGAAATAGAAATTTTATCTATTAGTAAATATTTATCTGTATTATTGAGCATAATAATAAAATAAAATACGTGATAATGCTATATGTAGATCTTACCCTCCTATGCTGCAGTGGAGACAGTAGTTGTACACCACCATTGCTTCCTCAGTTCTCTTTGCAAAGATGTCTACACTCCGACTTTTGTAGGGGCTTCTGAGCTTTTCTGCAAGTTTCTTGTGCCTTGGCCCATGAACCACATCAGCATCAGCCTCCAGTTGCTTCCCCTTGTCCTTTTCTCTTTGTTTTTCAGTTTCAGCCACATCCTTGTCCTTCTGTGCATGAGCCACTTCATGTTCTTCATTCGTGTCTCTCTAAAAATCAAAGTTCTTTAACTCATCTGAGCTTATAAGCACCTCCTTGTCCTTCTGTGCATCATACACTTCATGTTCTTCATCAATGTCTTTGTCAATATCAAAGTTCTCTAACTCCTCTGAACTAATAAGCTTGAAGGATGGAATTGTCAAATCCGGTGACTTTCTGGCCTTCTTCCTTGTTTTTGGTTTTGCGGGTGTTGGTTCCTTGTTCTTACTTGCACCCACTGTCTCTTGCTCAGCATCGTCTGCCGCATGCACAGAAATGGACCCTTGTCCCTTTTCTACCATGCCTCTTTCACTTACAGTGTTTAGTTGCTCACTATCATCACCTAAGCCGTCCTTCTTCTCTTTCTCCACCTCTATGACTTGCTCTCTTACCTCTTCTTTGTCTCCGAGCACATCAGTGTACTCATTCAGAATGTTGGTGACATCCTCCCAAGTTTGTGTGGCATCCACGCCCTTGTTTGCTTTAGAAGTTGAAGCTCCAGCTTGTGAGAATTTGATCTTTTCTTTAGAAGCATCAGCCTTCTCAACTTGTCTCAAGCATTCTATAAGTTGTGCATCACTCCAGAAAGGGTGGTCAGCATCATTCCATATCTTCTCAAACTCATTTTGTTCCTCTTCCTCGTCTTTTTTCTTGCCAATCAGCGTTTGTGCTGTCTTAATCATGCTTTTGACAGTTGGCTCCTCGTTGAACTCAGTAGGTAAATTCTCTACCATGTCTGTGAGTTTCAGCATCTCTGTTGCCACTACAAATTGTTGGACTGTAAAGTTATTCAACCACTCCTGCATACAAGAAAACAATTTTAAGTGGTAAATAGTTGAAATAAAAAACAAAAATAGCATACAATACCATGACACACGAAGGAAATCAAGCTAATCCACTTATATTTGTGCTTCTTGATATAACTATTAAGGAAAAAAAGGTCAAATTTAAAGCTCATGAACCTGTTTGCCCAACTCCATGAACCAGAGATTGATTTTACATTTACCATGAATCAAATTCACATTAAAGTACTACCCTACATTATATCAACGACATCATACATTCTACATTATTATTCAGTTAAATGAACCTTATACTATTTATTCATGCACCTATTGATCATTTTTCATGTATTACTCAGAATTACATGAACATGCAACTCAATTCCCATTGAACCTTGGTCAATACATGAATGAACCCTAACTTGTAAACTCATGAACCTTGATGTTTAAACTGATGAACCCACTATACTATTTTTTGAACTTGAAGTTTCATTATTTTTGCTTGGTTTTACATTGAACCCTCACTATGTGTGATGCATGAACTACAATGTCTATAGTCATGTAGCTAATTGTGTAACCGGATGACCCCTCAGTACAATTTTTGAACCTTAATGTATATATAAATGAACCTCAATCTGTAAACTAATGAACCTTGATGTTTAAACTGATGAACCCACTATACTACTGATGTGATTATGTCCCATCTTCAAGACTTGGACAAGCTCAACAAGGAGGAAGGCATGGAGGACCAGCCAAGGAGCAAGGTAGCAAGCCCAAGGAAGAGGAGCCCAAGGAAGAGAAGGACAAGCCCATATGCATCACTCGAGCAAAGGCCAATTAGGAGCTCCAACGATCCCTTGATCTAGGCCTACTTTCTAATGGGCTTTTGGCAAGCAAGGAGGACGGCCCATCCACTCTCCTAATCACCAAAGAAGAGGCCTACAACAAGCCATCTAGGAGACTTCTTCTCCTTGATGACAATCTCGGTGCCAAACGAGACTTAAGGCACTTTTCAAGGGCCTTTTTAAGGCATTGATTGAATGGCATTTTTAAGACATTGGTTTAGCATTTTATGCATGGTTTTAGGAGTTAATTTTCTGCAAACAATTGCTTGAGGGCCGGCTGCTAGGGTATAAGGTCGCCGTCACCCCTCATTTCTTCTTTAGCTTAATCTTGAATCAAACAAACACTCTCAAGAGAGATTTTCATCCTTAAGCTCATGCTATTTTGCTTCTTTGTGAGTCATGTCAAAGCAGCCAAATCTCTCCCTGAATCCCCTTGGTGAGTCATATCCAAGCTAGGTTCAAGAACCCTTGTTCAACGTGGTGAGTCACATCCATTGAGAGCAAGCTATCCCTCGGCACATCCACCTTCCACAGCCGCCGTTTCCACCCTTCAAACTACACCTCATAAGCCACCCAACCAACACCAAGCGCCTCCCCCAACGCTTCCACGCCTCCCTCAAATCGCAACCCTAATCCACCCTCCACCGCTAGGGTTTCCACCGAAACCACCTTCACTTCCACCCCCTATATCTCGAGGCCCACGATGGTGCCACCAGGCCCTTCTTGCGCCACCACTCTCAACATTTTCCACCACCATTGGATACCAAGACTGCCGCAATCCACCTCCAATGCCGCCCTACAGCCCGCTTCAAAGATCGCCTCCCCGGATTGTCGAAGGTTGTCAATCGGCCAAGCTCTTGCACCGAAGCTCATCCAAGTCGATCCTTGTCAAGTGGTATCAGAGCCACGCAAGGTTTGGCCATCAAATCTGTCTTTATTTAGTGCAATTTGTTCATTAGAAGTGCAAGCTTAGGTTGTCTAGACTTTAACTTCCGAATTTGGCCTTGTTTTGTGCATTTCTCCATTGTTGTCTTGATCTTTTGCTTGCTTCAACTTCTGAACTTTATGAGGTTGAAGGAGACCGTTGGCATGCTCAAAATCCAGTTACAAAACACAAAAAAAAAACGTAACTCAAATCAGCCATCATTTGCTAGTTCATTACTTTCCTTATTTGGCTTTATTACCATATTTGCTAGCATTCAATATCTCCTCTTTGCAGCCAATCCTTAGCCACGACTTTTACCTTGACTTTGGTGTATATTATTGCTTACTAAGTTGCTGCATAAATCAAGCTTTGGACTTAGGTTAAGGGAATTTGACTTTTACATTTCTTGTGGCTAAGACAACACCGAGATTGTGCAAGAAAAAGACGATTGTTGGTGTGATTGTTCTCGAAATTTTGTGAGACTTTGTATGCTATTTCAGTATTGTAATAAGCTTCAAAACTTGTAGCTTTGCTCAAAAAAAAAAAAAAAAGAGAAGAAAAGTGCTCAAGAAAAACCCGGTCTAAATAGGAGAGACCATAGAAAAAGTGAGCCATTGAAGAGCAAATTTTATTTTATTTTCTTTCTTTTGTTCTACGTGAGGTGTTGAATTGTTTGTGGTTGCTTGGGTGTGATAGTGGTCGATACCTTCCTTGCCTTTGCTTGTGGTTCCGACTTAGTAGTGAAAATATACACCAATTTTTTCCCTACCCACAAAACCTAGCTCGTAACCTCACTTGAGCTTGCTATTTCTTGTGAATACTTTGTGCTTGAAAATTTCAGATTGTGAGGACCCTTGTGTGTGCTCAAGGGACCATTTGCTTTGATTATCTTCTGGATGTGCTTTGAGTGCTTTTGCTAGGTCTATTATGGGAGACAACTCCAAGGAATCCGGTGGGGGCAAGACCGCCTTGACCATCAACGAGCCCCCCACCTTACAATCCCTAATGGAGGCTATTCAGGGGTGGGCAAGTAGACTTGATGTGCGCCTTCAAGAGACACAACAAAGAAGGCTTGAGGCCTCTCGACCGTGGCATTCCTCTACACCTAGTGCCACTTCCACCCTGCCAAAGGTGCAAGAGTATAAGTGTGAGTTGCCACCCTTGCAGCCTAGGAAATATGCTCCACCACCTCGGCCAAAGCAAGAAAATGAGGAACCGACTGAGCACATAGAAGAAGAGCCTACGCAAAAGGAGGAGGAAGTTAAAGAACTATCTCTTTCATCTACAAAAGGAACACGTCCACCCATCATTGCCCGTAGCTCACTCAATTCTTTGGCTACTCCATGGATGGATGCAACATCTAAGGTTCCTTCATGTTTGCCACTCCTACTTCAAGAAGAGGTTGACGCTCAGGATGATAAGCCTTCCAAACTCAAGAGCACTTTAGACCATGACAAGAAGGATGTTCAATCCAAGGCTCATTCTAGGGGAGTATCACTTGACTCTACTCAGTTTCTTCTTTTCCCCTTGCATCAAACTGAATTCTTTTCAAGGGTTAGAGAGTCCCTAGTTCATGAATCTGTTTTTGAAGGTGAAACTAGATACTCATGCATACATCATAGTTCTCTTGTTCTATTCATGACTTGTGAGATACCTTTAGTTTGTGATCAACATGTATACAAGTCCTTGCATTCAGTTTTTGCATGTAGAACTAGACATTCATGTGGGCATCATTGTTCTCATTCACAATTCTTGTTTCATGATAAAAAAAGGGTCCTATGCATTGCATTTGTTACAAAGTATGTCATGTGCATCTCATGTTCTATACTTAAGCACATCTTTAGGCTGAAGTTGGAAAATACTTGTGCATGGAAATTCATCCATGGATACTCAATGGAACTAATCATGCTTGCTTACATGTACCTTGCTTCCCCTAAAGATGTCTTGGTCTCTCACTTCCTTGTTTTTCTTTGTGCAGTTTTGTGTGCTCTAAACCTATTTCTTGAAGTGCACTCAGATCGAGGACAAAT
Organism: Rheum nobile; assembly: GCA_027886185.1. Taxonomy (NCBI): domain Eukaryota; kingdom Viridiplantae; phylum Streptophyta; class Magnoliopsida; order Caryophyllales; family Polygonaceae; genus Rheum; species Rheum nobile. The sequence continues at coordinate 10,701,598 of WOAB01000644.1, read as the reverse complement.
CTTTTTGAAGGGGGGGAGGATGATGTGATTCTGTCCCATCTTCAAGACTTGGACAAGCTCAACAAGGAGGAATGCATGGAGGAACAGCCAAGGAGCAAGGTAGCAAGCCCAAGGATGAGGAGCCCAAGGAAGAGGAGCCCAAGGAAGAGAAGGACAAGCCCATATGCATCACTCGAGCAAAGGCCAATTAGGAGCTCCAACGATCACTTGATCTAGGCCTACTTTCTAATGGGCTTTTGGCAAGCAAGGAGGACGGCCCATCCACTCTCCTAATCACCAAAGAAGAGGCCTACAACAAGCCATCTAGGAGACTTCTTCTCCTTGATGACAATCTCGGTGCCAAACGAGACTTAAGGCACTTTTCAAGGGCCTTTTTAAGGCATTGATTGAATGACATTTTTAAGACATTGGTTTAGCATTTTATGCATGGTTTTAGGAGTTAATTTTCTGCAAACAATTGCTTGAGGGCCGGCTGCTAGGGTATAAGGTCGTCGTCACCCCTCATTTCTTCTTTAGCTTAATCTTGAATCAAACAAACACTCTCAAGAGAGATTTTCATCCTTAAGCTCATGCTATTTTGCTTCTTTGTGAGTCATATCAAAGCAGCCAAATCGCTCCTTGAATCCCCTTGGTGAGTCATATCCAAGCTAGGTTCAAGAACCCATGTTCAACGTGGTGAATCACATCCATTGAGAGCAAGCTATCCCTCAGCACTTCCACCTTCCACAGCCGCCGTTTCCACCCTTCAAACTACACCTCATAAGCCACCCAACCAACACCAAGTGCCTCCCCCAACGCTTCCACGCCTCCCTCAAATCGCAACCCTAATCCATCCTCCACCGCTAGGGTTTCCACCGAAACCACCTTTACTTCCACCCCCTATATCTCGAGGCCCACGACGGTGCCACCAGGCCCCTCTTGCGCCACCACTTTCAACATTTTCCACCACCATTGGATACCAAGACTGCCGCAATCCACCTCCAATGTCGCCCTACATCCCGCTTCAAAGATCGCCTCCCCGGATTGTCGAAGGTTGTCAATCGGCCAAGCTCTTGCACCGAAGCTCATCCAAGTCGATCCTTGTCAACTACTTTGTGAACTTGAAGCTTGATGTTTACCTGTAGCTTGTTATTCATGAATCCCTGTTCTTTCCTCTCCTTTGCTGGTCTTGGTTGTTGCAGTGTTCCTAGTCCAAAGCCCTCAAACTTCATCTCCCTGCGCTCCCTTTCCTCCAAAATCTCGTCAGTCCATCCTAGGAAGACTGGTGTATTATTTGTGTTTGTATTTCCAAAGACAGATACCCTGTCTAAATACAACAACTGTATAGAAGAACATAAATATATTACTACACACATGACATGCAACATAATACACAGTAGAAGATGTTTTTTTTTGTAATTAAATAAGAGTTGTTTACCACAAGGAATATGATGGGCCCTTTGTAGAACCTCTCTTTCTTCCCCTTCCATTCATTTGTTGTTTGAGGCAAGACGCTCATTACAAGCTCACACCAGTTGTATCCCTTTATGTCTTCAACGTCATTGATCATCATGTGCTGAGGAATAGTGCCCTTTTGGTTGCTTTCCACAAGCACGGACATGAACAACACAATGAACAGCCTTTTGAACCATACTTTTGAGGTGCATGCTTTGAGCTTGGCTGCCACATGACTTGGCTTGATTTGCTTGATATTGTCAAAATACTCTTTCCATTCTTGTATAATGGCGTTGTCAGCAGCCTCTTTGCCTCTTCTTTCTACCTTCCTCTGCCCTCTAGGGATCTGTAGCACTCTATGGACTTCCTCCTCTGACACTTTTATGGTGCTTCCATCCATCATCTTTATCTCACATTTGATCTCATCGTATTTTTCGAGGATCCAGAAAGCCAGGCAATGAGGCACCCCTTTAATCTTCAAATGCAGCATGCTTTCAAACCCCATCTCTCTAATCCATACCTTTGCGTGTGCCTTCATTTGTTCAGGGATACTTTCCAGTGCATTAACAAACGCTTTTGGCACATTTCTGGTGTTCAACCACTTGTACTGGGATCCATCCTCTTCTGTTTTGATTTTGAGGTGTGTAGGAAAAATTTCCAGCTTGTTGTTCTCTCCTTCTCCTTTTTTTTTTCCTTTGTAATTACTAGCTTCCTCTCTCCTCTTTCCTTGACTACGACCCACTTTTCTTTCTTCCTTTTCTTTGCATTGTCTTCCTCGTCAACCTCCATTTTTTGCTTGCCCTTGTCTTTCTTACCTTTAATCTCTTTGGTCTTTTGTTTTTTCCTCAAGCTCTCTTCAAACTCCTCTTCACTCAAACTTTGTGATTCATCTTCTGCATCTGGCTAAACTGCAGCCCTGGACCGGGTGTTTGGTCTCCTTGGTTGAGTATCATCACAGCTGTCTGATGATGTTGTGTCTTTCTTCTCTCCAGAAGATGGTGTTTTCTCAGAACTTTCTGATGTACTGATCTTGGTATTTTCCTTTGAACACACGCTCTCCTCCTCTTGTACTTCCTTACCCTTCGCCTGTACTTCTGAACTCACTATGTCGGTTGTTGTTCCTTTTCTTTCTGTGCTCTTTGACTCTGTTATTTGTAGGTTTCCGTCAGTGTCTTTGGATGTGTTACTCTTCTCTTTCTTCTCTAAACCCAGTACTGTTTGAACCGTTGGTGTTGTGTTGACCAGCGTTGTCACATTTTCATCAGTGGATTTTAATTCCTTTTCTGCAGAAGGTGATATCTCTGCAATTGTTTGTTGACAAACGTCAGGTGCGTTGTCAATTGTTTGAGAAGGCTGATCATCTTCAATTGTTGTTTGTGTGCACTGCTTCTTTGCTGGTGGTTCTTCTTCTGAACTTTGAATCTTTGAAGCCTTGGAAACGGTCTGTCTCACTCTTTTATGTCTCACCATTTTATGTCTAGGCTTTCGTGTTTTGTTTGCAGTCTGTGTTGTTTTCTTTCGAGGCAGGCTTGGGTTTCTCCTTGAAACAATAGACTTCTTAGCAGACACTTTTCTTGTTGTTGCAATTTCCTCACTCTCAGTAGTTTCATAGTCTATCTCGATGTCGTTGTATGTCGGCCCTTTGTGTCGTCGTGATGGACCGGTAGATCCTGCTAGGAGAAACAGCATAATTGTAAGATCAACCTCAGACAATGAAGTAAACTCTAAAAATGTAAATGAACCTCATAAACAACAAATGAACCTAAGTTTCCAAATGAACCTAAGTTTCTAAATGAACCTAAGGGAAAGCATAATGAACCTAAGTTGTCTTTAACAAAGGAATGAACTCTTGAAGAAGGAAATGAACCTCCAACTCATAAATGAACCTCATGAAATTAATGCAACTCAGGTAAACACGGTCATGAACTCTAGTAAAGGCAAATGAACCCCCAACTCATAAAATGAACCTCAGGTAAACCTAATTTTTTACAACAAAGGCATGAACTCTTGAAGAAGGAAATGAACCTCCAACTCAGAAATGAATCTCATGAAATTAATGCAACTCAGGTAAACACATGCATGAACTCTGGTAAAGGCAAATGAACCCTCAACTCATAAAATGAACCTCAGGTAAACCTAATTTTTTAATCACAAAGGCATGAATTCTTGAAGAAGGAAATGAACATCCAACACACAAATGAACCTCATGAAATTAATGCAACTCAAGTAAACACGGGCATGAACTCTGGTAAAGGCAAATAAACCACCAACTCATAAAATGAACCTCAAGTAAACCTAATTTTTTAATCACAAAGGCATGAACTCTTGAAGAAGGAAATGAACCTCCAACTCACAAATGAACCTCATGAAATTAATGCAACTCAGGTAAACACGGGCATAAACTCTGGTAAAGGCAAATAAACCACCAACTCATAAAATGAACCTCAGGTAAACCTATTTTTTTACAACAAAGGCATGAACTCTTGAAGAAGGAAATGAACCTCCAACTCACAAAATTAACATCAGGAAACGAACATACAATTCAGGCAAGGAAAACAAAGTCCCAATAGTACTGAAGAAACCCTAACTTCGAGGTCTGTGTTTCAAATGGTGCAACAACAGTTAACAAACTCTGAACCTTCAATTTTGAGTAATGTAGGTGTTTTCGTGAAATCGAAACCCTAAATCTTATATGCGTACCTCCAAAGTCGTCCTCACTGTAATCTGTGTCGCTCCTCATATCGTAAGATAGTTTTTTATGTTCTTTTGCATTGTAATTTTATTAGTTCCGAGCTTCGTCTGAGATCGATTTCCTCGTTTGCAGTTTTCGTGTTCGATCGATCGAGTTCTGAAGTTGGTCTCTTCGTCTTCTCCTCTTCGAGTTCGGTGGATAGTTCGTCTGAGAGCGTTTGATTCGTTTTGGGGGGGTTTTAGAGGTTAGGGGCAAACGTGTAATAACGTGTTAATTTTAGATTTAATTACAAAAATGCCACCGCATCCAACAGGTACTCGCTCGCTTACCTTTTTTCTCTTTTTCCTTCTCCTTCAATCTGGGCCGTCTATTGACTCCATCCTACGATTGTGATTGTTTCGTAGTGTTTATCTTAAGAGGCAATTCCATCCGAACGGCCCTCTAATATTTAGTGTTTGTTAAATGAGACAGGTCAGATATACAAATAATTTCAGATACCGATAAGTCGATAACACATTAATAACGTTAGATCATAAAGTATATAGTTGTCTCGAATTAAAGTTGTGATCGAAAACCTTAATCTCATGAGATAGTACCGATTAGCTAATGTAATTAGGGCTGGAAATGGGTTGGGTTATGGGTGGATGGACCAATTTCTCCACCCGACCCATGAAAAAAAATTGCCACCCGATCCATCCATCACCCGCGAAACACTTCACCCATATCCGATCCACCCGTCACCCGCGGGTGATTCGGGTGACCCGACCCACCCGCGAAAATCATAAAGCTAATCCATTTTAAGCCATTCGTCTAATCATTGAAAATTGATCAATTGCTCAAAGCCTAAGAAAAATGCAAAATAACAAAATATATGCACTTCATCCACCGAAGCTCAATTCAGAGGCTGGATATCACAGAAATATATTATATATATATGCACTTTAGATCCAAATTCAAGTGAATAAATTTATTTCAGATCCAAATCATAGAAATATTATATATATATATATGCACTTCAGATCCAAATTCAAGTCAAAAATTTATTTCAGATGCAAAATAAGTAGTAGCAGTAATGCAGTATGTCGTATCACACAATTGCACAAGGCATATCCACATATATTATTTTAGATCCAAAATTGAACTAACAGGTAACATAAATTAATATATTCTTTGTATATCTAATTCAAGACTACAATTACAAGGAGAAGTAGTGTTGGTGAAGTTGTGGAGTAGCAAAATAGCGGTGGTCGACTAGGATTCATGTGTTGTTGAGGCTGGAAAGAGAATCCTCTCGCTGGGAGCGTTTACACCCCAAAGAGGACGCCAATGACTCAGTGAGGCTTTGGGGAGAATGCAAAGAGACCGATGACAAGGAGAAAATTGTACGCCGAGTCGCCGACATATACCAGGCCAGGAATGAGTGAAAGAGAGAAAGAAACATGGAATACGGTTTAACAGAACTGCTATTGCATTTAGGAAAGGGTTTAACAGAACTGAGAGAAGCACACCTGGTGGAGGGAGGACCGAAGGAGACATCGACGTCGACGGCGCCAGACCGGAGTGAGAGACGGTGAGTGGAGACTCGAGCGACGAGAGAGATGAGGCTGAGAGGCTGAGACTGAGACTCTAAGAGCAGAGAGCTGAGAGCGGCGCATACTGCACAATAAAAAATAGGGTTAGAAATTTAGAATTTTTTTTTTATATACTAGGGTTATATATTTTAGCGGGTGATGGGTGAAATACGGGTTAGGGTCGGGTGAAATAATTTGGGCTCTCACCCGGATCCGATCCACCACCTGTTTCACCCATCACCCGACCCATCCATCACCCATAATTTTCGGGTTTTCGTCCATATAATTCGGGTCGGTTATTCGGGTGGATCGGTCACCCGCGGATAATTTCCAGTCCTAAATTTAATCCATCAAATGAATTAGATAAAATCATTAAGAATGAATTATTGCCTGATTTTAAATAAAACCAAATACGGATCCGGATCCACACCACATATAAGGAAGGGGCTTGGGCTAACCTTTTCCGATTGTCAAGTGTCAACAACCTTTTCACGTTACCTTAACATGGACATTTTTTGCCACGATTACTTTTCGGCGCATAGGCAAAATTATTTTTCAGCGCATAGGGTCCTCACGTAACGTGTGGCATGGCTCACCACGTTACGTGATGTAAAAATAGTTTCACACGTAACGTGTGGTTTGTAGCTAATGCAGCGGTTGTTATGGCCTAATGCAGCTATAACCTAATGCAACGGTTTATGACCTAATGCAGCGGTTGTATGACCTATTGCACCATTAAGACGAAGAAATATGTGAATCCCTTCGCCATTTTTGAGGTATGTCAAATAAGTAAGTTTCAAAGTTTATATGTAAAGGTTTGTTTGATGGAGGTATTTATAAAGACTTTTTTTGGTTAAAAAGTAGTACTTTTTTTAGAAAAGAAGTTTTTGAATTTAAAATTTGGGTGTTATGAAAAATAGTGAAAGAGGTACAATTTTTTTTTAAAAAATAAAATCTTAATGAAGAGGTTGTCATACAAGGCCTAAGTTTTTTTAAAACTATTTTACCCTCGTTTTCAAAAAATAAAGTAACAAAACTATGTCCATGCTCTAACTTATTATTTTACCCTCTTTTTATGACCTAATGCAATAGTTTCTATGACTACCTAATGCAGCGGTTTTATGACCTAATGCAGCGGTTATTATACGTAACGTGTGGAGTGTAGCCCCACATAACGTGTGGTACAGCTCCACACGTTACGTGGGAAGCTTGAAAGGGTCTGCTCCCGCGCGTAACGTGGGAAGCCTATTCCCACGTTATGCGCGACCCTATGCGCTGAAAGGCAAAATTGTCTATGCGCCGAATAGTAAAGGCCTTTTTGGCACACTCTTTTAACAGTCTTACGTTAAATTCATATTATAATAAGAAGTGGGGCCCGTGCCACTTGCCAATGAAAAGGTGGCCCGCGGGACAGTTGTACGACCCAAATGTAAACAAGAATCACATGCGCATAAAACAAGATAGGGAAGGGGGGAGGAGCCGAGGAGGTGCATCGTTGTAAATAAGTTGAGAGTTAAAGGGCAGAAGCGAAAGAAAAGAAAGGGGCGGGTTTGAAGAGGAAATGAGTGGAAGTAACCACGTCGACATAGATAGAGAAAGTTGCCGACAACACTCTCTACATCACATGCATTTATTTTATTTTAATTTTTTTGTTTGGTCTCTTCAATCTTTTGGGACCCATCTTTGGCTTTAGGGCTTTTATAAGATATTATGATTTCAAATCATTTGCTTTGGTTTATGATTTGTTTACCCACCTCTCTTACGGTGAGTTAGATAAATGACTCTTTGACAAACCTTTTTTTAAATTAATGGACCCTTAGTAAAAATGGATTCCTCTCCCTAAATCCTACTCCCTACCCCCTAAACCCTACCCCTTAAATCCTAAACCCTAAACCCCAAAAAACAATATTTTAGAGAGAGAAAAAACAAAGAAGAGGGAGGAAAAAAAAAAAAAAAAAGCTAGTAGGGGTAAGAAAAATACATAAAAACTAATAGGGGTCTCTTTTATTAATTGAAAACTCTTAAAGGGTCAATGGGCCCAAAACTCTCCCTCTCTTACCACCATAGATTTTAGGCTTCTTTTGGGCCATTATGTGTCCCACTATTCAACTACTTGTCAAATTTGTGTCTTTCAACATTACCTTATTCGGCCTTGTTACATATGGTTAGGGATGGATAAGGGCAGAGATTCCCAGTTTTCTATGGAGATTCCTAGTCACGGGATCAGAGCTAAAAATGGGGCATTAAACAGAGACGCAAAAATATTATCCGCCTCCTCATCATAAAATTTCTAGAGATACTTCAAAATAAGAGCGGCTCATACCCTATTTTAAAGATTTGGATTTCCGTGTGAAATGCCCTTCCCGTACGAAATACGAAGCGATCTCGGCTGTATAATATTTTTTTTTCGTTTTCGTCCCCTGATCATTCTGGAATAGCCTATATAGAAGGTTCACAAATAAGCACTAAATGCTCATTTATTTGTACATTCACGTTGACAAATAAGAACTGAATGTTCAAAGACATGTGTTGGAACATGATCATGTTATATGTGAACTTTTACGGCACATAAAATGAACATGTAGTACTTATATGTGAACGTCAATAATTGTCTAGTCCAGAATGATCAGAGACAATAAATTAAAAAAAAATTAAAAAAATTGTTGACCGAAAAAAAAATTAAAAAAATTCTCCGTATTTACGGTTATGCCACCGCATAACTATTCACTCTTCCCCCCTTTTTTTAACAGTATCGTACCTTGAACATTACCCCCCCAGGTAATGAACATTACCGCCCAGATAATGAACATGTGGTATCAATTTATGAACGCGAATGAACGCGACCGTTTCGCACTTCGCACGGTAAACATATTTCGCACCCGAAACGGACTCCTATTTTAAATAAGTGTTTTCTACAACTTCCCGGGTTAAAAGTTGTAGGGATTTTCATAATAGAATAAGGGTAGGTTATCACACACACACACAAAAAAAAATTATCAAAAGAAAAGAAACAAACAAACACAACTTCCCCACCTCAATTAATTTTAACCTATGGAATTAGAGTGATATGTGGGCTCATGTTGTCACTTGTCACTTACATGGGCCCTTTCCAAAATAGTAAGACCCCCACCACAAAAGAATGGCTTGTGAGTTGTGACTTATGCCTAGATATGTTCACGGTTTCAAAACCGTCCGTTCCAATTCCAAAAAATCAGGAATCGAAACCGGACTTAGTCGGTTCCGGTTCAGTTTCCCTTTTGACCCGGTTTCGGTTTCAAACCAGTTTTGGGAGAATAAAAAAATGTCAAACTTAAAATGTTTAGAAAAAAAGACGAACATAAAAAAGCGCAAAGTATAACATTAATCATTTAATTTTTATATTTTTTATTATACAATAAATTCTTAAACTAACAAAATATAATCAAATCCATTTGTCTTAATGGCAAATAGTAAATAATAAAGATTTAAGTAAAAAAATAAAGGGCTTGAACTTATTCTTAAGTTGCCTATGTTTTATTTTTGATATACCCATAATGAAAAATAGGCCACATCCATAAAATGGGTATAAATAAAAGGGTCAAACTAATCGGAAACGCCACCCGTTTGACAATTCTATGAAATTATGAACCAAAACCGAAACCGACCTCGGAATGTTTCGGTTCCTATTCGGGGTGGTTTTGGACGGTTTCGAAACCGTCGGTTCCCAGTTCAAACCGAACAGTTGAACACCTCTAGTTGTTCCCAATCTTTCCTAGAATTATTGAGTTTTTTAAAAGCAAATGGATTTATAATTTGAGAAAAAGAAAAAGAACATTATTCTATGGTTTCTTAACGTTTTATGTAATATTAACACTTGAAATGACGGTATTGGTAGCAAGTACTTATCAAGATTCTGAATCCTATAAAGAATTGAAATTAACAAATGAGTAAAAAATTAACAAGAGAATAACTCCAAAATAAAATATATGGGCAAACGTTCGCGTGTAGATGCACGAAGCCCAAAAATAATAAAAACTACAAGTTTATCAAGTGTTATAATGGCCAATGATGCTAGAATGTGAACATCACATTCAAAGAAGAGAGAAAACAGAAATAGAGAAATTAAGTAAATCTATTATACTTTTGCTCGACCGAAATTATACAAGGAGATGCCTATTTGTAAGGATACAATAATCTATTAAAGCATATGTTAACATCCCTTTAAGTTGGAGGATAATTTTCAAAGAATCAAACCCAACTTGGACAATATTGAAGAAATTGTGTCATTTAATCAAATGTACAATTACCGAACATGGAATAGGACAATTAATGGAGATTTACAATCCGGAAATTTTAGGGGTCGTAGTGCTTTGCTAGAAGCCAACTACGATCAATGAGCTTAATCGAGTTAGGCCCATGACTATAATAACCGGGTCCTATCAGGTCACACACATAGAGTTATCGGGTTGGATCAAACCGAACCGAAAGCCCATGTTAGACATGGATTTCGGCCCATGTGGTTTATATTGGGAGATAAGCTTTTATTATTAATGGATAAAAGTTACCATTAATAATTACTTAATAAGGAGATATCTTATTAGAATATATATGGAAATAATATAAAGATATTATATCCATCACTTATGATAAGATATGATCTTATATATGTAATTGTTGATTATTGGAAATAACAGAAGTCTTTCCTCCTTCAATTCAAATGGTACGGCCTAACCTCCCAAGTAAAGGTCAAGTTGCGCTTCTTCGTTCGTCGTTCTAGCAGACGAGATCAAAGACGATTCAGATTCCAGACTCGTGTGGACCAATTAGAGAAGCCACACTTGGGGCTTTCGATCTCCGCTGAAATCCTGCAGGAACGTTTCAGACTCGCATCAAACGGTATGTAACTCTACTTCTAATTGATTCCTATTGATTCATGCGTGAGATCCTTGTTAGATGCTAGAAAATAATTTTCTAAAATTCCGCTTATACGCATCTAATCCCAACAGTGGTATCAGAGCCTCTTGCATAAATTGATAGAATCAAAATATTAAAAGAGTTAATTTTGATGCATGTCTTGATTCAAATTAAGTAGTAAATTGATATATATGTTAATTTGCATGATCAAATTCTGATTTTAATTGATTGGATTAGTAAAGTTGAAGAACTTTATGAACAAATATGCATGTAAAATTGTTCTACCCATACTTGATTCATATGATTTAATTATGCAAGAGATATGATTTTTTGGCATGTTTTAAATCATTAGATGAAGATTTTGATTTTCATAAGATGGATCAATCACCCAAATTCTGTTTTTTGATATTATTCTGAATTTTATGAAATTGTTTCATAAAAAAAAACAGAATCGATTCGAACCGGATCGCACCCCGGCTCATGGGGATGAGCCCAGCAGGTGCGACCCACGGTCTGCAGGCGCGGACCAACCCCGACTCATGGTGATGAGCCCAGCGGACCACGGTTCTGCACAGGGTAGAATCGTAGCCTGCGCGTGGTGCGGTCTGGCGCGCATGGGCTCGGTTGGCTCGGACCGCGGCTTGATGCGCTGGGTGCGCGCGCGGCTGCAGTGGCCAGCCATGGCTCGTGCGGTGCAGACTGCGGCTTGCGTGTTGGTCCACAGGGGCGGCGCGGTTCGGTGGGCATGGGTCGATTCGGGTTTGACTCGGGCGCGACTTGGTCCGATAGGGTAGATTTTGGGTTTTAGAATATATTCCTAAAAAGTTTAAGATAAGATCTTATTTGCCCAATTGGATAATATTTTATATTATCTACAATATAATTTCCTAAAAGTTGTTAGGATAGATTACCACTTGATTAAGATAAGGATATTTGATATCTTACCTTGTTTATGCATATCTTATCCAATAATGCATTTTAATGATTAATTATGATTAATTCTATATATTGATTTTAATTTTAATTAAGAATTTGATATTGAATTATTTATCTCATGAGATGATTTATTTAATTTAATAATGTTTTATTTAAATTTATTTAAATTCCTTATTGTTATTAATTAGATTAATATTATTGATAATATTGATATTATTATTGCATGCATGTTTTTTTTAATATTATGATATTATTGCTTGCATGAGGTGACTAGTATGGCCCACTTTAGGATAGAAAATACGATCTGCGTATCGTTATGTTTTCTTGTACAAGATCTGCGTATCGTTATGTATTTTTGTAATTTAATTTTCAGTAATTAGATTATTTAGAAAATTATGTAATACAAGAAGATAAGATCCTAATAAGACCAAGAATGGAGATCCATGAAGGGTACCAAGGATGGAGATCCATGAAGTACAAGACCCTTGAAGATTAGATTTTTAATTTCGGTTTTTAGGGGCCATACTAGGATTACATTTAATTATTGCATTTTGAATGCTTCATTATTTTAAGCCTTGCATGATTATTTGTTTATGCTATTTTGTTCCCTAATAAATAGACAACCATTGCATGCTTAAGTCCCTAAAAAAATATTGAGGTATTGCCTTTCCATGTCATAACCCATGAGGCCCTTGGAATTCGTTGGATAGGTTTCGCCAAAGCAAGGCGTCCTTCTTTGACCTTGGGATAGTGAGGGTGGATCTATATAAGGGATTCATAAATCTTGATATAGTTATACTCAACAAGAGACCAAAAGGCAAAGTTTTGGATCTTGAGGCATAGAGATGAGTCTAACATGGGATATGGGCCATCAACCAAGAATTATAAGGAGTTATAATTAGTAAATTTTACTTACCTTGATCATATGAGACTTAGGGAAGTGCCAAAGTACACTTAGGTCTTATCTGAGATAGGGTCTTGGAATCATTTTATTCACTAGGGACAAACTTAATTTGAATAAAATGTGCATCTCCTTAAAATTTAAAGCATGTTTAATTTTGAGCTTTTGCATGTCAAGCATAAACTTATCTGCATATTACTTCCTTTGTAGAAATCATGTCTAGCAACGATAACTTGAAATTAACCCTGCGCTTAATTGTTGAGAAGAACAAAACTCTGAATTAACTCCAGGGCATGCTCAAAACAGTTGAGCAAAATGTCCAAGTTGACAATAAGAAAGAAGTTCTTATGGTCAACAATGGGAAATGGTTCAAGAAGGGGCCTAAAGGGAAGCAATAAAACCAAGGGAAAGGCAAGAAAGTTGCCAAACCCAAGGAAGCTGAGAAGCCAAATGTGGCTGCTCAGCATGACTGCTTCTACTGCAAGTCCAAGGGGCACTGAAAAAAAAACTGCCCCAAGTACCTGGAAGACAAGAAGAATGGAACTGTGAGTTCAACTTCAGGTATTTTTGTTATTGAAGTCTTAACAACCAAAGCTACTACTTGGTATTAGATACCAGATGTGGTTCTCACATTATTTTGAATGTGCAAGGACTAAGAAGTAGGCGACAGTTGGAAAAGGGAGAGATAGACCTGTGCGTTGGAAATGGAGCAAGAGTTGTTGCGCTTGCCGTAGGAGATTATAGTCTATCTTTACCTTCTGGCTTAGTTTTGGAATTGAATAATTGTTATTTTGTTCCTTCAATTACTAAGAACCTTGTTTCGATTTCAGTTTTGCATCTTGAAGGTTTTGAATTTATCATTAAGAATGGAGGCCTTTCTATTTTTAAGAATGATATTTTCTATGCCAATGCTCCTATGAGTAATGGACTCTTTGTGTTGGACCTCAAGTCTGAACTTTATAACATTAATACTAAAAGGCAAAAATCGAATGATTTGAGTGAAACCTAACTATGGCATTGTCGCTTGGGCCACATTAGCTTGAACCGCATGAAGAAACTCCATAAAAATGGAATTCTCAAATCAATAGATTGCGAATCTTTTGAGACATGTGAGTCATGCCTAATGGGCAAGATGACAAGATCACCTTTCACTAGGACGAGTGAAAGGGCTATTGAGCTACTGGCCCTAATACATACTGATGTCTGTGGACCACAGAGCACAAAAGCTAAAGGAGGCTATCGATACTTCATCACATTTACTGACGACTTGAGTAGATATGGGTATATCTACTTAATGACGCACAAATCCGAATCCTTTGAAAAGTTCAAAGAGTTTCAAAATGAAATAGAAACTCAAACTTGCAAGAAGATAAAGGCACTTCGATCAGATCGCGGTGGTGAATATCTGAGTCAGGAGTTCGATCATCATTTGAGAAGTTGTGGGATCTTAACACAACTGACTCCACCAGGCACGCCATAACTGAATGGTGTGTCTGAAAGGAGGAACAGAACCCTATTAGACATGGTCCGATTAATGATGAGTTTAGCTAACCTTCCAGTATTCTTCTGGGGATATGCCCTCACAATCGTTGCGTTCACACTAAATAGGACTCCTTCTAGGACTGTAGACAAGATACCATATGAGATATGGACTGGAAGAGTTCTAAGTCTGTCTTTCTTGAAAATATGGGGATGTGAAGCTTTTGTAAAGCGTCTACTATCAGATAAGCTTGCACCCAAATAAGATAAATGCCTTTTTATAGGATATCCTAAGGAAACCAAGGGATACTACTTCTACAATTTCACAGAGCATAAAGTATTTGTTGCAAGGGATAATGTCTTTTTGGAAAAAGAATTTGTTTCCAAGAAGCCAAGTGGGAGAATTGTTCATCTTGAAGAAGTTCAAGATAAGCAACAAACCCAACAACAAGATGACATGGACGATGTCGACGAGGAGATGCCAGTATCTGGAGGCATAGATTCCCAAAGGGAAGTCGTCCAGGTACCAGAACCAATACCTCAAGAACCAGATTCAAATGAGGACCCACAAACAATTGTGGATAGTGCTCCAATTGTTGAACCCACACGTAGATCACACATGCCAAGAGCACAGCCAAGACGATATGATGATTTCATCTTGACTGCAAGCCTTGATGTTCTCCTTTTAGAAAGCGGAGAGCCTTCCACCTATAAGCAAGCAACGACGGGTCTAGACTCCAAAAAATGGCTTAAGGCCATGAAATCTGAAATGGATTCTATGTTTGAGAATCAAGTCTGGGACTTGATAGATTTGCTAGATGGGGCAAAACCCATCAGATGCAAACGGGTTTTCAAACTCAAGACAGACAAAGATGGAAATATATCTGTTTACAAGGCAAGGCTAGTTGCCAAAGGTTTTAAACATATTCATGGTACTGACTATGACGAGACATTTTCACCGGTCGTAATGATCAGGTCCATTAGGATACTCCTAGCTATTACCGCTTATTATGATTATGAGATTTGGCAAATGGATGTCAATGCCTCTTTTCTAAATGGATATTTAGAAGAGGATGTGTACATGACACAACCAGAGGGTTTTGAAGATCCAACAGACCCTAGGAAAGTATGCAAGCTTAAGAAGTCCATTTATGGGCATAAGCAAGCATCTAGGAGTTGGAACATTCAATTTGATGAAGCTATCAAAGAGTTTGACTTTATTCGATGCGAAGAAGAGCCTTGTGTTTACAAGAAGTTTAGTGGGAGCAAAATGGTCTTCTTAGTCTTGTATGTGGATCACATACTGCTCATTGGAAATGACATTCCGATGCTAGAGTCCGTTAAGGGATGACTGAAGAAATGTTTTTCAATGAAGGACTTAGGAGAAGCAGAGTACATATTGGGTATCAAGATCTATAGAGATAGATCTAAGAGGCTGCTTGGACTAAGTCAAGGAACTTATATAGATAAGGTTCTTGACAAGTTCAAAATGCAGGAGTCCAAGAAAGGATTTCTACCCGTGCAACATGGCATATACCTCAGCAAGAAGCACTGTCCTAAGACACCTGCTGAGCTAGAGAAGATGAGCAAGGTCCCTTTGCTCTAAGCATGTGTAGCAGATACCAATCGAATCCCGGAGAGGCACATTGGTGTGCAGCCAAGAACATCCTGAAGTACTTGAGAAGAACCAAGGATGACTTCTTGGTATTTGGGGGTGATGACGAGTTAGTCGTTCGAGGATACACTGATGCAAGCTTCCAGACAGATCGGGATGATTTTGAGTCCCAGTCAGGATATGTCTTCATCCTGAATGGAGGAGCTGTGAGCTGGAAGAGCTCCAAGCAAGACACAGTGGCTGATTCTACGACAAAGGCAGAGTACATCGCCACTAGTGAAGCGGCGAAGGAGGCTGTCTGGATTAGGCAGTTCATTGATGAGCTCGGCGTTGTTCCTAGCATATCAGGGGCCATTGACGTCTATTGTGACAACAATGGCGCCATAGCCCAAGCCAAGGAACCGAGTTCAAGCTCCAAATCCAGACACGTACTGAGGAAGTATCACCTTATTCGACACATCGTTGATAGAGGAGACGTCAGGATGTGCAAAGTGCACACAAATGACAACATTGCAGATCCGTTGACCAAGCCTATGCCTAGGCTCAAGCATAAGAGTCACACTAGGGCTAAGGGCCTCAAGCACATTGGAGAATGGCTTTGAGATTGTATTGTCTTACATTATGAACTTTGTTTATGTATGTCATACACGTTTTATGCTTGATTATATGATATACATCTTTCATTTTTATTTAATCATTGCTTGGAATTAGATAAAATGTCCAAATAATTAATAATTCACAAATGGGTCATCATAAGTGTTTTGGTGAATGAAACCCCATTAAGTAAACTGAAGTTATGAATTATTCAAAGTCCATGGTCTAAGTCATTAACTTGGACATAAATGACTACATTAAAGACTGTATTGTAAGTTGACTGATAGCGCCAATTTTCATGGGCTATAGGGACATGGAGATGTCTAGTCAATTACATAGATATGTATGGATGATACAAATAGGACAAGACCCACCTTAAGACTCTCCAAAAGGGATTGAAGAGTTTTAAGTCAAACCATGATTGGTAGATTCCTCAAACATGAGTGTGATATGGTTTCTCTTGATGATTGGTATGTCTTTGATGCTGTTAAACGATGACCATAACATGCAGTTATAAAGGCTGTGATTGGGATTGCCAAAAGTTGAGTGGGAGCTATAGTCATACAAGACTGGAGAAGTCCTCCTTCTTCATGTATACAGTGATACATGGACAGGAATGGTGTCTCGGCCACTTGAAGAGCGAGAACTGAAAAATGCATGGCCATACTCGGATGGATTATTTGTAATCATCCGTTATTTGACAGTTCAAACTCAGGAGTTCAAGGAACACATTTGATAAGAGATATGAATGTCATCATATCATCAAATAAGACACTAAGAGACAAAGGGATTTAACATTGCACACTTGTTTTAAGGACAAGTGTGAGATTGAAGGAATTGTGTCCTTTAATCAAAGGTGCAATTACCGAACATGGAATATGACAATTAATGGAATTTACAATCCGAGAATTTTAGGGGTCGTAGTGCTTTGCTAGAAGCCAACTATGCAATGGGCTTAATCGGGTTAGGCCCATGGATATAATAACCGGGTCCTATGAGGTCACACACATAGAGTTATCGGGCTGGATCAAACCGAACCAAAAGCCCATGTTAGACATGGATTTCGGCCCATGTGGTTTATATTGGGAGATAGACTTTTATTATTAATGGATAAAAGTTACCATTAATAATTACTTGATAAGGAAGTATCTTATTAGAAGATATATAGAAATAATATAAAGATATTATATCCATCACTTATGATATATGATCTTATATATGTAATTGCTATTTATTGGAAATAACAGAACTCTTTCCTCCTTCAATTCAAATGGTACGGCTGATCAGCTCTACTTTGTAGTGCTTATCTAGGAGTTATTACCGGTGTTTAGGGTGCATTCGTAGGGATTTAGAGCACAACTGTGGAGTATGGAGTTGGAGAGAAGAAGTGTGGATATGGTGGTTTGGAGAAGCTAATTGAAGACATCCAGAAGAACAGAAGAAGAGCCACACAAATGAGCCAAGAAGAAGCTGCCGTGGGCCATCGCGACCAAGGGCAATGTCACAAAGCAGCCGCGGCGAGAGGCGAAGCGCGGAGCAATAAAGGTCACGGTTGCGACCGCGGAATTTCCACCGGGCCCGCGGAATATTCGGAGTTGTGCAAAGTCGAGAGCAAACCTCTATTTTCCAGGACTGCGGAATTGGTGCCGCGACCGCGGGATGACACGGGAGCGAGCCCGCTGAGATTTCCGAAGTGTTTGTTATTTTTCCTTTTTCGATTATTTTCGTTTATTTTATTTCAAACTTTATACTATTATTTCCTTTTAGATGAGGTTTGTGATCTTGGGCTTTAGGTTAAGTCTATTTAACCTAAATTCCATAGCCTCCATTCATTCATCATCGACATTCATTATTGTTGTTTCCATTGAGTATTGTTTTTCCTTTGAAATATGAAGAACTAAGCACCCTTTGCTTAGTCCGACGATTGAAGCCTTCAATTTATATACGGTTGTGAGATTCTAATTCTATTTCTTTCCCTTTGAATGTATTGATTCTCTTGTTCTTCATCCCATTGATTCTTACTGATTTCGCTTGTTGGACGCAACTAGTTGTTATTAGTAATTGTCTATTACTAGGGTTTGGTAATTACTATTTGAGTTACCTAATTCATGAGTAGCAACTGTAATATTCTAAGAACTGTTTGGGACTAGTTTATTGTAGGGAGAACTAATTGCATGCAATAGTATGACTGTTTGCTACTCTTGCATGTATCTATCTAAATTCCTGTGCTCATTGCTGCTATTGAATTGACGCGTGAGGTTTTCATAGTTATTTAATAGTTAGTATTCTCAGGATCTGTTTGTCCTATTTATAACTTATGAAAAGGAATAGGAACATTCATAGGAAGGAATTAGAGAGAATATAGGATCAATCAATCTCATGAATGGTGGATATTTGTCTGGCTAAGTACTTTTCCCAAATTGATTTCAACATTTTGCTTTGTTTTACTTTACTTTGTTATTTACTTTGAATCAAACCAACCAAAACCCCCTTTTGTTACTTTTGACATACACTTGTGCACTTAGAAAGATTACTTCCTCCCTGTGGGATTCGACCCTTGCTTGCCTTTGCTACTTGTTTAGGTTTGTTTTGAATTATTTTGTTTAGGCGCCTCGACGACGCCTATCAAATTGGCGCCGTTGCCGGGGAGGAAAGTTTTAATTTTTCTTTGTGTTTGATTGTGTGTCAATTTTTGTGTGGACCTATCTTACGGTCTACACCCGTGCTACTAATGTTTTCCCTTTTTGATTTTTTTTGATACAGGGATGGATAGATTTCTCCATTTCCGTCAGGAGTCGCAATATGACCCGTACTCCTACGCATACACTCCAGGGTGGAGAGATCACCCCAATTCGAGTTATGGGAACCAGCACTACCCTCTATATGGTCATGACTACCAGGAGTTCTACACGGGGCCACAGTCATTCTATCAGCAGAGCACTCCACAACAGTACAGTCCAGCCTACGAGCATAGACCACCGGTGACCAATCCAAGTTCCTTCGATCTGCTTACGCAAAGCATCCAGAACCTGGAGAATCAGACTAGGCAAATGGATCAAGCAATAAGCAGATTGAAGGCCAAGGCGTCGTCTAGTAACCAGAACTTGGAGAGTTAGATGGAGAATATGGTTCAAGCGGTGAGCAGAACGGACGCCATGATAACAACGCTATCTCACCCAGTAGTGCGCCAGGAGGAGAATGCCTTTTCGAAATCCATATGAAGGATTGAGGAAATGCTTGTCACCCCCTTAGCTGAAAGGGAACAACAAATTTGTGAGAAGGGAGCAGAAGAAAGTGAGATGTCTGCGGAAGAGAACCCGAGACCGCATGAGGTGTACCTCGACCACGGTCCAACCACTAAGGAGATGAGCATTCCAGACGATATTTTGGACCGCGAGGTGCTGTTTGAAGAAGAGTATTTTTTGGGACTGGAGGAATTCAGTGACCACGAGGAGGAGAGCCGTGACCGCGGCTTGACCACTGGCGAGGAGAAGGAAGAAATCGGCGAAATTCCGCGATCGCGGCCAGAATTCCGCGATCGCGGAATAATCAACCACGAAGAGGACAAAGTCGAGAGTTTTCCGCGACCGCGGCCTGAATTCCGCGATCGCGGAAAATGAGCTGAAGACGGCGAGCTGTTCGAAAATATTCCGCGACCGCGGCCACCAATCCGCGACCGCAGAAATGCTCCAGATGCGTCTGTTCCTCTCGAAAACACCCCGGCAGCCCCCGACCCTCTCGCGGCTGCCTATGATGAGTATGTGTGTCCCAACTCCTCTGCACTTGTTTCGCTGCACCCCGTCACAACCTTCCCTGAGGCATTACAAGATACTCGAAGGTTGAAGGGCAACGATGAGATCTATGAAGCCTTCAGTAACTGCACAGAAACCGTTCCTTTGGTCATACTGGCAAATAGCATCCCTCGCTACACGGAATTTTTAAAGGCGCTGCACAAGATCAAAAAGAAGCCGAAGGGGAAGCACAAGAAGGGAGCTAGGATTGAAACAACAAATTTCTCTACACTGGATACGGGGCAGGACAAGCATGAAGCCCCTGAAATGCTGGGTAGGCCATTTTTGAAAATGGCAAGTGCACTCATTGATATGAACAACGGTCCATCCATCATAAAGTGCAGGAGACTGGGGGTAAGGCTCAACATAGAGCACATAAAGAGGCATCCACCTGATATTGATCTCAGGAGTTCAGTTGCTGTGAGCAACCCGAGTTGATGTGGAAGAGTAGTATGTTGAGCCACGACAATAACTAAGGCACTGCTCCGGAGGCAACCCGAGGTATGTATTTCTTTCCTTGTCTTTTCAATTCATGTTTTTATTTGCATTTGTGTTAGTGTGCTTTTGCTTTTGTTTTTGTTTGTAAACTAACCTGCAGTGAGGAGGCCGGAACCTTATTGAAGAAGGTGTTTCCCACACCAATTGTAAGTCTTCCTATACCCTTCTCGAAAAAAAAAAGAAAAAAAAAAGTTCTACCGAAGTCCAGCTGTCCGAGTTCCCCATGGAGAGATGGTGCGCATCATGTTGCCAAGGAGGAGACATTAGCCCACATATTGTTGGCAACGATGATGGCCCTACAATTGACAGCTGAGGAGGAGGAACACTAGAGCCCACACCACGATCATACCTGGGCTCCACCATGTGTTCGTTGAAGGCCGTGCAACCCCGTTTACTTGATATACCACTACTCACCACAGTGGGTCCCTTTTGGTTGCACGGTAGGAGTAGATTTTGAAGACCCGCACAACACCAGAGACCTGTGCTTTATTGCTTTACCGCCGGCAACAACTTCCGTGTCCGAGCCAACTCGGCGGCGTTTGTGAGTTATTTTTCGCTTTTCCATGTGCTTCTATTCTTTTTGTCTTTCATTACATTGAGGACAATGCAATGTTTAAGCATGGGGGAAGATTCTATACTTGCTATGTCGCTGAGGAGAAAAAATAAAGAAAAAGCCAAAATTTGAAAAAAGGCAAAAATAGAAATCCTGGGATAAGTCGAAAACCCGAAAGGGCGGCTTATGCAAAAAGCAGGTGGCTTGGACAAGCATTAGGCTGGGTAATAATTGGTCAAGAGTGACGTGAGCTTTATGTGAGCACATCTATTGAAAAATGAAATGAGTGACTTGGTGAAAACCCGAAAAGGCTACTGAGCTACTGGCCCTAATACATACTGATGTCTGTGGACCACAGAGCACAAAAGTTAAAGGAGGCTATCGATAATTCATCACATTTACTGACGACTTGAATAGATATGGGTATATCTACTTAATGACGCACAAATCTGAATTCTTTGAAAAGTTCAAAGAGTTTCAAAATGAAATAGAAACTCAAATTGGTAAGAAGATAAAGGCACTTCGATCAGATCGCGGTGGTGAATATCTGAGTCAGGAGTTCGATCATCATTTGAGAAGTTGTGGGATCTTAACACAACTGACTCAACCACGCACGCCATAACTGAATAGTGTGTCTGAAAGGAGGAACATGACCCTATTAGACATGGTCCGATCAATGATGAGTTTGGTTAACCTTCAAGTATCCTTCTGGGGATATGCCCTCACAACCGTTGTGTTCACACTAAATAGGACTCCGTCTAGGACTGTAGACAAGACACCATATGAGATATGGACTGGAACGGTTCTAAGTCTGTCTTTCCTGAAAATCTGGGGATGTGAAGCTTTTGTAAAGCGTTTACTATCAGATAAGCTTGCACCCAAATCAGATAAATGCCTCTTTATAGGGTATCCTAAGGAAACCAAGGGATACTACTTCTACAATCTCACGGAGCATAAAGTATTTGTTGCAAGGGATAGTGTCTTTTTGGAAAAAGAATTTGTTTCCAAGAAGCCAAGTGGGAGAAATGTTCATCTTGAAGAAGTTCAAGTAAAGCAACAAACCCAACAACAAGACGACATGGACGATGTCGACGAGGAGATGCTAGTATCTAGAGGCATAGCTTCCCAAAAGGAAGTCGTCCAAGTACCGAAACCAATACCCCAAGAACCAGATTCAAATGAGGACCCACAAACAATTATGGATAGTGCTCCAGTTGTTGAACCCACATGTAGATCAAACATGCCAAGAGCACAGCCAAGACGATATGATGATTTCATCTTGACTGCAAGCCTTGATGTTCTGCTTTTAGAAAGCGGAGAGCCTTCCACCTATAAGCAAGCAACGATGGGTCCAGACTCCGAGAAATGGCTTAAGGCCATGAAATCTGAAATGGATTCTATGTCTGAGAATCAAGTCTGGGACTTGATAGATTTGCTAGATGGGGCAAAACCCATCAGATGCAAACGAGTTTTCAAACTCAAGATAGACAAAGATGGAAATGTATCTGTTTACAAGGCAAGGCTAGTTGACAAGGGTTTTAAACAGATTAATGGTACTGACTATGATGAGACATTTTCACTGGTCGTAATGATCAGGTCCATTAGGATACTCTTAGCTATTGCCGCTTATATGATTATGAGATTTGGCAAATGGATGTCAAGACCGCTTTTCTAAATGGATATTTAGAAGAGGATGTGTACATGACACAACCAGAGGGTTTTGAAGATCCAACAGACCCTAGGAAAGTATGCAAGCTTAAGAAGTCCATTTATGGGCTTAAGCAAGCATCTAGGAGTTGGAACATTCGATTTGATGAAGCTATCAAAGAGTTTGACTTTATCCGATGCGAAGAAGAGCCTTGTGTTTACAAGAAGTTTAGTGGGAGCAAAGTGGTCTTCTTAGTCTTGTATGTGGATGACATACTGCTCATTGGAAATGACATTCCGATGCTAGAGTCCGTTAAGGGATGACTGAAGAAATGTTTTTCAATGAAGGACTTAGGAGAAGCATAGTACATATTGGGTATCAAGATCTATAGAGATAGATCTAAGAGGCTGCTTGGACTAAGTCAATGAACTTATATAGATAAGGTTCTTGACAGGTTCAAAATGCAGGAGTCCAAGAAAGGATTTCTACCCGTGCAACATGGCATATACCTCAGCAAGAAGCACTGTCCTAAGACACATGCTGAGCTAGAGAAGATGAGCAAGGTCCCTTATGCTTCAGCTATAGGATCTATCATGTATGCCATGATATATACACGTCCTGATGTTGCATTTGCTCTAAGCATGTGTAGCAGATACCAATCGAATCCCGGAGAGGCACATTGGTGTGCAGCCAAGAACATCCTGAAGTACTTGAGAAGAACCAAGGATGACTTCTTGGTATTTGGGGGTGATGACGAGTTAGTCGTTCGAGGATACACTGATGCAAGCTTTCAGACAGATCGGGATGATTTTGAGTCCCAGTTAGGATATGTCTTCATCCTGAATGGAGGAGTTGTGAGCTGGAAGAGCTCCAAGCAAGACACAGTGGCTGATTCTACGACAAAGGCATAGTACATCGCCGCTAGTGAAGCGGCGAAGGAGGCTGTCTGGATTAGGCAGTTCATTGATAAGCTCGGCGTTGTTCCTAGCATATCAGGGGCAATTGACGTCTATTGTGACAATAATGGCGCCATAGCCCAAGCCAAGGAACCGAGTTCAAGCTCCAAATCCAGACACGTACTGAGGAAGTATCACCTTATTCGACACATCGTTGATAGAGGAGACGTCAGGATGTGCAAAGTGCACACAAATGACAATATTGCAGATCCGTTGACCAAGCCTATGCCTAGGCCCAAGCATAAGAGTCACACTAGGGCTAAGGGCCTCAAGCACATTGGAGAATGGCTTTGAGATTGTATTGTCTTACATTATGAACTTTCTTTATGTATGTCATACACGTTTTATGCTTGATTATATGATATACATCTTTCATTTTTATTTAATCATTGCTTGGAATTAGATAAAATGTCCAAATAATTAATAATTCACAAATGGGTCATCATAAGTGTTTTGGTGAATGAAACCCCATTAAGTGAACTGAAGTTATGAATTATTCAAAGTCCATGGTCTAAGTCATTAACTTGGACATAAATGACTACATTAAAGACTGTATTATAAGTTGACTGATAGCGCCAAGTTTCATGGGCTATAGGGACATGGAGATGTCTAGTCAATTACATAGATATGTATGGATGATACATATAGGACAAGACCCACCTTAAGACTCTCGAAAAGG
Source organism: Rheum nobile (assembly GCA_027886185.1). Taxonomy (NCBI): domain Eukaryota; kingdom Viridiplantae; phylum Streptophyta; class Magnoliopsida; order Caryophyllales; family Polygonaceae; genus Rheum; species Rheum nobile. Next base: position 10,677,358 of record WOAB01000644.1, on the reverse strand, counting down.
GATTGAAGAGTTTTAAGTCAAACCATGATTGGTAGATTCCTCAGACATGAGTGTGATATGGTTTCTCTTGATGATTGGTATGTCTTTGATGCTGTTAAACGATGACCATAACATGCAGTTATAAAGGCTGTGATTGGGATTGCCAAAAGTTGAGTGGGAGCTATAGTCATACAAGACTGGAGAAGTCCTCCTTCTTCATGTATACAGTGATACATGGACAGGAATGGTGTCTCGGCCACTTGAAGAGCGAGAACTGAAAAATGCATGGCCATGCTCGGATGGATTATTTGTAATCATCCGTTATTTGACAGTTCAAACTCAGGAGTTCAAGGAACACATTTGATAAGAGATATGAATGTCATCATATCATCAAATAAGAAACTAAGAGACAAAGGGATTTAACATTGCACACTTGTTTTAAGGACAAGTGTGAGATTGAAGGAACTGTGTCCTTTAATCAAAGGTGCAATTACCGAACATGGAATATGACAATTAATGGAATTTACAATCCAGGAATTTTAGGGGTCGTAGTGCTTTGCTAGAAGCCAACTACACAATGGGCTTAATCGGGTTAGGCCCATGGATATAATAACTGGGTCCTATGAGGTCACACACATAGAGTTATCGGGCTGGATCAAACCGAACCGAAAGCCCATGTTAGACATGGATTTCGGCCCATGTGGTTTATATTGGGAGATAGGCTTTTATTATTAATGGATAAAAGTTACCATTAATAATTACTTGATAAGGAAGTATCTTATTAGAAGATATATAGAAATAATATAAAGATATTATATCCATCACTTATGATATATGATCTTATATATGTAATTGCTATTTATTGGAAATAACAGAACTCTTTCCTCCTTCAATTCAAATGGTACGGCTGATCAGCTCTACTTTGTAGTGCTTATCTAGGAGTTATTACCGGTGTTTAGGGTTCCATTCGTAGGGATTTAGAGCACAACTGTGGAGTATGGAGTTGGAGAGAAGAAGTGTGGATATGGTGGTTTGGAGAAGCTAATTGAAGACATCCAGAAGAACAGAAGAAGATCCACACAAATGAGCCAAGAAGAGGCTGCCGCGGGCCACCGCAACCAAGGGCAATGTCACAAAGCAGCCGCGGCGAGAGGCGAAGCGCGGAGCAACAAAGGGCACGGCTGCGACCGCGAAATTTCTACCGCGCCCGCGGAATATTCGGAGCTGTGCAAAGTCGAGAGCAAACCTCTATTTTCCGGGACTGCGGAATTGGTGCCGCGACCGCGGAATGACACGGGAGCGAGCCCGCTGAGATTTCCGAAGTTTTTGTTATTTTTCCTTTTTCGATTATTTTCGTTTATTTTATTTCGAACTTTATACTATTATTTCCTTTTAGATGAGGTTTGTGATCTTGAGCTTTAGGTTAAGTCTATTTAACCTAAATTCCATAGCCTCCATTCATTCATCATCGACATTCATTATTGTTGTTTCCATTGAGTATTGTTTTTCCTTTGAAATATGAAGAACTAAGCACCCTTTGCTTAGTCCGACGATTGAAGCCTTCAATTGATATACGGTTGTGAGATTCTAATTCTATTTCTTTCCCTTTGAATGTATTGATTCTCTTGTTCTTCATCCCATTGATTCTTACTGATTTCGCTTGTTGGACGCAACTAATTGTTATTAGTAATTGTCTATTACTAGGGTTTGGTAATTACTGTTTGAGTTACCTAATTCATGAGTAACAACTGCAATATTCTAAGAACTGTTTGGGACTAGTTTATTGTAGGGAGAACTAATTGCATGCAATAGTATGACTGTTTGCTACTCTTGCATGTATCTATCTAAATTCCTGTGCTCATTACTGCTATTGAATTGACGCGTGAGGTTTTCATAGTTATTTAATAGTTTGTATTCTCAGGGTTTGTTTGTCCTGTTTATAACTTATGAAAAGGAATAGGAACATTCATAGGAAGGAATTAGAGAGAATCTAGGATCAATCAATCTCATGAATCGTGGATATTTGTCTGGCTAAGTACTTTTCCCAAATTGATTTCAACCTTTTGCTTTGTTTTACTTTACTTTGTTATTTACTTTGAATCAAACCAACCAAAACCCCCTTTTGTTACTTTTGACATACACTTGTGCACTTAGAAAGATTACTTCCTCCCTGTGGGATTCGACCCTTGCTTGCCTTTGCTACTTGTTTAGGTTTGTTTTGAATTATTTTGTTTAGGCGCCTCGACGACGCCTATCAAATTGGCGCCGTTGCCGGGGAGGAAAGTTTTAATTTTTCTTTGTGTTTGATTGTGTGTCAATTTTTGTGTGGACCTATCTTACGGTCTACACCCGTTCTACTAATGTTTTCCCTTTTTGATTTTTTTTGATACATGTATGGATAGATTTCCCCATTTCCGTCAGGAGTCGCAATATGACCCGTACTCCTACGCATACACTCCAGGGTGGAGAGATCACCCCAATTCGAGTTATGGGAACCATCACTACCCTCTATATGGTCATGACTACCAAGAGTTCTACCCGGGGCCACAGTCATTCTATCAGCAGGGCACTCCACAGCAGTACAGTCCAGCCTACGAGCATAGACCACCGGTGACCAATCCAAGTTCCTTCGATCTGCTTACACAAAGCATCCAGAACCTGGAGAATCAGACTAGGCAAACAGATCAAGCAATAAGCAGATTGAAGGCTATGGCGTCGTCTAGTAACCAGAACTTGGAGAGTCAGATGGAGAATATGGTTCAAGCGGTGAGCAGAACGGACGCCATGATAACAACACTATCTCACCCAGTAGTGCGCCAGGAGGAGAATGCCTTTTCGAAGGCCATACGAAGGATTGAGGAACTGCTTGTCACCCCCTTAGCTGAAAGGGAACACCAAATTTGTGAGAAGGGAGCAGAAGACAGTGAGATGTCTGCGGAAGAGAACCCGAGACCGCATGAGGTGTACCTCGACCACGGTCCAACCACTAAGGAGATGGGCATTCGAGGCGATATTTTGGACCGTGAGGTGCTGTTTGAAGAAGAGTATTTTTTGGGACTGGAGGAATTCAGTGACCACGAGGAGGAGAGCCGCGACCGCGGCTTGACCACTGGCGAGGAGAAGGAAGAAATCGGCGATATTCCGCGATCGCGGCCAGAATTCCGCAATCGCGGAATAATCAACCACGAAGAGGACAAAGTCGAGAGTTTTCCGCGACCGCAGCCTGAATTCCGCGATCGCGGAAAATGAGCTGAAGACGGCGAGCTGTTCGAAAATGTTCCGCGACCGCGGCCACCAATCCGTGACCGCAGAAATGCACCAGATGCGTCTGTTCCTCTCGAAAACACCCCGGCAGCCCCCGACCCTCTTGCGGCTGCCTATGATGAGTATGTGTGTCCCAACTCCTCTCCACTTGTTTCGCTGCACCCCGTCACAACCTTCCCTGAGGCCTTACAAGATACTCGAAGGTTGAAGGGCAACGATGAGATCTATGAAGCCTTCAGTAACTGCACAGAAACCGTTCCTTTGGTCATACTGGCAAATAGCATCCCTCGCTACACGGAATTTTTAAAGGCGCTGCACAAGATCAAAAATAAGCCGAAGGGGAAGCACAAGAAGGGAGCTAGGATTGAAAGATCAAATTTCTCTACACTGGATACGGGGCAGGACAAGCATGAAGCCCCTGAAATGCTGGGTAGGCCGTTTTTGAAAATGGCAAGTGCACTCATTGATATGAACATCGGTCCATCCACCATAAAGTGCAGGAGACTAGGGGTAAGGCTCAACATAGAGCACATAAAGAGGCATCCACTTGATATTGATCTCAGGAGTTCAGTTGCTGTGAGCAACCCGAGTTGATGTGGAAGAGTAGTATGTTGAGCCACGACAATAACTAAGGCGCTGCTCGGGAGGCAACCCGAGGTATGTATTTCTTTCCTTGTCTTTTCAATTCATGTTTTTATTTGCATTTGTGTTAGTGTGCTTTTGCTTTTGTTTTTGTTTGTAAACTAACCTGCAGGGAGGAGGCCGACACCTTATTGAAGAAGGTGTTTCCCATACCAATTGTAAGTCTTCCTATACCCTGCTCGAAAAAAAAAAGAAAAAAAAAAGTTCTACCGAAGTCCAGTTGTCCGAGTTCCCCATGGAGAGATGGTGCGCATCATGTTGCCAAGGAGGAGACATTAGCCCACATATTGTTGGCAACGATGATGGCCCTACAATTGACAACTGAGGAGGAGGAACACTAGAGCCCATACCACGATCATACCTGGGCTCCACCATGTGTTCGTTGAAGGCCGTGCAACCCCGTTTACTTGATATACCACTACTCACCACAGTGGTTCCCTTTTGGTTGCACGGTAGGAGTAGATTTTGAAGACCCGCACAACACCAGAGACTTGTGCTTTATTGCTTTACCGCCAGCAACAACTTCCGTGTCCGAGCCAACTCGGCGGCGTTTGTGAGTTATTTTTCGCTTTTCCCTGTGCTTCTATTCTTTTTGTCTTTCATTACATTGAGGACAATGAAATGTTTAAGTATGGGGGAGGATTCTATACTTGCTATGTCGCTAAGGAGACAAAATAAAGAAAAAGCCAAAATTTGAAAAAAGGAAAAAATAGAAATCCTGGGATAAGTCGAAAACCCGAAAGGGCGGTTTATGCAAAAAGCAGGTGGTTTGGACAAGCATTAGGCTGGGTAATAATTGGTCAAGAGTGACGTGAGCTTTATGTGAGCACATCTATTGAAAAATGAAATGAGTGGCTTGGTGAAAATCCGAAAGGGCTACTGAGCTACTGACCCTAATACATACTGATGTCTGTGGACCACAGAGCACAAAAGTTAAAGGAGGCTATCGATACTTCATCACATTTACTGACGACTTGAGTAGATATGGGTATATCTACTTAATGACGCACACATCTGAATCCTTTGAAAAGTTTTGTAACACCCCCAAAACTTAACCCTTTTGGAAAGGTATTACCGCCAGTGACCCCAGTGTTCCTTACCGAGATCACCCAAGGCTTTACCGTTTAAATATAATTCAAGAAATATAATGATACAAAATCATAACCTTATTTATATAAAACCTGAGTCCCGGGATTACATCCCAATCCCGAATAGGACAAACACAGAGTTTAAATAAATTACAGCGGAAGTCTTAAACAAAGTACAGCGGAAGTCTTATAAAATATTTTACAAACAAGGATCTTGACCACAACGGTCATCTCCCAAGGATCTCAACCTGATTAAAAGAAATTATTAAAAACGTCGAAAAACCACCGTCGACTCCATAGTCCTTCTAGTCTTCTCATCTACACTCTATCTGATGTGCCGAATCGAACGGATGACACCAGCCCACATGCAGAGAACAATGTTCGTGGGTTAGTGTACTTGAATAGACTAGCAAGGGTAAAAAGCAGAATGGTTCGAGTGATCGTAACCGTTTACTATCATTGTCCCTCGAATAATAACCGAAGGGACGATACATAACCCAACACTTTCACGGAATAACAACAAGAGGTATGCACAAGAGAAGATTCTGGAAGACTTAATCTTCACAGAAATCGACCCGAAAAGAGACTCCAAGAGATTGAGTCTTTAAGGAAAATATAACAAATCTGGAATTTTTACAGCAACATACAATAATGATTTAAAAGCTGATTGAGATGCTTCGGTTCACGACCAACCTCACCGCTTACAGCGAATCTAGATTGGAAAGAGAACGTACTACATTCAAGTCTGGATCTTACAGAACCACATAACGATAATTTGAAAACTGACTAAGATGCTTCGGTTCACGACCAACCTCACAGCTTACAGCGATTCCAGATCGGAAAGAGAACGTACTATGATCAAAGTCGAGACGAGCTTTCCTAGCTGTACTATTACTTAGTTGCACTTCTCGCCGAAGGTTTATTAATCATGTGCACTCGGGCACATATCTTATTTAATTATAGAACACACGTTATTGAAAACCATTAATGTTATTAAGAGCGGCACACAGCTTAATCACAGGGTGACCATTATGTCGACCCAAATTAGTACAACACACAAACGCACACACACGCACACACGAGGCTTAATATTATTCCGAGAACAACGAAAGTTATTTTTACACAGGGTGATCTTATGTTCACCCAGATTGCACTGCCACAACGCTTACACTTTAATTTACAGGGTGACAGTTACGTCCACCCCAATTGCACTAGCTAGGTGCTTAATACACAGGACTACTATTAAGCTCATCCACTGGCGCTAGCAAGGAGCTTAAACACTTCAGATCCTTAAAGGTGGATAAGAAGCATAGGTCATGACCCTTAAATTAATATTCGGAAATTATCCCGAGGAATATTATGATTTAAAGAAACGACAAATCCTTACTTGGATCAGCGTTCCTACGAACATTAAGTTATAAAGAAACGACTAATCCTTACTTGGATTAGCGTTCCTACGAACACTCGTGTTAACTAAACAGTCTAACATAACAATTATTCATATTAAATCCGTCCAGGCAATCAACTTAAACACATAGATAATAGAAACAGCTAATCCTTACTTGGATTAGTTTTCCTATTAACCCACATGCTATTCTAGCATTAAGATTAATTTCACAATAATACCATCACGGTAATTATCACATATGATAGCGTTGTTCTAACAGATATACAACCTAATATAACATTACTTTAGTCACGTTTATTTATGAAATTAGTTCCCAAACAAAACAACAGTTCTGGATAAATCCACATAAATGCCTGGAAGGCGATCACAGATAATAGCGTCGTTCTAACAGATATACAACCTATAATATGATTTTCCAAAACAGTGTATAAAACCAATTCCAGACAAACACAATAATCATTCCAAATTAATTACTCAGATAAACAGCTGATAATTAATGTAAATATGGAACGATGAGCAAGAGCGAACCGTCACTTGCCTTAGTCCGCAGATCTGGAACAAAGCAGAGACAATGGGATTCCGGGCTCGACACAGGTATAGCTCCGATAGCACAATGACCTTCGAGTTGACCCATAAGGAAACCCTAAGTTAGATCCGACATAAACTAGTACGAATCTAAGGAAAGACAAAAGAAATCGAAAGGAACGAGTCCATAACGACGACCACCAAGACCAAGCCAACAAAAGGGGCTTCTGGCCACTAGCGGCGGTCGCCGTGTTCATCACGGCGGTCGCCGCCACGAACACGGCGGTCGCCGTGAAGAACGGCGGCCAACAGAACGGTGAGAAAACTCACCAATACACACACGAGGGTCACTCCTTTGGCATGGCTTTGGGTTCAGACCTCCACTAAGCTTCCAAAGGGACCTCTAGGCTACATGAAAACACACCAAACAACACCGGCGATTGCTCCAAAGAACTCCGGCGAGGGCAAGCTTTTCCGGCGAGACAAATTATGAGATTGAGCTTCTGATTTTGTGTGAAATCCGATCCCCAAGCCTCTCCTTTTATAGCCAGATCACAAGGGAGCATAATGATGGCCTAAATGGAGGCGTGGCGGGGCTAGTCAGGCGTCGTCAGACGTTCGCCGGCGACCTTCGGGCAAGGACCTCCGGACAACAACGACGGTGGGCGCCGTCATAAATGCGGCGGGCGCCGCCATCAATGCGGCGGGCGCCGCCATCAATGTGGCGGGCGCCGCCATAGGCCTGGCGTCCCCAGCTAAGAGAAGACCCGGCTGCTCCTCGAGCCTTGCGACGGCGAGCGCCGCCATACTCACGGCGGGCGCCGCCACCCTGGCTTCGCCGCCTCCTCATCTCTTAGATGAAAGCGATGTTAACCCGGGATAAAATTATCGTACGCGAACGAGTATTAACATCCAAAGCACATCTTCTGTATTTTATTTAACTGAGAAAAATATTACAGATACAGAGCACATTACAGAATGCCTCCAACTTTCTGAATTAAATCCGACGTACTAAACGGGTGTTCGAGAAAATTCCAAAAATTCCCAAAATAATCCTTACAGAATTACGGGGTATCATAGGAAGCCAATGAGGACACTGCCTCGAAACCAATCTTACCACCTGGATCCAACATCCTCAATCACTTCATCCTTGAAATGGATCACAAGAGATATTACTCTTAATTCCTTAGGATATCATTCTGAAAATGATTCATCCGCCTTAATGCTTATGGCACAAACTCGCACATGAGAGATAGCTCATGATCTCTCCGAACAAAACTCTACAAGTTCATTCCCTTTCCTTAAGAAATCTCGAAAGAACTCAGCGTATGAGATAACGCTTACCACAGTATTCCTTAGATGTATATAGACAATTCTCCTTACTGAATCTTTAATACATCGGGATCATCAACATATCCCATCCTTAACTGCAACCTTTCCTCTCAACATGACCGCTCCACAACTTAATCTTCCTCAAAGAGTTGCATCCGTTCTTGTAGATGACATACTCTATGTATGAAGAAGAACCTTAGGAGTGGATTTAGATTTAAACAACATAGTCGACCTTGGGATTAACCACATAGGGGACGAATATCTAAGTTGTCCACAAAACTCCACCACCATAAGTCCGACAGTCCTTATCCTTACTTGGCATAAGCTATTCTCGACACTTACGGGGTTTCGTATGAACAACTAATTCGTACTGATAACGCATTCAGAAATTTTCCAAAACAAGGAAACACTTCATTAACATTAAGCATTACATTACTGAAAAAAGTTGCACAACCAGATCACGATGCTACGGAGATTACCGACATACGTCGTTACTCCTTAATCTTACAGAAAGACTTAGCACATATATAACTTAATGGATCAGGGTTCTTCTCCGTTGGCTTGGCTCATTACAAAGAGTCGTTGCCCTTGGCCTGAAGACCCCATAGGCGCTTTGCCTTTATTACGAGTCATAGACTGCTCAGGAGTAGATACCACTGGCCTTGGGTTCTGCCCACCTCCAACATTTGACACCTGATAAGACTGCATTGATCCCTGACCCTTCAATCTGCAGTATGTTTTTATGTGGCCTTCTCTTCCACAATTATGACATACTCTCTTGTCCTTTTGGCAATTAAAATTTTTATGTCCAACTTCACCACATTTGTGGCACTGAATTACTCCGCTGCTCTAACCTGAGCCTCTGGAAGAGTCAGACTGATTTGTCTCGGTCTTATCACGACCAGACTTTTCAAACTTGGTAGGCGATGCCGGTCGTTTGAATGAACCAACCTGGCGATCCTGTTGCCCACCCTTTCCCTTAACTTGCTTTTCCCGCTTAAGGGCAGACTCCTCCAGTGTGACTTCTATCTTGAAGGTTGCATCCACATATTGTTCTAACATAGAACAACCATGACGCAGCATTAGAGGCTTAATCTCTGGATTCATCCACCCATGGAAGTACTAGATCTTCTGCTCCTCGGTTGACACCTCAGGTCCAGCGTACTGCATCAAGTGATTGAACTTAGCTGCGAGCTCAGTCACCTTTAACCCATCAGTCCGTGGGTACAGAAATTCCTTATGCTTCTCCTCCCTCATAGCTCGGGAAAAGAAACGATCGGTCATCTTGGTTTTGAACATGCTCCAATTCAGCTCGGGATGATCAGCCAGACCGGTGCTCTCCCACCATTCGCTAGCCACATCCTTGAGTTGAAGAGAGGCGATGTGCACTTTCCCAGCCTCAGTGCAATTAATGTTCCGGAGCAACCGTTCCATATGCGAGAGCCAATAGGTCACCTTGACCGGTTCTCTAGTACCGTCATAGCTGTCGGGCCTCATTGAACTCACGTCTTTTAACGCTTGTCCGTAAGTTCCTCTGTCCCTAACAACATTGATCCGTGGTACTTGCTCCACTGACTCCTCAACTTCGGGAATAGCTTGAGGAACTGGACCACCTTGTGCTTGTGGTGCAACTGGTCGCATAATATCTGTGATTGCCTGCATGACAATTCCTCGAATTGCCTCTACTGCTGCAGCATCAAACAATATCGGAGCGTTGGCATATGCTTCGCCATTGCCTCCCTGGTTATTGTTAAAGACAGACTCACGTTCTCCTGTTGGGTCTGTAGCATTCCTCGCATTTGGTCAAGGGTCATTACTCGGCCCAGCACCAGCACGGATAACGTTCCTTGTGTTCACCATCTGTTTACCGATCAAATTCCAAGGATTTTATCACATTAGTATCATTCTGATATACTTATTGTAATAGAATCAACTTAGAATAGATCAACTTGGTAATTTCTATTGATGAACTCAAACCGAGTTACTAGGTTCTACAACCTTAACTCAAAATGAGAGAACTGGGAATTCAAGCCTTATTGGGTATGGAGAAACCACCTTGACTTCTCCCGGTTCCTCTGAAGAGAACAGAATGCACCCATATCTTACGGGGCAACGAGGAAGGAATTAGTCTTTCTAGATATAGAAGCAAGCTTACTATATCAGACCATATAAAAGACAAGACTATTAACGGTGTTTTCAAATTCTTTTCACTTTAAAAAAATTCAGAGTTCTTTGAAAACACTTTTCAATTAAAACGAGTAAATGGATTTCAAATACCCAACCCGTTAAAAAAAACTTTTAGCTCTGATACCAAAACTGTAACACCCCCAAAACTTAACCCTTTTGGAAAGGTATTACCGCCAGTGACCCTAGTGTTTCTTACCGAGATCACCCAAGGCTTCACCGTTTAAATACAAATCATGAAATATAATGATACAAAATGATAACCTTATTTATATAAAACCTGAGTCCCGGGATTACATCCCAATCCCGAATAGGACAAAAACAGAGTTTAAATAAATTACAGCGGAAGTCTTAAACAAAGTACAACGGAAGTCTTATAAAATATTTTACAAACAAGGATCTTGACCACAATGGTCATCTCCCAAGGATCTCAACCTGATTAAAATAAATTATTAAAAACATCGAAAAACCACCGTCGACTCCATAATCCTTCTAGTCTTCTCATCTACACTCTATCTGATGTGCCGAATCGAACGGATGACACCAGCCCACATGCAGAGAACACTGTTCGTGGGTTAGTCTACTTGAATAGACTAGCAAGGGTAAAAAGCAGAATGGTTTGAGTGATCGTAACCGTTTACTATCATTGTCCCTCGAATAATAACCGAAGGGACGATACATAACCCGGCACTTTCACGGAATAACAACAAGAGGTATGCACAAGAGAAGATTCTGGAATACTTAATCTTCACAGAAATCGAACCGAAAAGAGACTCCAAGAGCTTCGGTTTACAGCAACATACAATAATGATTTAAAAGCTGATTGAGATGCTTCGGTTCACGACCAACCTCACCGCTTACATCGAATCTAGATTGGAAAGAGAACGTACTACATTCAAGTCTGGATCTTACAGAACCACATAACGATAATTTAAAAACTGACTAAGATGCTTCGGTTCACGACCAACCTCACCGCTTATAGCGATTCCAGATCGGAAAGAGAACGTACTATGATCAAAGTCGAGACGAGCTTTCCTAGCTGTACTATTACTTAGCTGCACTACTCGTCGAAGGTTTATTAATCATGTGCACTTGGGCACATATCTTATTTAATTATAGAACACACGTTATTGAAAACCATTAATGTTATTAAGAGCGGCACACAGCTTAATCACAGGGTGACCATTATGTCGACCCAAATTAGTACAACACACAAACACACACACACACGCACACACGAGGCTTAATATTATTCCGAGAACAACGGAAGTTATTGTTACACAGGGTGATCTTATGTTCACCCAGATTGCACTGCCACAGCGCTTACACTTTAATTTACAGGGTGACAGTTACGTCCACCCCAAATGCACTAGCTAGGTGCTTAATACACAGGACTGCTATTAAGCTCATCCACTGGCGCTAGCAAGGCGCTTAAACACTTCAGATCCTTAAAGGTGAATAAGAAGCATAGGTCATGACCCTTAAATTAATATTCGGAAATTATCCCGAGGAATATTATGATTTAAAGAAACGACAAATCCTTACTTGGATCAGCGTTCCTACGAACATTAAGTTATAAAGAAACGACTAATCCTTACTTGGATTAGCATTCCTATGAACACTCGTGTTAACTAAACAGTCTAACACAGTAATTATTCATATTAAAGCCGTCCAGGTAATCAACTTAAACACAGAGATAATAGAAACAGTTAATCCTTACTTGGATTAGTTTTCCTATTAACCCACATGCTATTCTAGCATTAAGATTAATTTCACAATAATACCATCACGGTAATTATCACATATGATAACGTTATTATAACAGATATACAACCTATTATAACATTACTTTAGTCACGTTTATCTGGATAAATCCACATAAATGCCCGGAAGACGATCACAGATAATAGCGTCGTTCTAACAGATATACAACCTATTATATGATTTTCCAAAATAGTTTATAAAACCAATTCCAGACAAACACAATAATCATTCCAAATTAATTACTCAGATAAACAGCTGATAATTAATGTAAATATGGAACAATGAGCAAGAGCGAACCGCCACTTGCCTTAGTCCGCAGATCTGGAACAAAGCAGAGACAATGGGATTCCGGGCTCGACACAGGTATAGCTCCGACAGCACAACAACCTTCGAGTCGACCCATAAGGAAACCCTAAGTTAGATCCGACATAAACTAGTATGAATCTAAGGAAAGACGAAAGAAATCGAAAGGAACGAGTCCATAACGACGACCACCAAGACCAAGCCCACAAAAGGGGCTTCTGGCCACTAGCGGCGGTCACCGTGTTCATCACGGCGGTCGCCGCCACAAACACGGCGGTCGCCGTGAAGAACGGCGACCAACATAACGGTGAGAAAACTCACCAATACACACACGAGGGTCACTCCTTTGGCCTGGCTTTGGGTTCAGACCTCCACTAAGCTTCCAAAGGGACCTCTAGGCTACAGGAAAACACACCAAACAACACCGGCGATTGCTCCAAAGAACTCCGGCGAGGGCAAGCTTTTCCGGCGAGACAAATTCTGAGATTGAGCTTCTGATTTTTTGTGAAATTCGATCCCCAAGCCTCTCCTTTTATAGCCAGATCACAAGGGAGCATAATGATGGCCTAAATGGAGGTATGGCGGGGCTAGTTCGGCGTCGTCAGACGTTCTCCGGCGACCTTCGGGCAAGGACCTCCGGACAACAACGACGGTGGGCGCCGTCATAAATGCGGCGGGCGCCGCCATCAATGCGGCGGGCGCCGCCATAGGCCTGGCGTCCCCAGCTAGGAGAAGACCCGTCTGCTCCTCGAGCCTTGCGACGGTGGGCGCCGCCATACTCACAGCGGGCGCCGCCACCCTGGCTTCGCCGCCTCCTCAGCTCTTAGATGAAAGCGATGTTAACCCGGGATAAAATTATCGTACGCGAACGAGTATTAACATCCAAAGCACGTCGTCTGTATTTTATTTCACTGAGAAAAATATTACAGATACAGAGCACATTACAGAATGCCTCCAACTTTCTGAATTAAATCCGACGTACTAAACGGGTGTTCGGGAAAATTCCAAAAATTCCCAAAATAATCCTTACAGAATTACGGGGTATCACAAGTTCAAAGTGTTTCAAAATGAAATAGAAACTCAAACTGGCAAGAAGATAAAGGCACTTCGATCAGATCGCGGTGGTAAATATCTGAGTCAGGAGTTCGATCATCATTTGAGAAGTTGTGGGATCTTAACACAACTGACTCCACTAGGCATGCCATAACTGAATGACGTGTCTGAAAGGAGGAACAAGACCCTATTAGACATGGTCCGATCAATGATGAGTTTGGCTAACCTTCCAGTATCCTTCTGGGGATATGCCCTCACAACCGTTGCGTTCACACTAAACAGGACTCCGTCTAGGACTGTAGACAAGACACCATATGAGATATGGACTGGAACAGTTCTAAGTCTGTCTTTCCTGAAAATCTGGGGATGTGAAGCTTTTGTAAAGCGTTTACTATCAGATAAGCTTGCACCCAAATCAGATAAATGCCTCTTTATAGGGTATCCTAAGGAAACCAAGGGATACTACTTCTACAATCTCACAGAGCACAAAGTATTTGTTGCAAGGGATATTGTCTTTTTGGAAAAAGAATTTGTTTCCAAGAAGCCAAGTGGGAGAAATGTTCATCTTGAAGAAGTTTAAGTAAAGCAACAAACCCAAAAACAAGACGACATGGACGATGTCGACGAGGAGATGCCAGTATCTGGAGGCATAGATTCCCAAATGGAAGTCGTCCAAGTACCGAAACCAATACCTCAAGAACCATATTCAAATGAGGACCCACACACAATTATGGATAGTGCTCCAGTTGTTGAACCCACACGTAGATCAAACATGCCAAGAGCACAACCAAAATGATATGATGATTTCATCTTGACTGCAAGCCTTGATGTTCTGCTTTTAGAAAGCGGAGAGCCTTCCACCTATAAGCAAGCAACGATGGGTCCAGACTCTGAGAAATGGCTTAAGGCCATGAAATCTGAAATGGATTCTATGTCTGAGAATCAAGTCTGGGACTTGATAGATTTGCTAGATGGGGCAAAACCCATCAGATGCAAACGGGTTTTCAAACTCAAGACAGACAAAGATGGAAATGTATCTGTTTACAAGGCAAGGCTAGTTGACAAGGGTTTTAAACAGATTCATGGTACTGATTATGATGAGACATTTTCACCGGTCGTAATGATCAGGTCCATTAGGATACTCCTAGCTATTACCGCTTATTATGATTATGAGATTTGGCAAATGGATGTCAAGACCGCTTTTCTAAATGGATATTTAGAAGATGATGTGTACATGACACAACCAGAGGGTTTTGAAGATCCAACAGACCCTAGGAAAGTATGCAAGCTTAAGAAGTCCATTTATGGGCTTAAGCAAGCATCTAGGAGTTGGAACATTCGATTTGATGAAGCTATCAAAGAGTTTGACTTTATCCGATGCGAAGAAGAGCCTTGTGTTTACAAGAAGTTTAGTGGGAGCAAAGTGATCTTCTTAGTCTTGTATGTGGATGACATACTGCTCATTGGAAATGACATTCCGATGCTAGAGTCCGTTAAGGGATGATTGAAGAAATGTTTTTCAATGAAGGACTTAGGAGAAGCAGAGTACATATTGGGTATCAAGATCTATAGAGATAGATCTAAGAGGCTGCTTGGACTAAGTCAAGGAACTTATATAGATAAGGTTCTTGACAGGTTCAAAATACAGGAGTCCAAGAAAGGATTTCTACCCATGCAACATGGCATATACCTCAACAAGAAGCACTGTCCTAAGACACATGCTGAGCTAGAGAAGATGAGCAAGGTCCCTTATGCTTCAGCTATAGGATCTAACATGTATGCCATGATATGTACACGTCCTAATGTTGCATTTGCTCTAAGCATGTGTAGCAGATACCAATCTAATCCCGGAGAGGCACATTGGTGTGCAGCCAAGAACATCCTGAAGTACTTGAGAAGAACCAAGGATGACTTCTTGGTATTTGGGGGTGATGACGAGTTAGTCGTTCGAGGATACACTGATGCAAGCTTCCAGACAGATCGGGATGATTTTGAGTCGCAGTCAGGATATGTCTTCATCCTGAATGGAGGAGCTGTGAGCTGGAAGAGCTCCAAGCAAGACACAGTGGCTGATTCTACGACAAAGGCAGAGTACATCGCCGCTAGTGAAGCGGCGAAGGAGGCTGTCTGGATTAGGCATTTCATTGATGAGCTCGGCGTTGTTCCTAGCATATCAGGGGCAATTGACGTCTATTGTGACAACAATGGCGCCATAGCCCAAGCCAAGGAACCGAGTTCAAGCTCCAAATCCAGACACGTACTGAGGAAGTATCACCTTATTCGACACATCGTTGATAGAGGAAACGTCAGGATGTGCAAAGTGCACACAGATGACAACATTACAGATCCGTTGACCAAGCCTATGCCTAGGCCCAAGCATAAGAGTCACACTAGGGCTAAGGGCCTCAAGCACATTGGAGAATGGCTTTAAGATTGTATTGTCTTACATTATGAACTTTGTTTTATGTATGTCATACACGTTTTATGCTTGATTATATGATATACATCTTTCATTTTTATTTAATCATTGCTTGGAATTAGATAAAATGTCCTAATAATTAATAATTCACAAATGGGTCATCATAAGTGTTTTGGTGAATGAAACCCCATTAAGTGAACTGAAGTTACGAATTATTCAAAGTCCATGGTCTAAGTCATTAACTTGGACATAAATGACTACATTAAAGACTGTATTGTAAGTTGACTGATATCGCCAGGTTTCATGGGCTATAGGGACATGGAGATGTCTAGTCAATTACATAGATATGTATGGATGATACATATAGGACAAGACCCACCTTAAGACTCTCCAAAAGGGATTGAAGAGTTTTAAGTTAAACCATGATTGGTAGATTCCTCAGACATGAGTGTGATATGGTTTCTCTTGATGTTTGGTATGTCTTTGATAAGTGATATGAATGTCATCATATCATCAAATAAGACACTAAAAGACAAATGGATTTAACATTGCACACTTGTTTTAAGGACAAGTGTGAGATTGAAGGAATTGTTTCCTTTAATCAAAGGTGCAATTACCGAACATGGAATATGACAATTAATGGAGATTTACAATCCGGGAATTTTAGGGGTCGTAGTGCTTTGCTAGAAGCCAACTACGATCAATGAGCTTAATCGGGTTAGGCCCATGGCTATAATAACCGGGTCCTATGAGGTCACACACATAGAGTTATCGTCCTGGATCAAACCGAACTGAAAGCCCATGTTAGACATGGATTTCGGCCCATGTGGTTTATATTGGGAGATAGGCTTTTATTATTAATGGATAAAAGTTACCATTAATAATTACTTGATAAGGAAGTATCTTATTATAAGATATATAGAAATAATATAAATATATTATATCCATCACTTATGATATATGATCTTATATATGTAATTGCTATTTATTGGAAATAACAGAACTCTTTCCTCCTTCAATTCAAATGGTACGGCTGATCAACTCTACTTTGTAGTGCTTATCTAGGAGTTATTACCAGTGTTTAGGGTGCCATTCGTAGGGATTTAGAGCACAACTGTGGAGTATGGAGTTGGAGAGAAGAAGTGTGGATATGGTGGTTTGGAGAAGCTAATTGAAGACATCCAGAAGAACAGAAGAAGGGCAATGTCACGAAGCAGCCGCGGCGAGAGGCAAAGCGCGGAGCAGCGAAGGTCACGGCCGCGACCGCAAAATTTCCACCGCGCCCGCGGAATATTCGGAGCTGTGCAAAGTCGAGAGCAAACCTCTATTTTCCGCGACCGCGGAATTGGTGCCGCGACCGCGGAATGACACGGGAGTGAGCCCGCTGAGATTTCCGAAGTTTTTGTTATTTTTCCTTTTTCGATTATTTTCGTTTATTTTATTTCGAACTTTATACTATTATTTCCTTTTAGATGAGGTTTGTGATCTTGGGCTTTAAGTTAAGTCTATTTACCCTAAATTCCATAGCCTCCATTCATTCATCATCGACATTCATTATCGTTGTTTCCATTGAGTATTGTTTTTCCTTTGAAATATGAAGAACTAAGCACCCTTTGCTTAGTCCGACGATTGAAGCCTCCAATTGATATACGGTTGTGAGATTCTAATTCTATTTCTTTCCCTTTGAATGTATTGATTCTCTTGTTCTTCATCCCATTGATTCTTACTGATTTCGCTTGTTGGACGCAACTAGTTGTTATTAGTAATTGTCTATTGCTAGGGTTTGGTAATTACTATTTGAGTTACCTAATTCATGAGTAGCAACTGCAATATTCTAAGAACTGTTTGGGACTAGTTTATTATAGGGATAATTAGTTGTATGCAATAGTATGACTGTTTGCTACTCTTGCATGTATCTATCTAAATTCCTGTGCTCATTGCTGCTATTGAATTGACGCGTGAGGTTTTCATAGTTATTTAATAGTTAGTATTCACAGGGTCTGTTTGTCCTGTTTATAACTTATGAAAAGGAATAGGAACATTCATAGGAAGGAATTAGAGAGAATCTAGGATCAACCAATCTCATGAATGGTGGATATTTGTCTGGCTAAGTACTTTTCCCAAATTGATTTCAACCTTTTGCTTTGTTTTACTTTACTTTGTTATTTACTTTAAATCAAACCAACCAAAACCCCCTTTTATTACTTTTGACATACACTTGTGCACTTAGAAAGATTACTTCCTCCCTGTGGGATTCGACCCTTGCTTGCCTTTGCTACTTGTTTAGGTTTGTTTAGGCGCCTCGACAATGCCTATCAACGGACTAACCTCCCAAGTAAAGGTCAAGTTGCGCTTCTTCGTTCGTCGTTCTAGCAGACGAGATCAAAGGCGATCCAGATTCCAGACTTGTGTGGACCAATTAGAGAAGCCACACTTAGGGCTTTCGATCTCCGCTGAAATCCTACAGGAACATTTCAGACTCGCATCAAACGGTATGTAACTCTACTTCTAATTGATTCCTATTGATTCATGCATGAGATCCTTGTTAGATGCTAGAAAATAGTTTTCTGAAATTTCGCTTATACGCATCTAATCCCAACAAATATAACTGAATGTGCCGGCCAAGTAATGATTTAGTAACAACATCAGCTAACTATAAAGATGTAGGTACATGAGTAATAGAAATAAGGCATTCCAACAACTTAGGCTCTACAAAATGACAATCTAATTCTATGTGTTTAGTCCTTTCATGAAAAACAAGATTTTTGGCAATATAAATGGTTAACTGAGAATCACACTTGTCGCACGCCTCCCATGATGGCCCAAGACGAGGAAGAAGCCATGAGCCATCGCTCAGAGGGCCCAGTAACAAGGTCTAGGTCCAAAACCATCGTCTCCGCCGTCGCGTCACTTGTCGCACGCGTCGTCGCTGGCCAAGGAAGCTCAGACGCCAACCCAAGACTCGTCGTCCTCACAACCATCGGCATCGGAACAACGCGTTCTTCTCAGTCAGCATCGCGTGCACACACCCGCGAGTCGACCGACCCGTCGTTTGAGACATTTTCTTTTGAGACATTTATTGCGATGTTTGACTGTATGCCTTCACCGAGTTAGGAATTTAACGCGTTCTTTTGAGACATTTTCTATATTTGGTATTTCCTGCTTTGATTTAGATAGTTTCCTTTTATAGTCTTTCTATCTTTTAGGGTTTGTGCCCTTTTGCATGCTTGCATGGGCTAGCCCTTAGGCTCGTTTCAGCCCAAGCCCATTAGGTCTTGGCCGAGATATATTGGCTATTTAAAGCCTCCCTTGTTATTGTTATTTCTTACGTTCAATTTTAATCAAGGTTTCAAGTAGAGTGTTTATCCTCCTTCCCTTGATCGGACGTCACCCTCTATCTTCGCATCCCCATTCCCTCCGCCGCCGACGCTACGGCAACTGCTTGATTCTTCAAGCCAAGTCTTCTTTCGCATCTCCCTTCCTCCGCAGTCGACGCTATGACACCCAAAGACTTGTCTTTTCAAGTCATCTATCCCTCATCACATCGCTTCCTCCACCGTTATCTATTCATCCCATTCATCACTTCCACCGTTTCCATCACAACAACCATCGCGATCTCCCGCTCGCGAACCATCATCAACACCGCGTTCCACGGTAGATTTGCCCATTCCGAGTGACTTCCCAACCAAGACTAGATCCAAAGGTGTCACCTTTGACAATTCGACTTGTCATCAGAGGCAAGAACACATCAACTGGAATCAGAGCCCAACAATCTTGTAAGTCACGAACTCAAGTTTGCATTTTGTTCACAATTTTTTTCATGACCCCCATCGTTTGCTTTCGTAAGACATCGCGAGAAAATAAGAGAAAAAAACCAAAAAAAAATTCCATCTTTTCAACACCTTCGGTTTCTACAAGATCCTATCTTGGCCGAAATTTTTCTTGGTGTGTTAGGTAATTTGTTATCTTGCATGCTAGCATATTTTGTTTCCTTATTTCATGCGTGGATAGAGTTTCCTTGTTTGCTAGAGTTTACTTTTTAGTTAAGTTAACCGAATTTCCTTATAAGATATAATATCAAATCTTATCTTCTCTCTCCTATCTCGAAGATCACACTTGTGATATTCTTGTTACTTAGACCGATTTTATTTTTGTTTCCCTTTGAAAATCCGAAAAGATCAAAAGATAAGATATCGGATATGAAAAAAATAAAGGTTCCAAAGTTAGGGAAAACCAAAGTAAGGCAACCCTAACCCACTCTCGGTCTAAGCTCATCTTCTCAACCTCTCCACCGTCTAGGTCAAGCTTCCTAGAAGGTACTTTCTTGCTTATTAGGTTGCTTTGTTTACATTTGTTTTAGGGTTTCAATTTGTTCTTGTTTGTTTGATTGCAACTTGCTTGATACACCATCTCTTGTCAAGCCAAGCCGCCCTCACGGCAAGCCCAAACTAGCCCTACCTACGTGAACTTTGTGACTTGACTAGTTATTTGCTTGGTTGTTGTTCTTTGTTGTCTTTTGGTTCGTTTTAATTTACTCCCATGTCTGGCCGTCTTGTTATAGGTACCATGCCGATTGGACACAGTGAAGACGAACGCGACGTTGACAACACCAACCCCCAAAAACCGCCGTTGGTGCAACAAGACCAACCACCTCTTGACCCCCCACAACATGAACCACTCCTTGAGTTGTCCGAGGAGCAACAATTGATTCAAGCTCTTCGACAAGAGAATGCAGCCTTAAGAGCACAACAACGCGTGGCACCCATCGTGCCAACTCCAACTCCTCTGAGTGCCATGGACGCGCCGGCTCAACCTGGAGCCACCGACACGGGTCCATCAAAGACAAGAGTCGACAAAGGCAAAGGAATCATGCCTTTGACATCTCATCATCAACCACAACTCAATCGTATACAGAGTGTCATCGAGAGTCGCCAAGGCTTCGTTTCCCAAGAGGACTGCTACGTGCCCAGAGTCACAACCGTTGGCTTCGACAACGGCTCCGACTACGACCGCGACGTCGAGGACACTCAAGGTGGGAATTCTGAACCATACAACTTTGATGATCGCTATGCCTCTAGGAGAACCCAAAGACGCGTACCGGGCTCAGCGCCACGCGAAGGCCGCCCTCGCCGAGCCGAGCCAGCCGACGCAACGCCAAGGAGACCCAATCGCCGACCAAGTGGGCATACGCGATGCGATGACACCAACTTGAGAACACCAACTACCCATCCACGGAGCCATGATGTTCGCGATCACCTTCGACACCAGAGTGTTCGAACGCCACGTTACGGATCTGATGGCTACGCGTCGATCATACTTAATGTTCACGACGACTTCGACGAGTATGACGACAAAGAGATCGAGGACTCAGGTATGGTCAACCCTAATTTTTTTCACCCCCCTCTTGGAGATCCACTAGAATTGCAGGATCGCCCTTCGGATTGGATACCTCCACCGCGTCTCCAGCCCCAAAGAGACCGCGTTCGTGACATTGGCGGCGAGCGCTGCGATGTTATGCCCATAGACATTCGACGCGACAACTACGATGCCCAGCCGCGAAGACGTCAACGCGATGACGCCTACGCGCCAAGGGATGAGTACGTCCGTGAAGATCGCCAAGAACGCGATAGACGCCAGGTGGGACACGATAGACCACATGGAGTGCACGCCTTTGAGAACCCTCTCTACCACGCCGCACCAAACCACGCGTTCAACCAAGCACCTGCCCAACCTCGATTTCAACGACACCAAGTCAAGGTAAAAATCGAGCATTTTTATGGTGAATACAACCCCTCTGTTTTTCTTGAATAGGTGCAGGCTACGGAGTACACACTTCGATATTGTCGAGTGCCCCCCTGAGGAGCATGTCGATGCCGCGACACTTAATTTCCGAGGAGCCGCGAGAGTGTGGTGGCTTCGCTTCGAGGATGACTGCGTTCGACGCCATAGGAGAAGGGTCACCGAGTGGCATCAATTGGTGTACGTGATGACCAAGAAATATGTGCCTCCAGACTATAGGAATCAAATATGAATGGAGATAGCTATGGCTCGACAAAGTCGATGTCTCCACTCGAGTTATTTTCCAAGCTTGAAGACATGTATTACAAGGCCAACATCTCCATTGCACCATCGACTTTGAGGACGAAATTCTTGAGTGGCTTGAACACCAACATTCGTGATCAACTCGAGATTTTACCAATCAAAGATTTGAACACCCTCACTCACACGACGATGCAAATTCATGCACAACTCACTCGCCGAAAGTCCTACACTTGGCGAAGTGGCCAAACAAGGTATGCTTCTAACCCTAGTGGTTTATCTTCTCCTAACCCTCGCCCTAGTACCTCTCCCACAGCTCCGTCTAGCCCAACAACCAAGGCGAAGCCTTCGACGGCGAGCACCGTGCCGCGCTAGACCGCGCCCAGACAACCCCCAGTGGGCAGAGATCGCGCGCGCGACCTCGAATTCTACAAGTGTGGTGGACGAGGCCACTACAAGAAAGATTGCCCCAATGCTCGCAAGGTGTTGTTCTCCGCGCCGCCGGCGGCTACGAGTCCTGTGATGACGAGGAGGCCACACTTGACGCGATCGATGAAGGCAATGCAGAAGAGGACGAAAACGCTTATGACTGTGAACCCACTTCTCTACACGCGGGCACACCATTGAGCTTGGTGACGCGTCGTCTCCTCACAGTCAAGGAAGCAAGCCTACGCGACCAAAGGGAGAATTTGTTCCACACAAGAGCTCTCGTCTAGGCGGCTTCCTTGAGTGTCATTGTTGATGGAGGTTCATGTGCTAACATTGTCAATGAGAAGGTCGTGACACACTTCAAGTTGCCCATGATGCCTCATCCCCAGTCTTATGCCCTCCAATGGATATCATCTAGTCCAGGTAACACAGTATCTCGCCAATGCTTAATTTCATTTTCCATAGGCCAATGCTTGGTGACGCGTCATCTCCTCACAGTCAAGGAAGCAAGCCTACGCAACCAAAGGGAGAATTTGTTCCACACAAGAGCTCTCGTCCAGACGGCTTTCTTGAGTGTCATTGTTGATGAAGGTTCATGTGCTAACATTGTCAATGAGAAGGTCGTGACATACTTCAAGTTGCCCATGACGCCTCATCCCCAGTCTTATGCCCTCCAATGGATATCATCTAGTCCAGGTAACACAGTATCTCTCTAATGCTTAATTTCATTTTGCTTGGGCGCCCATGGCAATTTGACAGGCGCGTGCTCCACGATGGCTATTTGAACACTTATGTGTTCAATTACCACGGGAAGCATGCCACTTTGCATCCAATGTCTCCATATGAGATCTTGCAGGACCAGGTTGAACGTGATCGCCAGAAAGCCATAGAGACCGCGTCTACTAGGTCAAACGAGTGTCCAGAGGCACTCTAGAGGCCAAACTCCTCCAAAGCTGGAAAAATGTCATCTCTACTAGGCACTGATAAGAAGATGCACAATGCCACAACTGGGACACCAAGTGCCCCACAGAATTCGAGAAGCGCCTCACCATCGACAACGTTCGCCGCGCCATTGCCGAAGACGCCTCCTTTGCAAGGAAAGTGTGAGCAACGCGTGCTTTTAGCCAGGCCCAGTGACCTCACTAAGTGTGTGACTGGCAAAGCTCCATGTTTTCTGCTTGTGCCAACTCCATGCATCCCTGAGTCGTCGAACACCGCGTTCGTGCCACCAATCATCGTGACCTTGCTCGCCGTGTTCGACGATGTGTTTCCTAATGAGTTACCATAAGGTTTACCTCCACTGAGAGGGATTGAGCACTAGATTGACCTTGTCCTAGGTGCTTCCTTTGTCAATCGCGCTGCATAAAGAGCTGGCCCATAAGAGACCAAAGAGCTACAACGCCAAGTGCAAGAAGGATGGCACATGGAGAATGTGTATTGATTGCCGTGCGATAAACTAGATCACCGTCAATTATAGGCATCCTATTCCGCGCCTCGATGATATGCTTAATGAACTTCATGGCGCTACACTTTTCTCCAAGATCGATTTGAAGAGTGGTTATCACCAGATCAAGATGAAAAAAGGTGATGAGTGGAAGACCGCGTTCAAGACAAAGTATGGGCTCTATGAGTGGCTTGTCATGCCATTTGGGCTCACAAATGCGCCCAACACCTTCATGCGCGTGATGAACCACGTCTTGAGAACATTCCTTGGCAAGTTTGTCGTCGTTTAATTCGATGACATCCTTTTGTATTCCCGGAGTCTAGAAGATCATGTCGATCACCTTCGACTTGTGCTCGAATGCGTTCGACGCGAGATCCTGTTTGCCAATCTGGCCAAGTGCAGGTTTTGCTCTATGTCCACAAATTTTCTGGGCTACATCGTGAGTAGTGATGGTCTACGCGTCGACGAGTCAAAGATCGCGGCCATCAAGGAGTGGCTAACTCCGATGACGCCGACACAGGTGCGAAGCTTTCTAGGCCTCGCAGGATTTTATAGGCGCTTTGTTCGAGAATTCTCTTCCATTTCCGCACCATTACATGAGTTGACGAAGAAGGGAAGCACAGTTGTCTGGATTGAGTCCCACGAAGAGGCCTTCTCGGCCTTGAAGCGGGCCTTATGCAACGCGCCATAGCTCCAGCTCCCCGACTTCGCGAAGACATTCGAGGTGGAGTGCGATGCCTCAGACATAGGCATTGGTGGTGTGCTACACCAAGAGAAGAGGCCCATTGCATATTTCAGTGAGAAGCTCACTGGGGCCACACTCCATTACCCCACCTACGACAAAGAGTTATATGCCTTAGTACGCATGCTGAAGACTAGGCAACATTACCTTTGGCCGCGTGAATTTGTCATCCACAACGACCACGCAGCCTTGAGCTATTTGAAGAGCCAAGCCCACCTCAATCGACGACATGCGCGTTGGGTGGAATTTCTTGAGACATTTCCTTATGTCGTGGTCCACAAGAAGGGAAAGAAGAACATTATCGCTGACGCGTTATCTCGCAGGTACGTTCTCTTGACTCATGTGCAAACTAAAGTTTTGGGCTTTGCTTTGATTAAGGAAATATATGCTAGTGATCCTTTCTTTGCCCCTATTGTCGCGCAATGCCTTAGATTTCGAGAGTTTGAGTCATACTTCCTTTCTGAGGGATATCTATACAAGGTTGTTCGCCTATGCATCCCTAGGTCGTCCATTAGGATCCTTTTGATTCAGCAAGCACACGAAAGTCGTGGACACTTTGGGATTAGTAAGACATTGGCCGCGTTAAGAGAACATTTCTTTTGGCCTCAGATGACCCACTAAGTGACTAGGTTTTGTAGAAGTTGTGTGACATGCCAAAGAGCCAAAGCTAGGTCAAGCCCACACGGCCTCTACACCCCATTGCCCATTCCTAGTGCCCCCTGGGAAGATTTATCTATGGATTTCATCACGGGTTTGCCCCTCTCTAGACGAGGTAAAGACTCTATTTTTGTGGTCGTAGATAGATTTTCTAAGATGGCACATTTTATTGCTTGTAAGACAATCCATAGTGCTAGTGAGATTGCCGATCTATTCTTTGAGCATGTGGTGCATCTTCATGGAGTCCCGCGTACTATAGTGAGTGATAGGGATTCTAAGTTCGTTAGTCATTTTTGGAGAACTCTTTGGGGTAAGCTAGGCACCAAACTCTTATTCTCTACTAGCTACCACCCCCAAACCGATGGCCAAACGGAGGTCACAAATAGAACCCTAAGAGCCCTCCTTCGCGCGATGCTTAAAGCCAACCCTAGGCATTGGGAGGACTTACTATCACTTGTCGAGTTTTGTTACAATAGATGCAGGCACACGGCGACCAAGTTGACACCGTTCGAAGTGGTGTATGGCATGAACCCCTAGACACCACTTGATTTGTCGCCGCGACCACTGCGAGACCCAGTGCATGTCTCCATCGCCAACTGCGACGAGCAAGTGCAGGAGCTTCATCGACGCACCAGGGAGCAACTGGAGAGGAGGGCCGCACAGTATGCCTCGCAGAAGAATTCTGGCCGCCGCCGCGTCATCTTCGCACCAGGAGACCTTGTCTGGGTGCATATGCGAAAAGAAATGTTCCCCTCGCGGTTCAAGCACAAATTGGCACCACGTGGAGATGGACCCTTCCGCGTGATCAAGGCCTGAGGGGAAAATGCCTATCAACTCGAGCTCCTACCAGATTTTGGAGTCCACACGTCCCTCAACGTCGCGGACTTGACACCATATGTTGAGCCTGCGTTTGATGATGGTGAAGCGGGAATGCTTCACAGCCAAGTGGGGGAGGGTGATGTGACCCTGCCTCCGATGACGGCCCAAGACGAGGAAGAAGCCATGAGCCATCGCTCAGAGGGCCCAGTAACAAGGTCTAGGTCCAAAGCCATCGCCTCCATCATCGCGTCACTTGTCACACGCGTCGTCGCTGGCCAAGGAAGCCCAGACGCCAACCCAAGACTCATCGTCCTCGCAACCATCGGCATCAGAACAATGCGTTCTTCTCAGTCAGCATCGCGTGCACACACCCGCGAGTCGATCGACCCTTAGTCGTCATCTATCGCGATGTTTGACTGCATGCCTTCACCGAGTTAGGAATTTAACGCGTTCTTTTGAGACATTTTCTATATTTGGTATTTCCCGCTTTGATTTAGATAGTTTCCTTTTATAGTCTTTCTATCTTTTAGGGTTTGTGCCCTTTTGCATGCTTGCATGGGCTAGCCTTTAGGCTCGTTTCGGCCCAAGCCCATTAGGTCTTGGCCGAGATACATTGGCTATTTAAAGCCTCCCTTGTTATCGTTATTTCTTACGTTCAATTTTAATCAAGGTTTCAAGTAGAGTGTTTATCCTCCTTCCCTTGATCGGACGTCACCCTCTATCTTCGCATCTCCATTCCCTCAACCGCCGACGCTACGGCAACCACTTGATTCTTCAAGCCAAGTCTTCCTTCGTATCTCCCTTCCTCCGCAGTCGACGCTACGACACCCAAAGACTTGTCTTTTCAAGTCATCTATCCCTCATCACATCGCTTCTGCCACCGCTATCTATTCATCCCATTCATCACTTCCACTGTTTCTATCACAACAACCATCGCGATCTCCCACTCGCGAACCATCATCAACACCGCGTTCCATGGAAGATTTGCCAGTGCCGAGTGACTTCTCAACCAAGACTAGATCCAAAGGTGTCACCTTTGACAATTCGACTTGTCATCGGAGGCAAGAACACATCAGTAATCCAAGGGTAGTCATCAACAATGGTTAAAAAATATCTATGACCATCGTGAGTATCTGTCTTGAATGGACCGTAAGTGTCAACATGAAGAAATTTAAATGCATGAGAAGTAGAAAATTGCTCTAAGGAAAAGCCATCATTTGAAGTGTTTCTTTAGCACAAATGTCACAAGATGAGGTTACATTAGAATTACCAGAAAAAGGAACAATAGTTTTGAGCTTATTGATAGGTATATGTCCATCTTTGGTTTTAGTAAAACAAAAAGAATTTGAGGAAGGAACACAAGTAGAACTAGATACTGAAGAATCATGAAACACATATAGTCTGTAATAGACTTTACCAAGCAGTAGAGGAGTCCTGAGAGATGGTCCGTGCAGCCAGCATGGATGTGAATCAAATGAAGCCACATAGTTCAACTAAGAGGTAAGCTTGTTCACAAAAAGCAAAGTAAATTTAAGCTAATGCACACAAAGAACATCCAATAGAGTGAGAGCATATGGAATCCTCACACAGCCAAACAGTTTCACATCTATGACAAGACCATTAGGCATATAGATGTGAATAGGACTAGGCAAGGACCTTAAATCAGTGAATAAATCCAAATTGAAAGTCATAATGTCACTATCTCATGTGTCAATAATCCATGTAGATATGGAAAATAAAGATCTTATAGAATTGAGAAACGTATAAAAGTAAGGAATACCCACAAGATGTGACATAGAAGATGAGGAAGAACAAGTGGATGTCTTCTACAGAAAAGTCATAAGTTGTAAGTACCGATCATGTGTCAAAGCCTGAAACACCGGAATCAAACATAAGTGAAGAAGAACCATTCGATGAAACACCATCAATATAAGCCACATAATGAGCATAAGAATTTCATGATGTCCTAGGAAAGCCATGTATGTGAAAGCATCGTTCAATAGTATGCCCTGGATGTTTGCAATGGGAACAAAAATTGAATCGATGCCCTTTGTTATTACTAGTAGACCAATAGAAGATTTGTCAATAGAAGAACCATTGGCAGAAGATTTCCTAGTAGAAGAATTTGCAGTGACATTCAGTGAAGAAGAATCAAGAATAAAGAATCAATCGAGGAGAAACATGAATCTCACATTGACATTCTTCTTGAATCAAAATAGAGTAAGCTTGAGGAATCGAAAGCGCTGGATCTATCATGAGAAGATTTCCATGAAAAGTGGAAAAGGAGTCATTTATCCCCATCAGAAACTGAATATTTTCAACAATATACTTATGTGCACTATTGATTTGAGAGTAGCACACATTTACATCCAACCAAATTTGGCGAGAATCACCAGAAAGAAGAAATGTATCACTGATTTCCTTGATCATCGAGTTCAAGAGCCATGCGATGATCATGTTATTAACACGCTCCCAACGACGAAATGAGGTGATCAATCCGGCCGCGAAACCTCACCATCGACAATTCCCAGTTTGTTCTTAGCTGACAAAGCAATCACCATCAATAGTCGCCAAGCAAAGAAACCAAATTTGCAAAATAATTTGTTGAAGAGAATCAGTCCAGTTCCATCAGAAGGATGTAAGAAAAGTGGTGGAATGTGAGTAGACATGGAAGAAAAAATAGGGAGTCAAGGAAAATCAAGGACAAAATCCTTGCAAAAGCGGAAGAAGAACTCTCAATCGAAGAACAAATCAACATCGAGGGATAACTAGAAGTTGATACCAGGCTAGAATGTGAACATTCTCAAATTGAAAGACGAGAGATAACATAAAGAGAGAAAATATGTGTTTTGGGGCGAAAAGATCGGATGACCTAAATTGCCTTAGACGGGGTAACGAGTCGATCGGGTAATAGAAATCAATCCAAACCAAACATACAATCAACAAATAAAGAATAGATACGAAATAATTTTATTGATCTATTGATGATTGAATCAGATCGGAGTACAACTTATCCTTGTAGGACAAAGGGTCGGGTCCTGCTTGACATGTGTTTTTATGACACGACCGGCAGCGATTGAGCAAGATTTCGGGGAGACCGAGCTAGAGTGGGTGTCCTCTCAAGTTCTTTTCGAAGCAAGCGAGCGAATGCAGGATGTAGACGTGTGTGTTCTTCCTTGCCTTGTCGTGATCTATATATGGCAATTGCTCCCTTTCGACCGTTACTCTCGTCTCGCAATACCTCTTATTAAATTCGAGCGAGATCTTAGGGATATGCCCTTGATTGCCAGCTTTATGTCTGTGTTTAATGCCATAGCCGCTGCCACCGATCAAGCATTTAATGCCCTGGGCGAGATCTTCGGAATAGGTCGGATCCTATGCGTCTGAGAGATGTCCAACGCCTCCTTCTGGTTTCTCTTGGCTTCCGACTCTGCTTGGATCTCGGCCCATCTTACTTGTTTGATCCTCTTGGAGAATGTTAGGCCCAATAATAGCCCCAAGTTGTTTTGGGCTCAAGGCTGCTATAGGGTGGAGTCCAAACAACTTCCCTTCCACACGATCTCCACCTTCCGATTTTGGCGCGTCAGACGAGGGCTACGTGGCGGTAATCCTGCGGGTTCTGGACCTATTGCATGTCCAATCTGGGGCTGGTTTTAATTTTGACTCCTTGTGGTATAACTACTCGCTAGGGTCGAAGAGTTCTTCCTGCATCCAGTTGCGCATCCGTCCGGGTCGGAAGCCTCTGGTGTTTAATTTGGACGTGAACGACCGTGGATGGGGGTCTAAGTTTTTCTTTGTCGAGCGTTCGTCTCTGGAGAAGGGGGGTGACTGCTCGTTCTTGTTGTCGGAGTGGCGAGTCGAGAGTATGTATTCGACCTCTTTTTGCCTGTTTTATGTGTTTTAACCCCTTGCTTAACTTTTCTTTTTTGTAGTTCCTGAGACTGAAGAGTTGGAAGTAGATACTCAGTCAGAAGGCCTGACGAAGATCATCCTTAGTATCCCTGCGTCGGAGCGGAAGTTTGTGAACGTCAACTTGTTGTCGACCTCCCCCACTACTCAGGACGTCATGTCGACTGTTTCATCATCTCGGGTTAAGTGTGAGTTTTGAATTTGACGCTTGTATATCTTTTTTATTTTATCATATGCTTGCGATTCATGTATTGTATGTCGTGTCAGCGTCTCCGGCTGGTCGGTCGAGTGCCCGCTTGAAGGGAGTGTCCGGGAAAGGCTTGATAGAGCAGAAGATGGCGGCGGCCAAAGCCTCATCGAGTAAATCGACACCGGCGGAATCGTCGCTCCCGGCCAAAGTTGGCTAAAAAAGGAAGGCAAGCGCTTCTTCCGGTGATGTGAAGGTGGTGGAGACTCCCAAGAAGAAGGGGACGGCTGCTCGTGGAGTCGAGAAGATCAACGCGGTCGGTCAATCGATTGTCGATCTCTTTCATGATCAAGACCCGACTCTGAAGTCCGAAGTCGATGACGTCTCTCCCTTGGATTGTATTGGTGAAGCGGGGTGCTCCGCGTGGAAGGTAAGTCGTCTTGTCATATCTCAACTTTTGTTTTTCTTCCTCATAGTCGGATGAAACTTTGATTGGCTTTGTTTTCTTCCAGACTTTTCAGTACCTCCTGGGGGCGTATTCTGGTGTCAAAGTAATGGTCTCTAAGGCCGAGGATAGGGATGCTAGGTCAGAGTCCGACCTTGCGTCTTTGAAGACCAAGTTGGAGGGGGCTGAGAGCCGTTGTAAGTCGGTTGAACGCCGCTTTGTCAGGGAGTTAAAGAGTTTCCAAGATGACTTGGACGCGTGTCGGAAGGAGCTTAGCGAGAGCCAGTCGAGTGTCGAAGAGAAGGTGAAGCAAGATAGGATCGAGGCTGGTCGGATCGCAGGCGACGTAGGCACTTTTTACGCATTGAAGTCGCGTGTCGAGATGATGGAGGAGTTTGAAGACGGCAAGCAGGGGACCAGGGATTTGAAGGCGGAGAAGGAGACCATGGAGACCCTATTTCCGAAGGGGAATCTGGGCTAAGAGGTTTTCCTCTTGGCCGGTGTCGGAGAGGAATCTCTGGATGAAAGCGCCGGTGAGGACGAGGCCCACTCTGGCGACACCGAGTCGATTGAGTCCCAGCCTTCTCCTGACCCGGCCTCTGCTTAAGGTAATGTTGCAGACCCCGATCCTTGATTGTTTTTTTCATAATCTGATTTGTGGCCCCACCTGTGTGTGGGTAGGATATTCTCTGTTTTGGCGACCCGTCCACCATCGTGGGTCGTAGAATGTTTTTAGCGGATGACTTTAAGTCCTATATGTGTGTAGGCGAACAATGTGTTTTGGCGTCCCGTCCACCATCGCGGGTCGTATGTTTGTAAAAAATGTTTAGACTTTTTTTGATGCAATCTATTTTTACAAAGGATCGTACATTTGTGTGTTCGTACGTTTTGTCAGACTTTCTAGAAAAGTTTGTTGTTGACGCCTTTGTTTTGTATGTCGGGTTTGCCCATGTGCTCCGTCGAGTAGGGCTTGCCGTATGTATGTGAAGAAGGAGGCCTGCAAATGTATGTGTTTTATGTTTAGTCATGACTTTAAGCCGAGGAGGAAGAAGCAATATGTTTCTATTGCATAAATGTAATAAGGTGTCTTAACCTTATGTATTGTGTAAGGCAGGCGGTGTGCCGACGTGCCTGTGTTGTTCATCTCCCCGTGTTCCGATTGATCGTGTAAATGTAGTGTAAGCGCTTTTGTTTGTGACTGGATCCAGTGTGTATGTTGATGTCGTCCTGTACTTAGGTTTGCAAGGAGAATGTCCTTACTCGATGTAAATGCCCAGTTTCAAAAAAAAATAGAGTTATGCTTGCAACAACAAGTAATGCATGATAGGTGAAAGGGCGTTAGTGCCTTAACTTACTAGTTTAGAAGTGGTATAACTTTAGGTGTGTCGCGTTCCAACTTCTCGGGATTGGTCATCCATCTTTGTCTTCTAGTTGGTATGCTCCTTGTCCGACTACTTCTTTGATTAGATAGGGTCCTTCCCACTGAGGTGCGAGCTTTCCGTCGGTCGGGTTCTTGGTGTTCTGGAATGTCTTTCTGAGGACCCAATCTCCAACTTTAAAGACTTTGGCTCGAACGTTCTTGTTGTAACTTCTTGCGACCTATTGTTGGAACTTGACCATTCTAATTCTGGCTCTTTCTCTAGCCTCATCCGATGTGTCCAAGTTGTGTGCTAGTTCGACGTCATTATGTTCGTTCGTTTGAAGGCTGTAACGAGCTGTTGGAACCAATAGTTCGGCGGGGATGACTCTTTCGCTTCCATAGATGAGTGAGAATGGTGACTGTCCGATCGCGTTCTTTGGAGTGGTCCTGTCGGACCAGAGAATGAATGGGAGTTCGTCTGCCCATTTGCCTTTAGCCCCTGTGAGGCGTTTTTTGAGGTTATTGACGATGATTTTGTTGCTAGACTCGGCTTGTCCGTTGGATTGTGGATACCGAGGGGAGGAGGTGACCAATTTGATGTTCCATTGGTCGCAAAAGGCTCTAGTCTTAGGACTGATGAACTATGAGCAATTGTCGCATACGATTTCTGATGGGATGCCAAATCTGCACAAGATATTGCGTTTTATAGATGAAATGACGTGTTGATCTTTTACCTCTCGGTAGGCTTCGGCTTCGATCCATTTAGAGAAGTAGTCTGTCATGGCAAGGAAGAAGACCCGTTGACCCGATGCAGGTGGGAGTTTTCCGACGATATCCATCCCCCATCTCATGAAGGGCCACGGCGCCAGAGTCGGATGGAGAAGTTCTGAGGGTTGGTGAGGAACAGGTGCGTGTCGTTGACAGGCATCGCACTTCTTGGTGTACTCCATCGCGTCTCTATTCATTGTGGGCCAGTAATATCTGTTTCGCAAGGCTTTTCCCGAGAGGCTTCGTCCGCCCGTATGGTTCCCACATTCTCCTTCATGTAGCGATTGTAGGATACGTCCGACTTCTGGAGTCTTGAGGAATCGTAGGAGTATCCCTATGACATATCTTTTGTACAAGATGTTATTTATAATGTCGAAAGAAAGTGCTTGCACCTTTAGTCTTTTTGCCTCTGTTTTGTCGTTGGGCAGGACGCTGTCTCTTAGCCATTTGACGTAAGGTAGTGTCCAGTCGTCATGAGCGCTGACGATGTCTTCTTCCGGTCGGTCGCCTATCTCTATCGTGACAAGTTCCTCCAATGGTGTGATCGACTCCTTGGGTGTTTCCGGGACAGCTGGTGTCATGACATGTGCCAATGGGATGTTCGGAAATTCCTTTGGATCCAGGACGGACCCAGATTGGCTAGTGCATCAGCTTGAGAGTTAAGATCTCTGGGTACCTGTCTGATGTCGAACGTTTGGAATTGGTCGATCAGCTTCTTGGCCATTCCCAGGTAAGCTATCATCCTGACGTCCTTTGCACTGTATGAACCTTGTATTTGATTTACGACTAAGATGGAGTCGCAAATGACTTCGATTTCCTAGACTCCTAGGTCACGGGCCAGGGTGAGCCCAAATATAAGTGCTTCGTATTCAGCTTCGTTGTTGGTCGTGTCCCATTCGCATCTCACGGTCTGGGCTATCTTGTCCCCTTGTGGCAATTGCAGCACGACTCCTAGCCCCGATCCTCTGGTGTTCGACGCACCCTCTATGTGGAGCTCCCATTTACTTGTTTCCTCCGTCGCGAGTAACTGTGTTGCTTCCTTGGTGGCTTCTTGCTCTAGGGTCGGGCTGAAGTCTGCCACAAAGTCAGTCAGGGCTTGCGACTTGATCGTTGTTTTGGGCTCTTACTCGATGTCATAGCCGCTGATGTGTATGGCCCACTTGGCCATTCGTCCTGTGAACTCAAGTTTCCTCATGTTTGCTCTCATGGGATGATTAGTGCGAACGATTATAGTATGGGATTCGAAATATGGTTTGAGTTTGTTCGATGCCATTACCAGTGATAGTACAAGTTTTTCTAGTGACGAGTACCTTGTTTATGCTGGCAGTAACGTTCGACTGACATAGTATATCGGCGATTGTTTGCCGTCCTCTTCTCTGACCAGTATGGCGCTCATGGCGGACTCCGACACTGCTAGATATAGCAATAGTGGCTCGTCGTCCTTGGGTTTGGTTAGCAACATGGGACTGGCGAGGTATTTCTTTAGGTATTGAAATGCAGCTTCATGCTCTTCCGTCCATTGAAAGGATTTGTTCTTCTTGAGAGCGTCGTGAAAGGGTTTGCACTTGTCAGATGACTTCGATATGAATCTGTTCAGAGCTGCTATCCGACCTGTCAATTTTTGCACGTCCTTGCCGCATCGGGGGGATCGGAGGTTGATGAGGGCCTTGACCTGTTCTGGGCTGGCTTCTATTCCTCTTTGCGTCACCATGTACCCCAATAACTTTCCTGACGACACCCCGAAAGAGCATTTCATAAGATTTAATTTCATGTTATATCTTTTTAGTACCTCGAAGCTGTCGCGAAGGTGGTCGATATGATCTTCCTTCCTTTTTTATTTGACCAGCATGTCGTCTATGTAGACTTCCATCGTGTCCCCGATCTGGTCTTTAAACATCTTGTTGACCAATCGTTGATAAGTAGCCCCTGCATTTTTTAGTCCGAAGGGCATTACTTTGTAACAATAGATACCTTGGCTTGTGATGAATGTCGTTTTCTCTTGGTCCTCGGGTTCCATGAGGATTTGATTGTAGCCGCTGAACGCGTCCATGAAGGTTAACATTTCGTGTCCTGCCGTCGTGTCAACCATGGCGTCGATGTGAGGAAGTGGGAATGAGTCTTTAGGGCAGGCTTTGTTGAGGTCGGTGAAGTCGATGCAGACTCTCCATTTGCCATTCTTCTTTTGGACTACGACCACGTTGGCCAGCCACTCGGGGTAGTTGACTTCCCTTATTTTTCATGTTTCCAACAAGCTCTTGACTTCGTCTTCGACGATCTTGTTTCGCTCTGGGGCGAATTTCCTGCGCTTTTGCTTTATAGGGGGGTGAGATGGATCTGCGTTCAACTTATGAGTAATAATGTTTGGAGATATACCGACCATGTCTTCATGTGACCACGCAAAACAATCAGTATTGGATCTGAGAAAATCAAGAATTTGTTGTCAGGTCGAGTCGTCCAGGTCCGACCCGACCCTTACCGTTTGGTTTGGCTTTGAAGGATCTAGTACGATCTCATCGAGTTTTTCCATTTCTGGTTCGACGTATCGATTAGGTCCTTCGCCGCTCTGTGATTGCTATGCGACCTTATGCTCGACGGTGCTTTTCATGGAGGCGACGTAGCATTCCTTGGCCGCCCTCTGGTCTCCCTTGATTTCTTGGACTCCTCACTTGGTAGGGAACTTGATGATTTGGTGGCACGTCGAGGGTCCTGCCTTCATAGCGTGTATCCATGGCCTGCCAAGAATGCAATTATAGGGAGACGGGCAATCTAGGATTAGAAATTTCACCTGTTGGTTGACTCCTCCGGCGTACGTTGTGAGAACGATTTCGCCGATAGTGTGTTTAACTTCGCCACTGAATCCGACTAGTGGAGTCGATTTCTTGATCAGGCCGTCTTCACCCAGACCCATCCCTTTGAGGGCGTCAAAGGTCAAGAGATTGGTCGAACTTCCTGTATCGATTAGTACATGCATGTATAGGCGACTAATGGGGTTCCATCCTATAACCAATTGGCAATAGGAGGATTAGTCCATCAAACTTATATATTAGGCAAGTTATGTCCCAATATTAGATGTGGGCTGTTATATTCTAACAAAAGTAAGGGGAATTTCGTTGTAATAATGGTATTAGCATAAGTTTTTAAGGCCATCACAACATTAGTGTTATTAAGTACATTAGGCAAACAATGTGAATGGTTAATATCCTGAAAATAGTGATGTTTAATATTGTTACTAAGTTTTTAACGAAATTCTATTTCAATGTAGCATTGTACACCATAAGTTTAGTAATGATAGTTATCCCAAAATTTGAAAGGCAATAATTCCATATCATAACAACAAATTAGATTAGAAAATATTAATTTAGTCAGGCAAAATAGCTGAAAGTATTGGGTAAAGAGAAAGTGGTAAGGGTTAAGAGTCTTACATCATCAAATGTCACATCAAGGAGTAACCAAGAAATGACAGGATCTTGACTTTCTTTCTAACTCTTAAACTTCTGATTACTCTACTTAGTTTCTCTACAATCTCTCTATAAAAGGCGTCATAAGCTTCTTTGCTTAAACACACTTCAGAGCAAAGGTTTCAGAGCAAAGGTTCCACTTTACATTAACAAAATTGAAGGGGTTCCATGGCTGGCAAAGTCTTGACCATTAACCACGAAGTGCACACTGGTGGTAGAATCCAGCCGGTGAGAGGTGAGACGGTGCTAGTCAACAACCACGTCTACATGGGTGGTAGGACGAGGCTTTTGGAAGTCAGAAGGAAGACAATGGACATAAGGTATGTGGTCGGTCTCCTATGTTCCCTCACAAGATCCCACCACAACAACAATACCTTCTTCATGCAATAGGCTCTGAACGACACATCGTTCCTGAGGGTGCTGAGGATGCGAAGGCTCTTGCACGGCTGGGTGATAGTGTGGCGGCCATCAAGATGTTCATGGTGATAAGGGGAATTGTGGGGAAACTTCGGCCATTGGTCTCCTACACCATATGATCTTGTCTGCATTTCATGATCCTGGGTCAAGTATGTGTTGGTGTATTTCCTTGGGCATAGTCTATGGTATTATCATATTTTGAGATGGTCTCTTAAACCAACTTCCCCTTTCCCCGTTTATGTAAAGGGGCTATTTTGTGTTGCTTTATTTTCCTTCTAGGTCAAATATGTACTCGTATTGTTGTGTGTTTGCTTTTGAATCTATGAAACGAAATTTGTGTAGAACAATGTATGTATGTTTTTGATGCGTTCATACCTAATAATGAGAATATTTCTTTTCACCTAAACATTGATCACGGTAAGACTATACGTATACATGATTGCTACTTCACAAATGGGGCCCATGATAACTTACATGGAATGTTTCGCCATAAGTTGTACAATAATACACATAATTACATGGAATTGAAAAAGGAAGAAATTGTAAACATGTCCTAGTACAACGATTTGGGAATGCATTAGGCAATAAATACAAATATTTGGCCATGGTATAGGTTAAATATATAACCTAGCAAAGGGTCCATGAAAAATGACCAACAATAGGATAGTTAATTTGGATATATTATTGGTGATGAATGAAGTTGTGAGACATTGATTTGATCTTCTCACGGTCTGTAAGACCCAAAATATGTTGTGGGACTTGATTGAGGCCAAATCCTCTACCTAAACATAGGTTGCTTTGCAACTCAATTGAAATAGTGCAAACGCTTGACAGTTGATGGGGATGGAGGATAATTTACTAATTCAATGTGAATCACTGTGCCAAACATAAGTAAGAAAACTTGCATTACTTCAATTCAGTTAACTTATAAAGATATTGGTTTCTAAGGCAATGTTTATAAATATACATCCTAGAGCGACATTTTGTGTACATTGTGAAGATAGGATAAGAATATGAAAGTACAAGATGATGAGGAGAGTGAAATTGTAATTTTTTTTAATGTTGTTAGTGATGAATAAAGTTGTGAGACATCGATCTGATCCTCTCACGGCTTGTAAAACCCAAAATTCGTTGTGGTACTTCATAAAGGCCAAACCCTCTACCTAAACATTGGTTACTTTGCAACTAAATTGTAACAATGCAGATGCTTGACATATGATGGAGGATGGAGGGTAATTTATTTATTGAATATGATGCACTATGTCTAACATAAGTAAGAAAACCAATATTACTTCATTTCATTTAAGTTCTAAAGCAATTGTTTTCTAAGGCAATGATAATAAATATACCTCCTAGAGCGACATTTTGTGTACAGTGTGAGGATATGATAACTGTCAGAAAGTACAGGATGATGAGGAAAGTGGAATTGTAAATTTTATGTAATTTGGTTGGTGATGAATGAAGTTGTGAGACATATCTGATCCTCTCACGGCATGTAAGACCTGAAATATGTTGTGGGACTTGATTGAGGCCAAACCCTCTACCTAAACATTGGTTGCTTTGCAACTCAATTATAATAGTGCAAACGCTTGACAATAGATGGAGGATGAAGGGTAATTTATTTATTTAATATAATGCAATATGCCAAACATAACTAAGAAAACCAACATTACTTCATATCAGTTAACTTCTAAAGCAATTGGTTTCTAAGGAAATGTTTATAAATATACCTCCTAAAGCGTCGTTTCATGTACATTGTGAGGACATGATAAGTTTCCGAAAGTACAAGATGATGAGGAGAGTGGAATTGTAAAATCTCCATGTTGTTGGTGATGAATGAAGTTGTGAGACATCAATCTGATCCGATCACGGCATGTAAGACCCGAAATATGATGTGGGACTTGATTGAGGCCAAACTCTTTACCTAAACATTGGTTGATTTGCAACTCAATGTGCAAACGCTTGACAATTGATGAAGGATAGAGGGTAATTTACTTATTCTATATGATGCACTATGCCTAGAAAAAGTAAGAAAAACAACATTATTTCATTTCTTTCAAATTCAAAAGCAATTAATTTCTAAGAAAAATGATTATATATATACCTCCTAGAGCTTCATTTTTTGTACATTGTGAGGATATGATAAGTGTCAGAAAGTACAAGATGATGAGGAGAGTGGAATTGAATTTTTTCTTTAATGTTGTTAGTGATGAATGAAGTTGTGAGACATCGATCTGATTCTCTCACGGCCTGTGATATCTGAAATATGTTGTGGAACTTGATTGATGCCAAACCCTCTACCTAATCATTGGTTGCTTTGCAACTCAACTGAGATAGTGCAAACGCTTGATAGATCATGGAAGATGGAGGGTAATTGATTTATGCAATATAATGCACTATGCCAAACATATGTAAGAAAACCAACATTACTTCATTTCAGTTATCTTCTAAAGCAATTGGTTTCTAAGGCTGTTGAATTCTTTAGGTTTTGATGGTAACAAACATTCAACTAATTTGGGTACTAAGTGTTTCAGGAACAAAGACAGTTATCTCAGGGAACCATTGTAGCAAAGGATCGCAGAGGGAACAAAGCTTTGTTCATGTGCTTTGTTACCTCTCAAGGAACAATAGTGACGAACAAGATCAAAGCTGCGAATGGAAGGAAGAAATCCAGCGTGACGATTATGGAAACAAATCACGGAGAATCACGCGATCAAAGGATAGGATTTCGGCTGGAAGGATCTCGCCGAAAAGAAGATTTGGAGAGAGAATCCGAATGTGTTATCTTAGGAAAACTTTCCGAAGATAATATATTTGGAGAGAGAAGAATCTTATCTTAATCCGTTAATGTTATCTTAGGAATTATTTCCTTAGATAATATCGGTTGTTAAGATAATATTCTTCAAATCAATTAATATCATCTTGTTACCAAGTTTAGGAAGATAGGATTATCTTGTTATGATTAGGGTTTGGTCGAGTTGTATTTATATGGGAATGTGGGATTCATTTCTATGTAACCACGACGAGGAAAAAGAAGAACTGAGAGTGTTCAGTTGAGAAGAAAAAGAGTGTGAAGTGTTTGTAAGTCTTAAAGGGTTGAGTTCGATTCATCGTTGTAGAAGAGGTTTCAAATCTAGGTGGGAAGTCTAGAGGTTGGAGTCCAGGATACAAGTGTAATCGAACAAGAAATCAATAAGACAAGTAGACGCTTCAAAATCCTCTCAAGCGGGAAGCTTGAAGGTAGTGGTTTTTCTTTGATTAGCTAGTTTTGCTAATTGGAGTTTCCACTATATATCGTGAGTTCGTTCGTTATCTTTCTTGCTGTTTTTAATCCACTGCATCTTCTGTGGGAACAAAGCTTTTGTTCCCTCAGACGTAACTCTAACGATCCAACAATTGGTATCAGAGCCTGGTGCTCTAGATTGTTTTCGTTACAGACTTTGCAGGAAAGATGTCGTCGTCAAGCAATGCCTCCGTCGATAACCACAAGATGGACAAGAAAGGAGAAGAGAAGGCTCAAAGCATTCCTTTAAAGGTTGTTCGTGCCTTTGACTGGTCTCAAGTCAAAGACGAAGAGGAGGACGGTGATGAAGATGTGGCTCTCTTCACTAGAGCAATGAAGAAGATATGGTCTCGAAATAAGGGCACCCCTCGTTCATCCGAAGGGAACAAAGACATGAAGGATGTCGTTTGTTACCACTGTCAAAACAAAGGACATTTTGCGAAAAACTGCTTCAAGAAAAAGGCAGGTCTTCCTCAGATTCGTGAAGGGGAACAAGCAATGATTGCTACATGGGGTGATTCTGACTCAGATGATGATAAATTCTCTCGCTCTATGAATGTCTGCTTGATGGCCTTAGAAGACCATGACAAATCAAAAGGCGGCGTGAAGGGAACTGAGGTAAGTGAATCTGAACTCATCTCTAGCTTGAAAAGGAAGTCAAAAGAAAGCTTAATTTCCTTCATTAAGAAGCTTGTTCATGAGAATAGTATTTTCAGTGAGCAGATTGAAGAAAAGGATGAATCGATCTCAAGTTTGATCGAGGAAAACAAAGAGTGGGCAGAAAAAGTGCTCAAACTTGAGAAAGCTTCATCCTCTTCTCCAAGTCCTTGGAATGAGTGTCCCAAACTCACTGAGAATATCACATCTTTGGAATCTTCTATTTCCTCACTTGAGTCCGAGTCTTTAATGTTAAAACTTGGAAATGCAAAATTGTCTAGTGATCTAACCAAACTCAATGAGGAACAGAAGGACAAGCCAAAAGGTATTGTGTTTGTTGCAGCCAAGAATGAAAAGAAGACCGAGTCAAAGGAAGTATCTCGCTTTGGGATTGGCTATCAACCAAAACTTCATGTTGATGGCACCAAGCAAAAAGGCTCTAAAGTCGAAGGAAAGCAGTCTGTAAAAGAAAAAGGGGAAAGTTCCTCCGGAGGGAACAAAGGCAAAGACTATTCAAACTCGACTGAGGAGGGCAAGGCTTGGTATCATGGACAGAAGGCTCACGCTATCTGGTTGAAGCAATCTCAAAGCAGTAAGTCCAATAATATTAATTTTCATTCAAGGATTGCTAACAAAACAATTTGGCCTGGAAAGAGAAAGTATGCAGATCTGAAGTGCTATAGGGTTTGTTGGTATTGCGGACACTCTGGTCACTACAAGCAAGAGTGCCTTCTGAA
This sequence comes from Rheum nobile, assembly GCA_027886185.1. Taxonomy (NCBI): domain Eukaryota; kingdom Viridiplantae; phylum Streptophyta; class Magnoliopsida; order Caryophyllales; family Polygonaceae; genus Rheum; species Rheum nobile. Next base: position 10,636,046 of record WOAB01000644.1, on the reverse strand, counting down.
GCAGCACAATGAGGAGATTGCTCGCACTACTAGAGAGCAAATGAATGCTGAACCTCCTAAGATTAGATATGTTGCTCCTGTGCCCAGAAAGCATAAGCTTATCTGGGTTCGCAAGAACTAACTCTTTCTGTGCAGGATAAAGTGAGGAAAGTTCCCGGTATTTCATTTGTACAAGGGTCAGTTACTTGACAGGGAACAAAGCGACTCTCACCTCACTTATGCAGGAATATTTGAGACTCAAAGGCCTGGTGACAAAGGTAAAAGAAATGGATATGTGGATAAGGACTTAATGACTGAAGTGTTCCGTATTTGTATACTTAGGTACCATGTACATCTAGAAAAGACATCATTGTGTGGAGAAAGATTGGCATACAAGGAAATTCTCGTGAAACAAATAATCAAACGCCAGTTTTCTCATTAAGACACCTCTTGGGGAACTCTACATTCAGTTTCATACGAAGCCTGGTTTGTTCCCTTAACCACATGTATATTTGTTGTATTCCCTCAATGATTGGCTAAATTACATGGTAAAGTGTAAAAGGTTAATCATCATGTCTTGATCTGCATTCATTCTCTTGATCATTTGTTGAACGCCTTGCTTAGACTCATGCTAATACTTCACTAATGTGCAAAATTGCATGCATGATTCTCTATGCTATCTTGTTAATACATGATTCAGCTTTCTTTCGGCCCAAAAGAGTCAACTTGATGAATTGATCCCTCATTATAAGCCCAAATGATTGTTGACTCTACAGCTTACCTTAGCCATCATGCTTGATGCTTCCTATGAGCCCCTCTAATCATCCATGATTAAACATTATTAAAAATTCTCGTATATGTTTATGTGTGATGTTCTTTGTACCCTATCTGGTAACATTACCCCCGCATCACACTCCTCTACATTTTCGGAAAGTCGAGAATACGAATTGTCGCCTCTGTGGTCTGTGGCTGGGATTTGACAGGTATGATGTGTAATGATGGCTTGCAACTGCTTGAGAAGTGTTCGTGCATAAAAGTTGATGTGGTGGTTGCGTGATGGTTGTTGTGCTTGAGATTTTGTGGGCTTTGATGGGTTTGGACAGAATCTTTTACAAGATTTATTTTTGGAAAATATCCTCTTGGCTGTGATCTTTGGTAAAAGAAGGAAAGAAGAAGATTGGGATCATTATCCTTAATACTTGAAAAGATATGAAAAAGAATTCTTGTGTTTTCTCCCCTCCTATCTATGGCGTTCTCTGCAAAGTTGTCATGTTATTCCCTTGTACCGTTCCAAAAAAATATCCAAAAAAAAAAAAAAAAAAACTGGAACACTCCAAGGTACACAAAGAGGCGACCAATGGATCCTTCTTCTATTGGTGGCTGGAGGCTTGTAACCTACACAAGGAGTAGTTTGTGTTACAAGAAGGTGTTGGTTGGGTCAAGGTTAGACGTGAGATGCAAGCTGGTGTGGAGGAAGAAGAGTCTGAAGGTGCAGACTCTGAGGGGGAACAAAAGGTGGAATCTGATTTGAGGAATGACTGTGAGAAGTTTGTCTCGCGCAATATCTCTGTTGGCAGAACAACAAAGGCGTCTTACGGAGTAAGTGAATGCCTAAATTGCTATTCATATTTCAGCTCCCTCTGCAGGCACCAGTGGTGCTTGATTCGTCTTTCTCTGGCTAACCAATCCCTCTTTTGTTCCCAGCACATCTTCCCCTACTACTTTTCTTTTCTTTGCTTCTGTTTCATGTGTTTGCAATGATTGGCATGTTAATCATATGTGTTACATGTGCTCATTTTGTTGTTGTCTTTACATGCAGTCTATGTTTGTGCGTTTCAATCTAATGCAAAAGGAGTTATTTTGCTTATCCTGCTGTGGTCTTTTTCTCTCTATCTCTTTACTTATGTTTTTGATGATGCCAAAAGGGGGAACATGACAGGTAGCTTTGGTTAAGGGGGAACAGAACATGGTTTCATATGTTGTTGAGTTGAGGGGGAACTAATACTGCCTTAGTGGGAAGACTTTATCTCCATAACTGTCTTTATCTCATACGTGTATGCTTTATTGTCAAGGGTGTTTGTCACCATCAAAAAGGGGGAATTTGTTGAATTCTTTAGGTTTTGATGGTAACAAACATTCAACTAATCTGGGTACTAAGTGTTTCAGGAACAAAGACAGTTATCTCAGGGAACCATTGCAGCAAAGGATCGCAGAGGGAACAAAGCTCTGTTCATGTGCTTTGTTACCTCTCAAGGAACAATAGTGATGAACAAGATCAAAGCTGCGAATGGAAGGAAGAAATCCAGCGTGACGATTATGGAAACAAATCACGGAGAATCATGCGGTCAAAGGATAGGATTTCGGCTGGAAGGATCTCACCGAAAAGAAGATTTGGAGAGAGAATCCGAATGTGTTATCTTAGGAAAACTTTCCTAAGATAATATATTTGGAGAGAGAAGAATCTTATCTTAATCCGTTAATGTTATCTTAGGAATTATTTCCTTAGATAATATCGGTTGTTAAGATAATATTCTTCAAATCAATTAATATCATCTTGTTACCAAGTTTAGGAAGATAGGATTATCTTGTTATGATTAGGGTTTGGTCGAGTTGTATTTATATGGGAATGTGGGATTCATTTCTATGTAACCACGACGAGGAAAAAGAAGAACTGAGAGCGTTCAGTTGAGAAGAAAAAAAGTGTGAAGTGTTTGTAAGTCTTAAAGGGTTGAGTTCGATTCATCGTTGTAGAAGAGGTTTCAAATCTAGGTGGGAAGTCTAGAGGTTGGAGTCCAGGATACAAGTGTAATCGAACAAGAAATCAATAAGACAAGTAGACACTTCAAAATCCTCTCAAGCGGGAAGCTTGAAGGTAGTGGTTTTTCTTTGATTAGCTAGTTTTGCTAATTGGAGTTTCCACTATATATCGTGAGTTCATTCGTTATCTTTCTTGCTGTTTTTAATCCGCTGCATCTTCTGTGGGAACAAAGCTTTTGTTCCCTCAGACGTAACTCTAACGATCCAACAAAGGCATTGATTATAAATATACCTCCTAGAGCGACATTTTGTGTACATTGTGAGGACAAGATAAGTGTCAGAAAGTACAAGATGATGAGGAGAGTAAAATTGTAAAATTTCTTCAATGTTGTTGGTGATGAATGAAATTGTGAGACATCGATTTGATCCTCTCATGGCTTGTAAGACCCGAAATATATTGTGGGACTTGATTGAGGCCAAACCCTTTACCTAAACATTGGTTGCATTGCAACTTATTTGAAATAATGCAAACGCTTGACTGTTGATGGAGGATGGAGGGTAATTTATTTATTCAATATAATGCACTATGCCAAACATAAGTAAGAAAACCAGCATTAATTTATCTCAGTTAACTTCTAAAGCAATTGGTTTCTAAGTCATTAATTATAAATATACCTCCTAGAGCGACATTTCGTGTACATTGTGAGGAACGGACAAGTGTCCGAAAGTACAGAATGATGAGGAGAATGGAATTGTAAAATTTCTTTAATGTTGTTAGTGACGAATGAAGTTGTGAGACATCGATCTGATCCTCTCACGGCTTGTAAGACCCAAAATATGTTATGGGACTTGATTGAGGCAAAACCCTCTACCTAAACATTGGTTGCTTTGCAACTCAAATGTAATAGTGCAAACGCTTGACAATTGATGGATGATGGAGGGTAACTTATTTATTCAATATGGTGCATTATGCCCAACATAAGTAAGAAAACCAGAATTACTTCATTTCATTTAACTTGTAAAACAATGGGTTTCTAAGGTAATGATTATAATTATACCTCCTAGCTAGAGCTATATATCATGTCAAATGTTAGGACAGTATATGTGTACAAAATTACAGGATGATAAGGAAAGTGGAATTGTTATCAAAGGTTATATGGCAATGTAACAAAAGGGATATGCCCCTCCTTAATTTAGTCTTAGCAACACGTGTGTAGAGAGTGCACTTTACATGTAATTTTCTTGTTCCTGAAATTACCTAACCTAAGAGTAATTAGCTCATCATGCACTTAAAACTCCTCCTGACATCTAAGATCTAGGGTTTTGTCGTCGGTCTTCCCTTTTCAAATAGGTTTTCTAAAGAAAATTAAATTAGGGTAGTGATAGAAAATTGCAACCTTCATATCGAATTACCGGTAATGTTAGAGTACTTATATTATTATGTACCCGTTTTGATTGCATCTGTTATATATATATTCATATTATTTGTTCTGGGATATTATCAAGTCCAATTATTTATGGTGATGCCTATATGTGAATGTGAATTTGCATGTGGTGGTATTTGAAACATGTGTTTACATCAAAGATCTAGTGTGTTAACAAGATGTAGTGTTGTAGGTCCTTCGGTCTTGGGAAAATGCAGTCAATGTCCCATCCATCCTCCCATTTTGGCACCTCTTGTGTAGGGAATTTAGATAATTTTGTGTGGACAGATAAGCTAGAGAAGAAGTTGATTAAAATATGCCAGACATATTGGGAAGTGCATGGGGAGAGTGTGTCTTTAAACTGGGTCCATGATAAGCACTACTTTGTAGGGCTTAAGTAAGAGTCATTAGAGGGTTTATTGGTGCCATTCGGGTAGATCTAGGCACATTCATGTGCAAGGCGTTTGGAGGCAAAGTTTAGTGTTTATGGAGGTGTTTGAGTGATTTTGGATATCTAGGAGACACCAAGGAAAGACGCCAAAGGAGTGAAGAGACGAGTTGAGGAGCGGTGCGAGAGATTGCAAGGAAGAGCCATAGACGAGGAGACGTTCTGGAGCCTTGCCGCACCCGCGCCGAAGGCCACCGCCGCCAGCGGTGGAAGGAGCAGAAAGAAGACAAGCTGCTAGATAATGGCCGCACCCAGCGGCAGCCTCACCGCACCCGCGGCTAGGTCGTCAGAGAATTGGACCGAAGACACTGGAGTTCCATCGCACCCAGCGGTGGAGCCACCGCACCCAGCGGTGGAGCCACCGCACCCGCGGTGGAGCCACCGCACCCGCGGTGGCGACGCGCTGAAAGTCTTTTACGAGTTTTCTTATTTCCGTTTCATTTTATTTCGAGACTTAGTTTCCAAGTTTGTTATTTTTCTTTTATTTATTTCTGAATTATTTCCTTAGTATTTAAGTGAGGGTTAAGACTCTTTTGGAGGGAGGATTCTCTAACCCTAGTTGCCACTTTTCATATTTCTCCTCTCACAAACCCTAATGGAGAACTAAACCTCCATTGTTGCACTTGACAGTTTGAAGCCAACAATTGATTGGTTGTGAGTTTTCTACTCTTGTTCGTTTTCCTATCTAGTTGGATTGATTCTCTTGTGCTTGATTGATTTTTGGTTTATGTTGATTTATCTAGATTGATCACCTAGGTTTATTGATATCTTCCTAATTGCTAGGACTTGTGATTCCGGGTTCGGGTTGCATATCTAGTGGTGAGCACGATTGTTGCGTATAGGGGATCCGAGCGCTTCATCGTGAGAGAGAGTTAATTGCATGCTTATAGTAACGGGTTGTTTCTATTGCATGTGTCTTGTTAATCCTTGGTTGAATGCTATTGCTTTATTGAGTTCTGAAGGTTTTCGGATTTGATTTAGTAATAAGTACTATTAGGGCTGGTAGAACTAATAGTTATCTAGGATCGGGATAAGAACAACTTTAGGAAAGTTGAGAACTTGAGATTGATAGAATTCCGTGATCGACCTATCTATTGTTGTGTGGATCTCTGTTGGGTGTGGCAGTTTTTCCCATCATATTTACAACCTTTTCCTGCGAACTTATTTACTTGTTTCCTTATTGCTTGTTACGAGAAACACAAACAAACCCCCCCCCCTAGTTCCTAGTTGGTGATAACAAATTGCATAAGTTGATAACCTGACTCTCTGTGGGATCGACCCTGACTTGCTTGCTATACTACTTAGTAGGTATTTTGGGATTTATTTGATAGGCATCACGACTTTAAGCCCATGTCAAATTTGGCGCCGTTGCCGGGGAGTCAAACTTTCTGTTTTTGAGATTTGTTTGTTACTAACCCTTGGTGTGGATCTATCTTATGGTCCACACTCGTGCTACTAATTCACCGCTTCTTGATTTTGATCCAGAGATCGAAAGAACTCTTTCACAGGGTCACAGAGTGAACCGTACTTTGGTTTTTGACAACCCTGCATTCGAGATGGGTGACGCTGATAGAACGTTGAGACAGTTGACTGCACCGAACCTGCAGCAGCAACCACTGGCTATGGTGATCCCTGCTATGGGAGAGAACGTGAACTTTGAGTTAAAGCCGGGGTTGATTCATTTGCTCCCAACTTTCCATGGACTGGCTGAAGAGGACCCAATCAAGCATCTGGGTAAATTCCACACAGTCTACATGAGCATGAAACCGGCGAATGTTACTGAGGAGCAGATAAAGATGAGAGCTTTTGGGTTCACCTTGAAGGACACTGCTGATGACTGGTATTACCATCTTCCTACTGGGAGCATTGACACGTGGACTAAGCTACACAAGGCTTTTCTTGAGAAGTATTTCCCTGCAAAGAAGGCAAACAGTTTGAAGAAAGCTATTAGCAACATTGAGCAGGAAGCTGATGAGAGCCTTTATGATTATTATGAGCGGTTCAAGAGACGTTGCTCAAGCTGTCCATTCCACGGGTATTCCAACCAAGATTTGGTGCTTCATCTCTACAATGGGCTGCTCGATAATGAGAGGAGGATGGTTGACGCTGCATGTGGTGGCAATATTCTCAACACAACACCGGCAGCTGCTATGGAGAAGATTCAGGAGATGGCAGAGAGCACGAGAAATTTCGATAGATCTTCTACCAAAAGAGGAGTCAATGCTGCTGACTCTAGTCGCTCTTCGTATGCCAATGATATTGCTGAGTTGAAGGACATGGTGAGGAGACTTACGCTGCAAGGAACTCCTCAACAACTAAAAGCGTGTGGGGTCTGTGCCGATCAATTCCACCCTACCGACGCTTGTCCTCAACTACAAGATGATGCACCCGCTGAAGTAAACGTTGTAGGAGGTTATGGCAATCCAAGACCTCGGCTTGATCCCTACTCCAACACGTACAATCCGGGATGGAGAGACCATCCAAATTTCAGATGGAGGGATCAACCGAATCAACAACAACAACCTCAGTTTCAACCACAACAACAGCAAAGGCCGGCCTATGTACCAAGGCCGCAACCTCCACAACCCAATGCATCTCCTTCAACTGAAGATATGCTCAAAACACTGATGCAGCACTTCACCACTCACGTCCAAGCTACGACGTCGAGTATTAATAATCTAGAGACACAGATGGCTGAGGCGATTACAAGGATTGATCAGCGGACTTCGGGGAATCTACCATCTCAAACGGTAGTGAACCCGAAGGAAAACGTTAGCGCGGTAACCCTAAGAAGTGGGAAGCAATTGCATGTCGGTCCGAGTGCTGAAGAGGACGACTCAGAGAAAGAGGGTATTCTGGAGAATGACCGCACCCAGCGGCAAGGTGGCCGCACCCGCGGCGAGCACGAACTGGAACAGCAGAAAGTTTCTGTAAATCGGCCGCACCCGGCGATGGAACCTGCCGCACCCGCGGTAAGCGGTGATTTTTCTCGAAAAATTTATGGGAGTCTGCCGCACCCGCGGTGAGTCTTCTGGGACTACTAATGAGCCTTACGTCGACGATTACGTTCGTCCATACTTCCCTCCTCTCGGTTCCGAGAAGCCACCCGCCCCTTTTCCAGAGGCGCTCAAGGAGAGAAGGGTAGTTGATGACAAGGACCTCTTTGAGACATTCAGCAAGTGCGAGGTCAACATCCCATTGCTCAAGCTAGTGAAGAGCATCCCCAAGTATGCTCGGTTCTTGAAGGAGCTTTGCACGATAAAGAGGAACCAAAAGCTGAAGGGGAAACAAAAGGTCAAGGTGAGCGAGCGCGTCTCTACAGTGTTCCAACGACGTATGCCCAAGAAGTGCACCGATCCAGGTATGGTGAGCATTCCCTGTGTTTTAGGTGATACTAAATTTGATAGAGCTATGCTTGATCTAGGAGCTTCTATTAATGTGTTGCCTTACTCTCTCTATAAATCTCTTGGATTGGGACCTTTGCATGAAACAGGAATTGTTGTGCAACTTGCTGATATGTCTAGTGTTTACCCTAAGGGGGTAGTTGAGGATGTTTTGGTCATGGTTGAAAATTTGATATTCCCTACTGATTTCTTTGTCCTAGATATGGAACATGATGAGCATGCGGCCCCTATTCTGCTAGGAAGGCCTTTCTTAAAAACTGCTAGGACTAAGATAGATTATGTAAGTGGGACACTTACTATGGAATTCGATGGGGATGTGGTTCAATTCAACATTTATGATGCTATGAAACACCCTATTGATGACCATTCTTTGTGCTCTATTGATGTGATTGAACCCATTGTACAAGATGTATTTGATATTTCTGGTATTGATGAGTTGCAATCTATTATTGAGAATGACATAGATGAGTTCAACACGGAATATGCTTTGTCAACTAACATGCAGGCAGTCTTATCTCAGATGGAGGTGAACGGTAAGCTTCCTATTGAACCTTTGGGCATTGGCCCCACCTTGCTAACACCGAGCGAGAAGCTCGTTCCTTCTATTGTGCAGGCTCCCGAGAGTGAACTCAAGCAACTCCCGGATCACCTCAAGTACGCTTTCCTTGGAGTCAATGACACTTTGCCAGTCATTGTGTCTAGTAAGCTTTCAAAGGAGCAAGAGGAGAAGCTAGTGGAGATCTTGAAGGAGCACAAGACTGCGCTGGGATGGACCATTGCCGATATCAAAGGGATTAGTCCCTCAACATGTATGCATCGGATCCTCCTAGAAGATGACGCTAAGCCGTCCAGACAACCACAGAGGAGATTGAACCCACCTATGATGGAGGTGGTGAAGAAGGAGGTGCTGAAACTCCTTCAAGCGGACATGATCTTCCCTATTTCCGACAGTCGTTGGGTCAGCCCCACTCAGTTTATCCCCAAGAAGGGAGGTATTACAGTGGTTGAGAACCAACAAGGAGAGTTGGTCCCTACAAGGACAGTGACGGGCTGGAGAGTTTGCATTGATTATCGCAAGCTGAACGCGGTAACTCGAAAGGATCACTTCCCTTTGCCATTCATCGATCAAATGCTAGAACGCCTTGCTGGGCGCCCCTACTACTGCTTTCTAGATGGATATTCAGGATACTTCCAGGTGACCATAGCGCCAGAAGACCAAGAGAAGACTACATTTACATGTCCTTTTGGCACTTTTGCATACCGCAGAATGCCTTTTGGATTATGTAACGCACCCGGTACTTTTCAACGATGCATGGTTACTATCTTCTCTGGGTATATTGAGAATTTTATTGAGGTATTCATGGATGATTTTACGGTACATGGGGATAGCTTTGATAAATGTTTGGACCATTTGACACTAGTGCTTAAAAGATGTGTTGAAACTAACTTAGTTTTAAATTCTGAAAAGTGTCATTTTATGGTTGAACAAGGGATTGTGTTAGGTCATATTGTCTCTGCTAAGGGTATTGAGGTCGATAAGGCGAAGATTGATGTAATTCAGTCTCTGCCTTATCCTACTAATGTGCGTGAAGTTCATTCCTTCCTAGGCCATGCAGGTTTCTATCGCAGGTTTATCAAGGACTTTTCCAAGATCTCATCACCCTTGTGCGAGCTGCTGAAGAAAGAGGTGACTTTTGATTTGAATGAGGAGTGCAAGAGGGCGTTTGATTGCTTGAAAGAACGCCTGACAAGTGCACCAATCATCCAAGCACCGGACTGGTCAAAACCGTTCGAGATCATGTGTGATGCCAGCGATTATGCAGTTGGAGCAGTTTTGGGACAGAAAGAGGGAAGAGTCTCTCATGTGATTCACTATGCGTCCATGACTCTAAATGGCGCACAAAGAAACTACTCCACTACTGAGAAGGAGATGCTGGCTGTGGTGTTTGCCTTGGAGAAATTCAGGCAATATCTTTTGGGAGTGAAGGTGATTATATACACGGATCACGCCGCCCTTCGTTATCTAATGACGAAGAAGGAGGCGAAGCCGCGATTGATTCGATGGGTTCTCCTGCTGAGTGAGTTCGATGTGGAGATACGGGACAAGAAAGGAGCGGAGAACTTGGTGGCGGATCATTTGAGTAGGTTGGTGAACGAGGAGGACAAGCCCGGGAAGCAAACTCCCATCCATGGAAACTTCCCGGACGACACCCTTTTTCGAGTGGATATTCTGGAACAACACCGCAACCGGCGGCAAGACCACCGCACCCGCGGCGGGGAGACAGAACCACAAGCCCAAGTTTCTGGAAAATGGCCACACTCGGCGGTGGATCGCCGCACCCGCGAAGTCGGTAATCTTTCTCGAGAAAATTGCCCAGACGCACCGCACCCGACGGTGTCACCTGGCGCGCCCGCGGCGAGTGGTGATTTTTCTGGCGAATTTTCTGTTATTTGGCCGCGCCCGGGGGTGACACATGCCGCACCCGCAGCGAGAGAGACAGATCGAGATTTTTGTGCTGTGAGCGTCTCTTCGCTCGAGGCGTACTTCCACAGGTCCGTTCTCGAGATTCGGTCCTTCCGGCCATGGTACGCCGACATCGTGAACTACTTGGTTCGCGGGGAATTTCCCCCGGATCATACCAAGGCGCAACGGGAGAAGGTGCGGAGAGAAGCTCGGTACTACATTTGGGACGATCCTTATCTCTGGAGACACTATGTCGATCAGGTAATCCGTCGATGTCTTCCGGATAACGAGGTACAATCTGTCCTTAGCTTTTGTCATTCTGAAGCATTTGGGGGTCATTTTGGTGCGAATAAGACTGCTACAAAAGTATTAGATGCAAGTTTCTATTGGCCCCACATTTTTAGGGATGCCTTTGCGTTTTGCAAAGTTTGTGATAGATGTCAGAGGATGGGGAATATTTCTAGGACGAATGAGATGCCTCAGTCTTCTTTGATTTTTTGTGAGGTCTTTGATGTGTGGGGTATTGATTTTATGGGACCCTTTCCTAGTTCTTATGGGAACCTATATATTTTGCTTGCGGTGGACTACGTTTCCAAGTGGGTTGAAGCGAAGGCCACCAAGACTGATGATTCTAAAGTTGTGGCAGGTTTCTTGAAAGAGAACATTTTTTCCAGATTTGGGATCCCCAAGGCTTTGATTAGTGATCGGGGAACCCATTTCTGCAACAAGACTGTGACCACCCTATTGAAGAAGTATCACGTCACACAGAAGGTTTCCACTGCCTATCATCCATAGACCAATGGGCAGGCTGAGGTGTCCAATAGAGAGATCAAGACGATTCTTGAAAAGACAGTGGCACCCAATAGGAAGGACTGGAGTTTGAGGCTGAACGATGAGTTAGAGGCCATATCACACTTTGGAGGAATATGCCATCACATTGGAGGCCTCGGCCATGCCACTTTCTTGCCGGCCGCACCCCCGGACATCACCATTCTTGAGGTGCAACCGAGCCATTGATTGGCTAACATGATTTAATTGCTTGTGTTGGGTTTTATGACATTTTAAGACTAATTTAGCATTTGGCAAGTGTTTGCCTTATTTAGCCGTGTGGGGGCCATTAGGACATTAGATGCCATTTGCTTTTAATTCTCTTGGCATTAGATGTCATTGCTTTTAATTCCCTTGGCGCATTAGATGTCATTTGCTCTTAATTCCTTGGCATTAGATGTCATCGCTTTCAATACCTTTGGCTACCTATTAAGGCAAGGATTGACCAAGAATGTAAGAACACTTGAATTCAGAAAATATAGTTACATTTTGGTGCAGCCAAAACTCTCTCTTTCTCCCTCTCTCCAACATCTTCATCTTCAACCTCCATCCTTGTGAGTTGCATCAAGGAAATTCACCATTGTTGGCCTTCAAGTGAGTCATATCTTGAAGGAAAGCAATTCAGCCACTCTCTAAGTTGGTGAGTTATATCTAACCTAGGAACGGGCATATCCTTCACTAAATCCATCACCATCCATCTCCCCTTCACGAATCATATCCAAACAACTCATCTCGCTGAATTTCTTCACGGAACTCTGTGCGACGTCTCAGTAAAATAGCCATAACTATTGATTCCCAGATCCGTTAATTCTCAATTTTGGAGGGTTTAAATTAGGCTTCCAGATCTAACTCCTCGATTTGAAATCACCCCATTTGGAGGTCGGAGCCGAGAGATCTACCCCGTGGAAGTCCGGCCGGAATTCTGGATTCTAGCTGTCCTGAGCCCTTGCATTTGGAGACGACTAAGAGCAACGCCTTGCACCGAGTCATCCTTGATCATAGCCTACATCATGGAGTAATTTAAATTTTCATTAACTTAAGTTCAAAGGTTGGGTTATGATAATTTTTGGTACAAATTAACAAATGGGTTATAATAGTATGGTGTAAAAATAAATAAATAAGTATAACAATTAATATAGTTTTAGAATTTTAAATATAATAATAAAGGTTATAAGAATTTATGTTTATCCATAGGAGGGATAAAATAATAAATACCTTAAGTATGTTATATCTTTAAGCTATGAATGGTGTAAATTATGATTAACCTTGTGTTAATTACAATTTAAATAAACATATCAATTTTAATATAGAATACTTGAATCAAGATTAAGAAAATGTTAATAAGGGATTAAGTATGGTTAAATTTATAAGGAAATATAACTTAAGCTTCATTTTAACCTAAGTTAATTTTTCTACATCTATATTTTGGGTTAAAATAATTATATAAACTTATAATAAAATAAATAAATTTGGGTAAATTTTGTAATTTTTGAAAAGTGATTATAGGGTATTTTTTCCACAACTTAAAAGGTTGGGAACAATATTGCAAATAAGCCAAAACTCGGGGGGCCCAACCCAAGTTATTGTTCATCGTCTTCCAGCCCAGCCCCTCTCATCCGCGCGCGCGCCCAAGCTCTGTTAGTGGCGTAAAATCTTTGTGGAATCGGAAGGAATCATTCCCGGATAAGATCAAATTTGTCCATGAAAGGCAAGAAATATTTTCGAAATGCGTCGATTGTATTTTGATGAAATCGAGACCGATTCGATTTCGTTTTTACCAAAGTTTGATATGATTGCGTAGGGTTTTCCAAGATCATTACAACCTCTATAAATAGGGCCTCAACCATTGAGTTTTGGCATCCAATTTCTCCTTCAATCTCACAAACCCTAAAATTTAGTTGCGACTGTTCGTCATCCAATTCTTGCCACCACCAGTTGTGCCCGTGTGTCCTCTTCAAAATCCCCATGACCCCGACGCCGGCGTTTCCCTGATGAGTCTCAATTTTCCCAGAAATCGGCCGATACTACCACGAATTTCCGATTGAAATTTTGCCCATTTTCGGTTTTGTATTTCTTATATTTTTATTTTGCCTAATCTTTATTAATTTGGTTAATCTAGATTACTAGAGAATATGTTAGGATTAATTTAATTTTATGAATATTAAAATTAAATTAATTATATTTATTTTGGGTATTATCATATATTACGAAGGGGTAAATGCATAAAATCACCCTTTATTTGCACTTGTTTGCAACAAACCACTCTTTATAAGAAAGTTTGCACTAAGCCACCCCTTATTCATAATTTGTTGCAAAAAACCACCCTAACCCTTATTTTATCAAATAATTCAATTTAGCTATAATTTTAGTTCATAGTTTATACACTTAAACAATTATGCAAATACAATGTAAAATATATACACATTTAGGCAAAAAAATTACACACTTTAAAACACATATAAATTTGCATAAATGTGCATAAATTCCTCTAGTTTATAAACTTTATCCTAAATTCGCATATACGCCGTATGTGAATTGTTCGCACGAGAGTTACCGTTATCACATGATCCATTCCACAATTTTAATTATATTAATACTTTCTACTTAAAAGGTAAATATGACTTAATTAGAATTTAATAATATTATTATTTTTACATCATCAAAATCATTAAGAGAACGAATACAAAAAAAGAAAAAAATAATCACACGGACCATAATTGAGACCAAAGTGGCTTGGACCAACCACCCTAACTCTTGTCTAAAGTAAGTCCAATTTCCAATCTGGATTCGCATTATGTGGTGAGGTTGGTCGAGGATCCAAATATTCAATGAGGCGTTTTCAAAACTTTGTGCGGTAAATATAATGTTCCCAAACAAACTCATTTAATTCCCATAAGACTCAGTTCATTGGATTCTTCTCTTGAAGCATGCATTTTCTATCTTTTCAGTGAAAGTATAGTAGTCATATACCGTATACCGAGTTTTATTCGAGAAACAAGGGTAGTGACTACATACGACTACAAGAACCATTCTGTTTATACCCTTGTGTAGTCTTTCATTAGACGGACCAATCTTTCTCTTTCCTTGCATGGTTGGCTGGTGTCATCCGTCCTATGCGGCACATTAGTGGTTGGTCTCAGACGCCTTGAAGTAACAAATCGAAGACGAGGGCTTGTAGTTGAAGATTGTGATTTAAAGTAATAGTATTATATTTAAAGTCGTTTAGTATTGACTTAACCTTCTTAAATAAATGTAACACTTAGATAAGTTAGTCTTGTACTTAGTGTTTATTTAACAAGTCTTCCGCTGTATATTAATTTCGAGTTGTAACACCTATCACCTCAATTTACGAGGAAAGATTTAATAAAGGTTAAGTATTTGTTTCAAAAGTCTTTCGCTATTTACTCTTATATTATTTAATGTTTATTTATTTATTTAAGCAATATTGTTCTGATTAAAGCCTTCGGTGGGTTTGGACATTACAGTCTGAGGTCATTGGCATGTGACGCTACTGACGTAAGTCGAGGGTTTAACAAATATGGTATCAGAGCAGTGGTTTTAAGATTCTTGGCCTATTGTTAGGTTTGAGAATTTTTTAAATTATTTTCAAAATATTTTATTCTATTTTAATACGTATATATAGTTCTTGATTTTAAAGAATTTAATTCAAAGATTTTTAAAATAGTTTAAAGTTTAGAAAATTATAAAATTAGTGGTTTAGTTATTAAGAGACTTATATTAATTATAATATTTGTTTTATATAGTAATAGTGCTTTAAATAGTTGAATTATAAATTCAGTTAACGGTTTTGAAAGTATGGTTTTGAAAGTAGTTGAGAGTTTAGAAAATGATCAGATTAGTTGTTTAATTATTAAGAAACTAATATTAGTTATATAGTTTTATTTATATATCAAAAGTGGTTTAAAGAGTGGGGTTTTACATTCATTTAAGGATTTTGAAATATGGTTTTGAAAATAGTTAAAAGTTTAATAAGATTAACGTCGATAATTTAATTATCAATAAACTATCTCTATAGATAATTATGTTATGAAACATTAAAAAGTTTGAAGAGTTGATCCATATTGTAATTTATAAAGACTTGAAAGTTCGATTTATAGAATATTTAAAAGTGTGTTTTCAAACTTTTGCAAGCTTTGATTCAATTACTTATTCATTAGTTCCATTCATCATGATATCTTCCATTCATAGCTTTAATGTCATTCGAAGGTTGACATTTCTCCTATTTGCCTTATTCTCAAGTAAAAGAATTAGATCGTTGTAAAAGTAATGGTAGAGGGTCAGTCAATCTAATATGAGCTATTGGTTTGGACCCTTACAATTCGTATCATAACGTAGTTGATTTAAATATCATGTACAAGTTCGACAATTTTAAATTGACATTATGGTTCATCAACAGATGGTGAACACTTGATCCACCAACCGAGTGGCCGATGAAGGTCTTAGCAATGGTTCCTGAATTCAACTGATTAGTGTTGCTCAGCAAGGAGATAACACGGGATCTGGTTCCCACAACAATAACCCGCCACTGCGGGAAGATGTTCGTCAGGGACAGGTTGACCCTCAAGTTGCGGGGGAAGTTCCACTTAATCCATCTCATGCCCCGATCGTGTTGGATGTTACGGTCATAGGGTAGATAGTGAGGCAGGTTGTCGAGAAAATGACAACCCAGGGAATACCGCAAGCTTAAGCGACTCTCGTTCCTCAGGTCACAGCTGATATTGGGGGACATAAAGATCTTGTACCTCCAGTGATTCCCAAGAGAAATGACGGGAATTAATACCGAGCGTTGAAGATAATTAATTCGATACACCCGGATAGCTATGATGGAACTAGGGAACCAGTCAAGGTTGCCTATTGGTTCTCCTATATGGAGCGACTGTTTCGGAACGTGGTCTGCACCGAGGCTGAACAGGTGCACATAGTTTTGTTTCATTTGAAAGGGTGCCTATTGGTTCTCCCATATGGATGACCACCCGAATCTGAGTTGGGCAATGTTCAAGGCCAAGCACATTGATCGATTCTTCTCCCATACTATGAGAGAAGAGAAGTTGAAAGAATTCCTCTACCTAGAGACTGAGGGATTGAAGGTGATTGAGTTGGCAACAAAGTTCAATCATTTTCTACATTATGTTGGTTCCGAAGTACATTATGAAGAACAGAAGATTTGGTACTTCCATGGATGGATGAACCCAGAAATCAAACCTCTAATGATACGTCACGGTTGCTCTACTTTGGAGCAGTGTGTGGATGCAGCCTATAAGATAGAGGTTACGCTGGAAGAATCCACCCGGAAGCTGGAGGAAAATAAGGCTAAAGGTGGGAAATATAACCGGAAGTTTAATGCATTTAAGCGGCCGACATCACCTACCAAGTTTGAGAAGTCTGGTCGTTCTAAGACCGAGACGACTCAGTTTGACTCCACCAAAGGCTCATGTTGGAGTAGCGGTATAATTCAATGCCACAACTGTGGTGAAGCCGAGCATATGAATTTTAATTGTCAAAAAGAGAAGCGAGTATGCCATAACTTTGGGAAAGAAGGTCACATGCAAACTAACTGTCGGCGGAAAGGCCAAGGGTTGGCACCACCATACCAGGCATCAAGTGATAGCAGTAGGCAGAACCTAATGCCAGAAGTGTCCGCTTTTGGTCAATCTGCGGTTCGAAATAAAGGCAAGGTGCCTATCGAATCTTCGAGTCAAGGGCAACGACTCTTTGTGATGCGTCAGTCTGACGAGCAAGACACCCTGAACGAGTAGTTATGTTTTAGATAAGCTTTTCTTAGAATAAGGAGTGAATACTCCTCTCTCTCTCTCTCTCTCTCTCTCTCTCTCTCTCTCTCTCTCTCTCTCTCTCTCTCTCTCCGTAGTTTAGTAATTTGTCTGTTTGACATTTCTTCTGCTGACTTCAAGTCAATTTCTTTTGAATAATAAAGAGGTACTTCCTTGTTTTGAAAATTACTAAATTCGTTACTATTTCGAGTTATGCGTTCATACGAGAATCCTTCGAGTGCCAAAACAATAAAGGTCACGTGTTGATAAGGACTGACTAGACTCATAAAGGATAGTGTAACGTGTTGGGATAGGTGTGGTTGTTCCCTATTGTGTTCAGCGCTAGTTTCGGGGTCAAAACTATTTTAAGGGGGTAGTATTGTAATATCCCACTTAAATTAGAAGGGTAATATGGTAATTTTAATTTGATAAAAATAAAAGTTATGAAAGTTATTTTATTTCTTGTAGAGGAGTAATTTAAATTTTCATTAACTTAAGTTCAAAGGTTGGGTTATGATAATTTTTTGTATAAATTATCAAATGGGTTATAATAGTATGATGTAAAAATAAATAAATAAGTATAACAATGAATGTAGTTTTAGAGTTTTAAATATAATAATAAAGGTTATAAGAATTATTATGTTTGACCATAGGAGGGATAAAATAATAAATATTTGAAATATATTATCTTTTTAAGCTATGAATGGTCTAAATTATGATTACATGTACTTTTAAATCTTGTCCTCTTACAATAAATTGGTGGTGCATATAGGCAATTGTATTCACGAAGACATGACAAAAAGAAGACTTCATCAGTATAAGGGTCGGGAAAATATAACAACATTTTTTCCAACCAACTAACTTTGCATTGCTAGTATCGTGATGCAAGATTGGCCCAAGGTCACATATTGGGTTTATATTCCTCTCCATTTTAAAAAAAGTGAAAATATAGGGTTATATTAGGGAATTGTCAGGATAAATGTGAAATAAAATAGGATAGTGTGAGTTGGACTACAATTCGTTGCACAAGCTATGGAAACGACCAACAAGCACTTTAGTATGCATGTATGTAATAGTTTGTTTGTGACGGTTATGTTACAAATTGTTATGTCATGATATACCAAACTGTATACTTGTACTTCACGTATAATGTCCATACGCCAAATATAAATATTAATTCCATTGCTTGTTAAAAATATAAACCCCATTTGATGTGACACTGTTTGTCCAAATAGGCCTTGCAGGCATTTGGAAGCCAAATTGAAATATGTGCATTATTGGAAATGAGGATCGATATTAATGGTAGTGAGGAATGTATTATTTTGGGGGTGATAATTACGAATTCTTCCATTTGCTTCATTCAAGGTTCATTATTTTGTACAACAATTGTTAATTACTTCTTAAACTTTTAGCGTATGTTCATTAATAATGTATATGCATTGACCGTATAAAACTCGGTGTATATCCTGGTCTGTTGTTTATATATCCTGATTAATTTTTGTATGTTCCTTCTTGTGACTGAAATGAATTGCAACGAAGTGCCGAGTAATCCAATCGCAAAGCAAGAAAGGATATTGCATTACGATTCCATTAAAACAACAAAGTAAAAAAACAAAAAAAAAACTAGGAAACTTCATAAATCCTAAACTAGGAGTAGGCATTAAGGTCATCGACGATTCATTCCCTCACTAGAAACACCTTGATGTCAGCCACCCTTTCCCCCATTCACTCGAGGGCGACGTCATCTGCTTTCGTCTGCATGGGTCTTAGGAACCCAAGTGTCGATCAAGTCATCATCTTCGACACGTCCTGTCAAGATATTAATTGCACAATATATGTAGATGACAAGGAGTTGAATGAGGAAGAGGAAGATGCTGAGGGCAGAAGAGATGAGTCACGACGCGGTTAACATATTTCATTTTATAAGCTATTTATATATCGTGTTCTTACTTGAGTTATTCTTTGTTGATCGTTTCTCTTAAACTTTGCAGGAACAACACTTGAACAAGCTCAAACATTCACATGTAACAATCCTATGTTCATTGTTTCACTGAACGTGACCCATCTCAGCGGATACTTTCATTTGGTATGCCATAACCTCTGAGTAATAAAATTGGTTGATCAAAATTTTCTCTCAGACACTTGATTTTATGCAGTGGGTACCGATGATCCATGTAAAGCAATACATGATTGATGTTGCTAATAGTGAGGTAGAACTTCGTGTAGGGAGAACATCTTGGATTGTGACTCTTACAAAAGGCAAGCGTGCCTTTAGGTTTGGAAAAGGCTGGAGGAATTTTGCGAATGACAATCACTTGACAGTCGAACATCTTGGATTGTGACTCTTATCTTCGTAGATTTGGATGTTCATGGAGATACTTGTACCAAGAATTAATACTTGTTATGTTTAAGGTTGTTGACTTTGTGTTTTATTTGACTATTAAGGAGATTTATCATATGCTATTGTATGGGTTGTTGGATTGTTTTGCTAGAATGTTTAACGTAGAATGTTTTTGCTAAGGGTATGTTTGGATGGACTCCTAGAATGCATTAAATTGCATTATTTTGCATTAAATATCATCATTTAATGTAATTTAATGCATTAAAATGAATTTTGTGTGGAATCCAAACATACCCTAAATACTTGATTGTTTTGCTAGAATGTTTTGTTGTTTGAACCTTGATTGTTTTGTTAAATACTTGAATGGCCATTTTACATCAATCAAGCGACATTTATACATGTTTACACAATTGTATTTTTTCTGGAACATGTCCACAAGTATTACAGTTTTATCAAGGAAGAAATGTGGTATCAAATTAGTAGTGCATTCCAATGGTTACTTGAATGCAAAGTGTAATAACAGATTGTTACGGCCAACCCACATGACATTGGAGAACACAAGCAAATGTAATAGGTGATTGCAGTGTAAAGTATCATTCGGTCTTGCACTGATGAGGGTTATTTGACGCTTAAACATCACTACTAGATGAAAGTTCAATATGATTCGACGTAAGAACTTAGGTGATTGCAGTGTAAAGTAATGCTTAAAAAAACAATTATTCATCCCAGAGTATATTGTGTCGACGACATGCTAAACAATCCTAAATATTCTCAACTATACCCTGACTCTTACACAAGTTTATGTATATGGCCAATAGGATAAAAATTATACAATATAAAGACGATAAAAAAAATGGTAGGAATACATGACACAAACTATCCTCGCATGTGTTGAGGAGTGGATTAGGTCATTTTGATGGTGATTTGTACATGACACAAGAATATAAAGCCAACATGTCACCTTGGGGCATTCATGAATCACGAGACTTGCAATATGTAACATAGGTAACTTGGATCAAAATTTTGTTATATTATCTCTATACTTAAGCATATATCCAAACAACAAAACAAAATGAAACACTTGTTAATTATTTCACAATCCTCATACAATCATCTCTCGATCTTGTTGGTCGTTTGCATGTCTTGTGCAATGAATACTAATAAAATGTTACAAATGATTCTGATTTCGTTTACATGGACACCTGACTATTATGACGCAATAACAAATATGTCTTACCAATATTATTTATGAGTACAATAATAAATAGCCAACATGTGACCACAACCAATCATGGTTCATGAGACCATCTTGATTTGGTTTGAAGCGATCCTGACTACAGTATAATGCTATCCTATATAGGTTACCAATGTTAGGTAAGAGGACAAAAACAAAAGGCCAACATGTGACCTTGGGAAATCCATGCATCACGAGACTAGCATAGTGTAATGTAGGTGGTTGGGATTTAAAATGTGTTAAATTATCCCTATCCAGAAGCCAACTGTTTGGCAAAGTAAATCAAATCAGGATGGTGTATAACGTGTTATGAGAGTAGCATAGTGAAACATAGGTGCTTCTATCAGTACTGTGAAATTTGTTTTACATTGTTTAGTTGTTTTAAGTATATGCTCAACAATAGTTATAATATATAAAAAAATTCCAAGCCACCAAATTGCCATTGCTAAGTCTCGTGAAGCATGAATGGGTGTCGTCACCTGTTGGCTTTTTATTATGGTCCTCTTACAAATAATGTGTACCTCATATAGGGTAGTGCTTTATCGTAGTCAGGATACCAGGTATATAATTTAGGATTAATTGTAACGTTTTACCAGTATTCCTTGCACAAGGTATTCAAATAACCAAGAAGATTGTGATATTAGTTTTACGACGTCGGGATTGTATGAAAAATTATAAAGTGTATCAGGACTATGAATTATTTCTCAAGTGTTTTTACAATTTTTCCTTTTCTCAGTATATGCTAAAGGATAGGGGTAACAAAACAAACTTTACTTCCAAGCCACCAAATTTCCATTCGTTGTCATGAAGCATGAATGCCCCAAGGTCACGTATTGGCCTTTTATTCTTGTCATCTTACCTAAAATTTGTAACTCATATAGGATTGCATTTTATTTTAGTCAGGATTTAGGGCAAACTAAATCAGGATTGTTTGTAGTCTTGTCATACTAGCCTTCCATCTTCAACAAACAAACAAAAGCAATCAATTGAACCTTGTTATGGTATCAAACATAACAATATTCAATTAATCTCGTACACCTCTAATTTCTTATACCAACTTCAATGCGATGCATACGATGATTCCTTCTAAACTCTATAGTTTCTAATGTTGTTATCCACTCTTTTACAATTGTCGCACCTCCTTACTTTGGGCCAAATCCTCTCCCACACTCCCTAGAATCTGTCCTTCTTTGGTCTTACTGGGGCCCTCCTCATTGACAGTGGAAGGCTGATCAACTCTTTCAGTGATGGTAGAATATTCCAACGTTCAACAGGGAGAACTACATGCAACGTCTCTTGGTACACCTATTTGACCCAGTATGTCGCAAACACAGGGTTCACCAGATCTTCTGGTTCGATGCCCCTACATGTTGACTTGAGCTATGGCATGCACGCATGGTACTTGTTTCAGCTTGAATTCCTTTCTATCGCAAGTTCGCTCAAAAAGATTCACAACAATCTTTGATCTTCCATGCACCACGTTGGCCTCAACGTCACTTTGCATATGCACATTCATCTTCAGTGATTCATAGTAACTTAGATGTAGTTCATTGTGCACGGTAGACGTGACCGGATGATCCCATAATGTAGTTGCTTCCCTCCTTTCACAAAACCACTCAGCCATTGTCCCCAAGATATCATCAAACAAGGCAAGCATAGGACAAGCACGCTCAGTCTTCCACCTACCGTTTAGAGACTTTGCGTTGTTCGCTGTCATAATATTGAACTTGTTTCCAACGAAGTGTGCCCTTGCCCAGTTCTTAATTTCTGCATCATGAAGGTATTGTCTAATTCTTGGTGACTGCGCAGACAATTGTGCAAAGCAAAAATTGAACTCCATTATTGTGTACGCTTGCACAACCTTGTTGAAAAACGACAATAGGTCTCCCTGATAGGTGTTATTTCATACACCTTTACTAGCAATTATTAGCATGATTTGGAGAGGTTTTGGATGAGTTTTGGTGCTAAGTCTGCAATCCAAATGTTTTGGAGAGAAGTGAAGAAATCCAAGGTTTTGCAGCTTAGATGGAGCATGAGGATGGATGGAGCTGCTGGAGCATATATGGAGAAGACTACCAACACTTGATAGGATTGAAGAGCAGCAGAAGCAGACAAGAAGAGAGCTGGAGAAATGAGCTCACCGCCCCGCGTCAGAAGTACCGCGGCCCGGCGGTGACTCTCAGTGAAGATGAAGCCCGCGCCAGAGGATGCCACCGCCCAGCGGTGGAAGTTCGACGCCTCGCGGTGGAATTCACTGCCCTGCGGTGGCTGTGCTTAATGACCTCGCGCCAGAGACGATTTAGTTTCCTTTTATGTTTGAGACTTTATTTTATTATTATTCTGTTTCCTTTAATTTCAGCTTTAGTTTAACCTAGTTTGTTAAGACTATTTAAGCCTCTTTTCTAGGTTAAGAGAAAGGAGACTTATCATCACTTGATTGCGTCCGTTTTCAGACGTTATTTTCTATAGAGTTTTTCATCCCCTTTGATGGAGAACTAACTTCACCCTTGTTCTGCTAGACGATTGAAGCAGTACGGTTGATGTGTTTGTGAGATTTCTATTCCTTGTTCTTATCCTTATAAGTGTTGGTTTGATTCTCTTGGATGTATTGATTTTTGATTTATCGTTATTCTTCATAGTCTGGCCAGCTAGGTTAAATACTATTTATCAATTGCTAGGATTTGCATATAGCGGTTCCGAGTGCATATCTAGTGGCAAACACAATTGTGCGTATAGGGATTCCGAGTGTACAATTATGAGTGAGAATCAGTTGCATGTTAAATAGGGGAGTGAGTACTTGTACGTCTTTCTACTTGCATGTATCCTATATCCTTGTGTGCATTGCTATTGCTTTGTTGGTGGTAAAGTACCCCGGTCTGGTACCGCGTGACATGCGTGACTGGTGGTATTTTGTCATTGGCATAGTAATAAGTCTATCGACAACTGTGAGAATCGGTAGTGCTTAAGATCAGGGTGGGAACAACTATAAGGATAATTAAAGAACTTGGATTGAATAGATTTCCGTGATCGAACTCTATCTCTGTACTGTGGATTTCGCTCTAGTAGAACTACTTTCCCTCATTATATTTTGTCAACTCAACTCAACTTGTTTGCTTTGGTTTGCTTTGCTTCCTCTTGATAACTAACCCCCCCCCCCCCCCGTTCGTGTCACTTGTCATTCACACTTTCACACTGCATCGATCTTCCCTGTGGGTTCGACCCTTACTTGTCTGCTATACTTCTGTTTAGTAGGTCTGTTAGGAAATTTTACTTTGATTGAGGCTAATCAACGATAATTGCTTGCGCATTTCTAGCCCCGTCACTCCCCTACCATACTTGGCCTTGAAGTTTTGATATATGTGGTAGGTACATAGACCATGTTTGGCAAACATGTAGTTGTTCCTTATCCCCTTACCAATGCGTCCATGACGATCAGATATAAAACACAATTCAGGCTCATCTTCCACAATAACACTCAATTATTTGGAAAAAATGGACCATGATTCAACATTCTCACTCCACAACTGCAACAGCCAAAGGGTATATTTGACCATTCTCGTCTTGTGTCGAAGCCAATAAAAGAACCCCCTAAACTTAGCACTAAGGTGAGTGTCATCCACCGATATAACCAATAATGAATGAGAACACAATAATACTAAAATATTTCACTAGCCAAAGTATACATCTATCTTATCTCTTGTTATTTGACATTACTAACTTTTACAAAACATTGACCTTCTTAAATTTTCACTTACCATTTTTCACAATATCAAAACTTTAAAAACTAACTACTTCTTAACTTCATTATATCCCGTATAATTCCTTACTCAAGTTGTAGTAAATAAACATGAACTCTTCTAATTACAACCGTCTATCGTTATATTGAATCATCCTGATTTTTTTAATATATACTGCATTACTTTACTAAATAGCAGAGCAAAAACATTCAATTTAATAGTGGCATTGCACTAAGTACACAATTTAACTCCATCATACCTTCTTTAATAGTGGCAATACACTAATCCATGCACCTAAACTCCAGTAAACATACTTGAACCTTTCGTTTTCATCTCTCATTATCCTCGTGTGGGTGCCTTGATTATCTTGTTGCAGCATGTACATGTACGAATACATGTGCTTATAACTAAGCTCTATTGTACCACGGGCCATATCTTCTGCTTCCTTAGTTGCTCGGTATGCCTTGTGATAACTTGCTTTCACTCACATTTTCCTCATCGTTTTTTGAAATGCACAAGGTATCAGCCCCTCCCCCCATCTAAATAACATGTCATGCACAAAAACATAGTTTATTACATCGAAATCATATTAGTCCCTTTTTATGTGCATCTGACATGAATTCATGTTTGGTTACTTACTCAGGCAAAAAAAATTCAACAATCAAACTTGTGGTAGCCTCATTGTGGTTGTTGTGCCTTACTCTCACCCCGCAACTATGAATTGGATTGATGTTGTGCATAAAAAACAATGATGTGTCACAAAGCACTAACCCCGGCCCATGAAGGTGCATTCCTTTTGTAATTGTTCAATTCCATTTCTTTTAGGGCATCCTTGATCTCTTTCTTGAGGAGAATGTTTCTTCAATCTTCATTCCCTTTTCACCTTTCCCCGTCCAAAGACATTCGTGTTGATCGACAACTTGCCTTTTACCACGAGCGTTTGCGGAAGCATAATAATGTTCTTCTATCTCTTGCACCATCTATTTTGCCTCCTCATTCCAGTCCTCTTCCTCCAAGGTTGCATCGTACATGGCTTCCTCATACTGTGCTTCCTTGTATGCATCCCATTCCTCCTTTTCATCTTCACCGACTTCTTCTACACTTTCTTAAGTCTCATTTTTGTAACACCTGAGGCCTTATAAGCGCTAGCCTATGCCAATTTGGGAACTTCCCTGGAGGTTGCACATCCTAGTACTACTCGCACCTAGTACGCTTAACTTCAGAGTTCTTTGTCCTCATTTGAACCCTGAAAAGGAAGAGCTCTTGTTGATATGGGTAGCACTCTAATCCTTATAAAGGATTACAAATATGGGATATTACAGTTTTCTTCCCCGACCCTTCTCTTACTTACTGCATTAGTTGAAGCCTCTTCATCATCGCTGCTCAGCAAAACTACATCGACAACTTTTCTTGTACCTCTACTTTGGTTAGTGACGAGGCTAAAGTCGTTATGCCTAATCAAAGTAACCCTCAAAAACCTAACTAAGTATAGTAGGCAAGCAAGGGTCGAATCCCACAGGGAGGTAGTAATCTTTCAAAGTGCAAAAGTGTATGCCAAAGGTAACAAAGGGGGGTTTTTGGTTTTTTTTGCAAATAACAAAGTAAATAAAAGCAAAGGTTGTAATCAATTGGGAAAAGTAACTTAGCCACACACATATCCACCATTCATTTGATTGGTTGATCCTAGATTATCTCTATTCCTTCCTATGAATATTCCTGTCCCTATTCTGAAATAGTTATCAGTCCAACCAGTCCTGGTAACCCTAACCGATAAACAATCAAGAAACCTTCAAGATTTAATCTAATAGCAGCAGTAAGCATAGGAATTAACCAGGATATATGCAACACTCCAACCCGCAGCATTTAACACATAATCAATTCTCTTCACAATAAACTAGTCCAACCAGTCCTAGAATATCATGTTTGCTACACAAGATAAGGGATTTCAACCCAAAATATCCAAACCCTAGCAATAGACAATTACTAACATCAACTAGATGATCAGGCCAGTCAAATAAGCAAGAATCATGGGATTAAGCACAAAGAGAAGAGATATAGTCAAAGGAAAGGAAATCGAATAATAATCTCACAACCAATATTCAAACAAAGGCTTCAATCGTCGGACTAAGCAAAAGTTGCTTAGTTCTTCATAGTCTTGAAACAAAAACTCAAAGGGAAAAACAATGCTGAATAATGAACGATATATCAAAAGACTGCTAGGAAACTAGGTTATAAACCTAGCAAAACCTAAAAACTAAAGATAATAATTCAAATCTAAAAGGAAATAAAATAATCGGAATAAAAGAAATAAAAGAAAAGGAAATAAAAGTAAAAAGCAAATTTTCGGACGAAACTCGGCGCGCGTCTGATGAAGTGATTTTCGCGACCGCGGAGGAATTTCTGCGATCGCGGAAAAGTTCCTGTAAAGGTTTTCGCGTCTTCTGTCTCGTAATGTTCCGCGACCGCGACAATGACATTCACGACCGCAAAAAACTCGTTGTAGCTCTTCTTCACTTCTGAACTTCATCTTCTCTCGTGGCTTGTCTCCATCTTCATTTAAGCTTCTCCAAACCACCATAATCATACTCCTTCTCCTCAACTCCATACTCAACAATAACGCTCTAAACTCATCCAAATAGTACCCAAAACACTAGTAACAACACCTAGTTCCCTACAAAGTAGCGCTGATCAAATTCCCCCATGCTTAAACCTTGCTCTTCCTCGAGTAAGCTAATATAAACCTACTCCTCCAATCAAAACCTCAAGGTCTTAGGAAGCATAGAAAAACCCTCTCCACTAAGAACTGCACCTAAACATGAATCTCCTAGGCACCAACACAATAAGCACAGCACACAAAACACAAGCTAAAAGGAAAGCAGAGTACTTCCCCCAAGCTTATCCCGAACACCATAGAGTGAATAAAAATATCTAATCCTAGCCTCCATCTATCTTCTTATGCCTCCCAGAGTGACCTACCCGAATCCTCCTTATATCACCTCTTCTTATGTCACCACACCAGGAAAATGAGGAATCCTAATAATCACTCTTCTTCTTTTCACTCATTTTGCCAAGGCGCCCTTTCAGGTTTTCACCAAGCCACTCATTTTATTTTTCAATAGATGGGCTCACATAAACTCACATCACTCTTGACCTCATATTACCCCAGCCTAATGCTGGTCCAAGCCAACTGCTTATTACCTAAGCCGCCCTTTCGGGTTTTTGACTTATCCTAGGATTTTATTTTTGTCTTTTTTCAATTTTTGACTTTCTCATGTTTCATTATTTTTTTCTTTTCTTCCTCAGACGACTAGCAAGTATAGAACACTCCCCCAAGCTTAAACATTGCATTTTCCTCAATGTAATGAAAGACAAAAAGATGAAGCACAGGGAAAAGCAAATAAAAAAATACTCACAACCGTCGCCGAGTTGGCTTGGACACTGAAGTTATTGTTGGCGGTATCGCAATAAAAGCACATGGCACTGGTGTTGCGGCGGTCTTCAAACTCAAACTCCACCGTGCAACCAAATTGATCCACTGTAAGGTGTAGTGGTAATAAACAAAACGGGGATGCACGGCCTTCAATGAACATAGAATAGGGCCCAAATGTAATCGTGTTGTGGGCTCTGGTGTTCCTCCTCAACAGCTATCAAATGTCGGACCATCATCGGTGCCAAATAAAAATGTGGGGCGAATGTCTCCTTCTTGGCAGCATGATGCGCACCATCTCGCCATGTAGGATTCGGACAGCTGGCCTTCGGTAAAACTTTTTTTTTATTTATCAGTTTTAGGAGACTTACAGTTATATTTCCGCGACCGTAGAAAATTCTCCGCCGTAAGCGCAGTACTGGTCAGAGAGGAAGACGGCAAGCAATCACCAATATACTACATCAGTCGAACGCTATTGCCAGCAAAAACAAGCAATCATGAGGAAACCCGAGTTCACAGGACGAATGGCCAAATGGGCCATACACCTCAGAGGCTACGACATCGAAAACAATCAAGTCGAAAGCCCTGGCTGACTTTGTGGCAGATTTCAACCCGGCCCTAGAGCAAGAAGCCACCAAAGAAGCAATACAGTTACTTGCGAGAGATGAAACCGGCAAATGGGAACTCCACACTGATGGTGCGTCGAACGCTAGATGATCAGGGCTAGGGGTCGTGTTGAAATCGCCACAAGGGGACAAGATAGCCCAGGCCGTAAGATGCGAGTGGGATGCAACCAACAACGAGGCTGAATACGAAGCACTCATATTTGGGTTCATTCTGGCACGCGACCTAGGAGTCCAAGAAATTGAAGTCATCTGCGACTCCCACTTAGTCGTAAATCAAATACAAGGGTCGTATAACGCCAAGGACGACAGGATGATAGCTTATCTAGACGTAGCCAAGAAGTTGATTGACCAATTCCAAACATTCGACATCAGGCAAGTGCCCAGAGATCTCAACTCTTAGGCTGACGCACTAGCCAACTTGGGGTCCGTCTTGGACCCAAAGGAATTCCCAAGCATCCCATTGCCACACATCTCGACACCAGCTGTCCCGAAAGCATCCAAGGAGTCGAATACACCATTGGAAGAACTTGTCACGACGGAGATAGGTGACCGACCAGAAGGAGACATCATCAACGATCATGAGGACTGGACGTTACCTTACATCAGATGGCTAAAAGACGGCATCCTACCCAATGACAAAATGGAAGCAAAAAGGCTAAAGGTACAAGCTCTTTCCTTCGATATTATAAGTGACATCTTGTTCAAAAGATCTATCACAGGGATACTCCTACGATGCCTCAAGACTCTAGAAGTCAGACGCATCTTACAGTCATTACATGAAGGAGAATGTGGAAACCACACCGGTAGACGAAGCCACTCGGGGAAAGCCTTGCGAACCGGATACTACTGGCCCATAATGAATAGAGATGCGATGGAGTACACCAAGAAGTGCGATGCCTGCCAACGACACGCACCCGTTCCTCATCAACCCTCGGAACTCCTCCATCCGACTCTAACACCATGGCCCTTCATGAGATGGGGGATGGACATCATCGGAAAACTCCCACCTGCGTCGGGTCAACGAGTCTTCTTCCTTGCCATGACAAACTATTTTTCCAAATGGATCGAAGTTGAAGCCTACCGAGAGGTAAAAGATCAACACGTCATTTCGTTTATAAAACGCAATATCTTGTGTAGATTTGGCATCCCATCAGAAATCGTGTGCGACAATGGCTTCTAGTTCATCATTCATAAGACTCGAGCCTTTTGCGACCAATGGAACATCAAACTGGTCACATCCACTCCTTGATATCCACAATCTAACGGACAAGCCGAGTCAAGCAACAAAATCATCATCAACAACCTCAAGAAACGCCTCACAGGGGCTAAAGGAAAATGGGCAGACAAGCTCCCGTTCATCCTCTGGTCCGACAGGACCACTCCAAAAAATGCGACCGGGCAGTCTCTGTTGGGCCCATCATTCTCCAAGAGGATCAAACGAGCAAGTTGGGCCAAGATCCAAACGGAGTCGGAAGCCAAGAGAAACCAAGAGGAGGCGTCGAACATTCCTCAGACGCGTAGGATCCGACCAATTTCGAAGATCTCGCCCAGCACATTAAATGCTCGAATTGATGGCAACGGCTATGACATTAAACGCAGAGATAATGTTGGCAATCAAGAGCAAATCTCGAAGATCTCGCCCAGAATTAATAAGAAATATTGCAAACGATGAAGTAACGCACACAAGATGATAATTACCATATATAGATCACGATAAGGCAAGTAATGGACACACACGTCTACATCCTGCATTCGAGAACTTTCTCCAAAAAGAACTTGAGAGTGCACCCAGTCTAGCTCAGTCTCCTCGGAATATCGCTCAGTCACCACCGGTCGAGTCACGGAATCACAGATCAAACAGGATCCGATCTTTTGTCCTCCAAGGATAAGTTGTACTTCGATCTGATTCAATCATCAATAGATCAATAAAATTACCTTGCTATTTCGTATCTATTCTTTATTTGTTGATTGTCTGTTTGGTTTGGATTGATTTCTGACTCGTTACCCCGTCTAAGGCGATTTAGGTCGTCCGATCTTTTCTCCCCAAAACAATTTGGCGTCCACCGTGGGGCAACTTGCCGATCACCATCTCAAAACCTTCCAACCATGACTATCAACCCACCTACCGGTACCGAGGAGCCACACCTCGAAGACGACACCCAAGCTCAAGGAAACACGACCGAAAATCCTACCCCAACCCAATTCCAAGAGCTTGCCCAAAAAATGACTGCCTTACAAGAGGAACTTGCCCAGGAACGCCAAAAGACCGAAGCCTTGGCTACCTTATCCACCCAATCTGAGGCCAAAATTGCACAACTAACCTGTGAAAATGAGTCTCTTAAGTCGCAGGTACAATCAATGGCTTTTGGATCCAGGCGGATGCCCGTCCATAGCAGCGTCCAGACGCGCCTTAACATGGATGGCGTCGAACTGACCCCTCCGAGCGTACGGCGTCCCGGATATACTGAGGGTACATCTCGAACTCCTTTGGTTAATCCATTTTCGACTAACAATGTTACTTTCTCCACATCGATCGGGTCAGCAGGGACCCGAATCGACGAACCACAGGGTACCAATCCTCCCGACATCCTAGCTCTCGTCCAACAGACGCTCAATCAACATATGAAGACGCTTGACGATCGCATCGCTAGGATTCCCGGAGTTCCGCAGCCGATCGAGAAGGAAGCATCAGGCGGATTCGAAGAATCTTCGTTCGTCGAGGAGATCGCTAGGGTCGAGATCCCAAAGAAATTCCATCTCCCCACCATGGCGACGTTTGACAGCACCAACGACCCAGATGATCACATTTCTCTCTATAAACAAAAATTAATGACTGCGTCCGTTCCAAAGGAGAGCCGTGAGGCTGTCATGTGCAAAAGCTTTGGCACGACTCTTGCGGGTCCCGCACTGACCTGGTTTATGTGTTTGCCTCAGGGAGTGATCGCATCGTTCGCAGACTTGGTCAATTCCTTCAAGATCCAATTCGCTAAAAGTCGGAAGCTCGAAATACAATCGAGTGACCTCTATCGAATCACCCAAAGGTATAATGAACCTCTCCGAAGCTATCTTAACAGGTACAAAAAGGAAAAAGTCATGATCCCCCATTGCGACGTCACCACCTCCATCGAAGCCTTCCGCCAAGGTTTGATCAAAGACAGCAACCTCTACAACGAGATCACCAAGTACCCGTGTAGAAGCTTCGAAGATGTCCAGGCCAACACCATGGCCGAGGTACGTTTGGAAGAAGATCGTGAGTCACGAAAAGCCTCCCATGGACCTAACCAATCTGATTGCAAATCCTCCTCCGACAACCGTCATGACAGACGCCATCACCCCTATCCTCATAATTGAAATGAGCAAAATCAGGTAAACTCTTTCCAAGACAGGTCTCAAGACTGGAAAGATGGTCCGATGTTGCCTCCCAGGGTTCAATCTTACCACTTCAATGTTTCCGTGTCGGAGCTCGTCAAGAGTTTCGACAAATATGGAAAAGAGGTAAGATGGCCCCGAAAGAGCGACCGACGAGACGTCAAAAAGGACATGAGCCGATGGTGCGAATTCCACGGTGACCATGGTCACTCGGCGGATGAGTGCATCTCCTTGCGTAAAAAGGTCGCTAGGTTGCTCGCACAGGGGCTCCTGCATGACGTCATCTCGGAACGAGCCAAAGCCACCATGGAGTGACGAGATCAGGTAAAACATGACAAACCTCCGTCTCCTGTCCACACAAAAATTGTCAAAACTATTTCAGGTGGTTCGGACGTATGTGGAAACACGTACTCCACGGCCAAACGACATGCAAAGGAAAGCAAAGGCAGTAAGCCCGAAACGCCGGAGTTCAGACCAAACAAGGTCTCCGATCTCCCGACAATCACGTTTGATGAATCCGATGCCGACGGATCGGAAAGCCATCACGATGGTCTGGTAATCTCTTTATCTATCGGAAACTGTTTGATACGTAGAGTACTAATCGATACAGGAAGTTCGACCAATCTCTTGACCTTCGACGCCCTCAAAGGGATGGGTCTGGGTGAGGATGACCTG
Source organism: Rheum nobile (assembly GCA_027886185.1). Classification (NCBI taxonomy): domain Eukaryota; kingdom Viridiplantae; phylum Streptophyta; class Magnoliopsida; order Caryophyllales; family Polygonaceae; genus Rheum; species Rheum nobile. The sequence goes on along the minus strand of WOAB01000644.1, from coordinate 10,603,544 downwards.
ATCAAGAAATCGACTCCACTAGTCGGATTCAGTGGAGAAGTTAAACACACTATCGGCGAAATCGTTCTCACAACGTACGCCGGAGGAGTCAACCAACAGGTGAAATTTCTAGTCCTAGATTGCCCGTCTCCCTATAATTGCATTATTGGCAGGCCATGGATACACGCTATGAAGGAGGTACCTTCGACGTACCACCAAATCATCAAGTTCCCTACCATGTGGGGAGTCCAAGAAATCAAGGGAGACCAGAGGGCGGCCAAGGAATGATACGTCGCCTCCATGAAAAGCACCGTCGAGCATAAGGTCGCATAGCAATCACAGAGCGGCGAAGGACCTAATCGATACGTCGAACCAGAAATGAAAAAACTCGACGAGATCGTACTAGATCCTTCAAAGCCAAACCAAACGGTAAGGGTCGGGTCGGACCTGGACGACTCGACTAGACAACAAATTCTTGATTTTCTCAGATCCAATACTGATTGTTTTACATGGTCCCATGAAGACATGGTCGGTATATCTCCAAACATTATTACTCATAAGTTGAACGTAGATCCATCTCACCCCCCCTGTAAAGCAAAAGCGCAGAAAATTCGCCCCAGAGCGAAACAAGATCGTCAACGACGAAGTCAAGAGCTTGTTGGAAATAGGAAAAATAAGGGAAGTCAACTACCCCGAGTGGCTGGCCAACGTGGTCGTAGTCCAAAAGAAGAATGGCAAATGGAGAGTCTGCATCGACTTCACCGACCTCAACAAAGCCTGCCCTAAAGACTCATTCTCACTTCCTCACATCGACGTCATGGTTGACGCGACGGCAGGACACGAAATATTAACCTTCATGGACGCGTTCAGCGGCTATAATCAAATCCTCATGGAACCCGAGGACCAAGAGAAAACGTCATTCATCACAAGCCAAGGTATCTATTGTTACAAAGTAATGCCCTTCGGACTAAAAAATGCAAGGGCTACTTATCAACGATTGGTCAACAAGATGTTTAAAGACCAGATCGGGGACACGACGAAAGTCTACATAGACGACATGCTGGTCAAATCAAAAAACAAGGAAGATCATATTGACCACCTTTGCGACAGCTTCGAGGTACTAAAAAGATATAACATGAAATTAAATCCTATGAAATGCTCTTTCGGGGTGTCGTCAGGAAAGTTCTTGGGGTACATGGTGACGCAAATAGGAATAGAAGCCAGCCCAAAACAGGTCAAGGCCCTCATCAACCTCTGATCCCCCTGATGCGTCAAGGACGTGCAAAAATTGACAGGTCGGATAGCAGCTCTGAACAGATTCATCTCGAAGTCATCCGACAAGTGCAAACCCTTTCACGACGCTCTCAAGAAGAACAAACCCTTTCAGTGGACGAAAGAGCACGAAGGTGTATTTCAAGACCTAAAGAAATACCTTGCCAGTCACATGTTGCTAACCAAACCCAAGGACGATGAGCCACTATTGCTATATCTAGCAGTATCGGAGTCCGCCGTGAGCGCAGTACCGGTCAGAGAAGAGGATGGCAAGCAATCGCCGATATACTATGTCAGTCGAACGTTACTGCCAGCAGAAACAAGGTACTCGTCGCTAGAAAAACTTGTACTATCACTGGTAATGGCATCGAATAAACTCAAACCATATTTCGAATCCCATACTATAATTGTCCGCACTAATCATCCCATGAGAGCAATCATGAGGAAACCTGAGTTCACAGGACGAATGGCCAAGTGGGCCATACACCTCAGCGGCTATGACATCGAGTACGAACCCAGAACATCGATCAAGTCGCAAGCCCTGGCTGACTTTGTGGCAGACTTCAGCCCGACCCTAGAGAAAGAAACCACCAAGGAAGCAACACAGTTACTCGCGATGGGGGAAACAGGTAAATGGGAGCTCCACACAGATGGTGCGTCGCACGCTAGAGGATCGGGCTAGGGGTCGTGCTGAAATCGCCACAAGGGGACAAGATAGCCCAGGTCGTGAGATGCGAATGGGACTCAAACAACAACGAAGCTGAATACGAAGCACTTATATTTGGACTCATCCTGGCCCGTGACCTAGGAGTCCAGGAAATTGAAGTCATTTGCGACTCCCTCTTAGTCGTAAACCAAATACAAGGGTCGTACAATGCAAAGGACGTCATGATGATAGCTTACCTAGGAGTGGCCAAGAAGTTGATCGACCAATTCCAAATGTTCGACATCAGACAGGTACCCAGAGATCTTATGATGTGATCCGAGCCCACCTAGGTCCGCCTTCCCATGGTCTGCCTCGATCGGCGGTCTGACCCAGCGGCCCAGCCCACGGTCTGCCTCAATCGGCAGTTTGACCGCTGGCGCCCTGATCACAGAGCAGGGCTGCAGCCCCTGCACCCCAACCTGGAGGGAGGCTTGCGCCTGTTAATCCTCCAGGATGTTGGTGGAGGGAATCGAACCAATGACCCTTTGATATGAGAGCAGTGGAATACCCATCATATCAGCCCTTCGGATCTATGAAGCCTCTGTGCAAGAATTGCTCGAAATGTTGGCGAAATGGTCCGATCTCCAAAGGTGAAGAACAAGGCAACTTCGGCTCTTTTTAGGGTTTTTGGGGGTGATCGATGGAGACGATTATATGGAGGATGGAAGTGATGGATAAGAAATCTCCTTATGGCTAGATTTGACACACTCGTCACAAGAGAAAGACCTAGAGAAATTCGAGATACAACTCACTCAATTCTCTCAAGGGGTTTCAATTCGATTTGACTCACAAATTGAAGAACAAAAAGAAAAGCTCTAAAACTGAAATACTTCTGATCTTTGATTCAATTCAACCTCCAAATACAATGCCAAATGTTTTCCTAATAACCCTAAACATTACGGTTACTAAATAAATTAGAGAAAAACACTAAAAATACCCACTAAAGCAATTACGTGCCCACTAACTAAAACAAACTTAATAGGCAATTTAGGTAATTAAATTTAAAGTCTAAAAATGTCTAAAATCACAATATTAAACCGGCAATAACATTCATCCTCCAATTGGGCTTCACGTGGGCTTTTAACCCGGGTGTGGCCGCCGGCGCCGAGAAACCCGGAGAGGGTTTTAAGGCCTAGGACCGGGCGGGGCTCGGTTTGGCTCGGCACTCCTTGAGCCACTGGACCTCCCTTGAGCTGGTGATGTAGTAGGTGAGCTCGGGCTCGAGTGATTGAGCCAGGTGTGGGCTCGTGCCTATACTCCTCCTCACGTGCGGCCGTAATTCTAGGGCTAGCTCTGGGGCTCTGCAAAGGTGGCACTGGCTCGGCGCTTGGGACTCCATTGATCTGGGATGACTCCATGGGAGCTGTGGAAGCCTTGGTGTCCGAGGGAGATGGTGGTTTGTCGGGAGAACTCGCCATGTGGGCCGGCGGAGAATTAGGGTTTGCCGGCGGGCTCGGCCATGGTGGCTTTGGCTTTGTCTCCACTTGAAAGATGGGCACTTCACTGGCCATATTCATATCATCCTCCCTCCCTTGAAAGGGATTCGACCTCGAATCCAGTTCGTCAAGGTCTTTATCTCCTTCTAAGCAATAGCTATCCTTATGTGGGGCGCCTTCCTCTCCAGGCTCAAATGGGACCATCCCGGACTCCAGCTTTGAGCGCTTGATGTGTTTGTCCTTTTTACCTACAATAAACCCACTAGAGACTCTATGCCACACCACAACCTTTTCATTAATAGGGTTAGTCTCATAAAATGCAATGAAAGGTTGAGAACATGCAATGAATTGAAGAATAAGAGGCTTGGATAAGAGCATATGATTGAGAGTTCCTCCCTTGTCTCTAATTGCCAAATTCCTATGTGCATACTCTACTTGTTTGTTGATTGTCTTTTTCTCCCTAGCCACAACATGCAATTTCTCTAAACCCTCCCCATTCTCAACGGATATCCTAGTAGAAATAGGTGCAAGATAAGGAGAAGAGAGTTTAGGAGTCAAACCGAATTCTTCCCGTGAAGTGATTACATTCGGTGGAGGTTGATGGACCCTTTCCCGTAAGGCTACACCCACCAATGGAAGAGATGATTCGGCCAAAGGAAGAATTTGGACGCCACTCCCTTGGGACACCTCTTGAGATTAGCTCGGTGATGGGTCGTGAGCAAGATCCCACTTCTCCTCCATGACCTTCATGAAGGCAGCCTTCTCATCTCGAATGGTTTTCAAGAGTTGTCGAGTTTGCTCCTCGGCTTGGCGACCTTGATCTTCGGCTTCCTTCTTGGCGGATTGTATTGCCAATAGTAGTGTTTTCAAGGTGATCTCCGAAGCCATGTCTTTGTCCTTGGATCTCGACATAGTGTCCTACACAAAGAAAACCCAAGCACAACAGCCCACAAGAAAGAAGACAACAAGTGATACCCTAGCTAGTAAGCAAGCTACAAAATTCAGTTTTAAACCAAAGAAAATTCGTAACTTTACTAGCTCAAAACTTGGTTAAGGTAGGGCTGTCTAGATGCTCAAATTGACTCCAAAGACAAGATAAAATTGCACCACAACTTTAAGTTAATCCTTGTGCTAAGTCCACAACTTTCACAACACAAATGCAAGTACTTAGCCTCTGAAATTCCTTTACACAAGTTGAGTGACAATTCTGGCCGAATAACAACAATGAGGAGCTTCACAATATATCAAACGAAAGGAAAATTCAACACAAGATATCAAGCTTTGAACAACCACTTTTCCAAGCCAAGTCTTTTTCTTTGTTGTTTTAATGGCTTGACTCATCCGGTTTTTGTTTTTCTTTTGATTTTCGTCACTTTTTTTTTTTGAACACTAGAACAACTTAATAAACTGAAAATACAGAATTGATGGTCGGAATCAACACTTAGGATATTCAAGACTTTTCCTACGCAAGAATGAAGATCGGTTGCTTCGATTTGCACAAGAATAACCCTAGGTTGATTAAATGCCAAATACAAATATAAAAGACTCAAAATTACTTAGACTAAATGCACTAATTAGGGCAGGCTGGTTGATGCAAATTGAAAGCCGAAATTTAAATTTCAAACGCATGTAACAAATGCAACAACAAACCCTAAAATCTAGGAAGAAAATACTAACAACTCCCCCTAATGATGCACGGCTGTTTAGACTCTAAACAAACTGCAAAATCTCACCCTTCCTCCCTTCAATGCAGACTCAAGACACGGACACACACAAACAAGGAAGAAAGACACAAGAAATCCTACGAACTCTAGAGATGCAACAATGCAAGGCACGAAAATGGAGAGCAAGTAAACTTCCGATTTTTCTTAAGATTTAAAGCCAAATTTAGAGCAAATACTTACTTAGCTCTGATACCAAATGATGGCCCTTCGGATCTATGAAGCCTTTGTGCAAGAATTGCTCGAAATGTTGGTGAAATGGTCCGATCTCCAAAGGTGAAGAACAAGGCAACTTCGGCTCTTTTTAGGGTTTTTGGGGGTGATCGATGGAGACGATTATATGGAGGATGGAAGGGATGGATAAACAATCTCCTTATGGCTAGATTTGACACACTAGTCACAAGAGAAAGACGTAGAGAAATTCGAGATACAACTCACTCAATTCTCTCAAGGGGTTTCAATTCGATTTGACTCACAAATTGAAGAACAAAAAGAAAAGCTCTAAAACTGAAATACTTCTGATCTTTGATTCAATTCAACCTCCAAACACAATGCCAAATGTTTTCCTAATAACCCTAAACATTATGGTTACTAAAGAAATTAAAGAAAAACACTAAAAATACCCACTAAAGCAATTACGTGCCCACTAACTAAAACAAACTTAATAGGCAATTTAGGTAATTAAATTTAAAGTCTAAAAATGTCTAAAATCACAATATTAAACCGGCAATAACATTCATCCTCCAATTGGGCTTCACGTGGGCTTTTAACCCGGGTGTGGCCGCCGGTGCCGAGAAACCCGGAGAGGGTTTCAAGGCCTAGGACCGGGCGGGGCTCGGTTTGGCTCGGCACTCCTTGAGCCACTAGACCTCCCTTGAGCTGGTGATGCAGTAGGCGAGCTCAGGCTCGAGTGATTGAGCCAGGTGTGGGCTCGTGCCTATACTCCTCCTCACGTGCGGACGCAATTCTAGGGCTAGCTCTAGGGCTCGGCAAAGGTGGCACTGGCTCGGCGCTTGGGACTCCATTGATCTGGGATGACTCCTTGGGAGTTGTAGAAGCCTTGGTGTCCGAGGGAGATGGTGGTTTGCCGGGAGAACTCGCCATGTGGGCCGGCGGATAATTAGGGTTTATCGGCGGGCTCGGCCATGGTGGCTTTGGCTTTGGCTCCACTTGAAAGATGGGCACTTCACAGGCCATATTCATATCATCTTAACTCTCAAGATGACGCACTAGCCAATCTGGGGTCCGTCCTGGATCCAAAGGAATTTCCGAACATCCCATTGGCAGACGTCATGACACCAGCTGTCCCGGAAACACCCAAGGAGTCGATCACAACATTAGAGGAACTTGTCACGATGAAGATAGGCGACCGACCAGAAGAAGACATTGTCAGCGCTCATGACGACTGGACACTACCTTACATCAAATGGCTAAGAGACGGCATCCTACCCAACGACAAAACAGAAGCAAAAAGGCTGAAGGTACAAGCACTTTCTTTCGATATCATAAATAACATCTTGTACAAAAGATCTGTCACAGGGATACTCCTACGATGCCTCAAGACTCCAAAAGTCGGACGTATCTTACAATCATTACATGAAGGAGAATGTGGAAACCACACCGGTGGACGAAGCCTCTCGGGAAAAGCCTTGTGAAACGGATACTACTGGCCCACAATGAATAGAGACGCGATGGAGTACACCAAGAAGTGTGACGCCTGTCAACGACACGCACCCGTTCTTCATCAACCCTCGGAACTCCTCCATCCGACTCTGGCACCGTGGCCCTTCATGAGATGGGGAATGGACATCATCGGGAAACTCCCACCTGTGTCGGGTCAACGAGTCTTCTTCCTTGCCATGACAGATTACTTCTCTAAATGGATCGAAGCTGAAGCCTACCGAGAGGTAAAAGATCAACACATCATTTCATTTATAAAACGCAATATCTTGTGCAGATTTGGCGTCCCATCAGAAATCGTATGCGACAATGGCTCCCAGTTCATCAGTCATAAGACTCGAGCCTTTTGCGACCAATGGAACATCAAATTGGTCACCTCCACCCCTCGGTATCCACAATCCAACGGACAAGCCGTGTCCAGCAACAAAATCATCATCAACAACCTCAAGAAATGCCTCATAGGGGCTAAAGGCAAATGGGCAGACGAACTCCCATTCATTCTCTGGTCCGACATGACCACTCTAAAGAACGCGACCGGACAGTCGCCATTTTCACTCGTCTATGGAAGCGAAGCAGTCATCCCCGCCGAGCTATTGGTTCCAACTGCTCGTTACAGCCTTCAGACGAACGAACAGAACAACGTCGAACTAGCACACAACTTGGACACAACAGATGAGACTAGAGAAAAAACCAGGATTAGAATGGTCAGGCTCCAACAACAGGTCGCAAGAAGTTATAACAAGAACATCCGAGCCAAAGTCTTCAAAGTTGGAGATTGGGTCCTCAGAAAAACATTCCAGAACACCAAGAATCCGATTGACGGAAAGCTCGCACCCTAGTGGGAAGGACCCTACCTAGTCAAATAAGTAGTCGGACAAGGGGCGTACCACTTAGAAGACAAAGACGGACGACCAATCCTGAGAAGTTGGAACGTGACACACCTAAAGTTATACCACTTCTGAACTAGTAAGGTAAAACACTAACGTCATTTCACCTATCGTACATTACCTGTTGCCGTAAGCATGACTCTATTTCTTCAAACTGAGCATTTACATCAAGTAAGGACATTTTCCTTGCAAACCTAAGTACAGGACGACATCAACATACACACTGGATCCAGTCACAAACAAAAGCGCTTACACTACATTTACACGATCGATCGGAACACGGGGAGATCAACAAACAGGCACGTCGTCACACTGTCTGCCTTACAAAATACATAAGGTTAGGACACCTTATTACATTTACGCAATAGAAACATATTGCTTTTTCCTCCTCGGCTTAAAGTCATGACTCAACATAAACACATACATTTACAGGCCTCCTTTTTCACATACGTACGGCAAGCCCTACTCGACGGAGCACACGGGCAAACCCGACATACAAAACAAATGCGTCATCAACAAACTTCTCTAGAAAAGTCTGACGAAACATACGGATATACAAATGTACGATCCTTTGTAAAAAATAGATTGCATCAAATAAAAGTCTAAGCATTTTTTACAAATATGCGACCCGCGATGGTGGACGGGTCGCCAAAACACATTATTCGCCTACACGCATGTAGGACTTCGAGTCAATCCACTAAACACATTCTGCGACCCACGATGATGGACGGATCGCCAAAACAAACAATATCCTACCCACACACCGGTGGGATCACAAGTCAGATTACAAAAAAAAAAACAATCAAGGATCGAGGTCTGTGGCGTTACCTTTAGCAGGGACCAAGTCAGGAGAAGGCTAGGGCTCAATTGATTTGGTGACGCCAGAGTGGGCCTCGTCCTCGCCGGCACTTTCATCCAAAGATTCCTCTCCGACACCGGCCAAGTGGAAGAGCTCCGAGCCCGAATTCCCCTTCGGAAACAAGGTCTCCATGTTTTCCTTCTCCGCCTTCAAATCCCAGGTCCCCTGCTTGCCTTCTTCGGACTCCTCCATCATTTCGACACGCGGCTTCAACGCGTAAAAAGCGCCTACGTCGCCTGCGATCCGACCAACCTCAATCCGAGCTTGCTTCACCTTCTCTTCGACACCCGATTGGCTCTCGCCAAGCTCTCTCCAACACGCATACAAGTCATCTTGGCAATTCTTTAACTCCCTGACAAAGCGGCGCTCAGCCTCCCTACAACGGCTCTCAGCTCCTTCCAACTTGGTCTTCAAAGACGCAAGGTCGGACTCTGACCTAGCAGCCCTATCCTCGGCCTTCGTGACCATTACTTTGACACCAGAATACGCCCCCAAGAGGTACTGAAAAGTCTAGAAGAAAACAAAGCCAGTCAAATTTTCATCCGGCTGCGAGAAAGAAAAACAAAAAAGACACATCAAGACGACTTACCCTCCACGCAGAACATCCCGCTTCACCAATACAGTCCAGGGGAGAGACGTCATCGACTTCAGACTTCAAAGTCGAGTCCTGGGCATGGAAAAGGTCGACAATTGACCGACTGTATCGATCTTCTCGACTCCACGAGCAGTCATCCCCTTCTTCTTTGGAGTCGCCACCGCCTTCACGTCGCCGGAAGAAGCGCCTGCCTCTCTTTTCGAGCCGACTTTGGCCGGGAGCGACGACCCCGCCGGCGTCGATTTACTCGACGAGGCCCTGGACGCCGCCATCCTTTGCTCAATCAGGCCCTTCCCAGACACTCCCTTCAAATGGGCACTCGACCGACCAGCCGGGGATGCTGACACGATAGACAATACACGAATCACAAGCAGACGATAAAATAAAAAAGATATACAAGTGTCACAATCAAAACTCATACTTAACCCGAGAAGATGAAACAGTCGACATGACGTCCTGAGTAGTGGGAGAAGTCGACAACAAGTTGACGTTTACAAATTTCCGCTCCGACGCAGGGATGCTAAGGATGATCTTCGTCAGGCCTTCTGACTGATTATTCGCCTCCAATTCTTCAGCCTTAGGAACTATAAAAAAGAAAAGTCAAGCAAGGGGTTAAAACACGTAAAACAGGCAGAGAGAGGTCGAACACATACTCTCGACTCGCCACTCCGACAACTAGTCACCCCCATTATCCAGATATGAACGCTCGACAAAGAAAAACTTTGACCCCCAACCGCGGTCGTTTACGTCCAAATTGAGCACCAGAGGCTTCCGACCCGAGCGAATACACAACCGGATGCAAGAAGAACTCTTCGACCCCAGCGAGTAGTTGTACTACATGGCAACAAGTCCAGAACCCTAAGAATTTGCCACGCTTGTGGCATGATTTGACACGGCGCAAGCGCCAAAGTCACTAAGAAGTCCCTAACAAGGGGGGAGAAAGGAAACTTATGGCCAACCCTAAACGGGTAAGCGTAAAAACAAACCCGTCCCTCGTAGCGAGCATCGGCCCTCTCGTCTAGATGCGACAGCCTTGCGACCGTCTCAGGAGGAAAGCCTCCAACTTGGAGGATCTGCTCTAACTCCGCCTCCGACAAAGTCCCCGTCACAGCGTCTGCCTCCTTCAAAATGAAAAGGGAGGGAACCTCGTTCTTGCTCGAGTTCGAGCGTGTAGTAGACGACTCAGAAGACTCGCTGGAGACCATTTCTAAAACGGAGAGAGGAGGAAATCGAAGAGCAATTTTGAAAAACCTAAAGAGACCTACCAGATGAAGAAACAAAGGAAGAAGATGAAGTCAAATCGTCAGAAGGCTGATTCGAATTTATGAAGGGAGACGGCAGGTTGTAGAAACGTCCCATCATGCCGCACGATTACCGCCACGTAGCCCTCGTCTGATGCGCCAAAATCGGAAGGTGGAGATCGTGTGAGGGGAAGTCGTTTGGACTCCACTCTATAGCAGCCTTGAGTCCAAAACAACTTGGTGCTATTGTTGGGCCCATCATTCTCCAAGAGGATCAAACGAGAAAGTTGGGCCAAGATCCAAACGGAGTCGGAAGCCAAGAGAAACCAGGAGGAGGCGTCGAACATTCCTCAGACGCGTAGGATCCAACCAATTCTGAAGATCTCGCCCAGTACATTAAATGCTTGAATCGATGGCAACGGCTATGGCATTAAACACAGAGATAATGTTGGCAATCAAGAGCAAATCCCGAAGATCTCGCCCATATATAATAAGAATTATTGAAAATGATGAAGTAACATACACAAGATGACAATTACCATATATAGATCACGATAAGGCAAGTAATGGACACACATGTCTACATCCTGCATTCGAGAACTTGCTCCAAAAAGAACTTGAGAGTGCACCCGATCTAGCTCATTCTCCTCGGAATATCGCTCAGTCACCACCGGTCGAGTCACAGAATCACAGATCAAACAGGATCCGATCTTTTGTCCTCCAAGGATAAGTTGTACTTCGAACTGATTCAATCATCAATAGATCAATAAAATTACCTTGTTATTTCGTATCTATTCTTTATTTGTTGATTGTCTGTTTGGTTTGGATTGATTTCTATTACCCGATCGACTCGTTACCCCGTCTAAGGCGATTTAGGTCGTCCGATCTTTTCGCCCCAAAACAGTCACCATTCTCACTCGTCTACGGAAGTGAAGCGGTCATTCTCGCCGAGCTATTGGTTCCGACGGCCCGTTACAGTCTTCAGACGAATGAACAAAACGACATCGAGCTAGCACACAACTTAGACACAGCAGATGAGACTAGAGAAAAAGCCAGAATTAGAATGGTCAGGTTCCAGCAACAGGTCGCAAGAAGTTACAAAAAAAATGTTCGAGCCAAAGTCTTCAAAGTTGGTGATTGGGTCCTTAGAAAGACATTCCAGAACACCAAGAATCTGACCGACGGAAAGCTCGCACCTCAGTAGGAAGGACCCTACCTAATCAAATAAGTAGTCGGACAAGGAGCATACCAATTGGAAGACAAAGACGGACGACCAATCCCGAGAAGTTGGAACGCAACACACCTAAAGTTATACCACTTCTAGACCAGCAAGGTAAGGCACTAACGTTCTTTCACCTACCATATACTATTTGTTGTTACAAACACAATTCTATTCCTTGAAACTGAGCATTCACATCTAGTAAGGACATTTTTCCTTGCAAACCTAACTACAAGACGACATCGACATACACACTGGATCCAGTCACAAACAAAAGCGCTTATACTACATTTACACGATCGATCGGAACACGGGGACATGAACACCATAGGCACGTCGGCACACCGCCTGCCTTACACAATACATAAGGTTAAGACACCTTATTACATTTACGCAATAGAGACATATTGCTTTCCTCCTCGGCATAACACTATGTCATGACTAAACATAAACACATACATTTGCAGGCCTCCTTCTTTACATACATACGGCAAGCCCTACTCGACGGAGCACACGGGCAAACCCGACATACAAATCAAAGGCGTCAATGACAAACTTCTCTAGAAGAGTCCGACGAAACATACAAACACATAAAAAAGTTTGACCCTTTGTAAAAACGGATTACGTCAATAAAAGTCTAAGCATTTTTTACATACATGCGACCCGCGATGATGGACGGGTCGCCAAAATATATTGTCTGCCTACACAAACATAGGACTTCAAATCATCCACAAACACATTATGCGACCCGCGATGGTAGACGGGTCGCCAAAACAGAAAACATCCTACCCACACACAGGTGGGGTCACAAGTCAATTATGAAAAATAGTCAAAGGTCTGGCATCGCGGCATTACCTTCAGCAGGGGCCGGATCGGTGGAAGGCTAGGGCTCGAGCGGCACGGTATCGACAGAATGGACCTCGTCTTCACCGGTACTTTCGTCTAGAGATTCCTCTCCGATGCCGGCCAATTGGAAAAGCTCCGAGCCAGGATTCCCCTTTGGAGACAAGGTATCCATGGTCTCTTTCTCCGCCTTCAAATCCCAGGTCTCCTGCTTACCCTCTTCAAACTCCTCGATCATCTCGACACGCGACTTCAACGCATAGAAATCGCCTACGTCGCCTGTGACCCGACCAGCCTCAATCCTAGCCTACTTCACCTTCTCCTCAACACTTGACTGGCTCTCACTAAGCTCCCTCCGACAAGCATCCAAGTCATCTTGGCAATTCTTCAGCTCCCTAACGAAGCGGCGCTCAGCGTCCCTAAAACGGCTCTCAGCTCCTTCCACCTTGGTCTTCAAAGACGCCAGATCGGACTCTGACCTAGTAGCCCTATCCTCGGCCTTAGTGGCCATCTCTTTGACACCAGAATACGCCCCCAAGAGAAACTGGAAAGTCTGAAAAAAGACAAGATCGAAACAATCAAGGTTCCACCCGACTATAAGAAAGAAAACAAACAAACTTGAGATCCGCCAAGACGACTTACCTTCCACGCAGAGCACCCCGCTTCACCAATACAGTCCAAGGGAGAGACGCCATCAACTTCAGATTTCAGAGTCGGGTCCTGAGCATGAAAGAGATCGGCAATCGATCGATCGACCGCGTCGATCTTCTCGACTCCATGAGCAGCCGTCGCCTTTTTCTTTGGAGTGTCCACCACCTTCACATTCCCAAAAGAAGCACTTGCCTTCCTTTTTGAGCCAACTTTGGCTGGGAGCGACGACTCTACCGGCATCGATTTACTCGACGAGGCCCTGGCCGCCACCAACCTTTGCTTTATCAGACGTTTCCCAGACACTCCCTTCAAACGGGCACTCGACCGACCCGTCGGAGACGCTGACACGACAAACAAAACATAAATCACAAGCAGACGACTAAAAATACATGAGTCAAACAAAAACTCACACTTGACCTGAGACGATGAAACAGTCGACATAACGTCCTGAGTAGTGGGGGAGACCGACAACAGGTTGACGTTTATGAACTTCTGCTCCGACGCAGGGATACTAAGAATAATCTTTGTCAGACCTTCTGACTAAGCATCCGCTTCCAACTCTTCAGCCTCAGGGACTACAAAAAAGAAGAGTTAAGCAAAGGGTTAAAACACATAAAACAGGCAAAGAGAAGTCGAATACGTACTCTCAACTCGCCACTCCGACAGCAGAAACGAATAGTCGCCCCCTTCTCTAGAGACGAACGCTCGACGAAGAAAAACTTCGACCCCCATCCACGATCGTTTACATCTAAGTTGAACACCAAGGGCTTTCGACCCGGACGAATATGCAACTGGACACGAGAAGAACTCTTTGACCCTATAGAATAGTTGTACCACAGGGCGTCGAAGTTAAAACCAGCCCTAGACTGAACATTCAACAAATCTAAATCCCTAAGGATCCTCCACGCCTGCGGCATGACCTGACACGGCGTAAGCGCCAGGGTCGCTAAAAAATCCCTAACAAGAGGGGAGAATGGAAACGTATGGCCAATCCTAAATGGGTAAGCATAGAAACAAACCCATCCCTCGTAGCGAGCGTCGGCTCTCTCGTCTGGATACGGCAACCTTGCGACCGTCTCCGGAGGATAGCCTCCGACCTGAAGGATCTGCTCCAACTCCGCCTCCGACAGAGTCCCCGTCAGAGCATCTGCCTCCTTCAGAAGGAAAAGGGGGGGCCTCATTCTTGCTCGAGTTCGAGCAAGTAGCAGTCGACTCGAAAGATTCACTGGAAACAAAGGAAGAAGATGAAGCCAAACCGTCAGAAACTTGAGTTTTGAGGTGCCATCTGGATGGGTTTAGAGCACAATTGTGGAGTTGAGAGTTAGAGACGAGAAGTGAAGAAATCATGGGATTTACAGAGGTTTGAAGTGCATTGAAGAGTAGAAGAACAGTGGGCTGAATTCAAATGGTTCGTTCTCTCTACTCAGATGTCCAAATGGAGTGATTCCAATTCGAGGAGTTATATCTTGAAGTATACTACAAGTCCTCAAAATTTGAGCACCATCCGAGTTGGGAATCAAAAGTTATGGCGTTTGTACGGAAGTGTCGCAGAAGCTGGAGAAGTCGTCGCCACCGCACCCGCGGTGGGATGGCCGCACCCGCGGCGAGCACAACAGATGCCACTGGAATCCCACCGCACCCAGCAGTGGGAGCCACCGCATCCGCGGTGGCGACGCGCTGAAGACCTTTTCCGGATTTATTTCCGAGTTTTTATTTCCCGTTTTATTTTATTTCCGAGACTTTGTTTCCAAGTTTGTTTATTTCTTTTCTTTATTTCTGAATTATTTCTTTAGTATTTAAGTTAAGTTTAAGACTCTTTTAGAGAGAGGATCTACTAAAAACCCTAGTTGCCACCTTTCTATGTTTTTGCTCACAAACCCTAATGGAGAACTAAACCTCCATTGTTGCACTTGATAGTTTGAAGCCAGCAATTGATTGGTTGTGAGTTTTCTACTCTTGTTCTATTTCCTATCTAGTTGTATTAATTCTCTTGTGCTTGATTGATTATTGGTTTATGTTGATTTATCTAGAGTAGCTACCTAGGTCTATTGATATCTTCCTGATTGCTAGGACTTGTGATTCCGGGTTCGGGTTGCATATCTAGTAGCAAGCACGATTGTTGCGTATAGGGGATCTGAGCGCTTCATCGTGAGAGAGAGTTAATTGCATGCTTATAGTAACGGATTGTTTCTATTGCATGTATCTTGTTGAATCCTTGTTTGATTGCTATTTCTTTATTGAGTCTTGAAGGTTTTCGGATTTGATTTAGTAATAAGTACTATTAGGGCTGGTAGAACTAATAGTTATCTATGATCGGGATAAGAACAACTATAGGAATATTAAGAACTTGAGATTGATAGAATTCTGTGATCGACCTTTCTATTGTTGTGTGGATCTTTGTTAAGTGTGGCGCTTTTTCCCTTATTATTCTCAACCGTTATTTGCAAACTTGTTTACTTGCTTTGTTTACTTTGGTTACGAAAAACACAAACAACCCCCCCCCCCCCCCCCCCCTAGTTCCTAGTTGGTGACTTGCGAATTATAGAATAGATAACCTGACTCCCTGTGGGATCGACCCTGACTTGCTTGCTATACTCTGTAGTAGGTACTTTAGGATTTATTTTATAGGCATACGACTTTTAGCCCTGTCAAATTTGGCGCCGTTGCCGGGGAGTCAAATTTTATGTTTTTGTGATTTGTTTGTTGCCTACCTTGGTGTGGACCTATCTTATGGTCCACACTCGTGCTACTAATTCACCTCTTCTTGATTTAGATCTAGAGATTGAGAGAACTTTGTCCCAGGATCGTAGAGTAAACCGTACTTTGGTTTTTGACAACCCTGCATTTGAGATGGGTGACGCGGATAGAACGTTGAGACAGTTGACTGCGCCCGACCTGCAACAGCAACCTTTGGTTGTGACTATTCCTGCTATAGGAGCGGGCATAAACTTTGAGTTGAAGCCGGGGCTGATTCATTTGCTCCCATCTTTCCATGGACAGGCTGGAGAGGACCCAATCAAACACATGGGTAAATTCCACACAGTCTGCATGAGCATGAAACCCGCGAACGTTACTGAGGAGCAAATAAAGATGAGAGATTTTGGGTTTACTCTGAAAGACACTGCTGATGACTGGTATTACCATCTTCCTACTGGGAGCATTGACACGTGGACCAAGCTTCATAAGGCGTTTCTCGAGAAATATTTCCCTGCAAAGAAGGCAAACAGTTTGAAAAAGGCTATTAGCAACATTGAGCAGGAAGTTGACGAGAGCCTGTATGATTACTATGAGCGTTTCAAAAGACTTTGCTCAAGCTGTCCATTCCACGGGTATTCCAACCAGGATCTGGTACTTCATCTCTATAATGGGCTGCTGGACAACGAAAGGAGAATTGTCGACGCTGCATGTGGTGGCAATATTCTCAACACAACACCGACAGCTGCTATGGAAAAAATTCAGGAGATGGCAGAGGGCACTAGAAATTTCGGTAGAGCCTCTAGCAAGAGAGGAGTCAATGCTGCTGACTTTGGTCGCTCTGCGTATGCCAGTGATATTGCTAAGTTGAAGAACATGGTGAGGAGACTTACGCTGCAAGGGACTCCTCAACAACTGAAAGCGTGTGGGGTCTGTGCCGATCAATTCCACCCCACTGACGCATGTCCTCAACTACAAGATGATTCGCCTGCTGAAGTAAACGCTGTAGGAGGTTATGGAGATCCAAGACCTCGGCATGATCCCTACTCCAACACTTATAATACGGGATGGAGAGACCACCCAAATTTTAGATGGAGGGATCAACAACAACAGCCTCAGTTTCAACAACAACAGCAGCCAAGACCTCAATTTCTACAAAGGTCGCAAGATCCACAACCTGATGCGTCTCCTTCAACTGCAGATATGCTCCAAGCCTTGACGAAACATTTCACTACTCATGTTCAAGCCACAACGTCAAGCATAAAGAATTTGGAAATGCAGGTGAGCCAAATGGCTGAAGCCATCACGAGGATCGATGCAAAGATGTCGGGAAATCTACCCTCTCAAACGGTAGTTAACCCACGGGCAAATGTTAGTGCGGTAACCCTTAGAAGTGGAAAGCAATTGCATGTCGATCCTAGTGCTGAAGAGGACGACTCAGGAAAAGAGGGTATTCTGGAGAATGACCGCACCCAGCGGCAAGGTGACCGCACCCGCGGCGAGCATGATTTGGAAAAACAGAATGTTCTGTCAAGTTCACCGCACCCCGCAGTGGCACCCACCGCACCCAGCGGTGGCGGTACTGTTTCTCGAGAAAAATCTGGGGATCCACCGCACCCGGCGGTGACCTCTGGCCGCACCCGTGGCGAGACTTCTGGAGCTGTTGCTGAGCCTTATGTGGACACCTACGTTCGTCTATACTTTCCTCCTCTCGGTTCCGAGAAGCCACCCGCCCCTTTTCCAGAGGCGCTCAAGGAGAGAAGGGTAGTCAACGACAAGGACCTCTTTGAGACGTTCAGCAAGTGTGAGGTCAACATCCCATTGCTCAAGCTTGTTAAAAGCATTCCCAAGTATGCTAAGTTCTTGAAGGAGTTGTGCACGATAAAGAGGAACCAAAAGCAGAAGAAAAAGAAGCAGGTCTAGGTGAGCGAGCAAGTATCTGCTGTATTTCAAAAGCGTTTGCCCAAGAAGTGCAGTGATCCAGGTATGTTCTCTATCCCTTGCATCATTGGTGAGACAAAGATTGATAAGGCTATGCTAGATCTTGGTGCTGCTATTAATGTCTTACCATTGTCGTTCTATGAGTCCCTTGGTCTGCCACCACTACAGGACACTAGACTAGTTATTCAATTAGCTGATGGAACCAATGTCTACCCGAAAGGGGTTGTTGAGGATGTCCTTGTTATGGTAGATACGCTGATTTTCCCCACTGATTTTTATGTTCTTGATATGGATGGTGGTACAGGTGCACATATGATGTTAGGTAGACCTTTCATGAAAACTGCAAATACCACAATTGATGTTAGAAGTGGGAAATTAACTATGGAATTTGATGGGGATAGAGTTGAATATAACATATATGATATGAAACCCGTCATTAACACCTCTTTGAACTTTGTTGATGTAATGAGTCCTAACCCTTTGGATGAATTGCAACCTATACTAGAGGATCCCATAGTTGACTTGCTTGTCGATATTACTGTATCTTCTAATCTGCAGGAAGTCACGGCTTTATTGGATGAGAAGGATGAGTCTCCTACTTCTCTTTTGGGCATTGGCCCCACTGTGCTAACTCCGAGCGAGAAGCTCGTTCCCTCTATGGTGCAGGCCCCTGAAGTTGAAGTTAAACACCCCCCTGATCGATCTAAGTATGGGGGGAAGGCGACAATGAAGGCCAAGGTGGAGGAGCCGTTGAAAAAGAGGAATGGTCTAAGGTTCAAACCTTTCCATGATTGGTTCAGGAAGGAGGTGTTGAATGAGAGGGTACCTAAGGAACCCGATGCTATGGATTAAGGTTGTTCGAGTAGTATGTCGAGCCAACGACATTAACTAAGGCGCTGCTCGGGAGGCAACCCGAGGTATCGTTTTTTTTCCTTCTTTCTTTTATCTTTGAGATTTCATCGCATAGCTAGGTAGTTTGTTTTTGCTTCTGTTTCGTTTCGCCTGTGCACTAACACGCAGGTACATAAGAAAATGAGCAAAATGAGGTTCTGGAGAGCTCACCGCACCCGCGGTGAGCAGTCCACCGCACCCGCGGTGGGCACCCTTTACTTTCTGCTTCTAAAAAAAAAAAAAAAAATCCGAAAAAACCTTAAACGGATTAAAAGAAAAAAAGTTTTACCGAAGGCCAGCTGTCCGGAATTCCCATGGAGATGGTGCGCATCATGTTGTCAAGGAGGAGACACTTGCCCTACACTTGATTTGACAACGATGATGGCCCTACAATTGACAGCTGAGGAGGAGGAACACCAGGGCCCATACCACGATGACATCTGGGCCCATTTTTTGTGTTCGTTGAAGGCCGTGCAGCCCTGATTTCCTTGATGACCACTACTCACCACAATGGATTATTTGGTTGCACAGTATGAGAAGATTATGGAGTTGAAGAAGACACCCGCACAACACCAGCGACCTGTGCGTATAATGAAGACCGCCAGCAACAAACGAAGTGTCCAAGCCAACTCAGCGGCGTCTGTGAGTTATTTTTTGCTCTTCCATGTGCTTCCACTCTTTTGTCTTTCATTACATTGAGGACAATGCAATGTTTAAGCATGGGGGAAAGTTCTATACTTGCTATGTCGTTGAGGAGAAAAATAAAAAAATTGAAAGAGCCAAAAATTTGAAAAAAGGCTAAAATAGAAATCCTGGGATAGATCGAAAACCCGAAAGGGCGGCCTAGGTAATAAGCAGGTGGCTTGGACCAGCATTAGGCTGGGGTAATATGAGGTCAAGAGTGATGTGAGCATATGTGAGCACATCTATGAAAAAATATGAGTGGCTTGGTGAAAACCCGAAAGGGCGCCTTGGCAAAATGAGCGAAAAAGAAGAAGAGTGATTTTAGGATTTCTCATTATTCTTGGTGAGGCGTCATAAGAAGAGGAGTCAAAGAAGGATTGTCGGGTAGGTCACTCTGGGAGATATAAGAAGATAGATGGGAGATAGGATTAGATTTTTATTCACTCTATGGTGTTTGGGATAAGCTTGGGGAAAGTACTCTGCTTTCCTTTTAGCTTGGTTGTGTGTGGTGGTGTTGTGTTGTTGTATGTTGTGCTATGCTTATTGTGTTGGTGCCTGGAGTTTATTGTTAGGTGTGATTCTTAGAGGGGTTGATTTTTCTATGCTTCCTGAAACCTTGGGGATTGATTGAAGGAGTAGGTTGACTTTAGCTTACTCGAGGACGAGCAAGGTTTAAGCATGGGGGATTTGATCGGCACTATTTTATAGTGCATATCTAGGAGTTATTACCAGTTTTGAGGTGCCATTTGGATGGGTTTAGAGCACAATTGTGGAGTTGAGAGTTAGAGACGAGAAGTGAAGAAATCATGGGAGTTACAGAGGTTTGAAGTGCATTGAAGAGTAGAAGAACAGTAGGCTGAATTCAAATGGTTCTTTCTCTCTACTCAGATGTCCAAATGGAGTGATTCAAATTCGAGGAGTTAGATCTTGAAGTCTACTACAAGTCCTCAAAATTTGAGCACAATCCGAGTTAGGAATCAAAAGTTATTGTGTTTTTACGGAAGTGTCGCAGAAGCTGGAGAAGTCGTCGCCACCGCACCCGCGGTGGGATGGCCGCACCCGCGGCGAGCACAACAGATGCCACTGGAATCCCACCGCACCCAACGGTGGGAGCCACCGCACCCGCGGTGGCGACGCGGTGAAGACCTTTTCCGGATTTATTTCTGAGTTTTTATTTCCCGTTTTATTTTATTTCCGAGACTTTGTTTCCAAGTTTGTTTATTTCTTTTCTTTATTTCTGAATTATTTCTTTAGTATTTAAGTTAAGTTTAAGACTCTTTTAGAGAGAGGATCTACTAAAATCCCTAGTTGCCACCTTTCTATGTTTTTGCTCACAAACCCTAATGGAGAACTAAACCTCCATTGTTGCACTTGACAGTTTGAAGCCAGCAATTGATTGGTTGTGAGTTTTCTACTCTTGTTCTATTTCCTATCTAGTTGTATTAATTCTCTTGTACTTGATTGATTATTGGTTTATGTTGATTTATCTAGAGTATCTACCTAGGTCTATTGATATCTTCCTGATTGCTAGGACTTGTGATTCCGGGTTCGGGTTGCATATCTAGTAGCAAGCACGATTGTTGCGTATAGGGGATCCGAGCGCTTCATCGTGAGAGAGAGTTAATTGCATGCTTATAGTAATGGGTTGTTTCTATTGCATGTATCTTATTGAATCCTTGTTTGATTGCTATTGCTTTATTGAGTCTTGAAGGTTTTCGGATTTGATTTAGTAATAAGTACTATTAGGGTTGGTAGAACTAATAGTTATCTATGATCGGGATAAGAACAACTATTGGAATATTAAGAACTTGAGATTGATAGAATTCCGTGATCGACATTTCTATTGTTGTGTGGATCTTTGTTAAGTGTAGCGCTTTTTCCCTTATTATTCTCAACCGTTATTTGCAAACTTGTTTACTTGCTTTGTTTACTTTGGTTACGAAAAACACAAACAACCCCCCCCCCCCTAGTTCCTAGTTGGTGACTTGCGAATTACAGAATAGATAACCTGACTCCTTGTGGGATCGACCCTGACTTGCTTGCTATACTCTGTAGTAGGTACTTTAGGATTTATTTGATAGGCATACGACTTTTAGCCCTGTCATATTTCGATCTGATTCAGTCATCAATTGATATATAAATTACATTGCCATTTCGTATCTATTCTTTGCTTGGTTGATTGTCTATTTGGTTTGGATTGATTTTTTATTATCCGATTGACTCGTTACCCCGTCTAAAGCGATTTAGGTCGACCGATCTTTTCGTCCCAAAACAATAGTCAAAGGAAAGGAAATAGAAAAATAATCTCACAACCAATATTCAAACGAAGGCTTCAATCGTCGGACTAAGTAAAAGTTGCTTAGTTCTTCATAGTCTTGAAACAAAAACTCAAAGGGAAAAACAATGCTGAATAATGAACGATATATCAAAAGGCTGCTAGGAAACTAGGTTATAAACCTAGCAAAACCTACAAACTAAAGATAACAATTGAAATCTATAAGGAAATAAAATAATCGGAATAAAAGAAATAAAAGAAAAAGAAATAAAAGTAAAAAGCAAATCTTCGGACGAAACTCGGCGCGCGTCTGATGAAGGGATTTCCGCGACCGCGGAGGAATTTCCGCGACTGCGGAAAAGTTCCTGTAAAGGTTTTCGCGTCTTCTGTCTAGTAATGTTCCGCGACCGCGGCAATGGCATCCGCGACCGCGGAAAACTCGTTGTAGCTCTTCTTCACTTCTGAAGTTCATCTTCTCTCGTGGCTTGTCTCCATCTTCAATATATCTTCATTTAAGCTTCTCCAAACCACCATAATCATACTCCTTCTCCTCAACTCCATACTCAACAATAACGCTCTAAACTCATCCAAATAGTACCCAAAACACTGATAACAACTCCTAGTTAGACCCTATAAAGTAGCGCTGATCAGTTAGATATCCTGAAGTCATCACCATCTATCTTGACTGTTGGGAAGCATACGTTGTCCATGTCATCTGTGAGTATCTCATCAAGCGTCCTATCATCGTCCCAGATTATATTGTCTAGTTGAATACTATGTGTGTTGTGTAACCTTACATGCCCTTCATATTTATGTTGTGTTTGAGTTAAAGGAGGTGGAGTTAGATTGACTCTCATCTCCACCACTTCCTCTACTTCTTCAAACTGACGGCTCATTTCACAACCTTCGTCCATCGCTTTCGCCAACAGTTCCTTTCTTCTTAAGCACGAGTACAACTCTATTCGCTAAACCTATTTGTTCATGTTGATATTCAAAAGCTTAAAGGCATCCACATCATCATCCTCTATTATCTCCATTGGTTGGAACATTTCCTTTGTGGGGTTTACATACTTCAACATAATATCAAAGTGTTCAGGATCAAATCCAAGCCTCTTCCCGACTATATCAACCAGAGTAGAATAGTCTACATCTACTGCTGTAAGGAGTGCCTTGGATTTGCTTGCCCCTTCGTATGACCACCTATCAACACTCATCTTCCACTCACCACTATGTATCAAACTTACATACACAAACTTTCCATCTACAGTAATACAAAAAAGTTTCGTTATTCACATTTTTCACCGTTCTTGACCAAAAAACAACATCATCCATAAAATTTCACTTTTATACAGTTACTTACCCATCGTTGCTTGTAGGAGGAATCTCTTCTTCCACTATTTCGATTGAAAAGTTTACTTCTTCAATGAACTTCTACACCGGCTTTTGGAATATTTGATGGCATGGTGAATATGGAATGAGATAGGGTAATGGGTTTAATGAACAAGATGACATGGCAGCCTTGATCCCCAAGTATTGTACGGCTGGCAAGTGGAGGCTGGATGGAACTTGTGGCGGCAAGACCCTACACACTCGCCAAAACCAAATTGATTAGGAGTATCATGTGTATCTTTAATCTCCTAATTGTGTTTTTATTTTCCCTTTTCTCTTTAGATTTCTTCTTCCTTTTTCACTTTAAATTTATTAAAAGAAAAGCTAAATTCATTCCTTATAGAATTGCAAATATAGACAACTCTGCTTATTCATGCAAAACGTAAATAGGTGGGCTAGCTATTCTTACAAACCAAACAAGAAAATTTTCTATTTATGCAAATGCCCCATCTTCTTTCCCCTTTATTCTATTTCAGTCTTTGAATTTTTAAATTATTTTAAACAACCTTTTTTTTATTTGTTTCTCTTTCACTTCTTTCAACAAAATGTCGCTAAACATATAATAAATGATTTTTTGGATATTATATGACATTTAGTTACATATATGTTCTAAAATAGTATCCACATACTTTCATCTTTCACATTGTTCCTAACATGTTGCTAGTGTTACATTGATGTTCCTAATCTTTTTGTATGTGCTTAAATTTTAACATTATTTTTGAGAAAATGAATAAAAATAAAATAAATCAACACGATTTAGAATATACTTAAAACTGACAGAATATAGAATCAAAATGAAATAAGGAAAAAATAGGTGCTAAATCATTTTTTATGCAAATATTAAATTTTGTACGTAATACGTACCGAAATGTATTTCTTGTGGTGAGAACTCCTCCCGAGAACGGACATCCTCGCTGTGACATATGACGTTAGGTGGTTCAAAAATAATAAATAAATCTTAAATATGTTATCCTCCCCCTTCCAAATGAAAAAAGAAATTTTACTCTCCAACAAAAAAAGCACATGGTCGCTCTATTTTTTTAATAAAAATTATGGTTCCTTTACTTTTCAATAAAAGTTGTGGTCAATCCCCCACCTTTTAAATGAGTTGACTGACTGTTGGCTGACAAACAAAAATCAGACCATTTCTTTTTCAAATGCACATTAGGGTTATAATCTAATGCACATCTAGGTTATAATTGAATGCACATTAGGGTTATAAAAAAATGCATACAATTTTTTCAGACCAATTTTTTTCATTGCCAAATTTTCGTCAAATGCACATCATAGGTATAACCAAATGTACATCGGGGTTATACCCAAATGCACGTCATATCCCGAGTCATAGCAGCAATCGCATGTCAGACAGACGAATCCTAAAGAGCGTAGATGAGAAAAACCATTTTTGATGGTTGTTCAAGGCCGGGTTCCCTCAACAATAAAAGGGACCTATCAAAAGCCCATGGTCCGGCCTTCTGAATACGCTTCAAGTCAACTCTATCCCCGAACTGGAACATGAACAGATTGTGGCGAATCTCCTTGAAGATAAAGCCTTTTTTTGCTCTCCATGCCGCCTTCATTGTGGCCTTCAGAGCGTAAGAGTTGAATGGTTGGGTTGTGACGAGTGTACCGACCAGAGTAAGAGAGGTTATCTTGGACTCCTCTTCGGACGAGATAACTTGCCCAATCACTACTTCGCATTCCTCAGTCGTTGGATGTATGTTTTTGCCTATCTCTGTCATCTTTCACGATGCGTTGCAAACCCTTCCAAAATCTGAAGAAATCATACAGCAGCAAACCCGAGCGCGGCGAATCTCGCACAGAGGCGGCGAGAAACCCTAGCTCTCACGGCCCAACACCGGAGAGGAAGATGGAACGACAGAGCGCCCCATCTGTGTCCTAGGGTCCTAATTCGTTAGAAAAATTATTGATATATATGTATAGTTGAAAAGCATCACGTAGAAAATTGAATAATTTTGATTATCCCGTGTAATTTGTATAACATCCAAGATACCATTCAAAATATCTTAACGGTTTGCTTTGTATGGGTAGTTATAAAAACGTTTTTATTGATAATTGGTTAAAAATAGAATTATGTAATAAATTGTATTTGGAAGAAAAAAATATTTCATAAACAAATATATTTTTGCTATAAAGTTTATTGTAAAATAATTTCATTGTATAATAATAGAAACTCATAAAAATATATTTTTAATAATAAGGTATTTATAAATGATAAAAAGAATTACTTTACCCAAACAGAATCTAAATAAAAGAAGAAATGAATGGAGGACGAGACACGAGCGGATTGGCAAGTGGTTGGAGTTTGAGAAGACTCTATAACTAGTGACAGTCAGCTAGACAGTCCGGGCCCACAAGCACCTTATCCAACAACTAGAAAAGGCATCGTTGGTACGTGGTGCCCTCGGATTTGTTAATATGGTCGAGGTTATAGTTGATGGCGATCTATCCGAAAAGGATCCAGAGTAGCAATCGGCTCTTGCCGGTAACAGGTATTCTCATGTCCAGAGATTCTATTCTTTAAAGAACGAAAAATGACAATAACGTTTTTTTGCCATGACGTTAAATCCACTTTTGTTGGTATTTTTGGCATTCATGCAAGCGTATTTGACAAGCCTAGAAAAATAGCATTTGATGTAGCATTTAGTGTTTTGAAAAAATAAATGTATTTGACAATAGAAAAAGATCCCAAGAGGATACGGCTATAGGAGAGGATTGAGGATGTGTTGATTCAGAACACATCCTATGGCTGAAGTGGCGCGCGTGTTGGCTGAAGGACGGGCCCAGGACGGGCGCGTGGATGCATCATTCACCGAAAAAAATAGATTTTTTTCTCGCTCCTTGATTTTGCATTCATTCACTGCTCCATTGCTTTCCTGGATCTCTCGCTCATGGATTTGCGTTCGGTTCATGTTCCTCGATCTCGATTTCAGTTTTCGCGACCTTATTTGACTCGATTTCTATCCGGTTTGGCGAAGTAATTTCGAAGTAATCGATTTCTCTCTAATTTCTCTCTGATTTGGCTTGATCTCGATCTCGACCTCGAATACTAAAGTATTATGGATCCAGGCAAGCTTGAATTGATGTTTTTTTGCAGAAATCTCTTCGTGCTTGTTTGAATGTATTGACTTCAAATTTTTCACTAAGATTTCGAGATGTTGCTTGTTTGAATGTATTGACCTCGAATTTTTCACTGAGATTTCGTGAGGGATTGAATGTATTGATATGTTGTTTGTACTGTGTTTTGTGTTTGGTATTGTTGGATGATGAATTTTTTGCTGAATCAATGAACACGATTACATTCTAGTTATGCACACATATGAAATGATGAAGACATTCTCAATTTACATAGTTATATCGCGACGCACACTTTTGTTACTTGCACATGAACTCATTAGTCAAAGAATATGCACACATGTTTGTTTATGTATGGACACAAGAGAAATGTTATGCCTCAGCTTCAATAAATGCTTTCAATTTTTACTAATAAGTATTACATGAACACACGAGTCAATACATATGCATACATGCTTGAATATCTATGAACACATAAATTTAGACATGTTATGCACACATAACTTCTAAATATTCCTTTAGTTTTACTAATATTTTCTATGTACTTATTTTTAGGAAAGGGTAAATTTGAGGAAAATGTGATTCCTCTTTCTCTGGGAAATAATATTGAGTATCATACTCCCGTGTGCAATGATGAGTTGAAGCCATATGTTGGACAACTTTTTCAGACTCTTGAACATGCAATTCAGTTTTACCACATCTATGCACATGCATGTGGTTTTGATGTTAGTGTGGGTTCAACTAAGAAATACAATGATCGATCGAATATTATTATTTGGAACCTTGTTTGCAATAGAGAATGATACAAACATGTATCGCCTTTTGCTGAGTTTAATTGCACTAGAGGTGACGATGTTAAAAGAAGGAGGGCATCTAGTAGGTGCGGATGTAATGTTAGAATCATTTATCGATATGCAGGATGTGAAGGGTACCGCATGACAAATTTTGAGTGTCGACATACCCATCCGATGTTGCAGGAGTCTGAAAAGCATTTTTCAAAAGGCAATAGGAAAGTGACTCTATTTCACCAGGATTTTATTATGAATTTCCTAAAATCCAATGTTGGTGTAACGAAGAGCTACAAGGTGTACAAGAATTTAATCGGTTCATATGCTAATGTAGGCACCATTGTTGTTGATTTCAAGAATTTTAAGAGGGGTCTTAACTCATATATGGTTGGTTGTGATGCACAAATGGTCATCAATGACTTCTTCAAGAGGAAAGAATGTTGTGATGCATTTTATTTTGATTATCATGTTAATATGGAGGACCAGCTATGCCGTTTGTTTTGGTATGATCCTATCAGCCGGAAGAGTTTCTCTTTCTTTGGCAATGTTGTTTCAGCGGATGCAACATACAAACTGAATAGGTATGCATTTTTTTCAACAAACTCATATTGTATTACATTTTTCATTTAATAGATTACTTGTGTATTACATATAAACACATATTGTATCACATATGAACACATATTGTATTACATATAAACACATAATGTTATTACAAACAAACTAAGAGTTGTCTTCTAATTTTCCATATATACACACACACACTGAATTACATATGAATACATACTAAATTACATATGAACACATACTAAATTACATACGAACACATACGTTATTATATATGAACACATACTGTATTACATATGCATACGCATTCTTAATCTTTGTAATGTGTTCATGTTGTAGGTATAATATGGTATTTGTTCCATTTAATGGAGTTGCCAATCATAAAAGGTCTATTATATTTGGTGATGGTTTGCTTTTGAATGAAGATTTTGAATCTTATGTTTGGTTATTTGAGAATGTAAAAAAGGCAATGGGCCATGAGCCACATGTTATTATTACTGACCAAGATCCCACTGTAAAAGTTGTCGTTAAATGTGTTTTTTGCGTGGTTGTTCACCGCTTGTGTATGTGGCATATAATGATGAAGCTCCTTATCAAAGTAAAATTTCCTCCTCACTCTGGTCCAACTATTATTGAGGCATTCCATAAAAAGTTCAATTCCATTATTTAGAGCAATGAACTTAGTCCACTACAGTTTGAAGATGAGTGGTTTTGTATTATTTTCGAATATGATCTCCATGATAATCCGTGATTAGGAGTAATGTTTGAGCTATGCCATTATTGGATACCTTCATTCTTCCACGATGTCAAAATGGTTGGCTTGTTGAGGACAACGTCAAGATCTGAAAGTCAAAATAGTTTTTTTGGGAATTTCCTAGGTCCGCAATCAAGTCTCGTTGTGTTCATGATGCAGTTCAATAGTTCAATTTATTCACAAAGGCATAGTCAAAAGAAGTTGGATTTAGTCATCTACTTGCTCGCCTCGCATGAAGACCCCTTTGGAGTTGAAAAAGCATTGTGCGTCTATTTTCACAATTAATATGTTTTATGAAGTTCAGGAAGAGTTCTACAGTGCTATATATCATTGTACACTTAAAGATATGACAAAAAAACTGACATTCCTTGCCGTCACATTTTCATGGTTTTCAGAAATATCGGGATCCAGTCATTACCTACCAACTTCATTAATACTCGGTGGACGATGCAAGCAATTTTACAATCTATTTTTGAGGTCGATGGTTTAGTTTATGATGACAGTGTTCAGATCAATGAGAAGAAGCGGGTGTTGACTGAACTTATGTCAGAGATTTATTCTTGTGTTGATATTTTGGGAGACAACACAAATCAAATGAAAGACTTTTTTGTGTCATAAAGGAGCAAAAGGCAGCATACATAAGTGCACGAATAGTCGAGACATTTGCTTCCACCTCAACAAGCAAGTATACATTTCATAAATTTGTTGGTACGTTACCAGATCAAGTTGATGTTCTCCCACCACAATAAGCAAATAATAAGGGCAAAAAGAAACGTATTAGGGGAGAACAAGAGATTGGAACAGAAAAGTCAAAGAAGGAAAAAAGAGCATGTGGGAATTGTAACACCGTTGGCCACAACAGCAAGACATGCACACAATGGACGGATTAAGTTTGAAATTACATTTTTTAGCTATATATGAAAAACATTAAATAACAAATGATGAAATGTTATATCTTTTTATCCTTTTCATATTTCAATGTTTTATATTTATTTTCATATCCACACGTATTCCAGAAATATTACACACATTTGGTTACTTCACATGCACACATCTGATTGTCTTGTGAGATAACATTTTTATTTTCATAGTCTTTTATTTCTGCATGCACACACATGTTGTATCAAATGCACACAAAAGCTTATTTCATATGCACACAAAGATATTGTTTAATGTGAGATAACTTATTAAACATAATATTTATATAGGCACACACAAATATAATGTGATGCACACAGTTATAGCATATGCACACACACTTTTCAGTTTATATTAAGTCACAAATTGCCTCATATTAGAAAACTTATTACAATTTTTGTATTGTCATGCATATAACCAATCTACCAAATGCACACAAACTCATCGTTTCATGCACATACAGACTCATCATTGCATGCACACACAGATGGTTCATATGCCATAACCTAACTTAGTTACCATAAACTTTTTGACATATGCAACCACAGGTTCATATGCACACATAGTTTGTTGACATGCACACACACGCTGTTATATGTGAGCACAAAGGATATACTGATACGCACACACACATATTTTACATAAGTTTGCAATTACAAAATATTCTTGAAACCATAGCTGAAAAACAGTTTCAAACTATGCTTGATCAAATATTCAACATTAGTTTTCCTACTACACATGTCTTTTTTCAACACCAACAAATTTCATTCATTGTTCACATGCAAAACATTCATTCTCCCCTATTTAGGCTACAATCAGTTTTTATTTCTCCCAACTCCTGTTTTTCTTTTGATTTTCTTCAACTATCTGCTCAACCCTTTTCTTCAGCCCATTTTGTTCGTTGTGAGGAAGGCATAGCAGTACTTCATCCTTAGGTTTGCCATCTGTTTCTTGTCTCCCTTCTTGATGTCACTATACCAATCACATAAGCCATTACCTTTGTACGTTTCCATGTGTCGAATGGCATATATTCCA
This sequence comes from Rheum nobile, assembly GCA_027886185.1. Classification (NCBI taxonomy): domain Eukaryota; kingdom Viridiplantae; phylum Streptophyta; class Magnoliopsida; order Caryophyllales; family Polygonaceae; genus Rheum; species Rheum nobile. The sequence continues at coordinate 10,573,423 of WOAB01000644.1, read as the reverse complement.
CAGTCAGTTTTGTTCTTTGTGTCCCTCTAGTTCATTTGCAACCTTTCTGTTGGAACTTTAGTTTCATCTTCTAAGATGTGAGCTTTGGCTATCATGTGGTTTCTCATGAGGAAATTGATTAACACAGCTATCTGCAAAAAAAAAAAAGTATTAGACATTTAGTTAATGAACATTCATATCAAAATTCAAGACATGATTTCCATATATTAAATGTAGACTCACCAAGTTCTTTGGTATTCATCCATACTTATCTTCTGCCTCAACATCTGAATTGTCAATTATGTGCACACGTGGTGGTTTGACATTGATTGTGATGACATAGTAGTGTTGAGAATGATATAGTGGAAATACAAATTGTATAATTGAAAGAAAATAAAGTTGAGGTTAGTAAACGTGAACACATACATTAGGACGTATGAACACACAGATATATAACTCATGAACACATAGACTAAAACCCATGAACACTTTTTTCGGTTAGAACATATGAACACATAAAAGTACATATACTTAAATACAAGAACACCTTTTTGTGTTACACGAATGAACACATAAGACATGATGTGTGAACACAAAGATATAATATGTATGAACACAAACGAAAACTCATGAAAATTTTTATAAAAAATCCCTATGAACATCAAGTGTCATTTACCAAGTCAACATTATTGATCTTCAAGTTCTTCTTCTAAAAACCTTTAATTGCATTAATGGTTTCAAGCATTGATGTGTTGAACAATTCACATCTTTGTTCCAGTGGTTCATTTTCAAGTACCACAGTATGCATCTGCGTGTTCAAAAATATTTTTTAGAGTGTATAATACAATAAATGCTCATATAATAGAGTGGTGTAAATATACGTACCAGATGTAATGTTGGCATGAAAAACCTTAATGGTGACAATACACCTTTGTATGTTTCATTTTCATTCAACAATGATGTATATGCATCAAGCATTGTGTTGTCTAGGCATTGTTTTTCCTTGAACGTTATAAAGTCATCTTTACAAAGCTTGGTGTCATTCATTTCAAAAATCACCTCTCTGCAACAAACACCAACACGAATTAGTCACATAAAAGTAATCTGAAACCCAATCAATTAAAAGCATAAATATACTTACTTATCATCTCATTTCTTTCCCATTAGCTATTCATAAAGCGCTCTCCCTTCTGTTATTGGTTTTTCTTCAATATTCACCTCCCTTGACTTAAATGGTGACTTCATGTATTCTGAAGGATTACATATCTGTTTCTCTACATTTTGTGGATGTGTTGGTGTCACATCAGAATTGCTTACTTGATGAACACCAACGTTGACATAGCATGAACACAGTTTTATTTTGACATGCACACAAAAGCTCATTTCATTTGCACACAACTTAACAGTCCTATGCTATGTGTAAAATTCACACACTTTTATTTTTAAAATGCACACACATGATGTCTCGAATGCACACAAATGTTCATTGTATATGCACACAACCTAACGCATTCCATACATTTTGTCACATATAAAAAAACATATATTTTATTTCTACATACACACACATGTAGTTTCTAATGCACACAGAAGTTAATTTGATATGCACACGTAAAATAAAAGCATGAATAGTTCACAAACATGGCGATATTACAACTTTTTCTTTGTCTATACCTCTATTTGTAGACTAGGATATGGTCCAACAATCTGCATGTCCTCATTTTCCTACAAAAAACAAAAGATGATGACAAAAGTATAGTATAAACATACACTTAGTTACATGTACAAAAGAATTAACAATTAAAATTGACTCACTTGTTCTCGATCCTCCTCTTTTGTAATTATCGGTGAAATTCTCAAGTCAAATGATGGTATGTCATCAAGAAATGTCACGTTCTTTTTCTTCTTTTGCAATCATGAAATCAATGAACACAAATTAAATGCACTCATATCCTATGATAAAGAAACACATAGTCTAAAGTAAATGAACACATAATAAAATATCATACCTTGTTCTTTTCTGCTTCCTTACCCTTTTGTTAGTCCTCCGTGGTATGAAAAGTCTCATCACCCGTGTTTGTTGTTTTTTCATGTGCCTTTTATTAGAATTGAATGCAGGAATTAGTGTTAGTGATATAATACGCAAATACAATTTGATTAACAAATTGTGAAAATCCTGGAATCCCCAAACTCCCTGAAGCTCCATCATATGTTTCTTTCTTTTTGATTGTCTTCTCAATCTCCTCCATGCACTTTACAACCTTCTCCCAGAACTCATCTTGGGTGTCTTGGTCCTCATCTTCTAGTTTTGATTGAGATTTTGAACAAATCTTGACATTTAACATCTTCTCACACTCGATATTAACTGTGTTCAATACATCATGCTTAGCTAGTTGGGCTGGTGTTTCCTTGATCCTCCTAAAAAACTTTCTAATCTGGAAGGCCATGTCCTCAGCATCAGTTATGTAACCCTCAATAAATGTCTTGAGATCAAGGAATTGTGGTCGTTCTCTTGGATATCCTTTCCAAAAACCTCTGTGAACTATCTCGTCATCTTCCTTGTTTTTCAGCATTTGTGTTGTCCAATTTTTTATTATTGGATATGCTCTTTCAATCTCTTTGCCTTTTATTGTGACACGATCAACATACACCAACTGCAAATATATAAAAACAAATCTTTTTTAATACACTTTATTCATACAAACTCAAGTGTAGTCTAATATGCATACACATGTGTTGTCATATGAACACGCATGTTATTTCTTGTGCACACAATGTAATTTTACATGCACACCCACAAGTTTATTTTATATGCACACAAGATAATTTCGCACTAGTTATTTGACATGAACACACTATTTATCTGACATGCACACACTAGTTATTTGACATGCACACACTACTTTTTGACATGCATACGCTTGTGTTTTCATATGCACACAATGTTAAATTCACAATCACATTCTTATTTGGTATGCACACAAGTTTATTTCATTTGCACTCAGAAGTTATTTGAGATGCACACACAAGGATATTATACATGCACACACAAGCTAGTTTAAATATGCATAAAAGAAATATGAAATAAATGATTTAGTTTTTACCATGAGTAATAGCAGAGCTCCTTTATATGTACCATCTGCTGTTTTAGACCATGAGATGGTGTTATCTACCAACCGGTCAAGAATTAATGCACTCCAATTGTAGAGCCTTATTCTCTCAACATCCCCAAGCAGTTCAAGTATCACAAAGCTTATTTTCCCGTTTGGCTGGCTTTCAACAACAGTGTTGACAAAGAGGAGGATAAAGTACCACTTCAACCAATCATCTCCTTTATATGTCATCATATTTTCTTTAATGTCTGTGTGCGTTATATACCTCATAGTCTTCCCTTTGAAATCATCAGCTATCTTTGCTAGGAATTCTACATTGTTAGTTTCTTCGGAAGCTCAATTATGTTGTCATCCTTGGGTATGCCAAGATAGTCATGTGCATCTTGTGTTGTTATCAGAATCTCCTTCATATTGGCTGGCTTTCAACAACAGTGTTGACAAAGAGGAGGATAAAGTACCACTTCAACCAATCATCTCCTTCATATGTCATCATATTTTCTTTAATGTCTGTGTGCGTTATATACCTCATAGTCTTCCCTTTGAAATCATCAGCTATCTTTGCTAGGAATTCTACATTGTTAGTTTCTTCGGAAGCTCAATTATGTTGTCATCCTTAGGTATGCCAAGATAGTCATGTGCATCTTGTGTTGTTATCAGAATCTCTTTGGATGCATCCTCTAGCTTTATTGTGCATTTCAATGGGTCAAATGAGTTGGCAAGCCAATAACCAAGTCTTCCAGGCATATCAGTAATCTTCCACTAAAGCAAAGCCTCGAACAGCATATCTATGACAGTCTGTCTTTGTGCGGGACTGAATCATTTTTCATCAGCAAAATATCTGACAAGCATATTTGGTGAAGTCCTACAGATCAACCTTGTGTAATATTTCCTTAGCGTTTGTATGGCCTTCTTCGGAGTCGAAACTATAACAGTTTTCTTCTTCTCCACTGCCTTCTTTGGACTCAAACCTACAATATTTTTCTTCTTCTCCATTGCCTTCTTCTCCACTACCTTATTTCTATCTTTTTCTTGTTGTCTTGCATGAATTATCTCATCCAGTGTCATATCTTCATCATCATCCTCATTGTCTTTGAGTACGGCGCATGTCATTTTCTTTGCCTTCTTTGTAACCATAGGGCTTTTAGCAATCCCCTTTAATGTGCTTGTTGTTTTCTTCTTCATGTGGTCAAAATCAAAGTCAATAGATTATGTAAAGACATGAACATATATTCTGAAATCAAAGCACACGGATTGAAAGTTATTAATTTACCAGCTTTTGATGTGGGAGATGTAGCCTTGGTCAGTTCACTATTATCATCTCTTGCTTTTCTTGTTTCCTCTGTTTGTGATAGATATGTTGGGGATGTATCTACACAAACAATAGCCAATGGATTATCTTCTTCCAAGTCTGGTTGTATTTCAGCTACAATTGCAAGAGCATTTACAATTAAACAGTATGCACACAAATATATGTTCAAATGCACACACACAGTTTCATATGCACACACAAGTATTTTACAAATGCACAAACAATTTTTTTTTATTCTTACAAAAGCTTTCTATATTTTTTGAAATGCACACACATGATGTATCAAAAATGCACACAAAACTAGATTTTGAAATCAAACTACACAGATTGGGAGTTATTAATTTACCAGCTTTTGTTATTGGAGATGGAGCTTTGGTCAGTTCACGATTTTCATTTCTTGCTTTACTTCTTGCATCTCTTTGTGAAAGAGTTGTTGGAGATGGACCTTGTTTCAAATGCACAAACAAGTATTTTCCACATGCACACATATATTATTTCAAGTTATTAATTACCAGGTTTTGGTGATGGTGTTGGGTTTGGTTTTGCTGACAAATTTTATTTCTTGCTTTGCTCCTCATCTCTCTATGCAAAGGAGATGTTGGTGTTGATTTTTCACCAATTGTAATTGTTACATTTTCAAACTCCATGACAATTTGCTGATTATCTACAGTTGCAAGATTAAAAATAGTTAAATAGATTGAAAATTTGTAACAGTGTATAGAATGCAGTTTTGTTGTAATCACAATTATGCATTTTAGTATGCACACAGACGATCACTCAAATGCAGTCACAAGCATTTACAGATGCACACATGTTTTATAATACTCTCACACAAACTTCTATAGTATGGACAAACAGACTTGTTTACTCTCACAAAAGCTCATATAGTATCAGCCAAACAGTCTTGTTTCAAATGCACACACAAGATGTCACAAATACACACACACAATGTCTCAAATGCACACACACAATGTCACAAATGCATCCTAGTTTTTAATATGCACACACGATGACACTAGCTTGTCTAGTATGGGCACAATAATTTGTTTTAAATGCACACATAAGATGTCTCAAACGCACACATAAGCATTCACAGGTGCAAACAATGTATTCTTAAAAGCACACACAAGCATTCGCTCATGCGAACTATGTATTCGTATACACACACACAAGCATTCAAAATGGACACATTCAGATGAAATGGACACATAATTTACTCTTATTTGGTCCTAGGGTTAGATTTTCGCAAATTGATTGTGTTAATCAACAATATAAACTTCAGACTCTCAAATCGTTTGTTTTTGTGATTTTGGTAGCCAAATATAGTAGAAATTTGATCAAAATTATTCTTTCAGTTGTTTACCTTGCATTTGTGTCTTTTTCGCATCGATTTTTGCCATTAGAATCGACTGTACTGATTTCGAAGATTAGAATTGCCTTCGTGGAATCGCCTTCGTGGAATAAGCTTTGTGGAATAGACTTTGTATCGCCTTCGTGAAAATGCTCTGAAATCTCTCTGAATCGCGCGAGAAATGGTGAAGAAAACAGTTCGATTGCTTTTGAATTATTTCGCTGATGGTGACTGGAGCAGTTGATATGATGGACGCGAGGTTACACGTTCTTGAAGGCGCGTCTCTTTTTTAGCCGGTTTTGGGCTACTCTGACGCGCGCCTACAGTCCGTTGGATTGTAATGGATCAACGGCTTGGATCTATCCTTAGTCCTCTCCTATAAGCCCATCCTCACCGGATCTTGACCCAATTAAATTTGTATTATGTATGATAGAAAATGTTTATATTACTTAAAGTTATTTTCTCTAAAATCAATAGAAATAGATAATTAGCATATACTTTTAAGTAAAATAAATTTTAGTAGAAAACTCTATGTACAAGACACAAGTTCATCAATTAGTTTATCTTTAATGGTGGCATATATGGTATCCTTGCAAATGTAGCTTATGACTTTGTGTGCTTAATTCGTCAATAAAAAGGTAATCTTAACATTCCCATTAAATAAAATGGATTTTCCTTTCTTAATTAAAGGTCTCAATTAAGTACGTTCGAGCTCGATCTAATAACTATATACTCCCTTACTTTTATTTGTCTTTCAAGAATTTAATTACACACATTAAGAAACTTATTAAACACAATTTACAAAATTAAAATTATAAACTTAATCAGTCATCACTTTTTGTATAAGAAATATCTATAAAAAAATATAAATGAATAAAATTTAAAGTCTAAAAACACAAGTAGAACTTGATGGAGGGAGTATCTATAAAACCTAACTATGAAAGAGAGTTTTACTTTGCTATATCGGGCGTTCAAACTTATATTTATAGAATCGTGAATTGAAGTAATCAACTCGATAAAGTTAATTTGGAATTTATAACTTTTGATGGAAGATGGAATAAGTTGTTAGTAGACGGAATAATATAAGTGTGGTAGCATAAATCTTTACTACAATAAATATTGATGACAACGACGAGAACTCACAACTCCGGCAATCCTAAATTCTTTCCGATCATCTTTTTGTTGCCCTGCTAACATAAAGAAAGGTCAAAGGACGGGGCTTTCTCTCCCGGAAGACCCTCCGACGCTCAAGTCAGATCTCCTTTCGTAGAAATCGAGTCTAGGGTTTCCGTGTCTTAGAATTGAATGAGAATTGAATTATCAGGCTAGGTTAGGATTACATCTTTTACAGTGGAAGCATATTAAAATGGGTCTCCCTTCTCTTTAATGGGCCTCTTAATTAATCTGTTTCTCTAATATCATTAATTAGATAATAATGATAAAAATAAATAACGTATTTTTACCTGCACAAATATCCATCAGATTCCTTAAGCATCAATCATGGTTGAGGAAGATGATTGTTGTAATATTTCATTTGGATTGAGCTTAGATGTAGCATCTCATTAATTTGCATGATGACTCACATGCTCCGTGCTTTCTTGGCTCGCTCTAACATATAAATATGATAGGATCTTGTGTTGTTTTTGGCCTCATGGCGTATAAAGACGATAGCAACCTGTGCTATTTTTAGCCTCATGGCTAGTCAATTTATGCAACCTGTGCAGTTATGCCTCATGGCTAGTCAATTTATGCAACCTATGCAGTTATGCCTTTCGGCTAGTCAGAACTTCAGCAACATGTGTTGTTTCTCCCTTGGGATAGTTCAATTTGTGCAACTTGTGCTAATATGCCCTCAGGCTAGTCGGAACACCAATAACTCGTGCTGACAGCCTTAGGCTGGTTCAGTGCAACTCGTGCTTCCATGTTGTGTTGGCTAGTCTTTATTTTCAGCATCATGTGCTGATGTGCCCGTAGGCTCGCTAGAACTTCTACATCCTGTGCAGTTTTGCCCTTGGGCTAGTTCTAGTATGCATCATGTGCCATTATTCCCTTAGGCTAGTCTGAAATTTAGCAACCTGTGCTATTTTGATTTTTGAGCAACTTGTGCTCTATGTTTCCTTGACAGCTTGTGTTGTTAGTGCATAACCGATGCCTTGATTTTGATAGCTTGTGTCCTTGCAGCCCGAAGGCTGGTATAATAAAGATGACAACTCGTGCTCTTGCGGCCCATAGGCTAATAAAGATTGATGACAACTCGTGCCCCTGCAGCCCGTAGGCTAATAAAGATTGATGGCAACTCGTGCCCCTGCAGCCCATAGGCTAATAGAATAAGATGGCAACTCGTGCCCCTGCGGCCCGTAGGCTAATAGATATTGATGGCAGCTCATGCCCCTGCAACCCATAGGCTAATAGAATAAGATGGCAGCTCGTGCCCCTGTGGCCCGTAGGCTAATAGAGATTGGTGACAACTCGTGCCCTGCAGCCCGTAGACTAATAGAGATTGATGGCAGCTCATGCCCCTGCAGCCCGTAGGCTAATAGAATAAGATGGCGGCTCGTGCCCCTGTGGCCCGTAGGCTAATAGAATAAGATGGCAGTTCGTGCCCCTGCGGCCCGTAGGCTAATAGAATAAGATGGCAGCTCGTGCCCCTGCGACTCGTAGGCTTGTTGTTTCAAACAATCTGACGTGTTCTTTTTCGGAAACGTCTGAGTGATTGTAATAGAAGTGATCCGGGTGTTTTATAATCCCGTTTGTGCTTGAATTGAGATCGTCAATTTACCTCGGTGTCAAGCTACTTGGACAACCTCCGTACGACTTGTCGCATGCCTCTAATGTCGATCGTTATCGTTCAATCACCTCATTCCCCATATCTTAATTTCAACATCGTGTCCATGTTCCGCTTTCATTAACGGTTTGCTCCCAAGTCCGTACCGACATGGTATAACAAATAATAATCATTGGATGATTAATCAAATTATTCTAAGCATGTTTTTTTTATAAAATAATAACAATTAATTGACATAACTTTACAAGAAATAAAATAATTCAATAGGAAAGTTACCGATCAGTTGAAGTTGGAATCCCCACAAGTTGTTGTCAACACCAATAATTTGATTAATTTCATTTCCACCAAGGCCCATCAAAATTCACCCTTGCAAATCCAAGCCCACCGAATGATAGTGGCCCAATTAGCTTTCGATTGTACCCATTTCTATTGGGCCCCATTGCTATAGTCAACCTCACGCATCATCCTTCCCACGGAAGTCGGGCGACGGCGGTGTCGAAGTCCCTGTCGTAGACTTGGTTCCGGCACCGGCAGCCGAAAAGCTCGGCGCGGTCGACGTCGACTGCGATCTCGTGTCCCAGACGCGGCAGGGCTTCCTTCTTTGGCGGCGAATCGGTCCCGAAGCGGCGTGGTTTCCCCGGATTTCTACACAAGAGGTGTCAATTCGGAGGTGATTCGATGTCGTCTGGAGACGGTTCGGTACGATTCAAGAGTCGATTCCCACTATTTTGAATACAGCACAGAGGATGGTGTGGTCGGATTCTGTAATAAAGGGTCCAAAGATGGCGTTTCTTGGGATCGAAGATAGCTTAAAACATGGTGGCTAATGGAGATTTGGCATGTATTCCGTCAATCATGGCTGCTCTTGAATCCGATGGTGGGGACGATGTGCAGCTTGTCTTTGCCCCTAGATTGATCGTGTCTCGGTTGTTGCCATCGGTGGCTCCAATTTTTTCGAAGCTTCCTTAATGAAGGTTTTCGAATCTACGCGTCATCGTCTTCGTTTTATTGATGACGACGACGAGAACTCACAACTCCGGTAATTCTAAATTCCCTCCGATCATCTTTTTGCTGCCCTGCGAACATAGAGAAAGGTTAGAGAGCAGGACTTTGTCCCCCGAAAGACCCTTCAACGCTCAAGTCAGATCTCCTTTTGTAGAGATCGAGACTAGGGTTTCCGTGTCTTAGAATTGAATTATCAGGTTAGGTTAGGATTACATCTTTTACCGTGAAAGCACATTAAAATGGACCTCCCTTCTCTTTAAGGACCTCTTAATTAATCTATTTCTCTAATATTATTAATTAGTTAGATAATAATAATAAAAATAAATAACGTATTTTTACATCCACATAAAATATTTGTTGTCAAGTCCCAAATTAAAGATACACGATTTCTATTTCACGCACGGGTGAAATTGTTATTTCACGCACCGTTTCGTCTGTGACGAACCATTTGCATCCGTCCGTGACGGACCAAAGTAATTCGTACGTGACGGATGAATCACTTTGGTCCGTCACGGACGGATGCAAATGGTTCGTCACGGACAGATGCAAACAACCAGAAAATTGAATGTTATTTGTCCTCACCTAACAACATTAACTACCCTGTCATATCTCATCAATATTACGTCCAAAATTAAACCCTAAACCTCTCAATCACTCTTCCCTTTCCCTCCCACAACACTTCTTTCATTCTCTTCCATTACTTTGGTTCTTTTCCATGGCAAATGAAGATGATTTTTCCAACTTCAATGGTGGAAAGGATGTTTCAAGGGGTTATCATTACAATGAGGTATGTTTTTTAAGCTTTTACTTTACATGTTAGTAGAAGTTAAGAATTTTACGGTTCTTTCTTATGAATGTATATGTTTGAGTTGTTCTTTGGGAAAACAAACACTTTCTTAAGGTAATTTCAATAGTTGTTACTATTGTTCATCAAAACTTCATCTTTGATTAAGTTGTACTAAAAAGTTGGAGATTTTGTGTGTAAAACTGCATGTTTGATTGGTTGGCCTTGTTATATTGAATTTTGAATAGATCATTGCAAGTGCAAGAACTTTGTTCGGCGACTGTTTTTTGAAAGAAAATTGTCCGTGACGGATGGACTTGTTCCATCCGTCACAAATGGATGTCATTCATCCGTCACGTATGGAAAGGGTTCATACGTGAAGGATGGGGTGCTACCATCCGTGACGGATGGAATGTGTTTATTCGTCACGGATGGATTTGTTTGACAGAAACTGGATTCTTACATGCTTCTATGCTAACTTGTTTTTTTACTTCAATAGGAGAACAATATCGTAAACAGTGGTATTAACAATCTGACCCTAAATGATGCGTGGAACATGGCACCACCGCCCTTCTCACTTGGGTTGTTTGGCGAACCTATGGTGCCTCAACAACCTCATATGCCGGGATTAGATAGTTTTGCTCATAGTGAAATTTCGTCCGTAAGGTGGCAGGCTCCACCTCAGTTTGGATTTCCGGCATTACACACACAGCCGCAGTTTTATTATCCTACACCTGAAGAAGTGATTGTTTCGGAAGATTATTCAGATAAGTTTACCATGGGTGAAATATTCGGCTCCAGAGATGATGCAATTATTAGGGCTAGACAGATTGGCTTTGATAATCACTTCTGCATCACTATTGGTCGAGATAGAAACCTTGGTGGAGGAAGCCTTCGGAAGACATGGTTGTTGTGTGAAAAAGCGGGAATTTACATTCCTAAAGATGAAAACAGAGTAAGGCAAAGAACAAGGAGCAAAAAATGTGATTGTCCATTCAGATTGTTGTGTCAAGAAAAACCGAGGGACTCATATACAATCAAGGTAGCTGTTAGAACCCACAACCATGTCATTGGTGATGACTTGTACGGGCATGCATCAACTAGCAGGATGACACCTGAGCAGAATAAGTTGTGTAAGGTCATGACAGAAAATCATAATAAACCATCAAAGATTGCAAAAACACTTAACCAGGACCCGAACAACTGTACTAAAATGAAGCAAGTGTACAATGAAGTGTACAATGTCCGACATAGTGGGATGGAAGGAAGAACCGTGGTCCAAGAGTTCTTCCATAAGTGCAAGGAGAACAACTACTTTATGGAGTATAGGTCGGATCCAACGACGAATAAGATCGCCGACATTTTCTTTGACAGTCCAGATTCCATAAAACTCCTAAAGGCATTTTCGTACGTCCTTTTGCTAGACTCCACATACAGCACTAACAGGTTAGTATAACACATCTATATGCTACATCTACTTGTTGATATGTTTATTCATTATGCATGACACATCTACTTGTGCAGGTATGACTTGCCTTTCCTTGAAATAATAGGAGTCACGTCTACATGGAAGAACTACAATGTGGCGGGGGCGTTTCTACAGCATGAGAAAGAAGACAACTATGTGTGGGCCGCACGACAACTTCTTGAAATGTGTAGAAAGTGTCAAGTAACACCGACATGCCTAGTGACAGGTCGTGAAAAGGCCTTGATGAATGCGTTAGATAGACTCTTTCCAAGTGCAAAGTCTATCCTCTGAAGGCGCCATGTGAAGAAGAACATAAAGGACCATGTTAGGAAGGAGATGAAGGATAAAAGCTTGGGTACAAGGTTTATAAATACATACTATAATTTATTCAAGCAAACAACTGTACCCGAGTATGATATGGAGTTGCGTAGAATTGAGTCAGAATGGAGGGTTTGGCCACGTCTGACTCAATATATAAGAAACAGATGGCTGATCCCGTACAGGGAAAGACTCGTGTCAGCTTGGACAAATATTGTTTTCACGCTTGGAACGTCAACGCCAAACAGGTTAGTGCATTGTCTAATCTATACTGCATTCTGTATTCACTCATTTTCTATATTTTGAGGCTTTATGTTACCTGTATAGCTTTATGTTTCTGTTATCTGCATAAGGGGTCCGTCACGTATGGATGCACTTCATACATGACGGACTCAGGTTTCTGGTCCGTCACGTGTGGATTCCATCCACACGTCACAGACGAAAGAGTTTTGTCTGTCACGTATGAAGTGCATCCATACGTGACGGACAGTTTATGCAGATAACAGAAAGATCTCGTATGATCAAACTTTAAAGTCTTTTGTACTAAATATAGGGTTGAAGGAGCACACTCTAGTTTGAAAGACTTCTTGACTACTCCACATGGCAGTCTAGACACGATATTCGGTCAATATCATTCAAAGATGGATAACCAAGTGAAGGAAATCAAGGGGACCTTCAACGAGAGTGCACAGAACATGATGACGCTTGTGACAGGACCTGATGTTTTCAAGCTGTTGAAGTACAAAGTATCTAAGGTTGCACTTGACCGCTTGACTGAGGAATACAGAAAAGGGAAAAATCCATTTTATGACAGTACATGCACATGCCAGATGAGGTTGAGAGATGGATTATCGTGTGTGCATGACATCGCTAAATATGTGACGAGTTCAATCCTTATTAAGCTTTTAGCGTTGCATCCTTTTTGGAGACGATTGAGTTTGTCAGAAGTGCAAGACGAAGGTGAGGCTGAGCTGAAGCGCAAAGTCGCGAGATCTTTGATGGATCAATTTTATACGGATCAGTTCCCCAATCTGTCAGCAGATGATCAAGAAAAATGTGTCTCGCGACTTTACGACATCACTCGCCCCGAGGGGACCAGTCTGCAAGAGCCGGCTATTGTGAGGCATAAGGGACGGCCAATGGGAGATCCAAACAAAGATAGCACTAAAAAACATCCTTCTTCATGGGAGTACACAGACAAAGATATGGAAGGGACACCTCCCAAGAAGCAACGAGGTAGGCCACCAAAGCCCACTAGTAGACCTTCACCAAGCCCTACAGCTCCTACCACTCCTTTGAGGCCATCTCAGGTTAGAGCTCCCAAGAATCCAGTGGGTCAAATTTTTCCACCACCTTATTATGCTCCACAATCCTAATATGACCTTGCCCGACGGAAAGTCTACAAGTTGTGTCAAGGATCTGATGAACGCGTAGTGGGGCGCAACAACTCTTCTGACGTAACAAGGAACTGACGGATTAGCGGCGGTGGCGCTAGGATGATCGGCGGCAGAATTCCGGGGGGACGAGCGGCGGCGGAAGGGTAACCGTGAATGTGGAGTTCGGCGGCAGCCCTAGGGAATGAAGGTGGAGGCTGCCGTGAAGATGTATGTGATTAGGGTTGTGTTTGGGTGTGGATAGATGCGAGTAACCGAAATTAACACGCCAGGACAATTCAACTAGAAACGCGTTAGTTGTTGACGTCAGGGCCCGGGTTTCAGGAGATTACTCGATTGTAAACAAAAGCTCTATTTCGACGTAATAGGAAAGAAGACAAGAGTTCCTATTTATACTAGAGAGTTGACCTAATGGGCCAGACTCTCTAGTTACTAAATCTGGCGGCCCATTTAACACAAATGGAATCCACTCCAGAAATAGCACCTACTAAAAATAGAAATACTGGAAACAGAAAGTACTAAACAAGTAATGTATAAAATTAGAAAGAACTAGAAATAGAAAGTCTCCTAAATCTAGCTCAGGATAGATGTAGTTATAGAGGAGTCTCAAGGAGGATGTCTCATGGCGTCTACCTCTTCTCTAGCTGACATGGCGGACAGGGTCACATCACCCTCCCCCACTTGGTTGTGAAGCGTCCCCGCTTCACCCTCATCAGGCTCGGGCTCCAGCTGATATGTGTTGTCCCCCGTGCGGAAAACCAATCGACGCCTGTCTCCGGTCGGCTGAGGGCGCTGCTCAAGCTGAGTGCTCCTCCGTCCTCGCAGCTCTGGAGGATGCCTGTCCACCCGCAAGTCCTGCAAAAAGACAAAAAAAACTCGGCGAGAAGGCAGGCTCTGACATAGTAGTGGGACAAGGAATAGAACTATCAAGGACACAAGGAAACTTGCCTGGAGGAGGTACGCAGAGTAGTGATTTGCGCTCATAGGTGCCACGCAGAGGCGAAGCAGGAGGCACATTGTCACCTGGACCGGGAGCTCGCTTTCCTGTCGTGTTCGCTGTAGACCTCACAGGAGTAGGCAAACTGTTGGTGGAGGAGCTTCCCGTCGGGTCTAGCGTGTCAGGTGGCTTTCGTCCCGAGGCCTCTTTCGCCTTCTGGTGCCGTCGGTCAGCCATATCCTGCAAAATCTCATGTGGAGTCATAGGTGAGAGTGTCACGCGCTTCCCGTGGTAAGTGAACATGTAAGTGTTCAAATACCCGTCATGAAGTACGTGACGATCATATTGCCACAGACGTCCCAAAAGCAAATGGGTAGCATCCATGGCGGTAACATCACAAAGCACATTGTCGCGATATGGACCAATGGAAAAAGAAATAAGACACTGTTGTGATACTTTGTTACCTGGTCCGTCAGAGATCCACTGAAGGCCATATGGAGCGGGGTGCGGTGTAGTCGGAAGGTTGAAATGTTGCACAACCGTCTCATTGATGATGTTGCAGCACGACCCCCCGTCAATTATCACACTCAACGATGCATCCTAAAGTCTGCACCGAGCATGAACCAAGTTCTCCCATTGCTCAGTAAGGGCTCCCTTCTTGACACTCAGCACGCGTCTAGAGAGCAAGGCAAGGCGATATGCCTGGTCATCATGGTGGTCGGCAGTGCCGACCATACAGCCATCAGCATCGGCTGTATAGACAGCTGCAGGAATAGGCTCGACGTCGCTATCGGCGTCGTCATAACTCTCATAACCTGCAGAGTGGGTGGAGAAGCGGACCTTCTTGGCATTAGGACAGTCTCTCTTGTAGTGTCCTCTTCCGCCACACTTGTAGCACTCCAGATCTCGGGATCGGTCAGAATGAGCGGTCTCTGAAGCTAGCGGCTGCGGCCGGCGAGCAAGAGCAGGCGGGGCTGATCGTTGCGGGGTCGAGCCAGACGCAGTACCTGTGCTGCTGTGGTCCTGTGTAGGCACACTAGAAGAAGCAATAGAGTTAGTGCCATAACCCGAATGGAATGGTCTAGGGCTATACCTGGATGATGTCGCAGACTGCCATGGTTGTTGCTTCTGACGCAGCTGTTATAGATAGAACTGCTAGGCAGTATGGACGACATTGTTGAGGTCCTTGATCGGCAGCACGTCGACCTGATCACTAAAAGGTTGGTTAAGCCCAATAATGAACCTCGTTCTCAAGGTTTATGGAGCAACACTGACGCCAGCCTTGAAGTACATGTCCTCAAGGCGAGCGAAGAACTCATGTGGCGAATCAGCACCCTGAGTACACGTGCAATTTCCGACCTCATCTGCTCCTTGTAGGTCGAAGGCACATACTTCCTAGTCATCATGTGCACAAGTTGGTGCCACTCACTAATGGGTGGCCAACCCATCCGGAAATGTTGATGCTCAAGACGATGCCACCAAGTCTGAGCAGCTCCCTCAAAATGTAAGGTAACGAGCTCTACCTTCTCATGCTCCTAGACTGTTAAGTGTCATAGTACATATGCTCCGTGTTCTGCAACCACTCAAGGAAAATAGCAGGGTCATATAAACCAAAGAAGGGTTTGATCTTTACCTTAATGTCTCTGCGGTGCACATGTGGTTGGGCCCGACGGTCAGGAAATGGGGCTGTAGGGTCCTCATGATGCTCGAAGTGACGAGCTGCATGCTGGGAAAGAGCTGCATAGTGGGGCGCAACAACTCTTCTGACGTAACAAGGAACTGAAGGATTAGCGGCGGTGGCGCTAGGATGATCGGAGGCAGAATTTCGGGGGGACGAGCGGCGGCAGAAGGGTAACCGTGAATGTGGAGTTCGGCGGCAGCCCTAGGGAATGAAGGTGGAGGTTGCCGTGAAGATGTATGTGATTAGGGTTGTGTTTGGGTGTGGATACATGCGAGTAACCGAAATTAACACGCCAGGACAATTCAACTAGAAATGCGTTAATTGTTGTAGTTAGGGCCCGGGTTTCAGGAGATTACTCAACTGTAAACAAAAGCTCTATTTCGACGTAATAGAAAAGAAGACAAGAGTTCCTATTTATACTAGAGAATTGACCTAATGGGCTAGACTCTCTAGTTACTAAATCTGGCGGCCCATTTAACACAAATGGAATCCACTCCATAAATAGCAGCTACTAAAAATAGAAATACTGGAAACATAAAGTATTAAACAAGTAATGTATAAAATTAGAAAGAACTAGAAATAGAAAGTCTCCTAAATCTAGCTCGGGATAGATGTAGCTGTAGAGGAGTCTCAAGGCGGATGTCTCATGGCGTCTACCTCCTCTCTAGCTGACATGGCGGACAGGGTCACATCAAATCCTTCATTAAAGACTTTGAGCCGTATAAGGGTATAGTTATGTGGTATATGCACGAACACTTGAACGGTTACTTTGATATTGTTGGTGATGGAAACTGTGGATACAGAGCCATTGCAGATCAAATAGGCATCGGGCAGGAACAATGGAGGATCGTCCGGCAAGCATGATTGACAAGGTGAAGGAAATTTGGCCAATGTATTCTGAGGTTTGCATCTTTAAGACAACGCTGGAAAACGTAGTAGAACAGCTTACATGGTTTGACTCTGGGATGGCCCTAGAGAAGACTTGGATGGTGCTTCCAGATATTGGTTGTCTGGTCGCTTATGCATTCAATTGTGCAGTTGTCGTGGTGGGTGGTATAAATGCTACTTTATTGCCTTTGCAAGCGATTCCACATCATCCCAGGGGTGCTAAGCTTAAGATGATATGCATCTGCCATGTTGAGAAGGAGAGTCATTTTATTTCGGTATGGTACTAATCATTTTTTATTGATTATTTAAACCCATTAACTAGGCAAGTGAGTACGTTCTCCATTCTTTTGTAGATGGGCCTATCAGATGAGTCACCATTGCCACCCGTATTTAAAATGTGGGAGCATGCAAAGGATGCCTCTGCTGCTTGTCTGTATGATCCGCTCAGTACTCAGTTGATGGCATACGAATCTTCTTCCACAAGAAAGAGACGAGGTCGCAAGCCGACATAAATGCTATTGTACTCGCACATTGTAATGTTATTGTGAGCCATGATTGTAATGCTAATGCTATTGTGATCCATGATTGTAATGCATCGACCGACAATTACTAACAAAGTAGCAAATGAAAACCAAAGTACAAACAAAGACGTCCAAACTCAACAAACTACAAACAAAGACGTCCAAACTCTCCCTAAAATACAACCAAAGTACCAAATGAAAACCTATGCATCTTAATCTTCGTCGTCCTCCTCATCATTGATGTGTGCGAAGGGTATGAAGTCTTGAATGCAGTGTCGCACAGCGTCGCGCATGTTGTAGAACTGCTCTTCCTCTGCATCATGGAAAGGATTTAGACGATGCAATGCTTGTCCAATGACCTACAGAAATACGTAAAAATTAACTAAGGTAAAGATTTAATTGTATATGTAAATTAAAAACAAACATCCAACACATATTTTCACCTGGACAGGGTCTCTTATGCCTGCATCATGAGGCCTGACACATGGGTGTGTACGAGGTATGTACCATTCCATGTAGTCGGCACTGTACTCAAATCCCTGCAATGCAAGAGGGCCCATTTGTGCGATCCTGATGGAGTGCTCACTTCTTGCATCCCAAGACCAGTTTGAAGCAGGGTCATATTGGACTACATAACTCATGATGTTGGGATGTCTGTGTGCTTTGATGGGATGTATGACAGGCCAGAGAATCTACTGTTCATGACCAAACTGCCTTGCTATGCGATCAAGCATGTATGGCTCTGTGATTCTAAAAAATGAGATAACCCCATGAAAAAAGGTTGGAGCCAACTCCGTCATATTGTAATCCACATATCCATAGGGCTGCCAGTCAACCTATACAAAATTTGATGCAATCAACATAGCCACAAGTACCTCACATAATTGTAATACTTTAATATGAGACATAAACCCATCATATGATACTTACTTGCCAAGGCTGCATCAAATCTAGCTCATCCTTGTAGTTTCTTCTTTGTCTACTACGAGTCTGCACACGGTCCCATCGCCTTGCATATGGCACATTGTTGGTGAAAAGTGGATTTTGTGAAGGACGAGAGCTGGGGAAGTATAGATAGATCCACGCCTGTACATAAAAAAACATATCAGCCTAAGACATAAATTTATTTAAATAATTAAAAAACAATATGCAACACAATTCTTATCACTAACAATGTGTAGCAGGTCGATATCTGACGATATTCATAGCGTGAACACTCGCCCAATGAACGATACGTGAATGCCAACGTGCCCGAACCCCAAGAAAGATCGCGAGTGGCATAAAGGCCACTCACGTACGTCAGATATGGCATGGGCAACAAGTGTTGGGACTTGTCGGGAAAGAGGGTCGAGCCCATCAGGTACAGTAGATAACCCGACGCAATAGTCTCATCGTCCATGTTTGTGTTCAAGCAATGATGCCTCAGGTTATCTGCAGTGAGTCCTCGCTCTGCCATTTGGGGCGTCAAGTCAAAAAACTCCATTGCCCTTTGGAATTGTTCATTGAACAATTCATTTTTGCCCTTGATATGATCTTGGAGGGAAAGTCCCATTCCAGCCCCATGAATATTGAGACCCAAGATCATGTAGACATCCAGGAGAGTTATAGTCATCTTTCCAAATGGCATATGAAATGAATTGGTCTCCGGCTGCCATCTCTCCACAAAAGCAGAAATCAAAGGCTGATTTACAAAAAGTGTAGATCAGATGCTGCAGATGTGTGATGCCGATGTTTCGGGCAATTTCGCACCATGCATATTCGTTGTCGAGGCACCATTTTCGTAGTTGCTCATGCCTATGATGAAACGTGAGAGTTTCTCGCTCCTAAAAAAATAAATGTTAGATACAAAAATAAATATGGAAATGATTTAATAACAGCATCAAGTTTTGATAACTTACGATGTCTTGATAAATAAAGTATGATGTGTGGGCTGTAAAGCTAAACAGCAGGTCTGGGCTCTCTGGACCTCCCGGTACAGGTCCTACCAGCTTCGGATCAATAGCATCCACTCCACGACCTCTACGATGTCTAGCCTGCCTAGGCTGTCTAGAAGCAGTCGGTTCCTCCGCCGGTTCCTCGTAGCTAGGCAGCTGAGAGGGCCAAACACCTTGCCCATTCATATCTCCCGACAACATAGGAACGGGCCAACCACTATGTTGTTCAGGTACAGGAGGTACATACCATGTCAGATCCTATTAGGGTTGAGCATCGGTCCAAACCCGGACCGGACCGGAACCCGAAACACCAAAAATAGTGGATCGGAACCCGGACCGGAAATATCCGGTCCGAACCGAACCGGGTCCGGACCGGTCCGGTCCGGTCCTATTTGGACCGGTTTAGGGTTTTGTTAAATTTAAATCTATTTTATTTACATTTAAACATGAAAAAAACCCTTAAATTTAAATATAATTTACTCTTAAATATAATTTACCCTAAATCATAAACCCTAAACCTCAAATGTAAAAAAATCTTAAACCCTAAAATATTAAGATTTTTAAAAAATACAGGTTGGACTGGACCCGGACCGGACCGGACCCGGAAATATGAAAATCCTTGGACCGGTTAGAACCGGTCCGGTCCGGTCGGGTCCAAAATTCTGGGTCGGACCGAATTTTGCTCAACCCTAGATCCTATAAAACAAATTATTAGAAACAATATTAAATAATGTAATAGTTTAATTAAGTAAACATATATATATTTACTTACCACATCCGTGTACGGTGTCTGGTATATGGGTGGATCGTTAAACGGCATGGTGTTGAGTGGCGGGTCTGCATATACCGGTACAGTCGGGTCATGGACCGTACTCGGTCCTGCTTCGTCACCTTCTTTTATTTCTTATGTTGCCTCATTCGATATACTTTATGTTCTTGCCCCTCACGGACAGCGTTCCACCTTCTGTGACGGGCAGATCTTGTTTGGTTTTCCATCTGTAATAGGAAAAAACAAGACTTTAGAGGTAGCAACAACAACAACAACAACAACAACAACAACAACAACAACAACAACAACAACAACAACAACAACAACAACAACAACAACAACAACAACAACAACAACAACAACAACAACAACAACAACAACAACAACAACAACAACAACAACAACAACAACAACAACAACAACAACAACAACAACAACAACAACAACAACAACAACAACAACAACAACAACAACAACAACAACAACAACAACAACAACAACAACAACAACAACAACAACAACAACAACAACAACAACAACATCATTATCAACAACAACAACAACAACAACAACAACAACAACAACAACAACAACAACAACAACAACAACAACAACAACAACAACAACAACAACAACAACAACAACAACAACAACAACAACAACAACAACAACAACAACAACAACAACAACAACAACAACAACAACAACAACAACAACAACAACAACAACAACAACAACAACAACAACAACAACAACAACAACAACAATAATATCCAGATCTGCAGGGACCCGTCCGTGACGGATAAGAAGAATCCGTCCGTGATGGATGAAAGGGACCCGTCCGTGACGGATGAGAAGGACATGTCCGTGACGGATGAGAAGGGTCTGTCTGTCACGGATGATGAGGATTCGTCCGTCACGGACGATTCCAAATGTTCAAATCCAGATCTGTCAAAGAACAGATCTGGATCTGTTGTTTGTGTAGATCCAAAATCCTAAAGCAATTCGTAAGTGCAGATCCATGTTCAAAACTGACATTAATTCAATTCAAACAACATTCAAACATGTTTAAATCCAACACTAAAATCCCTAAATCTAACTCATCTAAAATTTGTTAACAAATTCAATACTTTCAACATCATTATACTAAGTGAAGAACAAGTAAAGATTTAACTAAACTCACGGATCGTAACGGACGAATTTGATCGAAACGTGACGGATCGAAATGCAGAGCGAAATCGCGAGAGAGAGGGGTGAAATGGGAGGTATGGGTCGGGGGAGACGATGTTGCTGCTTTTATATGCAGCAACTTCGTTCGTGACGGACGAAAGGCATCCGTCTGTCACGGACGAAAGGCCTCCGCTCGTCACGGGTGACCCTGTTTCATATGTGACGGACGAAACAGGGCGTGAAATAGAAATTTCACCCGTGCGTAAAATAGCAACGGCCTAAAGATATTGTCTCGATCACTTTTCTTGACTATGTCTTGCGATTTCCCCCTGTTGAAAGAGTTGGCATGAAATTATTATGGGGGCATTGTTTGACAAATTCTTGATAAAGACCTTTTATATTTTAAAAAAGTATTTTTTCTACTCCTTTCACAATTTTTCATAATACCTAAATTTTAAATTTTAAAAACTATTTCTTAAAAAAAATACTTTTTAACAAAAAATTTTTTTTTTTATAAATATACTTATCAAACAAAACCCAAATTGAACATATATAGTTACGTGAATAGATCGATCGAGATAATTATATCATATATATGCTCATCTTCTCCGTTGACTTGTACAGTTAAGTAGTAAGTAGTTACGTACTAAGACTGGTCGATCGAATTAATTCTTAAATGAATTATATTAACCACCCTATATATAGGTACGTTAGACGTACGTACATTTGAATATATCATCGATTTTAACTTAGTGTAAATATCGATCTTACAATTAATTAAAGAATATATAGTTGTAGCCTGTAGGGCCTTAAAAAATCCCGTACTTTTAATTTGGTTGCGTGCGCGCAATTGTATGCATGCAATTGCATGGTACCATATTATATTATTATGCATGTTTGCCTCTTTGCCTGCCGCTTGCTTCATAATTGTCCTTGTTGATTTGGTGTTGTATTATTTTGGGACCCCCCGGCCCTCAATTATTCAACCGGTACAAATTTTGAATATTTCAAGGACTAGTGTGTAGTACGTACTCATATTAGTATTTACTTTGTTTATATATTATTGTAGAATTAGATGCTAATAAAACGTCTATTTAATTACGTACCTAGCTACTACGTTGTTAATTTATACTCCAGTATATATGCAGCCTCATCTATTGAGATATATATATATATATTTATATATGGGTGTGATTCAGGTGTGAAAGGGCCTTATAATACAAAATAAGAAAGAATCTTAGCCGTTAGATTTAAACAAAATGCAACACGGAGGCCATTTTGTGCATGCCTTTGTTTTTTTAACATTACTGATAAAGTGCAAGCCGGAGGCCTAAAAGTGCAAGCCGATGACTTGAAAAGTGCAAGCGAATGCAACACTTCTGTGCATGCAAATTCAACATTTTGTGCATGTATTTTTTTGGATTGGAGTGCAAGTTGTTGGCTTAAATGTGCATGCGAATTATTGTGCATGTGAATTTAACGTTTTTTGTGCATATATAACTCGCATATAATGCACTCTCAGTTGAATTGACATGCACTTTCAGTTGAACTCGCATGCACTCACACGTATTTTTTTGGATTGGAGTGCAACTGTGCAAGTTGTTGGCTTAAATGTGCATGCGAATTATTGTGCATTGTATAACTCATATGCACTCTCATTTGAATTCACATGCACTCTCAATTGAACCCGCATGCACTCATAACACATAAAATATGCACTTGATTTCACATGTACTCTAAAGTCAAAAGACATATAAGTACACTCAAAGGCATGCACTTCAGTTGAATTCACATACACTCTCAGTTGAACTCGCATGCACTCACAACACATAAAGCATGCACTTGATTTCACATGCACTCAAAAGTCAAAAGACATATAAGTACACTCAAAGGCATGCACTTCAGTAGAATGTACATGCACTCTCAGTTGAATTCGCATGCATTCAAAACACATAAAGCATGCACTTCAGTAGAATGTACATGCACTCTCAGTTGAACTCGCATGCACACTCAAAGACTTGCACTTCTAATAGAGTTCACATGCACCCAAGGGTGGTCTGGTGGCCGGTGGTGGTTCGGCGGTAGTCCGGCGACCGACGGTGGTCTGACGGTGGTCCGACGGTGGTCCGGCGACCGGTGGCGGTGGTCCGGTGGTGGTCCGGCGACCGGTGGCGGTGGTCCGACGACCGGCGGTGGTGGTCCGACGGTGGTCCGACGACCGGTGGCGGTGGTCCGGTGGTGACCCGGTGACCGGTGACGGTGGTCCGGTGGTCGGTGGTGGTGCTCCGATGGTCAACCCTTTGAATTAAAGACATGTGCATGGCACATGACTTTAATGAAAGTTTAATATATCATGACCTTTGATTTATTTCTAATCCAATGGTCTATATTCATTCTTATTTTGTATTATAATAATCTTTCTCACATGACACTTATCTTTTATATATTTATATATATATATATATATATATATATGAGTGCGGTTCCGGTGCGGAGCACTCTTCCTGTGCGGACGTGCGGACATGCACTATAGGGCCTTATTTGTGCACTTTTGGGCCTTATTTGTGCACTTTTGCAAAAAAATTGAAAAATGCTTGGAAAAAAATTTGAAAAAGAAAAAAAAAATATTTTTTTTTGAAAAAGTGCACAAATAAGACGTTAAAGTGCACAAATAAGACCCAAAAGTGCATGTTCCGCACGTCCGCATGGGAAGAGTGCTCCGCATATGATCCAAACTCATATATATATATATATATATATATATATATATATATACGTACTATGTATAGCTTGAATAATTAAAACATCCTTAGTTAATTAGCTATCCAAGTACGGAGTATATTATTAACTAGAGCAGTTAACACCATCAACCAACTGATCGAAAGAGAATTTTGCAATAGGATGCGTTCTTGATTGATTATATATAATGGCGGATACAGGATTACTCGAAAGGGGGGCGAAAGTGTGTGTAGTACAGAGCTTTTATTTCATTTAGTGTTCGATCTATTGACATTATTATCAATATTTTCATTTATTATGATTATTTAAAGACTAAGTATTTGGAACTAATGACCTCCACGAACAATAAATTTGTCCATAAACTAAACACAAAAAATCTATATAACTAATAATTAATTGATCTAATTAAGTAATTAAGAAACAAATCATAAACAAAAACATACGATTTTTTTTTTGAAAAAAGGCAAATGAATAAATGATTTAAATTAATCAACAAGAGTTTAATGTAATAAATTATTTAAATCATAACCAAGAGTTTAAATTAATAAAGTATTTAAATCATAAACATGAGTTTAAATTAATAAATAATTTAAATCAATAAATCATTAACAACACTTAATAAATGATTTAAATCAATAAAATCATAAACAACAATTAATAAATTATTTACATCAATAAATCATAAACAACATCAAACAATTTTTTTAGAATGGTTGGGACAGCGGTTATTTAGGTAAAAGCTCTCTTTAGTGTTGTAAAGGTATTGGACAACGCTTTTCTTAAGAAAACGTTGTCCATAGTGTTCTCATAATAGATATAAAATTTTGGGAAAACACTTTTTTACATAAAGCGTTGTCTTTGTATGTTTTTTAAAGAGTTGTGAATGGGGGGCAGGGCAGCACTTTTTGGCTAATAACCGCTGTCCCATTTGATGATTTTGCGAAAATTACATATCTCGGCGGAGCCAAGCGGGGACGGCCACCCACTCAACCCCCCCGAATCCGCCACTGATTATATATATACACAGACCACAGTACAAGAATTATTTATAATGAAAAATAATTCATAATACTACTCTGGCTAGGCTAGAGCCGTAGACTTGTTCCTTGAACCAATGACTTATCATATACTCTCTCCGTCTAAACATACTTGTTTTCCTACCATTTTTCACACTTATTAAAAAGAGTATTAAAAACATAAATGCACCTCTATTTTTTATATTACTTTTTTTTACTTTCTTAAAAATCACTACTAACATCATATCATTAATTATAAGGGTAAATTGGTAAAGTAATGAGTAAAATAGACAAAAAACAAGTATTTATAGAAAAAAATTGAAAGCTATACAAGTATTATTAGACGGATGGAGCAAAAGTACTATAATAAATAAGGGAGTGTTTGTATTTTTGATACTTTTTTTAATAAGTGTAAAAATGATAGAAACACAAGTATTTTTAGACGAAAAGAGTATTCAGCTGAACTAAAAACAAATACAAAATTAATGTATAGGTGATAAATAAAATGTTTATCGTCGCCCTGTACTGACAAATATATAATGACAAAAGTTTCGTCGTACATAAGAGAGAGAAATGCATCAGATGAAACCGGTGCAATTTGTATGAAACCATTGAGGAGCGCCTGGGACCATTGATTCCATGGACATTGGACGGCTTAGATTATTCTAAATGTAATTAAATTTATTTGGTTTTTAAGCTAATTTTCACCCTGATTCAATTATTAAAAAAATAATAAAAAACTACAATATTTATAATTATTTTTTATCTATCCATAGACACTAGAAAAATTGGCAGCAAATATACCACTTTTGTGGAAATAATTGCAAAGTTGTACTTCTTTTATAGGTTATGACAAGAATACCCACATTTGTACCCAAATAAGGGCAAATTTGGCAAAACACATAATTTGGTGATAATTTTGAAAAGATAAAATCGGTATTACATTTACCTTTTCTTGTCCAATTGTAATGTTTATTATAATATATTTCGAAATAGAAGAAAAAAAAGAAAATTTCAATTGATTTGCCATGATGTGACTTACCATTGGAAATGTAAACTTGAAAATTTAAGTAAAGAAAAATGAGAACATCATAACAATTATTCTAACAGGTAATTGCCAAATTTGAACCAAATTAATTTGCGTATTTAGTGCTAAGCTAAACGAATTAATTTGCCAAATTTAAACCCATTTTCAACCCATTAATTTGCCTCATTAATTTGAACCCATTTAACCCATTTTAACATCATAACATCAACCCATTTTCAATCCCCCAAAATTACTCTTCTTCACCGGACACCGAAATTGAATTCCGGCGACCTCTGTAACCGCCATCAACCTCTGCTAACCTTCCTGAACCGTTCCGAACTTATCCTCCTCTGCTTTCGCTGGAACCATTGAAGCCCAAACAAAGAAAGAAACAGAGAATGGTTGTTACCAGAGCTTCCAATGATGCGACACCGCAGAAGAAAAGAAAAAGAGGGGTGGATGAAGAAGAACAAGGTGCTAAGAGGAAGGCAAAATTTGCTGCGAAGAAAACCCCTCCATCTGCAAAACCCAAAGCTACAAAATCTGTTGCGAAGAAGCCTAAATCAGAGAGCGGTTATTCTGTGAAGAAAAACGAAGTTGTCGCTCTTCTGAAAAGGTGGAAAAGCATGAAGCCTTTAACTTTCAAGGAAGATGTAAGTAAAAAAAAAAACTAATGAGGCAAATGTTTTAACTTTTCAATTTGTGCATCTAGGGTTTATTGATATCCCGACACCGTTGTGTATGTAACTTATGAAAGTTCTGTTATTCAATTGTAGATTAAGTACGCATTCTACAAAGGAGACCCTTTATATGGAAGAATCAATATCAACTGTAGGATTTCATACGTGCGTGATATTGAAAACAAATTGACTGGTGCAGATTGGAGAATGATAATTGCAAGCCCTTTTGGAAATGTAATGAAAATGCTGCGTGAGGTTACATTTTCTTCCCAAACTGTACATACTGTTCTTTTTAAGCAACTAAAATCAAAAAAGAAGTGGGAGACCTGGTACGAGATAGGTGGTAAAGTGTTAAGGTTTTCAATGAAGGAGTTTGCATTGATAACTGGTTTAAATTGTGGCCAAATGCCACCAGAATCAGTTGGGAAGAAGAAAAAGAAAGATGTACAAGTGATGGAGAAGTTCTTTGGTGGTCCTGCTGGTCCTAAAACCTCAGTGCAAGACTTGTATGAGAGGTTCAGGGATTATAGACTGCTAGATAATTACAAGTTGAAGATGGCATTGCTTTTGATAGTTGAAGGTATTTTTCTTGGAGGAGATAAGAAGAGACTAGTTAAAGCTGAACATGTGAAGCTTCTGGATAACATGGACAAGTTTTGGGATTATCCTTGGGGAAGAGTTGCGTATAAAGAGTTTCACAGGTCTTTGACAAAATCTCTGGCCAGAAGAATGCTTACTGTTGAAAAAGCTTTGCTACTCTCTGAAGATGCAAGGATTCCCTATACCATTCAAGGAATGCCAGTTGTATTTCAGGTATATTAAATTAGTAATTGCATTTGCCTATATATCCCTGACAAGTTTGATAGTGTTGGGTGGTGGGATTTAACTGTTTAAACTTGAAGTGATACCTATAAAGTAAATATTTGAAGTTTGAGAAACTGTTGGATCACTTTTAAATCAAAGAATTGAATTGTTATATGGAATTTGTCCTGAAATCATGCAAACATTTGTTTGAATTGTTAAAGTTCATACAAGTTTTAATATGCTTGACTAGTTACCTAGTGAAGGGTGTCTGGATTTGAAATGTTAAAGTTCATACAAGTTTGAATAATGAAAAAGTTGTGTCTATGTAGGTTTGGATATGGGAATGTGTCCAAAGCTTTGGAGTCCAGTATGCTTCCAAGATAAATGAGACAGCTATACCCCGAGGTCTTCGTTGGTACTCAGAGCAATGTCTTGAACATGGACTGCTTCAGTTGTGTTTTGCTGATCCAAAGCTGAAGGTCCTGCCTATTCTCATACCTGATGAATCTGAGAAGAGTTTGTTAAGTGCCTGTAGATTCCATGATGAAGTCAAGGACCCTTTCTTTGACAAAATAGTATCTGAGGCTATGGCTATGGGAAAGGCAAATGCCAAACTGAAAGAGCATAACAAGGGGAAAGAGGCTTTCAAAGGAGAAGTTAGTGGTGATGCAAATGCAAGGCACATGATGGATATCATTAATCAGTTGTGTAACAAGATTGCTAAGATGGAACACGGTCTATGTGAGAGGATTGACAGGTTGGAGAGGAACAATGTCCAAGTTTTTGAAAAGGTTCCTAAGAGGAAGAAAAGAATGGTTAAGAAGTCTGAGGCTCAAGCAAGTGATAGTGATAGTGAAGAGTTTGATGGAGTTGATGATTATATAGATGATTCAGAAGGTTCTGAGACTGAAGCAAGTGATAGTGAAGGTAGTGACAATGAAAAAAGTGAGGATGATGAAAAGGCTGTTAGTGAGGATGAAAAGGCTGGTAGTAAAAAGGCTGTTAGTGAGGATGAGAATGATGAAAAGGCTGTTAGTGAGGATGAAAAGGCTGGTAGTGACAAGGCTATTAGTGTGGATGAGGATGATGAAAAGGCTGGTAGTGACAAGGCTGTTAGTGGAGATCATAATTTGATGGATGTTGATACTAAGGTATGACATTCCAATTATTTTAAGATTTCTACTTTCATAGATATTTTAAACAAGTATGGCAGGATATGGAGTTGAAGAAACTTAAATTAGATAGATAACACTAAAAATTATCTATCATTGCAGGGAAATGAAATAGAAGAAGGAAGCAGTGAGCCCATTATTGAGAATAATCAAGAATTTGTTAGTGAGGCATTTGAAAAAAATTCAAAGGATAATGATGTGAACCTAGATGACAACCCTAGAGACAGTGATGAAAATGTGGCCATACAAGACAATTCTGGTTTGGCCATACAAGTATATGAGGAAGTTTTTGGAGGAAATGATGATCGTGGAGATGATGGAGGTGAAAAAAATCATAATTTGATGGATGTTGATACTAAGGTATGACATTCCAATTATTTTAAGATTTCTACTTTTATAGATATTTTAAAGAAGTGTGACAGGATATGGAGTTGAAGAAACTTAAATTAGATAGATAACACTAAAAATTCTCTATCATTGCAGGGAAATGAAACAGAAGGAGGAAACAGTGAGCCCATTATTGAGAATAATCAAGAATTTGTTAGTGAGGCATTTGAAAAAAATTCAAAGGATAATGATGTGAACCTAGATGACAACCCTAGAGACAGTGATGAAAATGTGGCCATACAAGACAATTCTGGTTTGGCCATACAAGTATATAAGGTATGCCATAAGTACATGTCGAGTGTATTAATGAAGCATGACAGGTTATAAATTTTGAGAAATGTGTTGTAGGTTTTAAAAATTGGAATATGCACATTATTTTGAAGTAATATATATTTTTGTGGTAAATGTAACTTCAGGAATTGGAGGAAAATTATGTATTAGTTGGTGTTGATAGAAGAACTGGAGATATAGTAATGGATGTTGTAGCTGACATTAGTGAGAAGCTAACTGATAAGGATGGAATGCCTGATGATGATGTTGATGCCCCTAGGGAGCAAGATGAGTTGATAACGAATGTTGATAGTACTATCACATATGATGTAGAAGATGCCCCAAGGGAAGAGCAGGAAAGCCAGGAAGCAGAAGTCCAGGTTTCTAGGGCAGTAGCCGTTCATTTATTGAGAAGGAAGTTAGAGAGAAGGAGGTCGGGAAAGAAGGAAGAGGTTGGGAAAGAAGAGGTTGGGAAGGAAGAAGATGAGAAGGAAGAGGTTGGTAAGGTTGACATTGACAAGGATGAGAAGGAAGAGGCTGGTAAGGAAGAGGTTGAGAAGGAGGGTATTGAGGAGGTTGTGAATGTGAAACAAGAGTTTGCCAAAGGCCAAGTTGTTTTCGGCAATAGGAAGAAGGCTGTGGGTCTATCTCCAAAGAAGTCCCCAAAGAAGTCAAGGTACCTCCCCAAGCGTAGTGTGAAGCCATCTGCTTCAGTCCTCTCCCCTTATAGATCTAAGAAACAAAACAACCAAAAGGCCAAGGACAATGAGAAGGACAAGGACAAGAAGAAGGAAGTGAGGGGTAAGAGTTTTTGGAAAAGGATCACAAAAAATCCAGCTGTGAAGGAAATGATTCCTGTAATAGAGTGGTACAAGGATGAAAGGTATGTATATCCAACTTATATCTCTCTCATCCAATGAAGTTTATGTACTTATATTGTCCTTTATGTTGCAGACCTATAGAATTCCGTGGAGTTAGCAAAATATACATTGACAATGATTTCATGGAGAGCTTAATTGAACCAACTAAGTGGTGGGGTAATTTGGTAAGCGTGACCGGTTTTTAAAAAAATTGTAAATTTTGTCCACATACTCTATCAATATATTGATTTTGTAATTTTTTATTGCCAGCACTTAGATGAGGTCCTAATTTTACTTCGCGATGCGCTCCTGAAGAACCCAAGTGAGAATCATAAGGCGGCTATTATGGACACTACATGGTGTGAAGACTACAAAGACCAACACAAGTGTGAAATGGGTGGTGTTGCAGTACCAGAATTTCCAGATCGCGTCGCTCGATACTTTAGAGGTGAACTTCCAATTTTTCATGGGAATAATTGGGAAGAGGTGGACTTCATCTATGCACCGATTTTTGTGGGCACAAACCACTGGGTTGCCATTCAAATTGACCTGGTTAATTGGAGCTTAAGTGTGTTTGATTGCAATGCGAATCTGAAGCGTGATCATGTCATAGAAGAAGCAGTCGCCCCCATTATCAAGTATCTTCCTAAGTTTGTGAGCAAGCACGAACCTTTGTCCAAGAAATATGCACACCGGGGTGTCTCAGTTCTTACTTACAATGGAAGAGTTGGCAATCTAGAACAGAACATAAGAGCGTAAGATATCTTGCTTCCAGTTTGTTTTTTACCCGCCACCTAAAATATTAACATAGAATTGACCTTTCTTATTTTTGGTTGCAGTGGTGACTGTGGAGTATACACCTTGAAGTACATTGAGTGGTTGAGTTTTGGAAGTGATGATCTCTCCCTCATTTCAGATGATACGATCGACTATCACAGATTCGACATTGCTAATACTGTGTTCGACAAGCAGTGGAAGACAATGTTGAACTATGGACAATAGTGTGTCATCATAACACTAGATTGTGTGAACAATGTTTTGTTTGGATTGCAACTTTGATGCATGAAAAATGTTTTGTTTGCGTTGTGTTTTTGGGGCAAATTTGATGTACGAACAATGTATTGTGTTTCAACTCTTCTGATTCTGTTGTTGTATAAGTCATCTATCTCATCCAATGTGTTGTGTTTCAACTTTGATGCATGAACAATGTGTTGTGTTTCGACAAGCAGTGGAAAACAATATAAGTGAAAGTTTATACCTTAAGTGACAGGTTTTAAATTCAATGGTGGAGAGCAATATTTCCAAAACCCGGTTTTGATTGATTAAAATTAACCGATTAGTCAAAACAATTTCCAAAACCCGGTTTAGATGAATTTTAAACTCACCCAAATTCTTACCCTCATCCTACAGCTACCGTATTTTCTTCATCCTTCTCCCATGGCTCATTGAGGCATTTCAAAAACTCTATACAACTCCGAGAATCGATTGAAGGGTGTATTTCGCAGGGAGTGGAGATTGAGAGAGCTCGAGGGCGTAACCCATGGCATACTCGGAAGGATCCAGCAGTGGTGGGAATGTAAAGGTAAGTTTGGTATGATTTAGGGTTTCAATTTGGGGAAGTATTTGCTACTGTTTTGTTTCAATGTATGTTCTAAAATACGAATTGAATTGTGGATTTGCTACAGAATTCCGTATTTGCTATTGTTTTGTTTCTGCTTGAAATTTTGTGAACTCTAATATGTGGTTTGGCAAAGTAGCTTGAAACTCTTCTGACAAAGATGTTTTGATTACTACTGATGAAGACAAGACGTAGCCTAAACTCATGTTTATTCATGAGGAGATGGAATACAGCAGCAATGGAGTCCAAATTGATAAGATGTGCATGTGGTGTTGCCTGCCGATATTTCACTTCTATGACAAACGAGAATCCGGGAAGGAGATTTATAAGATGTGTAAACCGGGTGCGTATCTAGCTTGTTTGCTAATATTCATAATATTTTGTTTTAAAAGTGTTTTGAATACTTTATGATACGAATCCAGTTTTCATGTATTTTGGATTGAATGCAGGTTGGAGGTTGTGGATTTTGGGAATGGTATGACCCTCCACTGTGTCCTATTGTAACAGAACTTATTCCTATGCTAAGAGATGAGATAATCCAGGTGAAAGATGCATTGGATGTGAAAGAGAGTATAATTTCAGCATATGAGGCAGAGCTTGGAATGCTACAGCGGGAAGTGATAAGGCTTAAAGGTGGTGCAAAGAGTGTTATCGGTCATGAAGAAGAGTGTCGAGTTAAGGCGTCAAACTATGTTGAACGTGTGCTGAAGGTTACTTGTTTTTTTGTGGTAATGGCTTGTGTAATTAAAGTCTATTTCACTTAGCTTGTTGTAAGCTCTCGGTTGTTAAGAGTCTTGTAAGCTATCTATGTCTAGAACTATTTAAGCTGTAGGATTTTATGGGAAAGTGTAAGCTTGAAGGATTTTCAATTATATATGTTTCATGCTTTAAGCTTTAAGGAAGTATTCATGCTGAAATCAGAATGACACCTGCTTTTAATGTTATTTTTCTTACCCAAGATGGATGATTTGTGTGAACTCTTTTCACCATAAATCTGAACTTAACTAAGAAGCATAATACACCACACATTCATAAAATTTTTGCAAAGGTAGATAAGTGACAGGTTTTACATTCAAAGGTGGCGAGATAGTATTACATTAACTAAGAAGCATAAAGCATCTCATGGTTCATCACTGGAATAAGTAACAGACACAAAAGTAAAGTAATATGACTTATAAGAGATCATTTAAGAGTTTGAGATCTCTTATTGGTCATATTAAGCTTACCAAAACCATACCAAAAAAAATAGCATTGTTCATAACTGGAATATAAAAGATAGCACACTATGAAAGATAGAACACTATGGTCTTATCCTTGATCCTCCTCTTGCAGTCCGATATCACCTCTGGTAAGTATGACCAGTCAGCCCACATCTTGCACATCTATTGGACACACGTTTGTAGGGTCTCTCCCACCTAGCCTTGTATCTATTCAGCCTTGGTCTACCAGCGCCCCTTTTCCATGGTGGTGGCAAACATGCGATTTACGATACGGACAATGGAACATCCCATTGCTTGCGTGGGGGGACCAGATGGATGGTTTCCTTGTAAACATCTTTCAAACTGTTGTTGCTATAGAAGTGAGAAACCAGAGTAGTAACATCAACACCCCTATCCTTTGCTACTGCCATAGCATGTGTGCATGGAATTCGATCTTTCTGAAAGACATTGCATTGGCAAGTTAGTCGGCGAATATTCACTTCGTACTTATTCCTTCCATCTGTCACCTCTGCTTCAATATCACTTAGCCTATGGACACTCATTGTCACAGAAGCCGCATACCTTTGATCCATGGTTTTGGTCACAGACCTGGTACTTACCTCAGCCCACGTAGCAGCCGACTCCCTTCTTTCACAGAACCAGGTGGCAAAGGTATGCAAGATAACATCAAACAATGGTACAATAGGCCACATACGCTCCTCTTTAAACACATTGTTCAGACATTCTGCATTGTTTGTAGTCATGATGTTGAACCTGTCAGTTGAGAAATATGCCCTTGACCACTGATTAAGGGGCACTTTCAGAGCATCTTTTACCACAGCCGGAGCCCTGTTTCTTAGGATCTCAAGCTCGGTCCTATATTCTTCTACCGTGTACGCCTTTGCAACCTTGAACCACTGGTCTTGCAAGCCTCCCCAACGGCACTTTAGCTTGAAGTTTTGTAGCATATGATAAATGCAATATCCATGGCTAGCAAGAGTGTATTGTGTTTTCAGAGCAACTTTTATACTCAAATGACGATCAGAGACAAAAACCACATCCACGCTATCGGGTACAACAGCTTTCTTCAACTCCTTAAAGAAGAAGGACCAAGAATCCTTATTCTCACTGTCTACTACAACAAAGGCCAGGGGGTAGATTTGTCTGTTTCCATCTTGGGCAGTAGCTAGAAGAAGTTGTCCGTTGAATCTCCCTCCTAAGTGTGCTCCATCAACACAAATCACCTGATTTTCATATAAAACCGATCACCCTATTGAAGTTTACCCTCCAGGTCATATAATATAATCAAGACAAACAATAAAGTTGGAGAAACATAAAGTTACCTTTCTCAAACGGGGAACAGCCCTGATGCAAGCACCCAAGGCCCAGAAGCAGTACTTAAAACGGTTTTCAGAATCTGTTATTATAGCTGTATGCGTGCCAGGATTGACCTCTTTCAACATATGTTGCCATGAGTGAAGTTGACTGTAACCTTCCTCGGCA
The DNA here is from genome assembly GCA_027886185.1 of Rheum nobile. Taxonomy (NCBI): domain Eukaryota; kingdom Viridiplantae; phylum Streptophyta; class Magnoliopsida; order Caryophyllales; family Polygonaceae; genus Rheum; species Rheum nobile. The sequence goes on along the minus strand of WOAB01000644.1, from coordinate 10,538,742 downwards.
GTCCCTCGAATAATGTCCTCTGCTAGCACTCTTGCTCTATTGGCTTTGTGATAACTGGCATCGACTCCCAGGCCTTTCATGATAGCTTGTATCTCTCTTGCCCTTGGTGCATCCTTGCGACCTCTAAACCTGTTACACCAACACCAATAGATAGTCTTTAGACATTTTGCATAAAACTGTCTGAATTGAAGTTAAAATCTTCAATAAAAACAATATATACCTATCAAGAATACTCTGTGAAATTACGGAGGCAGTGGCATGCCTGTTGTGATCCTGCCTGAACAGCATCCCACATGTATGGTTTGTAGCAAACCTCCGGACAATAAACGCACTAATACCTATCTTCACTGAAGCACGAAAACCAAATGAACATCCTCTGTTTTTGCACTCCACCACATAACAAGTCTTATCAGACCTCTTCACAAGCATTTCTACACAATTATCCATAGCATATGCGGCTAACGAATGCTGAAGCTCCTTCTTGGTTTGAAACATATCTCCACACTTGATTGTCTTGGACTTCGACTTGTCCTCCACTTCTTCTATATCCACCAAATTTTGAAAGTCAGCAGGGACTTCAGAACGGTAATATCTCTCTTCGGCTTCATCAATAGCATCCAGATATTCAGGCTTCCCAAGATCAACCTCCTCAACGTTGTCAACATTTTCAATGTATTCCTCTTCTTCCTCGGAAAGGTTGACAAGGTCACAACCTTTATGCTTGGTTGCAGATATAACAACATCCTCCTCTTCATCGTCACTGCTTAGTGACACAACCTCAACTGTCTTGGCTTTCTTACAAAACCACTTTATAACAGTGTCAACATTCTGTTTCTCTCTACCCTTCACAGACTTCTGGACATCCATCCCCTCCACTCCTATTTCATCTTCTAAAAGATCAGCATCTAATATGTCGCTCAACATCTGGTCCGACATTCTTTTTTGGCTTAGTATAGGAGTAAAAGATGCACTATCATTTCCAGGCTGGGATACAGGTTGAGGTGCACTTAATGGAACATCGATCATCTCTTCTTCTTCTTTTGGAACTAATTCAGGTTTTTCTTTTGAAACTCCAGATTTTGGTTGCACAATGGAATGCAAAGCAATTGGCCAAACTCTGTCTTTACAATTTATCATGTTCAAAAAGATGTATGCTTCTACATCATCCTTATCGCAAATATCAAAGGGAGGAAAGTGCGGATTTTGTAAAGACATGTAACTTATCTTCAAGTCGAACCTGGTAAGATCAATTTCCAGTTTTTCTGCAATCTTAATCTTCAGTGATTCATAATTGATTTTCTCACTAACCATCATCCCCTTTGCCTTTTTTGTTCCTTCATAAACCCAAATCTCATTCTCGCACCTCCATTTTCCTCCACTGATTAGAGAAACCATATACGTTGGAGTTGATCTTCCTGAAGAAGCAAAAAATAAGAAAAGTAATTACAGAAACAAACAAAAATAATCACAAATAAAACAGAGCACGTGTGAAAATGAAAACTTACCCATAGAAAATGAGAATATTAACAGTGGCAATAAAGAAAGCTTGGTTTAACAGTGGCAATAACTCGGATGGCAGGTATGAAGCAGAGGACATAAATAAATGAAGATTGGTTTAACAGGGGCAATAACCTGGTAAGATGAAGTAGCCTAACGTAATTTTTGGTGGGAAAGAGACGATTAGCTAAGCTAGCTTAGTTTTGGCGGGAAATATGCAGTGATTTGACAGCTACACATCAGCGTTTTTTGTGGCTGAAATTCACTTGGTTTAATATTAAGCTTAATCTCTCTCCATCCGGCTTAATCACAGCTTCTCTCCAAATATAATTTTAAATTCTGACACACAGTACATTGCCATCTTTTCAACTTTTCAACTTCTTTTCTTTTCCATTTAAATTTCGATTTACAAATTCTGATAATACATTTTGTACCCAAAATTTAAAGGCAAAATAAAATCAAATAAAGTTGCTTTATGTTATTGCAGTTATATCCAAAAAATTAAGTACAACTTTGCACATTTCATTAGCAAAGTGGTATACCCTTGCAAATCACCCTAGACACTAATAGTATATATATATTTAAATAAAAATATTATATTTAAAAAAACATAATAGATGAAGTCATTACATTAAAATTTTAATATATCACAACATTCCACCTAAAATACTTCAAGACATTACACACATATTTAGTATATCAAAAGACATGGTAATTTAATTTTTAATTTATTTCATTTTCAAATTTTAAATGAAGTCTAGAAGGTTGTTTGTGCTTTATTTTAATATTTAGCTTTTTATTGAATAAAATTAAATTTTGACAAATATTACACCATTATAACCCATAATATTTATGTTACACATAAAAAGTATTACCCAACAACTTTACACATGAAAATGACATATTATAAGACATTACACATAATATTAAACACAATCGAAATTTGAATTAAAGCCGACATAAACTTGAAGCCATTATTCACTTAGGTAATCTAGAAACACAAATGTGAAGCTATTCTTCACTTAGGTAAACTAGAAACACAAATGTGAAGCTATTCTTCACTTAGGTAAACTAGAAACATTAATGTGAATCTATTCTTCACTTAGATAAACTAGAAACACAAAAGTGAAACTATTCTTCACTTAGGCAAACATAAATGTGAAGATATCCTTCACTTAGGAAACAACTCGTTCATCAACATTGCCTTTATTATCTTATGTTCTGGGGTCAACACGCCCGATGCTAGAAGTTGAGTTAGCATTTCAAGCTTCTTAGTGTGAATGTAGTCATTAGTAGTATGAATGTAGTCATTAGTAATCTTTTTTCTTTCTTCCAGCTCCTCCCTCTTCTATTAGGCTCTATCTTTGACCAACCTATTGACTTTTTTGAGTGATTCCTTCAAATCATCATTTGAACTTTCAGTGACTTGCTTTCCCTTCCTCTTTGTAGTATTTCTACCAGCGGGGCGAGTTAGAGCACTTTCATGAGGAGAAAAGGCGACACTCTCAGGCTCAGATAGATTGATAGGGGTATCCGGATTGGATCTTGAAGAGTATACTCTAACTGCATTTAACTTTGACCACTTGGAACTCCCTCCATCTTGTTTAGCCAACCAAGTACACCACTTAGGTTCATTCTGTAGCACACGCCATGCATGGTCAAACTGAAAATCAGCATGATTAGGAGATTTGGAACGGAAAAGATCACGTGCATTCCTTAGCACATCATCCTCAGTTTTCCCACTAGCTCTTAGATTTGATGCTTTTGTATAGCACCCAACATTTTTTTGTGTTTCTTAGGTAATTCTACGCAACTTTGTTTTCAATTCCGTTCCAGCCCGAAAAACCCAAGTGTCATCCTCTTCTTCTCTTCTTGTGTTGTAGTAGTTTTCCACATGGAGCCAAAATGCCTCATTCTTCTGATCAGTGCCTGTAATAGTATATGTGCTAGTGTTAATCCATGAACTAACAAGTAATAAATCCTCACATTCACTCCACTTCACTTTCTGTTGATCGCCGCCTTGACAAGGAGCTTTTTGACGTGTGGTTTTTTTAGCATTAATTTGACCTCTTGCAAGAGTGGAGTTCGGTTCTGGTGTAGCTTGTATATCATCCAGACTTGGCACATGTTGTTGTTGGCTCCATTGATGAAATGCAGAAGTGATTCCATATGAACCTGGGTATTAGGAGAAGGTGATGAATATTGATGAGGATTTGTTGGAGAATATGAAGTATATGGGTAAGGGTAACTGATCAACGCCACTTTGTAGAGTTTAACTAGGAGTTGTTATCGGTGTTTTGGGTACCATTTGGAGATGTTTAGAGCGTATTGTAGAGATCGAAGTTGAGGAGTAGATGCGCATATAAGGTGGTTTGGAGGAGCTTAAAAGAAGACATCAAGAAGATGAGAAGAAAACCACGTAGAAGACGAAGGAGGAGCTGGAGAAAGGAGCCAAGTGGAGCCATAGAGCCAAAACCGCGAGCGCGGGGCTGAGGCTGTGGTCGCGGGAATCAACGAAAGGCGAGAAGTGAAGAATGCGACAAAACCGTGATCGCGGATGAGCAAGGCATTCGATCGCGGAAAAGTCGAGAGCAAAGGATCCAGGAATGAATTTTCCGCGATCGCGGAAATTCTGCCACGGTCGCGGAAATCTGCTCAGCGCGTTCGAAGGGTTTCGTCCGAAGTTTTACTTTTATATTATTTTCCTTTTCTTTTATTTTCTTTATTTCGTTTACATTATTTTATTTCCTTCTAAGACTATGTTTGTTATCTTTTTAGCATTAGGTTTTGGGTTAGGTTATTTGACCTAATTTTCCCAGCCACTTTCAAACATTCAGATTCAGTTTTACATTCAGTATTGTTTTCCCTTCAAGACTATGAAGAACTAAGCACCCTTTGCTTAGTCCGACAATTGAAGCATTCATTTGATTCATGATTGTGAGGTTATAACTCTATTTCCTATTCCTTTGGATTATATCTTTTCTCTTGAGCTTATTCCTATTGACTCTTATTGATTTGACTGGTCTGGCCAGCTAGTTGATATTAGTAATTGTCTATTGCTAGGGTTTGGATATTTCGAGTTGAAATCACTTATCTTGTGTAGAAAACATGATATTCTAGGACTGGTAGGACTAGTTTATTATGAAAGAGAATTGATTATGTGTTAAATGCTGCGAAAAATCGGTGTTGCATGTATCCTGGTTAATTCATATGCTCTATGCTGCTATTGTTCTAAATCTTGATAGTTTCTCGTGCGTTCAATAGTAAGGGTTGCCAGGCCGAGTTGGACTAGTAACTATTTCAGAATAGGGACAGGAATAACCAAAGGAAAGAATAGAAATAACCTAGGATCAATCAATCAAATGAATGGTGGATATTTGTTTGGCTAAGTGTTTTTCCCAATTTGATTACAAACCTTTGCTTCTTTACTTTGTTTACTTGCTTACAAACAATCAACCAAAAACCCCCCTTTGTTACTTGTGCATGCAACCTTCCATACAGAAAGACAACTCCTCCATGTGGGATTCGACCCTTACTTGCCTATTCTACTGAGTTAGGTTTGTTTAGGATTATTTTGATAAGGCGATACGACTTTAGCCTCCGTCAAATTGGCGCCGTTGCCGAGGACGCAAGTTTTAATTTTTTCTTTGTGTGTGTTTGTGTGCAAATTTTTGTGTGGACCTATCTTATGGTCCACACCCGTGCTACTGACTCTTCACTTTTAGCTTTGGATACAGAGATTGAGAGGACACTTTCTAGGAGCCGCAGAGTAAATAGATCTTTGGTCTTTGATAACCCAACTTTTGAGATGGCTAACGAAGCACCCACGTTGAGGCAACTGACTGCCCCTAACCTGCAATAGCAACCGCTGGCTGTGCAGTTCCTTGAGTTGGCCGATGGCGTCAACTTCGAGCTCAAGTCAGGGTTGATCCACTTACTCCCCCACTTCCATGGGATGAGTGGAGAAGACCCCAATAAGCATCTGTCAGAGTTCCATGCCACTTGGGCCGGCCCATCATAGGGCTACAGCCCATACATGCAGCGCAATTGGTGACAAGTGATGCTTCGGTTGCTTGTTAAAGGATGAGGTCTCGTGTTCGAGACTCACCAACAACCTACTAGAAATAGCTGGGCCTTGGGCTTGGAGCTACTAGTGAAGGGTTGGGGTGTATGGGCTGCAGCCTTGTGATGGGCCGGCCCAAGTGGCTGAGGTATTACATAAAAGTACACTTTGAATGAGAGGGGCTCCGACCTCATCGGGCCAGCCATTTCTCTATCCATGGGCCGCAGCCCATGTACCCCAACCAAATCCCCATGGCTGGGAGGTTGTTCGTGAGGCTCGAACACGAGACCTCACGCTTTAACAAGCGGCCTTACGCCCACTTGTTACCAATTGCGCTGCAGCACAATTGGTGATACAAGTGGTAAGGCATTGCCCTTGTATCTAAAGGTCCCGGGTTCGATTCCCGTGGGCAACAACCTACCCATTTAAATGGGGGAAGGGTTGGGTGTGTGGGCTGCATGCCCTTGGACAACCAGGCGGCACCAGTATCGGCACCGTTGGGTGGCTGGGCGGCTTGGTGGCTGGGGTAGCTTGGCCTGGGATGTTACAGTATGCACCATCATGAAGCCTAGAGGAGTGACTGAAGACCAGATCAAGCTGAGGGCCTTTCCTTTCTCTCTAAAGGATTCGGCCAATGACTGGTTCTACTACTTGACCCCAGGGAGCATTGACACGTGGGCCAAGATGAAGAAGGCCTTCCTGGAGAAGTACTTCCCTGCAACTAAGCTCAACAGCCTGAAGAGGAGCATTAGCAACATTGAACAGCAGGCTGTTGAGTCGTTGTATGAGTACTACGAGAGGTTCAAGAGGCTGATCTCTAGCTTCCCCTACCACGGCTACTCCGACCAGGACCTCGTACTTTATTTGTACGGAGGTCTTCTTGATGACGAGCGTCAAATGGTGAACGCTGCCTGTGGAGGGAACATCTTGAACAAGACTCCAGCTGAGGCATATGAGGTTTTCTTTGAGCTATTTGAGGGCTCAAGACAATTCAGTAAGAGAGCGGGCGCCCAATCAGCGAGGGCTGCAGACTCTCAGCCAAATTCCACTCTACTCTCTGAGATGGCTGAGATGAAGGAGATGATGAAGAGGTACATGATGAAGGGTGGCCAGCAGCAAGTCAAATCATGTGGGATATGCTATGACATGACACATCCAACCGATGCATGTCCCACGCTGTAGGATCCCACTGCTGAGGTGAATGCCATTGGGGGATACGGCCCTTCAAGGCCCAGATATGACCCGTACTCCAACCCGTACAATCCAGGGTGAAGAGATCACCCCAATTTGAGGTACGGGAACCAGCAGAGTACTCCTCAAGGCCAGGAGAATCAAGATTATCAACCGAGGCCACCATAATTTCTGCCCCGCCCACAACAACATCAGCAGCCTGGGGGTCAACAACAACACTTTCGAGCTCCATATTACCAAAGACCCCAAGGCCAAGGTGCAAGTTCTTCTATGTCCAGTGAGGACCAGATTAGAGCCATTGCCCAGAGTGTCACGACGTTGGCTGGCAATGTGAACTCCATGGGGTCACAACTTCAAGCGTTGATCCAGCATCGAGATACTCTCACTCAGAACATGATCCAGCATCAGCAAGAGACGAAGTCCAGTATTCAAAACCTGGAAAAGCAAGTGGGGCAGATTTCCATAGCAGTGAGCAAGCTGGAAGCTCGGGAGTCGGGGAAACTACCATCTCAAACGGTAGTCAACCCGAGGAAGAATGTTTGTGCCATGACGCTGAGGAGCGGTACAAAAGTGGACGTCAGTCGTGACCAACAAAAGGTTCTCCGCGACCGCGGATTGGCTACTGACGAAGAGGAGAAAATCGACGATTTTCCGCGATCGCGGAAAAATCTACTCTGAGGAGGAGCTGTTCGAGAGTAATCCGCGACTGCGGACAGAATTTCGCGATCGCGGAACACTCACTAGAGACGAAGAGTTGTTCGAAAACATTCCGCGACCACGGACATATATCCGCGATCGCGAAAACACCCCTGGAGCCCCAGCACCTCTCGAAAACACCCGCGATGAATATGTGCGTCCCAACTTCCCTCCGCTCAGCACACTGAAGCCTCCCGTACCCTTTCCCGAGGCTCTAAAGGACACCAGAAGGGTGGAGAATAATAAGGACTTGTTCGAGACCTTCAACAACTGCGAGGTGAATATTCATTTACTCAAGCTAGTTAATAGCATCCCTCATTATGCTAAATTCTTGAAGGAGCTATGCACGATAAAGAGGAAGAAAGTGGTAAAGGAGAAGAGGAAGGTCCAGGTCAGTGAGAATGTTTCCGCTATGCTCCAAAAGCGGTTACCAAAGAAGGCGAGTGATCTAGGCATGTTCACTATTCCTTGCAAGATTGGGGGCACCTTGTTTGACAAGGCCATGCTTGATTTGGGTGCCTCCATTAATTTGCTGCCTCTCTCGCTGTACGAGTTTCTGGAGGTCAGACCATTAGAGAAGACGGGGATTGTGATCCAGCTGGCGGACAATTCCTATGTCTACCCCAAAGGAGTGGTGCAGGACGTGATGGTAGAGGTTGATAAATTGCTCTTCCCTGTAGACTTCTTTGTGATGGATACGGGGCAGGACAAGAATGCAGCCCATGTGATGCTAGGAAGGCCGTTAATAAACACAGCAGGGACAAAGATTGATGTGAGCAGCGGTTCGCTCACAATGGAATTCGACGGGGTGAGGGTCGGATTCAGCATAGATGATTCAAAGCGACACCCTCCGGATGGAAACCCCAAGTTCTTAATTGATGTGAGCAACCCAAGTTGAGTGGGAGAGTACCAAGTCGAGCCACGACAATAACTAAGGCGCTGCTCGGGAGGCAACCCGAGGTATGTATTTCTTTTCATGTCTTTTCGTTTTCATGTCATTAGTTGTTATTGTTTTATCTTGCTTTATTTCGCTTCTGAATTTGTTTTTCGTTTTGCTTTAGACTAACCTACAGGAAGGAGACCCAGATCAATTCGAAGACGGTGTTCCACACCAGAAACGTTTCTGCGGTCGCGGAAATCCCACTGTAAATCTCCTATCTTGAAAAAAATTCAAAAAAAAAAAAGTTTTACCCGAGGCCAGCCTGTCCGAATTTTACACGAGGGAGGTACGCATCATGCTGCCAAGGAGGAGACATTCGCCCTAATTTGTTTTATTTGGCAACAATGATGTCCCAACATTCGACAGCTGAGGAGGAGGGACACTAGAGCCACCACGATTACATTTGGGCCCCATTATGTGTTCGTTGAAGGTCGTGCAACCCCGACATCTTTGCTATTCCACTACACCCTACAGTGGTTCCTTTTGGTTGCACGGTGGAGATTATTGGAAGGCAACACCAGCGACATGTGATTTTATTGTTTTTACCGCCAGCAACAACTTTCGTGTCCAAGCCAACTCGGCGACGGCTGTGAGTACTTTTCTGCTTTTCCCTGTGCTTCATCTTTTTGTCTTTCATTACATTGAGGACAATACAATGTTTAAGCATGGGGGAGTGTTCTATACTTGCTAGTCGCTGAGGAAAAAAATGAAGAAAATGAAAAAGCCAAAAATTTGAAAAAAGGCAAAAATAGAAATCCTGGGATAAATCGAAAACCCGAAAGGGCGGCTTAGGTAATAAGCAGGTGGCTTGGACCAACATTAGGTTGGGGTAATAATTGGTCAAGAGTGATGTGAGTTTATTGTGAGCCCATCTATTGAAAAATGAAATGAATGGCTTGGTGTAAACTCGAAAGGGCACCTTGGCAAAATGAGTGAAAAGAAGAAGAGTGATTATTAGGAATCATCATTTTACCAGGTTTGGTGACATAAGAAGAGGAGATATAAGGAGGATTCGGGTAGGTCACTCTGGGAGACATAAGAAGATAGATGGAGGCTAGGATTAGATTTTTATTCACTCTATGGTGTTCGGGATAAGCTTAGGGGAAGTACTCTGCTTCCCTTTGGGCTTGGTGTTGTGTTGTATGATGTGTTGAGCTTTGTGTTGGTGCCTTGGAGTTTCATGTTTAGGTGCAATTCTTAGTGGATATGGTTTTTCTATGCTTCCTGAGACCTTGGGGATTTGATTGGAGGAGTAGGTTTACATTAGCTTACTCAAGGACGAGCAAGGTTTAAGCATGGGGGAATTTGATCAACGCCAGTTTGTAGAGTTTAACTAGGATTTGTTACCGGTATTTTGGGTACCATTTGGAGATGTTTAGAGCGTATTGTAGAGATCGGAGTTGAGGAGTAGATGCGCAGATAAGGTGGTTTGGAGGAGCTTAAAAGAAGACATCAAGAATATGAGAAGAAAACCACGTAGAAGACGAAGGAGGAGCTGGAGAAAGGAGCCAAGTGGAGCCACAGAGCCAAAACCGCGAGCGCGGGGCTGAGGCCGCGGTCGCGGGAATCAATGAAAGGCGAGAAGTGAATAATGCGACAAAACCGCGATCGCGGACGAGCAAGGCATTTGATCGCGGAAAAGTCGAGAGCAAAGGATCCAGGAATGAATTTTCCGCGATCGCGGAAATTCTACCGCGGTCGCGGAAATCTGCTCAGCGCGTTCGAAGGGTTTCGTCCGAAGTTTTACTTTTATATTATTTTCCTTTTCTTTTATTTTCTTTATTTCGTTTACATTATTTTATTTCCTTCTAAGACTATGTTTGTTATCTTTTTAGCATTAGGTTTTGGGTTAGGTTATTTAACCTAATTTTCCCAGCCACTTTCAAACATTCAGATTCAGTTTTACATTCAGTATTGTTTTCCCTTCAAGACTATGAAGAACTAAGCACCCTTTGCTTAGTCCGACAATTGAAGCATTCATTTGATTCATGATTGTGAGGTTATAACTCTATTTCCTATTCCTTTGGATTATATCTTTTCTCTTGAGCTTATTCCTATTGACTCTTATTGATTTGACTGGTCTGGCCAGCTAGTTGATATTAGTAATTGTCTATTGCTAGGGTTTGGATATTTCGAGTTGAAATCCCTTATCTTGTGTAGCAAACATGATATTCTAGGACTGGTAGGACTAGTTTATTATGAAAGAGAATTGATTATGTATTAAATGCTGCGAAAAATCGGTGTTGCATGTATCCTGGTTAATTCCTATGCTCTATGCTGCTATTGTTCTAAATCTTGATAGTTTCTCGTGCGTTCGATAGTAAGGGTTGTCAGGCCGAGTTGGACTGGTAACTATTTCAGAATAGGAGCAGGAATAATCAACACTGATTTGCATAAATGGGTTTTGCATTTGCAAAAATACATGGTTGACTTTTTTTTTGCATATATACACCATTTGGTGTATTTTTGCAAAATATTAAATCTTTTCTTGTAATTCAAAAAGTAAATTAAATCCATGAAATTAGAGAAAAGAAAAGGGAAATGAAAAGCAAAAAAATACACAAATATCATTAATTATTATTTTCTTTTCCAAATTTTCTCTCAAAATTCCCTCCCAAATTTCCCTCTCAAATACATAACTTTTCCCTCCTAAATTTCCCTCCTAAATACAACTCAATTAATTTCATCAATTTTCACTCTCTTTTTTTCTAAATTTAGTATACTGAATTATTAATTTTGAACTCAAACCCAAATTAACTCAAATTCATTTCCTTGTCTAAATTTTCCAGATTCACAATCTGCAAATTAACTCAATATCATGTAACTAAAACAAATTAACTCAAATTAACTCAATTTCCCAGATTCACAATCTGCAAATTAACTCAAATTCATGTCTAAATTTCCCAGATTCACAGTCCTCACTCCTGTTCGATTTCCTCTCCGAGCTCTAGTCGGTTTATGGATTTGCTTCGGTCGCCATTTGTCAACTCCAGATCCTGCTCCGGTCGCCACCGTCTAGACCGGCTGCTTGGAGTCTCTGTTTTGGGCGTATTTTGCATGCTGGGAAGAAGATGGTAGCGCCGTCTTTTACTTCTTCACGAACCTTCACCGCAATTACTGATCTGGTTTCCTCTGTCAAGGCTGGGTTGCAGAGATCCCGATCTTTTGCAGAGATCCAAGATCCGGTTTCGTGCAACTTTTGTTGTCTGGGAGGAAGATGATTTCGGCGCCTCCTTAATCTTCATGCTCCCTCACCACGCGCCGCGCTTCCAATGGAGGTCGATTCGAAGGCTCGCCGGTGCTCTTGCTCATAATTGCGTTGTCCTCTCAACTGCTCATCGGCTTCAGATCTGGCCTTCCATTTTGCTATTCGCGTCGCCGACTGAAGTTGCCGGTTATTTCCCTGGTTCGACCGTCGGTGCCGATTGTGGTGACCTCAATTTTGGGGTTCTGTTGGTATGGCCGGTTGTGGCAACTGTTCTTCTTCTTCCACGTTCTTTGGTCTTAGGCAAATGCTTTTTTGATGTTTTTCTAGTTTTGTTTGCTTTGCCCTGTTAATATCCCTTGTTTTAGTTTATTTTGTATTTTCTGTTCTTGTGTTTCTGTTTCGTTTAGTATCTTGCCTTGTCCTGTGTTTCAGCTTGAGGTAAATTCAAGTTTTAATCCTTATAAAGTAGAAATTCAAGTGTTTAATATATACAATTTGTTTTAGATTTACATACAAGATATACTTATCTTGTCACGGTTCTTTATATATCCTCCACTCCACTGATAGTAAAGGGCAAAAATCAACACTTAACTTTAGTATGTAATGTGACAGATTCAATATGGTTTGATATAATCCTACCAACCTACATGATTTGTGTGGTTGGAATTGGTTGTATTGATATTTAGTCGAAAGTAGTTAATGTAATTTTCTTCGTTAATGATATTTCGCATATTGGTCTTCGCATATTCATAGAATTTAACACAATCATGTCATGATTCCATATATATATATATCCTGATGGGTTCAATGTGGACTAGTTTGGGTTAAATTGATATGACACAATCCTGTCATGATTCCATATATATCATGACAGGTTCAATATGGTTTGATATATATCATGAGTGGTGGTCCGTATCACATAGGAAGAAGAAGAAAATGCATAATCATTCTCGTCATACTCATTGACCTGTCCTGTCGTCTTTAATATGGTTTGAAATTACGCGACATTATCTTAAAGTACTACATTACATAAAACGAAAATAAATAACATGCTTCACAAAGTACTAGATATTACACATATTATCATACAATACTATATATTACATGACATAAGATAGTCACTACACTAAAATGCATTCCAAAATACTTCATAACGTACTAATACGTGATATTAGATAGTCATTATACTAAAGTACTAAATAAATACTAAATATTAGATAAACACTTCTCATGCATAAGAATATGTATCAAGTTGTTGGATAATTAATTTGCTTAATATTTCATGTTTAGATTTGAGTCTTTTGACATATGTTGTTAGAATGAATTTCAATTGTGACATTTATTTTGTTAAAATCGATAATAAAATATCTCATGGATGACAGGAATTTAAGGTTGATAGTATGAAAAATACAAACTTCTCTCTGTTCATTTCGACAATACAAATATACAATGTGACAAAAGTATAAAGACCAATGCCATGAAATATTCAAAAAAAGATAATTCGTGCCATTGTACCATGTGACAAAAAATCAATATAGCTTGAACATTGTTCAATTCAATTGTACCATATGCAGCCAGTATACCCTGTCTCTTTGCTTACCCATGCCAATCACCGTCCTCGAACTAATTTCCTGGAGAACACACAACTTGGCAGTTAAAAGAACGAGAAGATTTAGTTCACGAGACAACTGAGCAAAAGATAACAAATGACAAGATAAATTTGGCACAAATAAGACATGATGCAACCAGCAATCTCCATTGTACATCTAGTCGAAACACATGTGACAAAAAATCACATACAAACTTCTCTCTGTTCAATTCGTGCAATTATTCCTCCAAATCAGTGTAGCTTGAACATTGTACATCTAGTTTATACATGGTATGAGAGTTGATACAAAGAGCAGCTCCAATACAAAAGCGTGAGATTGAAAACATTACCCAATAGCCATGAAATCCTTTTGACAGCAAATGGACGTTGCTATAAAAGACCGGGTATTCAAACAATGAAAACAACATTAAAATGGATGTTTAGCCGATCTGGCAAATACAAATATAAAATTCTCTGACATTGTAATTGTTCATTCCAACAATATAAATATACCATGTGACAAAAATATGAACACCATTGACATGCAATATTCGTCCAATGATAATTCGTGCAATTATACCACGTGACAAGGTAAGAAATAATGACATAGTATAATTATATAACTATCTACATATAATAGAAACACAATGGTAAAGGATGATATTTGGTAGAGTTGAAATAAGTTGTACTTTTTGTTTTCGTTATGTATATATCATTCTAGTCACTTAGTGAGTATTTTTCCGTCATAAAAGAAATGCCATTAACGCTATTTTTTATACTTTGAAATTTTGGTATTACATTTGAAAATTATTTTAAATAAAATAGAAAGTAGGAAATTTGTTAACGAAAAGTCGTAAACGCTATAACTAGAACTTTCAACCTTAAAGCCCTTGTCATAAACTAAAGATTATCCTGTCAACCAGGGTAATATTATTTAAAACCTTACATCTCTTGTCACCAAGTGATAACTTTTCTAACGACATAAGTAAAACAAGTTGTTGTCACTGATTTTTTTCAATTCAATGAAATTTTATGTTTCAAGTTTGTAACTATTTTAGCGGATGAGTATTTATGACAGGATATATTTTAATATATGACAGGATAATTCTAACGTTTAATTACTTCATTAATGAGTGATTACAACATTGAAGCAAAACAAATAATTCTCTTTGAAACTAAAGTGCCTATACAACATTAAATACACTAAAGTACTATAGAAATAAGACAACATTTTCTTCGTTAATGATTTTGCATATATGTCATTAATGAGTGATTACAACATAGGAAGAAAATACATAAGGAATCATGTCATACTCACTGACATGTCCTGTCTTCTTTAATATGGTTTGAAATTTACGCGATATTATCATAAAGTACTATATTACATAAAACAAAAATAAATAACATGCTTCATAAAGTACTAGATATTAAATATATTATCATAAAATTTAATGTAATTTGCTTATGACTTTTTCTTGTGAACTTTCTTTTTTTCGAAGACATAAGCAAGTCATGGTCGATATGGTTTCAAATTAGTTGATGCATCTTGTGTGGTTGGAATTGGTTGAATTGATATTTAGTTGAAAGTAGTTAATGTAATTTTCTTCGTTAATGATATTTCGCATATTCGTTTTCGCACATTCATAGAATTTAACACAATCCTGTCATGATTCCATATATATCCTGACGGGTTCAATATGGTTTGAGATAATCCTACCAACCAATATGAGTGGCGGGTCCATATCACATAGGAAGAAGACGCGAATGATTAAAATAGGAAGAAAATACATAATCATTCCCGTCATACTCACTGACCTATCCTGTCATATTTAATATGTTTGAAATTGCGCGACATTATCATAAAGTACTATATTACATAAAACAAAAGCAAATAATATGTTTCATAAAGTAATGGATATTACACATATTATCATAAAGTTTAATGTAATTTGCTTATGACTTTTTGCTGTGAACTTTATTTTCTTTTAAGATAGAAGCAAGTCATGGTCGATATGGTTTCAAAGTAGTTAATGTAATTTGTGTGGTTCAAATTGGTTGAATTGGTATTAGTCGAAAGTAGTTGATGTCATTTTCTTCGTTAATGATTTTGCATATTCATAGGATTTAACATTACCCTGTCATAATTTAATATATATATATCCTAACGGGTTCAATATGGACTAGTTTGGGTTAATTGATATGACACAATCCTGTCATGATTCCATATATATCTTGACAGGTTCAATATGGTTTGAGATAATCCTACCGACCAATATGAGTGGCGGTCTATATCACATAGGAAGAAGAAGAAGAGAATGATTAAAATAGGAAGAAAATGCATAACCATTCCCGTCATACTCACTGACCTGTCGTCTTTAATATCATGACAAGAATTTAAGGTTGATAGTATGAAAATATAAACTTCTCTGACATTGTAATTGTGTATTCTCACAATTCAAATATGCAATGTGACAAAAATATAAAGACCAGTGACATGCATTATTCGTCCAAAGATAATTCGTGCAATTGTACCATGTGACAAAAAATTAGTGTAGCTTGAACATTGTGACATTTTTATTTGGTATACAAAAAATTAGTGTAGCTTGAACATTGTGACATTCTTATTCCTCTAACGCTCTCTTCACATTGTCTGCTCCAACTTGCATTTTGAGTTTCCATTAGACACCGACACCCACTATTTCAACACTTAAGTGAACTCATAACACAAATCAATACACTTCACAGCTGCCATTGCAAAATACTAATAAAAAGATCATATGACATATACACTTGTATCTGACAAAAGTATCCGAAAAGCTATTTTGAAGTTAAATGCAAGGTTCCTGAATGGTGACAGGATAGTTCTCATTATATGACAGGATAGTTCTATATGCTTAATTACTTCATTAAGCATATAGAACCGTGCGAGGTTCTTGAAGTTAAATGCAAGCTATTTTGAAGTTAAATGCAAGGTTCCTGAAGTTAAATGCAAGTTGTTTTAAAGTTAAATGCAAGGTTCCCGAGAGCACTGAATTTGACTCCATCACCGCCAAATTGAGACCTGGCCCCACCGCCACCGCTACCACCGCTCCAGCCGAAAGCAGCCTCACCGCCACCGCTAACACCTCGGAGGTTATAGAAAGGCACTCTGCCGCCGCCGCCCTCGCTCCCTGTCACCCCGACGACGTCGCAGCCTGAGCAAGAGGTGTTGTACTTCAGCCATGGCATGCAATGCAAGGGTGGTCTTTCCACTACTTTCTGGTCCATATATCTGTTTCCTAAATTTCCCTCTCAAATTTCCCTCCCAAATAACTTTTCCCTCCTAAATTTCCCTCCCAAACCCAAATTGACTCAAATTCATTTACTTTTTTAGATTTCCCAAGATTCAACCTTAAAGCCCCTGTCATAAACTAAAAATTATCCTGTCAACCTGGGTAATATTATTTAAAACCTTACATCTCTTGTCCCCAAGTGATAATTTGTCTATCGACATAAGTAAAACAAGTTATTGTCACTGATTTTTTTTAATTCAATGAAATATTATGTTTCAAGTTTGTAATTATTTTAGCGGTAATTATTTTAACAGATGAGTATTGCTAACAGGATAGTTTTTAATATATGATAGGATAATTCTATACGTTTAATTACTTCATTAATGAGTGATTACAACATTGAAGCAAAACAAAATAATTCTTTTCGCAGCTAAAATGCCTATACAACATTGAAGACCCTAGAGTACTAGAGAAATAAGGCAGTATTATACTCTGTATAGTATCCTGTCACCTATACAACATTAAAAAATAGACAGTTAGCCAGTAGCCAAAAGAACTAGCCTCTGTGTCAGCAGAAAAACCAAGGTCTTCTGTGCCTCTACCCCCTCCCCCCCACACCCCACCCCCCCCCCCCCCCCCCCCCCCAAAGCCCAACGAGTAGCACCCTCCCTCCCGACAACCATGTTGCTCCCTTGCAAATCTTCATACATATGCACACAATTGGGTGGGAAAGCTGTTCTCTGCCTCTTCATCATCACCTACAGAACCAAATCACTCTTTAGCATCTCAGAGAACCATAATAATAAGAAACTCAAAGAAGAATCATTCATTTCCCAAAATAGACGGGCAATACAGCCTAATAAAAAGGCTTTTACACATACACGCAGTAGTCAGTATTGCAACTGACAAGGGCCTTGCGGTGCAGGATCAACGTAATTAAGTGTAGCATCAACAAATTCAATCATGATTTTCAAGATAACCTGGCAATAAATTTGTTAAGCAATTACCTTCTTTGTTTCCCTCTGTAATGTTAACACTTGAAGGGATGTTTTTACCTGTATCAGATCAATTTAACAAGCCAAACTTTTTAACAAAGGTAGAAAAGATAAATAATGATGAAGGGATGCACTCTCAAGTAGAACGATGAGCACTCACAAGATGCATGTCTATCTTGCGATAGGGCTGAACAGCAGGAAGACCAAGAGGAGTCGTCCAATGCACAGGTTGATTTTCAGATGCAATGATCTGAATCCAAACCTGAAAACCAACAGCTCAAGCCAGGCCGGTTTTGTTCCCTCGCCTTCTTCTTTCTTCCAGCTTTAAATTCACAAACAAGGACTTGGCAAACCTGGGGTGAGCTTGGATTCGTTGTTGTTTGTTGGGAAAGATTTGAGTTGGAAACCAACTCTTCGTCGTCATCGTGTCAGCCGTCGTCGACATCGTCCTCAATGTCGTCAATCCGCCACTACGAGCTCCCAAATGGCGTCGTCCCGCTCCCATTCCCAACCCTAGCCTCCATCTCTCTCTCCTCCGCTGCGTGGGAGGAAGAATCGAAATCCCCCCCTCCAATGAAAGAAATCTGATTTCAAAAAATTATCTGGAATTAGGGTTCTAATAATTCGCTGCGTGGGAGGTGAGCAATTCAGGGAAAAGAAGGAGGATGAAGTGGAGGTGAATGACCAAATTTAGGGTTCTAATAATCTAGAATTAGATATTTAAAAAAATCATTTTTTGAATTAAAATTTGATTTAAAATTTTTTGAAAAATTTTAGTATTTTCAAATTTTAACTTTTTCTTTTAATATTTTATTATTATGTTATATTTTATTTTCCAAAAGAAAAAGAAAATTCAAATTTCAATTTACCTTTTTATTTGTGGGGTATTTTTGCAAAAAAACAAGGAAAAAAAAGTCAATAGGTTATATTTGCAAAAAACAAAAGTACTAGGGTAGAATTGCAAAGCCATATATGATTTGGGGTATTGGTTTCTATTAGGAAAGAATAGAAATAACCTAGGATCAATCAATCAAATGAATGGTGGATATTTGTTTGGCTAAGTGTTTTTCCCAATTTGATTACAAACCTTTGCTTCTTTACTTTGTTTACTTGCTTATAAACAATCAACCAAAAACCCCCCTTTGTTACTTGTGCATGCAACCTTCCATAAAGAAAGACAACTCCTCCTTGTGGGATTCGACACTTACTTGCCTATTCTACTGAGTTAGGTTTGTTTAGGATTATTTTGATAAGGCGATACGACTTTAGCCTCCGTCAGTAACCTTCAACATTTTGTTCTTCATGAAAATCCAAAAAGTTTTGAGAAAAATTGAAGGCATTTTGATTGTTGTAGGATTGATTTGGATTCATATTTTAGGGTAAATGAGAGAGGAAATGTCAAAGTGCAAATATCTTCTTTTAAACTAACACATATATATATATAGGAAGATAGCTCACTTCTACCCATTGCCCTCACCTCTACCCATTGCTCGGTGTCCAATAATTAATGCTCTGCAAAGTTGTTGTATCCAATGCTCTTTTAATTAATGCTCTGCAAAGTCACTCTATCCAATGCCCGATACCCTTTAATTGATGCCCTGCAAAGTTATTTAACACAATGCACTCACTTTTCCTATGCATGATGCCCTTTAGTTGATGCTCTGCAAAGTTTCTCAACCCAATGCACTCACTTTTCCTCTACCCAATGCTCTTTAATTGGTACTCTGTAAAGTTCATCACTCAATTTTTCCCTTCCCGATGTCCCTTTAGTTAATGCTCTTCAAAGTTGTTATACCCACTGCCCGATGCCCTTTAATTGATACTCTTCAAAGTTGTTCAACCCAATTCACTCTAGTTTCCTTTGCCCGATGCCCTTTAATTAATGTTCTGCAAAGTTTTTCAACCAATGCACTCACTTTTTCTCTGTCAAATGCCATTTAATTGAAGTTATGCAAAGCTCCTCAACCCAATGCACTACATTTTTCTTTGTTTGATGCCCTTTAGTTAATGCTCTGAAAATTGTTCTTCCCAATGTTTGATGCCCTTTAATTGATAATCTTCAAAGTTGCTCAACCCAATGCACAACATTTTCCTCTGCTCAATGCCCTTTAATTGATGTTCTGCAAAGTTTTTCAAACAATGCACTCACTTTTCCTCTGCCCAATGCCATTTAATTGAAGTTCTGCAAAGCTCCTCAACCTAATGCACTACATTTTTCTTTGTCTGATGCCCTTTAGTTAATGCTCTGAGAATTGTTCTTCCCAATGTATAATGCCCTTCAATTGATACTCTTCAAAGTTGTTCAACCCAATGCACAACATTTTCCTCTACCCGATGCCCTTTAATTGATGCTCTTCAAAGCTGCTCAACCCAATGCTTGAATCCCTTTAATTGATACTTTGTAAAGTTTCTTAACCTGATGCCCTTCATGATGCTTTTACCCTTGTATATTTTTCTCCTTATAATACATATGCTTTAAGAAAAGATCTCTACAATTTTCCTCTCTGCCAAGCCCACTCCTATATTCACTCTCTGAAATATTACTAATCATTTCAATTTTACCTTAAACATGGATCTCAATCCTATTTTCTCTGATTTTTTTTACCCAAATGATGTTACATCATCTGATGAGCTTGAAGATACAATTAATGAAGCTCTATCTAAAGTGGTGTCTCTAGCAACAAGACGTCTATTTGAGGGTGAAAGCTCTCAGCCAATACGAGGTCGAAGATACATTGATCGAGAGCGTGAAAAGGGTCATCAACAACTTGTCAGAGATTATTTCCCTGAAGTCCCACCGTCGGTGTATTCTGACGAAACATTTTGAAGACGGTTTAGAATGCATAAACCCCTATTCTTACGCATTATTAACCAAATGTCAACAACATTTGAGTATTTCCGTCAAACAAGGGATGCAACAGGTAGGCTAGGCCTATCTCCATTACAAAATAGTACTGCAGCTATTCGCATGTTGGCTTACGGGATGTGTGCAAATCAAGTAGATGAGTATCTTTGAATGGGCCAAAGTACTGCGCGACAATGCCTTGCCAACTTTGTGGAGGGAATCATTTTTTTGTATGGTACTACATACCTTCGAAGACCAACCAAAGAAGACTTGTAACGACTCCTTTATGTAGGAGAAGTGCGTGGATTTCCTAGAATGATAGCCAACATTGAATGTATGCATTGGGAATGGAAGAATTGTCCAACTGCTTGGAAAGGTCAGTTCTCACGTGGTCATGGAAAGCCAACAATCATCTTAGAAGCAGTGGCATTATATGATCTGTGGATTTAGCATGCTTTCTTTGGAACACCGGGTACGTGTAATGACATTAATGTTCTCGATCATTCTCATGTGTTTGATTATGTTTTGCAAGGGATATCACCTCCAGTGAATTTTACCATCAACGGTCATGAGTATAACATGAGTTACTATCTCACTGACGATATTTACCCATTATGGACAAGGACGTCAAGCGGTCATCAAGAGGCGTATCGAAAGGACGTCGAGCGGGCTTTTGGAGTTTTGCAAGCTCGATTTGCCATAGTGAAGAACCTAGCACTTGCTTTGGACATTGGTTTTATTGGAAAGATTATAATAGTGGAGGACGAACGGGATATATATAGTTTGTACTATGATGTATCTCAATTTGAAAAATCAAGGGCTCGTGACGACACATACTCCACTACTCGACCAATATCCATGACAGACTATATCGCTAATCGAGTGTAGCTTGAAAACAGGATTGCACACCAAAAACTAAAAGATGATTTGGTTGAACACATATGGAAAAAGTTTGGGCATAGTTATAATAGCAATTAATAATTTTATGTACATTTTCATATTTATTCGGTTTAATATTTTGAATGTTTTGTTATCCTTTTATGTACTTGTTTCTATGTATTTGCATGATTTTGATTTCAATGAAGTTTGTAATGTTGTTGATTTTATATTAATGTCATTTAAAAACTACAAAATAAATATATTTAACTTATTTTAATTCAATGTATTATATTTCATTATACTACTTTACATGTGTTAATATATTCAAATTTACAATTTAAGATGTATATATTATTATATTCTATAAATACATGGTTGGTAAATAAATATGAAGATATGAAACCGGGGTATGAAATTGGGTTATAAAACTATGAATGTAAGAAAAAAATAAGATGGGTTTTTTAGATGATGTAAAAGAGAAAAAAAATGAACACTAAGGTATGAAACTCACCTAATGGAACCCCTATTGTGCACGGCCTAATGACAACACCCTATACAGTAGTATAAAATATGATAGCAACTCTAAGAGCACCCACAATGGTGTGGTTTTTTAGCGGTTTTTTAGCTATTTTTTAATACTTTTTATTCATCTCCCATCTTAAAAACTCAATCTACTTTTTCTCTACATTCATAGTTTTTTAACTTCGGTTTTTTAACTACATCTTTATTTACCTATCAACTATTTAAATATATAATAATGTTTTGAATAGTAAATCTCAAATTTAATAATTTAAAATTAATTAAAAGATAATCGTATTAATATTGAATAATATTTATTATTAAATTTAAATATTAGTTAATATTTTTGCAATTGTTCAACACATTTATAATTTTCAATTTTACGTTTATAAATACTTTGTGTCCCTAAATTTGTAAAATAACTATATAAAATCGA
The DNA here is from genome assembly GCA_027886185.1 of Rheum nobile. NCBI lineage: Eukaryota > Viridiplantae > Streptophyta > Magnoliopsida > Caryophyllales > Polygonaceae > Rheum > Rheum nobile. Next base: position 10,516,613 of record WOAB01000644.1, on the reverse strand, counting down.
CATCTTAAGTTAATTATAATAAAACGTAAACAACACTTACTTTATTATATTAAAACTTGAAAATACATAAAAACAAGAACATGAAATTCTAACAACAGATACAAATACATAAAACATATTAAAAATGAAAACATGGAAATACACAAAAACAAGAACATGAAATTCTAACAACACTCGCAAATACATAAAAACATATTAGAAAGGAAATCGTACATAAAATTATTAATTTCTAAGATAAACATGGCCGAACTTCTGCCATATGTGCTTAACCAAGTCTTCTTTTAGTTGTTGGTGCGTATTCCTACTTCGGAATTGCACTTGATTTTTTATGTAGTCCGTCATGGAAGCATGTCGATTAGTGGAGTATGTATTGTCACCAATACTAGATTGCTCAAACTGCGATACATCATAATACAAATTGTATGTATCTCGCTCATCCTCCACTATCATATTGTGCAATATTATGAACGTTCTCATAATCTTTCCAATGACATCAAGGTCCCAAGCAAGTACTGGGTTCTTCACGATGGCAAATCGAGCTTGCAAAACACCAAAAGCTCGTTCCACATCCTTCCGATATGCCTCTTGATAACGAGCAAAACATTTTGCCTCATCTCCTCGTGGAAGTCGAATTGACGGTACAAATGATGCCCATTGTGGGTAAATACCGTCAGTGAGATAGTAACCCATGTTATACTCATGACCATTGACGGTAAAATTCACTGGTGGTGATATCCCTTCCAAAACATCATCAAATACAGGAGAACGATCAAGAACATTAATATCATTTAACGTACCTGGTGATCCAAAGAATGCATGCCAAATCCACAAATCATATGAAGCAACTGCTTCTAAGATGATTGTCGGTTTTCCATGACCACGTGTGAACTGGCCATGCCATGCAGTTGGACAATTCTTCCATTCCCAATGCATACAGTCGATGCTACCTATCATTCCAGGAAACCCACGCATCTCTCCTACATAAAGGAGTCGTTGCATGTCTTCTGCGGTTGGTCTTCGGAGGTATGTTGTACCATACAAAGAAATGATTCCATCGACAAAGTTGGATAGGCATTGTCGAGCAGTCGTTGCACCCATTCGAAGATACTCATCTACTTGATCTGCACACATGCCATATGCCAACATGCGCATAACTGCAGTGCATTTTTGTAATGGAGATAGGTCTTGTCTGCCTGTTGCATTCGTCGTTTGGCGAAAATACTCAAACGTCGATGACAATTGGTTAACTATGCGTAAGAACAAAGGTCTACACATTCTAAACCTTCTATGAAATTGCTCATCAGTAAACAGAGGCGGTGGGACTTCAGAGAAATAATCTTTGACTAGTTGTTGCTGACCCCTTTCACGCTCTCGATCGATGTATCTTCGCCTTAATCTTGTTTGAGAGCTTTCACCCTTGGATAGATGTTGTTTTGCTAGAGACAAAGCTTCATTAATTTCATCATCAAGCTCATCAGATGATGAACTATCATTTGGATTCAAAAGATCCCATATAATTTGATGGGGATCCATTTGCAAGGGATATATGAAAAGATGAGTGATTTGTTATGAGAATGAAATATGAGAGAGTTTTTTTGGAGAAGATGTTATGGAGATATTCTCCTAAACCATATGTATATATATAAGAAGATCATGAATCTGTAAGGTTATAGCATCATTAAGAACATGAAAGAGTAAAGTGAGAGAGCATTGGGGATTGCAACATTCAACGCATTGGGAGGAGGAAACTGATAGCATAGGGCTAAGGAAAAGTGATGGCATCGGGTAGAGGAAGGTGATAACATTGGGGATAGAACCATTCAACATATTGGGTAGAGGAAAACTGAAAGCATTGGGCAGAGGAAAAGTGATGGCATCGGGCAGTGGAAAGTGATAACATTGGGGATAAAACCATTCAACATATTGGGTAGAGGAAAAGTGATAGCATCGGGGCAGAGGTAAAGTGATGGCATCGGGCAGAGAAAGGTGATAAAATTAGGGATAGATCATTCAACACATTGGGCAGAGGAAAAGTGATAGCATCGGGCAGAGGTAAAGTGATAGCATTGGGCAGAGGTAAAGTGATAGCATCGGGCAAAGTGAAATTCAGAGCATCATTAATAGTCTCGGACAGTGTAAAAGTGAGAGCAATGGAGAAAGGATTTTTACTGCTCTCGGGTAGAGAAAAAAATTTGAAGTAAATGGAACCAATATTCTTCCTATATACATGTGTTGGTTTGGAATAAGATATTTGCACTTTCCGAATCTATTCTTCTCTATCATTTTCTCAAAGTGATATTTCTCATTCCTTCGATATGGATCCAAATCAACCTTACAACTATCAAAATTCCTTCCAATTTTCTCAAAACTTCTTGGATCTGTCTGAAGAACAAACAAACCATCCAAGGAATTATTGGCCAAACACTCCTGAAGGTTATCCACATGCATCCCCTTCTCCTAACACCTTTGGTTTATATGGAAGTGCTTCTGCATTTCATCAATGGAACTCACAACAACACGTGCCAAGTCTTGATGATATACAAGTTATTCCTGAACCAAACCCCTCTCTTGAAAGAGCCCCTAAAAAAACCACTCGTCAGAAAGCCCCTTCTCAACAAGCTCCTCCTAAAAAAGCCTCTCGTCAAGGTGGTGAGAAAAGAAACAAGTGGAGTCAAGGTGAGGAGTTGTTGTTGGCTAGTGCATGGGTTAACACCAGCACAAATATTATTGTAGGCACTAATCAAAAGTGCGAGTTATTTTGGGATCGAGTGGCGGAGTACTACAACGAAAAAAGAGTCCAAGAGGATAAGACTTGGGTTGATAGGGCTTCGACGTCATTAAAATCAAGGTGGCACAGCATGTCCAGCGACACTCAAAAATTTGTCGGTTGCTATAATCGAGCTTCCAACCGAAGAGGTAGTGGGGAAAATGAGGTTGATGTGATAAGAAGTGCACATGCTTTCTTTCGTTTGAATTATGGTGTTGATTTTATATGGGAGCATGTATGGCGTGAGCTCGAACATGAACCAAAGTGGTGCACTTGGTTGGCTAGAGAAGGTGGAGGAAGTTCCAAACGATCAAAGTTGAATGAATTTGGATTTTACTCTTCAAGCTCCAATCCGGATACCCCCACTAGTGTATCTGGACCTGAAAGCGTCACCTTTCCTCCAGATGAAAGTGCTCCAACTCGTCCTGTTGGTATAAAGAATGTAAAAAAGAAGGGAAAACAAGTTGCTCAGATGTCAAGTGAACACATGGAGGCACATTTAGAAAAAGTCGATAGGTTGACTATGCTCCAAGCTAACAGAGATATGCAAAAACAAGAGGCAAAAATAGAGGCTATAAAAGAGCAGAAAAAGATCGTTGATGACTATGTTCGTACTCAGAAGCCTTAAATGCTAACTCAACTTCTAGCATTCGGCGAGTTAAGTCCAGAACAAGAGATGATAAATGTTTCCTTGATGAGTGAGTTGTTTCCTAAAACATAACTTGAGATCTATGTTTTTAATTTTTGTAAGAGAAGATTAGCTTCACGTCTATGTTTTCCATTTCCTAAGTGAAGAATAGCTTCACATTTGTGTTAGTTTTTATTTTAATTTACTTATGTTGTTTCTTCTAGTTATGTTTGTGTTGTATTGTATAATATATATGTAATGTCTTGTAATATATTAATTTTCATGTGTGATGTTGTTTCAATATTTTTATTTCCATGCGTAAAAATCTAATGTTGTTCACATCTGTTTAATTTTATCTTATATGTTTTCTTGTGATGTATATGTTTATGTATAATGTCTTGTAATATATTTTTTATGTGTAAATGTATTAGTTTTTATTTTTTATTGCATCTATTATATTCAACACAATATTTTATATAATACATAAATTAAATTACTTATATTAAATACTAAAAACGATTTTTAAATATTTACATTTACTTATATTGCTTATTTTCAATAAAAACATTTTTATAAAAATCATATACAAAGTGGGTGTCTATGGATAGATAAAAACAAAATAAAAATATTAAAAATATTTTTTTCCATCAATTTATTTATTTTCGTACTAAAAAGGTATTTAAAATATCAAATAACAATATATATAACTAACGGTTTTCCACCATTGATCAAATTCAATCCAATGGCTAAAACAACCCTCTTCTACTTTATTTGATTTTTTAGAAATTTTTTACCTAACAACCAACCCATTCATTTTTTAGCCATTTGATACTGTTGTTAAAAAAATTATTATTTTAAAATTCTAAAAAACCACCGGTGTGGGTGCTCTAACATGCTCCTTTGACGTTCATGTTTTTTATGCATGCTTTGACGTTCATTTAAGTGTTTTTCGGGGTTAAAACATTCATTTAAGTGTAATTTATTTGCTGCTGAATTGTGGTTCTCAATTTCTCATGCGCTTTCCCAACCTATTGGTCCAAATTACACTGGGGTTTGAATTAATCTTACACGTATTTTTATTTCAATTAATAAAATTAAAGATTGATTCAAAATTAATTTTTTAAAGAGCATTACAGATCGAATTTTGCACAAAAGAAAAGCATCACTAAATTAATTAATTAGTATGAGCTAGAATACTGTAGATTGAATTTGTTTGAACCGCAACAAATCATATCATATGGTATACTACTAGATTCTATTTTTATTTTTTGTAAGGGTGGTAAAGTTAAAAATAAAGTATTACACCATGTTTTCTTTTGTCATAAAAAAAGAAAGAAGATAAGATCAGAAATCAAGATGCCAGCCAGAAGAACCCTACCCACAAGTTTTCGGAAAATAAAAGTTCTATTCAAAAGAAATAAATATGTGTCAGAAAATCAGAAAGAGTAGTACTAAAAAATATAATAAACGAGAATGGTATTATGAGAGTGAGAAGAAAATAGTAAAAAAGTGGGTAGTAGTACAAATTGCCACAAAAAGAGGGTAAAAACTGAAAAGTGGTAATTCCTGGGCCTATGTTGGCAAGCTGAGATCTCTCAATAAACATCCTCCCACCCGCACTGAATCATTTGGCTCTGCTGTCACTGTTCTTTTTACGAAACCTACCATTTTTTCTTACTTTTTACTACTTTTGGTAAAAAAAACATTAGAATACTTCCTTATAACTACCTACTACTCCGTAGTTGTTTATTTTCATGAATAGTTTCAAAATGTTTTGTCCCACTCTACTCTACTCTGCGGAGTTTAGAAGTTGTTTAATACTAAATGAGTAAATGTCTGACAAGTCCATATTAGCTAGAAAAGGACGAGATCGATATCCTATATAAAGAGATATATGTGTTATATAAAGAGATATATGTTATAGAGGGAAGAGGGAAGTTCATATAAAACGAATATTGTTGTAAAATGAGTGTAGAAATATGGTCGTTGGATGAAGGAGATGAATATACAGGTGAAAGAGATTTGATGGTGCATAAGGGTGTGTTATATTGGATTGGGAAGTAGATTAGGTAGTTATCAAAATCTAATAATTATATTTATTTTTGTTAATTAAAAAAGGATAGAATCTTAGGAGAGTAAAATTAAAAAATCTTCATTAATATGAAATTATTTCTCAGATTTCGTTCTTTCCACATCATTTTTTTTAGATTAACGTCGTTCATCATCGTTTTTACAACGTTCATGAATATCCATTATTTGTTTATGAATATCGATTATATGTTTATGAATATCGATCAAGTGCGTCTTCATGCTCAACAAATTAGCATATACGTAAATTTGTTCTTGTTTTTCTGCCATTGTCTCTAGAATATCGTCTATGTTTGTATGAATATCTCTGTTTAGTATGTCAATATTTAATTTCTTAAAGACATGAATATCACCACTTAAAACGTGAATATCACCACTTAAAACATGAATATCACAACGTGATAGTATGAATATCACACTCATTTACATGAATATCATAGTCAGTTACATGAATATTACATGAATGTCACTCTCAGTTACATGAATATCACACTCGTTTACATGAATATCACATGAATGTCACTCTCAGTTACGTGAATATCATAGTCAGTTACATGAATATTACACCACCCGATTACATGAATATCACCATCCAACTCGTGAATATCGATCACCACCCAATTTTATGAATATCATCACCTAATTACACGAATATCACCACCTAATATCATAAATATCATGTCTAATATCGTGAATATCATCTTTTATTAGATTTGTAATTGTCCGACAGCTGGTATCACCGCCTCTGCAACTTCGACACCACATATCCCGACTTGGCTCTCTTTGCTTGCGACGACCTTTTGCATCTCTTCCTCTGATCGCGAGATTTTGTTGTCGGAGAGTGTTAAGAAGGCCACCATCATCACTACATTCAATTCCACCATTATCACTAGAATCAGACCTAGAATGTCGAGGACGAAATGGACCGTAGAAACAAACTAACTATAGGAAAAAATCAAAGCTTTCAGATCATCTATTTTCGAATCACAAGATGAACCTTAATAAATTCGAATAAGAATCAAAACTCGCAGAAAAAAAAGAGATAGAAAATTACCGAGTAAGCAATATAGATCGTGGCATTTTCCGATTTTGTAAATCCAATCTGATGGTTCGAAGAGAATGACAGTTCCAATCGGACATGAAACCATTAATGTTAAAAACAAGTAGAATAAATTATATAAATGATGTAAAAGAAAGAAAAAAGTAAAAAGAAATTGAGTTACAAAACTCATGCTACCAAATCACCACTATTTTTTGTAAGATTAAGGATGACCCAATAAAATGCTCCCAATAAAATGCCTTCAACATCATTGAGCAATAATTAAGCTCCGCCAATGAGTACGTTGATCCACCATCACCATCAGGCCATGAGGGAGAGAGATGCTTTGATTCACCCGAGAGAGAGGTAAATGGAGATTTGTTTGCTGAGAGATATAATTAGGAGAGATAACTATTTAATATATGAAATAAATAATACATAGAATAATATCCCTATAAAATCGGGAGTAAAGTAAGGTTAAAGTAAGGCACGTACATGTGGGTGTGGTTTGGTGAGTGCATCCCATTTTAGATTTTTTGCTCCCACTACGATCAGATCTAGTCCGTTTATTATTAACTCATCCAATGCTCCAAATTAATACACTCGTTTTACCATAAATTCTCGTTTCACTAGAACCTAAATCTGTCTTAATATATACTATTATTTATATTTCTGTATTTTGTTGTAATTATCCTATTTTTAGGGTTTAGAATATCTTGTAGATAATATTCGTTAGGATTGATTTCTAATGAGAAATAGAAATCAACAACTTCTCATACATTTATCCCCTTTTACATGGTATCAGTCTAGCTAACCCTACGATCCAATCATGTCTCTTGAATCTTCAACCTCCACCAACTCTACACATCTTTTGGCTATTGCTTCCGCTGACTCTGATTCTTCCCATAAGAATTACCATTTTTCAAATTTGGTGTTTCGTCTTGATATATCGATCAAATTACTCACGTTGGCGTAGTATTGTCATATCGGCTTTGGAAGCATATGGTTTGGCGTCCTTCTTGACTGATGGCACACCTCCACCGCCTATGGTTCATATCCTGGCGTCACCACCCACAGATTCGGCCGATGCGTCTAATGTCATCGCTGCTCATTCCGCTCCTAATCCAGTGTATTCCTCCTGCATTCGCAAGGATCGAATGGTGCTTTTATGGATCCGTTCTACATTGACGACTCATTTAATTGGCATGGTTTGCTCGTGCTACCGCCACCGCAACCGCTGAGGCCTGAGGGATCCTTGGGCACACTTTTCACGCCCAAACCAAGGCTTTTCAAATGCACCTTAGGCATCAATTGCAGATTGTAACAAAAGGGTATTCTTTTGTTCTTGAATACTTTGAAAAGAAACGGGCTCTTTTTGACTCGCTAAATGATTGTCTGTGTGTTGTATCGGATGACGATTTTGTGGCATACCTACTCAATATGGGGCTTTTCGCTCTGTCATCGCCATGCGGACTGAACCTCTATCCTCAGATGAGTTGCTAGGCCTGTTGTTGCAAGAAGAAGAATGTCTTGAGGAGGATACTCAACTCTTGTTGTCAACATCAGCAAATATAACAAATCATTTTTACGGTGGTCATAATTCCAAGCCATATGGTGGTCGCTCATCCTCTTCTGATCGCTCGTCTGTTGGTCGCTTCTCTTCTGATCATAATTTTGATTTGTCTTCTAATGTTGAGAAGCCATGACTTCAATGTCAAATTTGCAAACGATCAGGTCATGAAGCGTCAAACTGCTTTTAGAGGTTGAACTTGTAGAAGTTTCCGGTCATAAACAAGAAAGTTATTGCGACTCTTTGTTCATTTGGCAAAGCTACGTTCACTACCTTTGCTGAATGGCAATCTGATATTGTTGATCCATGGTATGTTGATTCTAGGGCAAGTCACCAAGTGTCCGTAGACATGGCCAACCTTAACTTATAATCCAACTACGAAGGTAATGATCGACTCATGGTTGGGGATGGTAAGTCCCTTCCCATCACTAGTGGAAAAAACCCTTTTAGAGGCGGCCCTTTTGACACTTATTGCGGCGAACACCGATCGCCGTAACTGAGGGGGCTGCAACAAGTAGGGAAGCTTTTTGAGGCGGGCTATATACGCCTCTACAAGTGGCTTTTAGAGGCGGGCCTCCATAGGCCCGCCTCTAAAAGTGCTCGGCCGTAGTGCACTTGTTGAGGCGGGCCTATGGAGGCCCGCCTCAACAATTCGAACCTGACTCGGCCGAGTCATGGGCCGAGTCAGGCTCGGTTTATTGTATTTCAACAATTCGAGCCTAACTCGACCCAGAACTCGGCTGAGTGCTCGGCCGAGTCAGGCTCGAATTGTTGAAATACCATACACACAGATTTGCAGAATAATATACATCAACACAACAGATCGATTTTATTCACAGAATAATATAACAGATTTCACCAGAGTACAGTCAGATTCTCAACAACAGTATACAGGACACGTACAAACAAGTTCAATCCGATAATAAATACTTTGATGTAAAATATTGTTCCCATTGCTCACGAACAACGTCTAGTGGCAGCAAGTAGCCCCAATGTTACCGGAAATGCCTCGGTCTGCATTGTCACATGAAAATGAACTTCCTAAGAGGAGAGAACAAGCTATAATTAAAAATCCAAGGAAGACAATGTTACCGGAAATGCTCATACACAAAAAACTAGATCATGATTTCATGAGTACATATAAAAAAAAAGCATATGAGTACATATAAAAATAAACATTGTCTACCACATAAAAAATCTCATCTTATTCATTTGTGATTTGTAAATAAATTACCTCATCTTATTCATTTGTGATTTGTAACCCATATTCCCTCCCTATGATCCGTACGGATGTGATTAGTAGTATTTGCATCTTCCTCCTCGGGTAATGGTTGAACAACAGTTGATAACAAGGGTGTGTCGTCATACTCGTCATACTCTTCTTCATCCACAACATCATCAATACCCAGAATATGTCTTTTACCTTGGGCAACTGCACGCCATCTAGGATCAACATTGTCTACCACATAAAAAATCTGCTTAGCTTGTGATGCTAGGATGAATGGCTCGTCACTATCACTTAATCGGTCAAAGTTTACCAATGTCAAACCCGGATAAATTTCATCTTGCTTCACCCCGTTAGTGTTGTTCACCCACTTGCACCGAAAAACAGGGATTGTAAAATTGTTATAATCAAGCTCCCATATTTCTTCGATAACACCATAATATGATTGTGTCGCATCAACCGGTCTTTTGTCCTTAGCGCTCGCATAGACCCTAGATGCTGCAACAACCTTCACTCCACTATTCTGCACCACACTCTTTTCATCTTGTCTTCTAGTGTAGAATGTGAACCCATTGATATCATACCCTTCGTAAGACCGAACACATAGTCGAGGACCTCGAGATAACCACTTCACCGTATCAGAAACGTCATGTTCTTTCCTAAGTTCCTCAGTAACTTCCTTCTTAAACCAATCAACAAATGTGCGATTATGTTCCCTCATCAAAGCTCTTTCATTCAATTTTGGATTATTGTGTTGCAATTCAAGGCAATGCTTTTCTATGTAAGGATTGACCTCTGTAAGATGCTGCAACACACAAAGATGTGCCTTAATCTTCCTTTCAGATCGAGGAGATATCACATTTTTACCAATTACTCCCTCTCCTTCAAGCCTCCCTGCATGACGAGATTTTGGAAGACCTATTGGATGAAGCCTTGACAAAAACTCAGCTGCGTATTGAGATATCTCTTCATGAAGGACTCCACGAATGATACTACCCTCTGGATTCGCCCGATTCCTTACTTTGTCCTTTAAACTGCCAAAAAATCTCTCAAAAGGATACATCCATCTTAAATACACCGGACCACATAACTTGATTTCTCGAACCAAATGAACAATCAAGTGCACCATTATGTCAAAGAAAGACGGCGGAAAGTATATTTCAAATCGACACAAAGTTTCAACAATATCAACGTGGAGAGCATCCAATATTTCCGGATCAATAACCTTAGCACATATGGAACTGAAAAACACGCACAGTTTTGTTATAACATGTCTCACATGTTTCGGCAATATCCCACGAAGTGCGATCGGCAAGAAAACATTAATCAATACATGGCAATCATGAGACCTCATACCAATCAACCGAAGGTTCGAAAAAGAAAGTAGACGTTTTACATTTGACGAATATCCCGATGGAACCTTAATGCCATGTAAGCACTCACAAAACACCTTTTTCTCCTTTCTTGACATTGTGTAACAGGCCGGAGGTAGAAAAGTCTTTTTACCATCCGGTTTTACAACGGGCCACAAATCTGGTCGAATATTCCTCTCTTTCATATCAAAACGAACTTTCTGATTGTCTTTCGTCTTTTTGGGTATATTCAGCAAAGTCCCAATTATAGCATCACAAACATTTTTTTCAATGTGCATCACATCAAGCCAATGCCTAACCGACAAATCTTGCCAATAAGGAAGATCCCATAGTATAGACACTTTCTTCCATAAAACACCCTTTGCAGAGACGGACTTGAAGCCCTTGCCGTATTTGGTGTCAACATTTTTAATCCGTTCATAAACATGTGATCCTGTCAAAGGTGTACGAGCTACTCCTTCCTCGGTGTACCCATTGAACTCCTTCTTCTTTTTACGGTAAGGGTGATATCGACTAAGGAACTTCCGGTACCCTAGATACACATTTTTCCTGTAATTTTTCAAGTAGGCGGGTTTCATATCTTCTTCACATATAGGGCATGCTTGTTCTCCTTTGGTTTTGTACCCAGACAAGTTTCCATATGCCGGAAAATCATTTATGGTACAAAAAACCATAGCTCGCAAGGTAAAGTTTAAGTTGGTGTATGCATCGAACATTGGAACACCTTCATTCCACAGTAATTTCAAATCATCAACAAGTGGAGCCAGATACACATCTATGTCATTCCCAGGTTGCTTAGGCCCGGAGATGAGGAGTGATAACATGATATACTTGCGCTTCATACACAACCATGGAGGAAGATTATAAATCGCTAGAAGAACCGGCCATGTGCTATGTTGGCTGCTTAGAGTGCCATACGGATTCACACCATCTGTACACAAAGCAAGTCTCAGATTCCTAATCTCATCACCAAATTCAGAATATTTCTTATCAATATTTCTCCATTGAGGAGAATCAACATGATGTCTAAGGAGTCCATCTTTCTTTCTCCCTTCCGCATGCCACCTCAGATTTTTGGCTTCCTTCTTTATCGAAAACAAACGCTGAAACCTAGGTATTATCGGAAGATACCACATAACCTTAGCTGCTGGCCCCCTCTTAGCCGAATTTACCCCTTTACGCTTGTAACGAGATGCACCGCACTTTGGACACTCATTCAAATTTTCATGTTCATTTCTGTAAAGCATACAATCATTTGGGCAAGCATCTATCTTGACGGCCTCTAAGCCTAAGGGACACATCAATTTCCTGGCATAATAAGTAGAGATAGGCATGTCATTGCCTTCTGGTAAAAATTCACCTAACCATTCCAATAAGGTGTTGAAACTTCCATCAGTCCAACCAGAAGCACATTTCAAGTTGTAAAGTATTGACACAGCCTCTAACTTGCTAAATTTTGTACACCCGGGATACAAGGGAGTCTCTGCAGCCTTTGATACCTGTTCGAACATCTAAGGTCGTTCGTTCAAGTGATCTCTCACCCCATCCATCATCCCATTTATTTCATCATCTTCTTGGTCATCATCATCATCCATCTCATTATTCTCAGCAATATCATCATCACTATCATCAGTGTCTACCCGAACATCAAACTCATTGACACTAGAACTTGGACGATCAAGTATTTTCTCACCATGCCAAAACCAAATATGGTAATCTTGTTTGAAACCACGACGAAATAAATGATCCTCAATCTCATCAATACCATCTAACCGCCTTATATTCTTACAATCACGGCATGGACAATAGATTTTTTCGGCTTTCGTACTCCGTTGGTGTGCTAAAGCACATCTAATGAACTCCTCAACCCCACTCAAGTATTCTGTCGTAGTATGGTCACCGTACATCCAAGGACGACTCATTTCTAGTAATAAATGCAAAACAAGGAATATTTAATATCATTTCTAATAACTATCCCGCCAAGGGCCTAAATTATGAATTCTATCATGCCAAGGGCCTAAATAGATAATAATAAGCAACTAAGCAAGAAAAAATACAAACTCAACTATCCCGCCAAGGGCCTAGATTATGAATTCTATCCCGCCAAGGACCTAAGGAATTAGGGTAGAAGTATTACCTTGACCCAATATCGAGCCTTCAAGACAATGCCTTTATCAACCTGTAGAATGTAATTTCCCTAATTAAATAAACCGTAAAAATGTGATCCTCTAGTATATTACATCTTCAATACAGTATAATACATAGATTATGAGACAGAAAATATAGAGAAACGCATATTAGAAAAACGCATATTCATAGGGGCATTTCATCAAACACCTTCAATGCACGAGCAAGTTGACCAAAATACACAAATTCGTACAAGCTTTAAACACAAAATACACAAATTAGAAATCAGTACATTAGGATTTGCATATTCGTAGGGGCATTTCATCAAAAAATCTGCTTAGACAAACGCATATTCATAGGGGCATTTCATCAAACACCTTCAATGCACGACCTTTAAACACAAAAATAAACAAATTCGTACAAGCTTTAAACACAATACAGAGAAACGCATATTAGAGAAACGCTTACCCACCAGAGGAATCGGGTGAGGAAGTCGGAGTTCTGGTGAAACCGAGTGCTCGGCGAGAGGAGAGGAGACGAAGTCTGAACGAAGCGAAGAGGTGAATGTTCTGGTGAACGAAGCGCGCGCGGAGAAGCTGAATGTTTTAATTAAGTATATTAGGGTAGACTTATAGAGGCGGGCCTATTTATGCCCGCCTCTATAAGTCCAACGTTATGGCCGAGAAAGAGGCAATAGAGGCGGGCCTCCTAATGCCCGCCTCTATTGCATACGTTTGTTGAGGCGGGCTTATGGAGGCCCGCCTCAACAAAACTTAATAGAGGCGGGCATTTTCGCCCGCCTCAATTACTTACCATTAGAGGCGGGCCTTTAATCGGCCCGCCTCTAATACTTTAGCGGGAATAATTTTTCGAAAACTTTTTGAGGCGTATAAATTTTTGCCCGCCTCAATAGAATTTTTTGAGGCGTATAAAATAATTATCCGCCTCAAAAACCTGAAAAACTGATTGCGTAGGACGTTGTTGAGGCGTTTTGTTATAGGCCCGCCTCTAAAAGGGCGCCTCAACAAGTGTTTTTTCCACTAGTGCATAACTCATCTTGGACATTCTACTCTTTTTGCATTGTCCGTTGCTTCCTCTCTCCAACTTAATGATATTTTGTTTGTGCCTAAAATTGCCAAAAGCTTGCTCATTGTGTTTAATTTGTGTTGTGATAATAATTTTTATCTTGAATTTCACCCATATTATTGCTTTGCCAAGAACCTGTAGGGTGATATATTACTAAGAGGAATCCATCGAATAAACTTCAACATCATTATATACAAAGTATAAGAGCACCCCTTATGGGGCTCAAATGAGAGGCTTAAATGGAGGCTTTTTGAGTTTAAGCCTCCATTTAAGCCCTATATCAAAAGAGTATTTTAATAGAGGGGTTTTTGGAGTGACTTTTGAATCCAATTTATATTTATATTAAATATATCTAAAATGGATGTCTATAGATAGAGAAAAATGAAACTAGAATTATGATAATTTTAATTTTTTATTTTAATGTTTAAAATTTTAAATAAACAATTTTTGCCTTTTGAAAAGCCCATTGGGGGACGCAGCTCCAATAATGGAGCGACACGTGACGCTCCCTTTAGTTTAAGCCCCATGGGTTGGGGCTTAAACTTTTGCCTTTTTTTAAGCCCCAAGGGGGAGGCTTAAACTAAAGTTCTAATATTTTAATAAAATATATTGTTTAAGCCCTATAAATAAGCCCCCATAAGGGGTGCTCTAAGACATCTTGAATATGCATGTTTTAATTACAAAGTTATTTTTCAAGTCACGACGCTAAGTTACATGGTATCCACTAGAAAAGGTTACGAGTGGAGTCAATATACACATATATAGTATTAGATTTTGGTGAAATGGGGTGTTACGATAAAACCAAAGTATTATTATGAGCCTTTAGATTATATATTTTTAAAGGTGGAGATTTGCCTAAAAAGAGGTGCAAATTAGACTCTAGAAGAAAATTCACTCAATTTTTCATACTAGATATATTTTAGGGGATTTCTCTCTCCAATCTAAAACTTATGAATTATTGAATAATAAACAAAATCATTGGAGTTATTTTTATTCCCATAATTCCAATCTATTATCTCTCCTGTGGAAATCAGTTATGGATCTTTATCTCAAAATTCTTCCAAGCCTCTAACTCCGCCTACACAACTCCAACTCCCACTCCGCCTTCACTTCGACTATGCCTCCGCTCCAGGCCGCTACACGCTGATCCTCCTCTGACTCTGCATAACTCCGCCTTCGCCTCATCTCCTCTACGACTCGCAATTAATGTGTTGCTCTCAACACATACCAACTCTATCGACTTCCTCTCTCTTCTTTTCCAACATCGTTCTTGGGCAATTCTTCGACAAATTAGAATACTTTTCTTCCATAAATTCTTTATTTCTTCGGATTTTACTTGTTTGTACTATTAATTTCTTCTTTATTTCTTTGGATTTTACATGATTATGAATAACACTACTGAGATATTCAAAATTGCATAAACGATATTCATGACTAATACAAAGTGTGTGCACAAATATCATTATTGAAGACATGAATATCAAACACAACGATGTGAATATCACTACTGAAGACATGAATATCAATAGCTTTAACACGATTTCGCAAATGTGAAGCCTCAAGATGAATTTACAAGCGGGTATGGAGGCAAAAAGAGGAAGATGAAGGTTGTGAGGGGATCTTGTATTGATTTGATTTTCTCTCTCATGCAGATTCTTTTCTTTTTACTCTTAATTAATATAAATAGCATAATTATATAATGTAACTTCCTATTATACTACCTGATCCCGTGAAACACACACACACACAATATACCCTCCAATATCTCCAAATTCGTCCATCCATCAGCTTCCATCTAACGCTTTAAATTTGTCCTTTTATTTTACCACAATACTTGCTTTACTCAATCCCAACTATATATATACATGTATGTGTGTGACACTCGGATAGGCATTGGTATGATATAAATAGTTTTTCTTTTCCAAATATATAGTTAATTATAAACTTCGGAAGATCAACAATATTAATCCGATTGAAACTTGTCAGGTAATGTCATTGTTGAATATACAAATCTTGAATATACAAATCTAACAACAGTAAGAGCTTAAATTCCCTCCTATTAATATTTTTTTTATTTTAACTCTTGACACAACTATTAATTAAAAAATAAAATAATTGATAAAAAATACTATTACATACAAACATTTCCTAAAAAATAATTTATAAATTAATAATTATGCGCCTTATCTATCTATATACTAAAGCAGAAGCCTAAATCCTACGTGTCGGTCTCATGTTTAATTCGTCTACGTGTCGGTCTCATGTTTAATTCGCCTACGTGTCGACCTCTGAGCTATGCCACCTTATCCGCCACATCATTCGCCACGTCATTCGATATTTTATCTTATTGTTTATTTCCATAACTAATATCTTATTTATTGTTTATTTCCAAAACTATTTAAAATTAAATAATAATTATATCCTTCTTATCTTATTTCTGAATTTTTACCATAACTATTTTAAATTAAATAATATTTACAATATAAAAACTTGATCTTATTATTTCACTTTACAAATAGTAATTTCGAATTTTTAAATAATAATTGTTTATGATTTAAAAACTAATAAATTCATCCTTCTTATCTTATTTCTGAATTTTTACCATAACTATTTTAAATTAAATAATATTTACAATATAAAAACTTGATCTTATTATTTCAATTTACAAATAGTAATTTCGAATTTTTTAAATAATAATTGTTTATAATTTAAAAACTAATAAATTCATAACTATCTATAAATATACTAATTTAAAACTAAATAATAATTATGTTTACCAAAATAATTATTATTACCAAAACTAATAAATCCATAACTATATATATTAATTTAAAACTAAATAATAAATATTTTTAGCATAACTATTTAAAACTAATTTAACTTTGACAATATAAAAGTTTTATCTTATTATTTCACTTCAAAAATAGTAAATTCGAATTATTAGAGATAATAACTATTATGAAAATAGAAAATTGATTTAGAGATAATTTAACTAAGAAGATAGTATCTTCTTAGTTAATCTACAATAATTATTAGAGAAATAGATATAGATATCTTCTTTTTACCAAAAAAAGATATAATTTGCATAAATATTAATAACACTTTCCTTACGTATAAGATATAATAATTTTGTATAATAATATATTTTCTCTTATATATATCTTTTTATATTTATTATCAATCTAATCTAATCCTATAATCTATAACTAAGTAAAATTACCATATAAAAAATCTTACCGCTGAAGGCTTTACTAAGTAAAATTACGTATAAGATATTATCTTCTCTGTAGAATAAAGAGAAGAATTGTGGGTTAAGCTATCTTTAGAACAAAAAATCTTACTTTTCATTATCAAAGGTAGTTTAGAATATAGGTTACCTATTGTAAAAAATAAGATAATTTATATATATATATTTATTGTATTAAGCTCTCTTTATTTAAACTCTCTATAGATGCACTTATTTCACCCTAATTTATATTCTTATTAGTTTACTCTACAAAAACCTCTTCTTCTTCCTCTAAAGGTACAATGGACGAAAATTTACACTTCATTGAAGATCTCAAGTTAAAGACTAATGTCACTTGGAAGATTCGAGTTCGTGTGTTGCATATGCAGAAGCAAGAAATCTGGCTTGGATGGAATATAATAAGAGCTCTGTAAAAGCAATAAATCTGGCTTACTATCAATTTCCAAAAGATTATGTATGGAAAGAAGATAGCAAGGAATGGAGCAAAAGAAAGCGTAATAAAGGACCGACGGCAGTTGGTAGAATTTACCATGCTTCCCCAGGAAGTGGAGAAAGATATTACCTACGAATTTTGTTAAATCATGTGAAAGGTCCCACTTGCTATGAGGATATCAGGACGGTAGATGGTACAATTTATCCTACGTTTAGAGAAGCGTGTTATGCACTTGGTATATTGGACGATGAAAAGGAATATATTGATGGTATATTGGAAGCAAGTTTTTGGGGCACTGCAAACTACCTTCGAAATTTATTTGTTATGCTTCTCATGTCAGGTAGTATGTCTAGACCAGAATATGTGTGGGAATCTACATGGAAAGTATTATCCGATGATATTCTTTCTCATCAACGAAGAATCCTTCGAATGAGAGGTATGATTTTCTATAAATATCTTGTTATTTATCTAATAATTCACATTTGAATATGCCTGTTTGAACCATTATCATGATAAATATCCTGTTACAACATTATCATGAGAGATCCGAATAACTTCAAGTAATTTTTTTTACTTTTAGTATAATAAAATTACTTATGTTAAAAAAACAGTATGTAGCAACTATCTTTCTTTTGAGACTATAACGCTCTACCATTTAATCTGATAATAACCAGCTGAAATAAGATTGTTATCATGATTTTGTACAGTCTATTGAATTATATATATTTAGTTCAATTGTCAGCTCATATATGTGAGAAATTCTAAACAAAGATTTATCCTATCAGTTTTTCTCATGATTTTTCTTCTTCAAATTCTTACTACTAATTAAAATTAATATGAATTGTTTGTGCAGATTTATGCCTTAGTGAGGAACAATTGCAGAATTTTGCTCTTGCAGAAATAGAAAATTTGTTACACAAAAATGGAAGTAGCTTGAAATATTTTCCATCGATGCCGCAACCTGATCAGAGTTTGATTTCAGATGGCCTCAACAAGTTGATTCAAGATGAGCTTCGACACAATAGAGAAGAGTTGATAATTGAGCATCAGAGCTTACTTTCTAAATTAACAAATGAGCAAAAAGAAGTTTATGATGAAATCATGTCTGATGTTGAATCAAACAATGGTGGGGTTTTCTTTTTGTATGGGCATGGTGGAACAGGAAAAACATTCATATGGAGATCTCTTTCTGCTGATATTCGTTCTAGAGGTGAAATAGTTCTTACTGTTGCTTCAAGTGGTATTGCGGCCCTGTTGATTCCAGGTGAAAGAACTGCTCACTCAAGATTTGCAATACCTATTCAGATTCACCAGGACTCCACCTGCAATATCAAGCCTGGTACAAAACTCGCTGAATTGATTTCAAAGGCCAAGCTTATAATTTGGGATGAAGCTCCAATGGTTAAAATTTTTTGCTTTGAAGCATTAGATAAGTCTTTGAGGGATGTGATGCGATCTTCAAATTCAAATAGCTTGAATCAACCTTTTGGAGGTAAAGTTGTGGTATTTGGTGGGGGATTTTAGACAAATATTACCTGTAGTGCCTGGAGGAAGCAGACAAGATATTGTTTATTCCACAATAAATTCTTCATATTTATGGAATTCATGCAAGGTTCTAAGATTGACAAGAAATATGAGACTACAACATGGAGGTACAAAATCAGAAGTTGTTGAAGCAAAATAATTTTCAGAATGGATATTAAGAGTTGGAGACGGTGATCAAGGTGGCTCAAATGACGGTGAATCAACTATTGAGATTCCTTCTGATTTGTTGATAACTGAAGCTTCTGAACCAATTCCAACAATTGTTAAAGCCACATATCCTTCTATTCTGGATATCGAAGATCCTGCTCAGTATTATCGAGAGAGGGCTATTCTTGCACCCACCTATGAGATTGTTGATAAGGTGAATGAATACATGTTGTCTCTACTACAAGGGGATGAAAGAGTGTATCTTAGCTCATATAGTATTTGCAAAACAGATGAAAGCGGCTTTGATGATGTCAGTGTTTATTCACTTGAATTCCTCAATGGCATTCGATCTTCTGGTATACCAAGTCATGTGTTGAAGTTGAAGGTAGGTGTTCCCATTATGCTACTCAGGAACATTGACCAATCTGCAAGACTATGTAATGGTACCAGATTGATAGTCACTCGACTTGGGAGTCATATTGTAGAAGCTGAAATTATTTCTGGAAGCAATATTGGACACAGAGTATGTATTCCACGCATGGTACTTACACCATCAGACACTCGATTCCCATTCAGATTTCAAAGGAGGCAGTTTCCAGTGGTTGTTTGTTTTGCCATGACCATCAACAAAAGTCAAGGACAATCACTATCTCAAGTGGGTCTGTTTCTTCCAAAACCTGTTTTTACTCATGGACAACTTTACGTTGCATTTTCTAGAGTTACAAGTATAAATGGGTTGAAGATCTTAATTGATGATCTTCAAGGTTGTCCTCAGAATACCACTACAAATGTTATATATAAGGAAGTTTTTCAAAACCTGATATGACTAGGTATGTAATTTTTTACTTGACATATAAATTTAGATTTAATAGCTATGGTAATACTTTTAATTATTGTGGTATTTCATATTTATAATAAATATTAACATATAAAAGTATTAATCTTTTAGTGTCACATTACGTAAATATTTTAATATCATACTATAAAAAATATTTAATAAACCCAACCCCGTGCATGGCACGGGTCATCAACTAGTTTAAACCTATAAATAAAGAGAATTGGCACAAAAAGTGTTAATATGTACAATTTCCAATAACATACCTTGTAAGTCACCAATAAATTGTAACCTAAAACTAAAAAAAAATCTTTATAAAAATAGAAGATTGAAATGACACTTATTACTGAAAGGAAGGAGAAATCTAATTGATATAGAATATTAATATTTTATATGTGATGAAAATACTTATATTGCAATTATGGTTTAGTTTGTACAATAAATAGGAACAATTCTTCTATCTTCTATTGATTTTTCTAGTGTGTGTCCATAAACACATGCTAATAAGTTACTTCTAAAAATTATTTTTAAATTATTTCCTAAAGTAGAATTATAAACCATTAAAAAAAAATTAAATTAGTGGTTGAAAAATATTACTATTAAATATGAAAATTTTCATTGTGTACGGAAAATACCTCGTTCTATTAATGTAAAGAACCAAATTAACTACATTTAAACGGATCCAATTAATTAGATATTTGATATGAATTTTGTCATCCACATAAAATATATGTAGTGTAAATGTACAATACCGTATACGATTGATCGATTTTTATATACATATATATGAGATGCATGTGATCCCACCTTATACTGATATTCTTGATGGAATATGTTATCTAATTAAGAGGACAATTATTAATAATAAAATATGATTAATAATGGAGATTTATAATTCAAAATATTTTAGGCAGTCTTAGTCCTTTGTTAGAAGTTAACTATGACTTATGGGATAAATTAGATTAAGCTCATTGCTATTATAACCGTGTCATATAAGGTTATACACAATAAAGTAATTAGGCTAGATCAAAGTAACCCAAAACCCGTTACGCGAATTGGGAATTTCGGTTGTGGTGTAATATTGGAAGAGGGAATTATTAATCAAGAGATAGTAAAGTATTATCTATTCTCTTGAGAATATACTGAAAGAATAAATATCTCTTTGAGTTAAAAGAATATTTATCTTATGAAATATATGATATAAGATAATATATACACATATATTATATATAAGCCTTTAAATATATTGAAAAAGTCTAATCTTAACTAAGATTAAGAAATGGCAATTCGTATTCCATTGAAAAGTGCACCGAAGCCACAAGAAAATTATATACTTTATCCGAGAAAAAGAGAGTGAGTCTTGACTCTTTCCCACGTCCAAGCAGACGTAACCTAAGCGATCTAGATTTGTGCTCGTATGGAGTAAGTAAATGAGTCATATTTGAGATTCTTTTCCCCTGATTGATATTAAACAAGAACACTTGCATCAAGATATATGTTACTCTTTTCATATATGTTTCATATCAATTTTTTGCATGAGACTCTAAATAAGATGTTAGGAAACCGTTTTTTGGAATTTCGTTTAAAGCATTTAAATCCCTACAGTAGTATTAGAGCCTCTTGCATAAATTGATATGATCATGATTTAAGTTGTTAATTTTGATGTATGTTCTTGATTATTTTGGTTCAATTTAGTGACAAATTTGATATTAGGGATTAACTTGTATTATTAAAATTGTGATTTAATTGATTGGATGCATAAAGTTGTCACTTTCATGTTTTAATATACTCGAAATTTTCAGCCCAAATGACCGAATTTTGCATGATAAAAAATCTGATTTTTCTTACTAAATTTTACCCTAAAGTTGATTCATATGTTTAATTTATGCAAGAGATATGATTTCTTGTATAAATCATTCTCACACAAAAATAATAGATTTTTCATGTTGGTGAAGATTGATTCAAAGCCTAGAAATTTTAAATTTTATCTCTTCAATGCCCAAAGTTGATTAATTTTGTATGAAATTGTTTCACACATTAATTTTATTAAAACACTAATTTTATGAAAATTACACCCCTATTTTCTCTTAAATCCACAAAATTTGTAATTGTTACAAAATTTCAGTTGGAGAGGGACAAAAACACGGCTAGGTGGTGTTGGATCGTTAGAGTTACGTCTGAAGGAACAAAGGTTTTGTTTCCACAGAAGTTGCAGCGGATTTAATATAGCAAGAAAGATAACGAACGAATTCACGATGTATAGTGAAAATCCTAATTAGCAAAACTAGCTTCTCAAGGAAAACGACTACCTTCAAGCTTCCGCTTGAGAGGATTTTGAAGCGTGTACTTGTCTTATTGATTTCTTGTTCGATTACACTTGTATCCTGGACTTCGACCTCTAAACAACCAGCTAGACTCGAAGACTCTTCTACAACGATGAATCGAACTCAACCCTCAAAGACTTACACACACCTCACTTCTTTTCTTTCTCCTTTTTTTTCGTTCTCTCAGTTTTCCGTCGTCGTGGTTACATAGAAATGAATCCACACTTCTATTAAATACAACTCGGCTAAACCCTAATTGTAACAAGATAAGATTTCTCCAAATAAGGTAACAAGAAGATATGATTTGGTTGAAGGAATAATATCCCAACCGTCTATATTAATTAAGGAAAAGATTCCTTAAATTAATATAACTGGATAAGATATAATTCCCTCTCTCCAATTATCTTATCTTAGGAAAGATCTACTAAGATAACACGATCGGGCTTCTTCTCTCTCCATATCTTCTCGATCCGGCTTGATCCTTGGAGCCGAAGTCTTCAATCCTTTACCGCGTGCGTTACATGATTTGTTTCCATAATTCAGCAGGCTGGATTTCTTTCTTCCATTCGCAGCTTTGATCTTGTTCGTCACTGTTGTTCCTTGAGAGGTAACAAAGCACATGAACAGAGCTTTGTTCCCTCTGCGATCCTTCGCTGTAATGGTTCCCTATAACAATTGTCTTTGTTCCTGAAACACTTAGTACACATATTAGTTGAATGTTTGTTACCATCAAAATCTAAGGAATTCAACAAATTCCCCCTTTTTGATGGTGACAAACATCCTTGACAATAAAACATTCACATAAGAGATAAAGACAGTTGTATGGAGAAAAGTTCCGCACGCAAGCGATAATAGTTCCCCCTCAACTCAGCAACATATGAAACCATGTTCTGTTCCCCCTCAACCAAAGCTACCTGTCATTTTCCCCCTTTTGGCATCATCAAAAACATAAGTAAAGAGATAGAGAGAAAAAGACCACAGCATGATAAGCAAAACACCCCCTTTTGCATTAGATTGAAACGCACTAACATAGACTGCATGTAAAGACAATAGCAAAATGAGCACATGTAACACATATGATTAATATGCCAATCATTGCAAACACATGAAACAAAAGCAAAGAAAAGCAAAGAAGTAGGGGAAGATGTGCTAGGGAACTAAATAGGGGTTGGTTAGCGGAGATAGACGAATTATGCGCCACTGGAGCCAGCAGAGGGAGCCGAAATATGAATAGCAATTTAAGCATGCACGTACTTCGCAAGACGCCTTTGTTGTTCTCCCAACTGAGATGTTGCGTGAGACAAATTCCTCACGGCCCTTCGCAGATAAGTTCATCTTTTGTTCCTGCTAAGGGTCTGCTCTTCCTTACGACTCTTCCTCAGATGCATTAGTCTTCTCTTTGTGTACTTTGTGATGTTCCAATTTTTTTTTTTTTTTTTGGAACAACACAATCTTCAGCTTTCCTTCTTTGACCAAAGATCACACCCAAGAGGATATTTTCCAGAAATAAATCTTGTAAAAGGTTCTGTCCAAATCCATCAAAGCCCACAAAATCTCAAGCACAACAACTATCACGCAGCTACCACATCATCTTGTATGAACACTACACAAGCAGTTGCAAGCCGTCATCACACATCATACCTGTCAAATCCCAGCCACAGACCACAGAGGCGACAATTCGTATTCTCGACTTTCCGAAAAAGTAGAAGAGTGTGATGCGGGGATAATGTTACCAGAGAGGGTACAAAGAACATCACACAAAAACATATACGAGAATTTTTAATAATGTTTAATCATGAATGAGAGGCTCCCAGATGTGGATGATTAGAGGGGCTCATAGGAAGCATCAAGCATGATGGCTAAGGTAAGTTGCAGAGTCAACAATCATTTGGGCTTATAATGAGGGATCAATGCATCAAGTTGACTCTTTTGGGCCGAAAGAAAGCTGAACCATGTATTAACAAGATAGCATAGAAAAACATGCATGAGATTTTGCACATAAGTGAAGTATTAACATGAGTCTAAGCAAGTCGTTCAACTAATGATCAAGAGAAGAAATGCAGACCAAGACATAATGATTAACCTTTCACACTTTACCATGTAATTTAGCCAATCATCGAGGGAACACAACAAATAGACATTTAGTTTAGAGATATCATACCTAGTTCCATACGGAACTGTTCGAAGGGTTCCCTATTTAGAGCCTTGGTGAAGATGTCGGCAACTTGATCCTTAGTTCCACAGAAGTCCATTGTCACCAACCCTTTTCTCCACACAGTCACGTAAGAAGTGGTGTCTTATCTCGATGTGCTTGGTACGTGAGTGTTGCACCGGATTCTTGGAGATATTTATGGCACTAGTATTGTCACAGAGAATGGGAATAGAGTTAAGAAGAATACCATAGTCGCTAAGTTGTTGTTTAAGCCATAGGAGTTGTGTGCAACAAGCAGCGGCGGCTATGTATTCAGCTTCTACAGTGGATAGAGCGACGGAGTTCTGCTTCTTTGACCCCCAGGAAACTAAACACGGCCCAAGGAACTGAGCCATTCCTGAAGTTGATTTTCTATCCACTTTGTTCCCTGCGAAGTCAACATCTATGTATCCGACTAGATCGAGGCTTCCTCCCCTTGGATACCACAGACATAGATCATATGTTCCCTTCAAGTATCTCAGAATCCTCTTCACTGCTTTGAGATGTGTTTCTTTGGGATCGGCCTGAAAACGAGCACAAAGACATACACTGTACATAATATCAGGTCTACTAGCAGTGAGATAGAGAAGTGAACCTATTATTTCTCGGTAGAGAGATGGATCAATTCCCTGTTCATGTTCGTCTTTTCCCATTGGGTTGTTTGGAGAGATGGGAGTGGTGAAGGGTTTTGCGTCAGACATTCCAAACTTTTTGACACATTCCCTTAGATACTTATGTTGATGCACTTTGGTTCCCTCACCCCCCTGAGAGACTTGAAGACCTAAGAAGAACTTGAGTTCTCCAACCATGCTCATCTCGAATTCACTGGCCATCAGCTTAGAGAATTTATGAACCAGTTTATCATCTGTAGAGCCAAAGATGATATCATCCACGTAGACTTGTACCACCAGAATATGCTTCCCTTCCTTCAAAAGGAACAATGTCTTGTCGACCTTTCCACGAACGTATCCGTGCGTCAGAAGCAACTGTGAGAGCCTTTCATACCAGGCCCTCGGGGCTTGCTTGAGACCGTATAAAGCTTTGTCTAGAATATAGACATGGTCAGGTTGGGTAGTGTCCTCAAAGCCGGGAGTTTGCTCCACATAGACTTCCTCCTTGAGAACTCCATTCAAGAAGGCGGTCTTGACATCCATCTGTTGCAGCTTGAATCCATGGAAAAAGGAATAGGCAATTAGGAGTCTTATTGCTTCTAACCTGGCAACTAGAGCAAAGGTCTCATCATAGTCGATGCCTTCCTGCTGGTTGTAACCTTTCACCACCAGCCTTGCTTTGTTCCTTGTGACTTGGCCTTGATCATCCAGCTTATTCCTGAACACCCATTTGGTTCCTATCACTGTTCTGTTCCTTGGACGAGGAACTAACCGCCAAACCTTGTTCCTTTCGAACTGATGAAGTTCTTCTTGTATGGCGTTTATCCAGTCAGGATCCTTCAATGCTTCTCCTACGGTTTTAGGTTCTTGTAAAGAGAGAAAATGATTGAAAGCACAAAAGTTATGTAGGGAAGACCGAGTGCTTTGAGGTGCTCCCTTTCTATAGTCTGTGACGATTAGTTTGACTGGATGAGCCCACTTTTGCTGGTAGTTTGGAACTTGGAGATTGTTGATGTCGAACTCCTCTGAATTAGCGTTGCCAGCGTTTGAGCTTTCACCAACAGTTTCATCAGTATTAGGACTGACATCTCCAGTTCTATCAGCAGTAGAGCTGTCCTCAAGGGGCTCCGTTGTGCCGTGACTTGGGCTTTGTTCCCCCTGAGGTGCCTGAGGTGTTTCTGGGGGGGTGAGCATTTTCTTCATTTCCATCTGAGTTGGCGGAGTTGGGAGTTCTTCGTGTTGAAGGATCATTCTGAGTTTCTTGATCTTGAGAGGTCCCAACATCGACATTGCTTTCTACAAGCTGAAATAAATCATCTTCGGATAGCTCGGTTATGGAGGGAACACTGCCTGATTGTTCATGCACATTGTTACCAACCATAACTGATTCATCAAACACTACATGAATGCTTTCCTCTACCTTTCTGGTTCTCTTGTTGAATACTTTGTAAGCATTGCTTTGCTGAGAGTATCCTACAAAAGTTCCTTCATCACTCCCGGGATCGAACTTCCCAAGAGAATCTTTCCCGTTGTTGTGGACGAAGCACTTGCAACCAAATGTGCGCAAATGAGACACATTAGGTTTCCTTCCCTTAAGAAGCTCATAGGCAGTTTTGTTCAGGAGAGGACGAATAGTTGCTCTATTCAGAACGTAACAAGCAGCATTCAGAGCTTCTGCCCAAAAATTCCTAGGAAGACCACTTGAGATGAGGAGGGTATGCGTCATGTCTTCCAGAGTCCTGTTCTTCCTTTCCACAACCCCGTTTGGCTGAGGGGTCCTGGGAGCAGAGAAGTTATGGTTAATACCTCTGTTCCTACAGAGGGATAGGAACTGAGAGTTCTCGAATTCTGTTCCATGATCAGTGCGAATAGACCCCAAGGAATGTCCAGTGCTCCTTTCTTCTGCCTTAAGCCATGACTCAAACTCAGCGAACACTTTATCCTTTGATGAGATAAATAGAGTCCATGTGTACCTGAAATAGTCATCAACAATAACAAAGACATATGCATTTCCCCCACGGCTCTTCGTGCGCATTGGCCCACAAAGATCCATGTGGACTAATTCCAGAGGACGAGTAGTACTTACATCCCTTTTTGACTTGAAAGAGGATCTGACTTGTTTTCCTTTGATGCATGCATCACACACATCATTTCTCATAGCTTCAACCTTAGGGAGACCATTCACCAGCTCTTGTCTGTGAAGTTTGGAAAGGAGTTGAAGGCTAGCATGTCCAAAGTGTTTGTGCCACAAGTCTGTTGTCCCAGCAATAGATGACAGACAAAGGTCCTTGTCAGGGATGAAAGCAGGGTCGACCTTGTAAACGTTGTTGTCGCAGATCCCTTTGAGTAAGATTTTCCCTGTACTTAGACATTCAACATGACAATCATCGGTGGTAAAGACTACTCTATTTTTTCTGTTTTGGCATAGTTGAGCCACACTAAACAGGTCAAATTTGAGATTATTCACTAGATTTATGTTATTTACAGTGATGTATTTAGAGAGTCTTACTTTACCGATACCACAAACCTCACCCTTACTTTTGTTTCCAAAAGTTATCGATGCCCCAGAGGCTGGCTGAAGAGAGGTGAACCACTCACTGTTCCCTGTCATGTGACTCGAGCACGCACTGTCAAGGTGCCAAGAGCCTTTCCTTGCTTCCTCCTCGGATTTATGAGCATCATCTTCTGATATGTTGTGATCTTTTGAGCTCATCAAACAAATATCCTTTGAGAGAGGAGATGCTTCATCATCTGAGTTGTAGTCACCCCACTTCGCGCCCTTTGCTTGTTCCTCTTTCCGGTTCTGAGGAGAACCTGCCGCTTTGTTGACGCAGTTTTTGGCGAAGTGTCCGTTGTCATGACAGTGGAAGCAGATAACCTCCTTCATGTCATTATGAACCATGACCGAACCCTTAATGCCTTTGCTTCGAGACCATATCTTCTTCATGGCTTGAGTGATGAGAACCACATCTACATCACCTTCTCGAGAGTCTCCATCCAAGGCATTTCCTGACGACATCTTTCCTGCAAAATCTAAAACGAAAACAATCTAGAGCACCATGCTCTAATACCAATTGTTGGATCGTTAGAGTTACGTCTGAGGGAACAAAGGCTTTGTTCCCACAGAAGTTGCAGCGGATTTAATATATCAAGAAAGATAAAGAACAAACTCACGATGTATAGTGGAAACCCTGATTAGCAAAACTAGTTTCTCAAGGAAAACCACTACCTTCAAGCTTCCGCTTGAGAGGATTTTGAAGCGTGTACTTGTCGTATTGATTTCTTGTTCGATTACACTTGTATCCTGGACTTCGACCTCTAAACAATCAGCTAGACTCGAAGACTCTTCTACAATGATGAATCGAAGTCAACCCTCAAAGACTTACACACACCTCACTTCTTTTCTTTCTCCTTTTTTTTCGTTCTCTCAGTTTTCCGTCGTCGTGGTTACATAGAAATGAATCCACACTTCTATTAAATACAACTCGGCTAAACCCTAATTGTAACAAGATAAGATTTCTCCAAATAAGGTAACAAGAAGAAATGATTTGGTTGAAGGAATAATATCCCAACCGTCTATATTAATTAAGGAAAAGATTCCTTAAATTAATATAACCGGATAAGATATAATTCCATCTCTCCAATTATCTTATCTTAGGAAAGATCTACTAAGATAACACGATCGGGCTTCTTCTCTCTCCATATCTTCTCGATCCGGCTTGATCCTTGGAGCCGAAGTCTTCAATCCTTTACCGCGTGCGTTACATGATTTGTTTCCATAATTCAGCACACTGGATTTCTTCCTTCCATTCACAGCTTTGATCTTGTTCGTCACTGTTGTTCCTTGAGAGGTAACAAAGCACATGAATAGAGCTTTGTTCCCTCTGCGATCCTTCGCTGCAATGGTTCCCTATAACAATTGTCTTTGTTCCTGAAACACTTAGTACCCATATTAGTTGAATGTTTGTTACCATCAAAACCTAAGGAATTCAACAGGTGGCCATAACGGCTCACGGCGGTTTCGGGGTGGTCCGACGGGTGGGGCATCGCCGCGTTGGTGGCTAGGGTGGCGGGTTGGCGGCCTGGGGTTGCTAGCGACGGTCGTGGCTGGGAGGGTAGGGTTAGGGTTTCCTAGTGTAGGTTAGCCTAAGATTCTAATTGCCTAAAATAGATATGATAATAGATATCTTATCTTTTGAGTATATTTTATCCAATTATACATTGTAATGATTAATATTGGTATTAATTCCATATATAACTTTCATTGAATTAAAATAATAATGAGATTGAATTAATTATTTGATGAGATAATTTAATTAATTCAATATTAATAGTCTATTCTTGTGTTTTAATATTTGACATTATATTTTGCGTGTATGATTTAATATTATGATATTGTTATTGCATGTGGTGACTGGTATGGCCCAAAATAGGATAGAAAAATATGATCTGCGTATCGTTATGTATTTTTGTAATTTAATTGTCAAGAAATTATATTATACTTACATTATGTAAAACAAGAGAAGAAGATCCCATGAAGATTTCAGGATGGAGATCCAAAGGTGTATCAAGGATGGAGATCCAAGAGAAGATGAAAAATCCATGAAGATTAGATCTTATAGGCTTTTTCATGGGTCATATTAGGATCACATTTATTTATTGTATTTTATTGTGCTTTAAATATTTCTAAGTTTATGCTTGTTTGTTTATTTATGCGATTTAGTTCACTAGTAAATAGACCTACATAATAAAATTAGGTCCCTTAAAAGAAAAGAAAAATGAGATTTTGCTTTTTCAAAACATAACCTGTGAGGCCATTGGTATTTGATGGATAGGTCTTGCCAAAGTAAGGTGTCCTTCTTTGACCTTGGGATAATACGAGTAAATCTATATAAGGGGTTTACAACCTTGATTTGGTTATACTCAACAAAATGCCAAAAGATAAAGTTTTGGATTTTGAGGCATGGGGATAGATTTGACATAAGATGTAATCTATCAACCAAGAGTTATTGATGTTATAACTAGTAAAAGTTACTTACCTTGATCACATAAGAATTAGGGAAGTGCCAAAGTACACCTAAGTCTTGTCTGAAATTGGATCTCATAATCATTTTATTCAAAGCGGAAAAATTTATATGAATAATATGTGCATTATCTTATTTATGTTTAAAGCATGTTTAAAACTTTAAGCTTCTGCATGACAAGCATGATTTATATTTTGCATGTTATTTCTATCGTAGGTATCATGTCTAGAAATGATAACCCAACAATCATCAACCTACGTTCGATTCTTGAGAAGAATAAGCTTAACGAAAACAACTTTCTCGATTGGGAAAGAAACCTAAGATATTTTCTCAAATAAGAAGGAAGAGAGAATGTCCTTGACACCCCTATCCTAAAACCGACTGCTATGTCTACTCCAAAGGAGAGAGAAGAGGAAAAGTTGATAAGAGATAAGTCAGTGATTGTTACTTGTCTTATGTTGGCTTCCATGGAATCGAACCTTAAAAAGAGGTTTGAGAGGATGGATGCCTACACCATCACTCATAACCTGATAGTTATGTTTCATGAGCAAGCTAGGACTGAGATATGAGACTCACAAGGTAATTCTTGATTGCAAGCTTGAGAAAGGCAAGCCAACCATTGCTCATGTGTTCAATATGATTGGACATTTTGACAACATGGAAAGACTTGGTTTCCCCTATAATCAAGTGTTGGCTACAGACATCATACTTCATTCTCTACATGATGGATTTGCTCAATTCAAGTTGAATTTCAATATGAATGGAGTTGGAAAAACACTTGAAGAGCTACATGCGGTGCTCAAAACTGCTGAGCAAAATCTCTTTGTTGACGGTAAAAAAAATTATGATGGTCAACAAGGAAAAAGGATCATGAAGGGGCATCTGGAAAGCAGGAGAAGCACGTGCAAGGGAAGGGCAAGCAAGTTGCACAGCCCAAGCCGACTTCTGAAAAGGCTAAAGTAGTTGATGACCATGATTGTTTCTACTGCAATGCAAAGAGGCGTTGGAAGAGGAACTGCCCGAAATACTTGGAAGACAAGAACAATGGAGTTGTGAGTTCCACTTCAGCTACATATGTTATAGAAGTCCATACAACAAAAGCTTCAACTTTGGTATTAGATATTAGCTCTGGTTCTCACATTATTTCGAATGTGCTGGGACTAAGAAGAAGTAGAAGCTTAGCTAAGGGAGAGGTGGACCTACGCATTAGTAATAGAGCAAGGGTTGTTGCAGTTGCCATATGAGATAATAGTCTACCTTTACCTTATGGTTTAGTTTTTGAACTTAATAATTCTTATTTTGTCTCTTCTATTACTAGAAATCTTATAGTGACTTGTGTTTTGGATAATGAAGGCTATGATTTTAAAATCAAGAATGGATGTTTTTCTATTTATAAGGATGATATCTTTTATGCTAATGCACTACTGAGTAATGGACTCTATGTGGTGGAGTTAGTATCCAAGATATATAAAATAAACACCAAAAGGCAAAAAACAAATAATTTTGACACTACCCATCTATGGCATTGTCGCTTAGGTCACATTAGGTTGAATCGCATGAAGAAGCTCCAAAAAGATGGAATTCTAGCTTCATTTGATTGTGAATCATTTGAAACATGTGAATCTTGCATAATGGAAAAGATGACAATATCACCTTTTACTAGGGTAAGTGAAAGGGCAACTGAACTTTTGGCCCTAATACATACAAATGTATATGGACAATGAGCACAAAAGCTAGAGGTGGTTACAGATACTTTATTACCTTTATTGATGATTTAAGTAGATATGGATACATATACTTAATGAAGCATAAGTCTGAATCTTTTGAAAAGTTCAAAGAGTTTCAAATTGAAGTTGAAAATCAACTTGGCAAAAAAAATTAGAGCACTACGATCTGATCGTGGTGATGAATTTTTGAGTCAAGAATTTGATCATCACTTAAGAAGTAGCGGGATTGTTTCACAACTAACTCCACCAGGAACACCACAATTGAATGGTGTATCTGAGAGGAGGAATAGGACCTTGTTAGACATGGTTCATTTTATGATGAGTTTTACTGATCGTCCAATGTCTTTTTATGGATATGCTCTCACAACTGCAATGTTCACACAAGTAGGACTCCGTCCAAAGCTGTAGATAAGACACCATATGAGTTATAGATTGGAAGAGTCAAGTTTGTATTTTCTAAGGATTTGGGGATGTGAAGCTTATGTAAAACATTTACTATAAGACAAGCTTGGACCCAAATCAGATAAATGCTTCTTTGTAGGGTATCCTAAGGAAACAAAAGGATACTACTTCTACAATCTC
Source organism: Rheum nobile (assembly GCA_027886185.1). Taxonomy (NCBI): domain Eukaryota; kingdom Viridiplantae; phylum Streptophyta; class Magnoliopsida; order Caryophyllales; family Polygonaceae; genus Rheum; species Rheum nobile. Next base: position 10,484,044 of record WOAB01000644.1, on the reverse strand, counting down.
ATTGAACACAAAGTGTTTGTTGCTAGGGATAGTGTCTTTCTGGAAAAAAAGATTTTATTTCCAAAAAGTCAAGTGGGAGAAATGTTGATCTCGAAGAAGTTCGAGAAGAGCAACAAGATGACATGGATTACACCATGTTAGAAACGAAGGAATTTGGCGACACAATCCCGCAAAGGGAGGCAACCCATACGCCGAAGGTAGTGGAGTCTCAAGACCTCACTCTTATCGTTCCTCCAGCATTTGATTCTAATGAAATTTCACAAAATGTTTTGAAAAATTATCATGTTGTTCAGCCCACACATAGATCAGATAGGACCTAAACACAGCCAAAGAAATATGTTGATTTCATATTGACTGTGGGCTACGACATCCTACTTTTAGAAAGCGATAAGCATACTACATACAAGCAAGCTATGTCAAGTCCAGAATCCGAAAAATGGTGCATAGCCATGAAGTCTGAAATGGAATTCCATGTCTGAGAATCAAGACATAAACGAATGGGGTAGTACCCATAGGATGCAAATGGGTTTACAAACACAAAACAAAAATGAACGAAAATATAACAGTTTTCAAAGCAAGACTAGTTGCAAAATGTTTTAAACAGATTCATAGTATTGACTATGATGAAACCTTCTCATTAGTTGTTATGATTAGATCCATTTGGATAATCTTAACAATTGCAACTCACTATGATTATAAGATCTAGCAAATTGATGTCAAAACCACTTTTCTAAATGGGTATTTAGAAGAGGATGTGTACATGACTAGGGCTGAGCATGGGCCTAAACCCGACCCGAACCCGAAAAGCCCAAAACCCCAAAAAAAATGGGACCGAAGACCGAACCGAATGTTCAGGTTCGGTTCGGGCCAAAACAGCATTCGTACATAAAAACAGACTAAAAACCGAACCCGAACCCGAAATCCTAATAAATTCAGACCGAAACCCGAACCGAAGTCATGTGGGTTCGGTTCAGGTTTTTTGGGTCGGGTTCGGGTTCGGTTTTCTCAGCCCGTGCTCAGCCCTATACATGACACAACCTGAGGGTTTTGAGGATCCACAAAATCCTAGGAAAGTATGCAAGCTTAAAAAGTCCATTTATGGACTTAAGCAAGCATCAAGGAGTTGGAATCCTCAATTAATGAGGCAATTAAATAATTTGATCTCATTAGATGTGAAGAAGAACATTGTGTTTACAAGAAGTTTAGTGGGAGCAAAGTGGTTTTTTTAGTCTTGTATGTGGATGACATACTATTCATTGGAAATGACATTCTTATGCTAGAGTCCATTAAGGATTGGCTTAAGAAGTGTTTTTCAATGAAAGACTTGGAGAGACGGAGTACATATTAGGCATCAAGATCCATAGAGATTGATCTAAGAGACTTATTGGACTAAATCAAAGAACTTATGTGGATAAGGTTCTTGATATATTCAATATGAAGAATTCTAAGAAAGGATTATTGCCTATGCAATATGGCTTACATCTTAGCAAGAATCTATGTCTAGTTACACTTGCTGAGCTAGAGAGAATGAGTAAGACCCCTTTGCATCAGCAATAGGATCCATCATGTATGTCATGATATGTACTCGCCCGGACGTTGCATTTGCTTTGAGCATATGCAGCAGATACCAATCGAATCTAGGAGAAGCACACTGGAATGCAACTAAGAACATCCTAAAGTACTTAAGAACCACTAAACATGGTCTCTTGGTGTATGGAGGAGATGATGAGTTAGTCGTTGAAGAAGATGTGAAGTTTTGCAAAGTTTATACGGATGAGCACATAGCAGATCCGTTGACTAAACTTGCACCTAAGCCCAAGCATGACAATCACACTAGGGATACGGGAATTAAGCACATTGGAGAATGGCTTTGAAATTGTATTGTTTTAAATCATGAAGATGTTTTCGTGATTGTAAAACTTACAATTATGCTTGTTGTTTGAAATATAGTTTCATTATTGTTTAATTGTAGTTTAGAATTAAATAAAATGTCCAAATGATTTATAATTTTCAAATAGGATCATCATAAGTGTTTTGATGAATGAAATCCTATTAAGTGAACTGAAATTATGAATCATGAGTTGTCCGTAGTCTAAGTCATTAAGTTGGACATAAATGACTGAATAAAGGCTATTTTGTAAGTTGACTGATAGCGTCGAGTTTCATGGGCTATAGGGACATGGGATGTCTAATCAATTACATGGGTATGTATGGAGAACACATATTTGGCAGACCTACCTTAAGATTCTTCAAATGAGTTGTAGAATTTTAAGTTGAACTATGATTAGTAGATTCCTCAAACATGAGTGTGATATTCCTCTTGGTGATTGGTAGTCTTTGACATTATCAAACACCGTTTCATAAAAGGCGGCTATAAAGGCAGTGATCGGGATTGCTAAAAATTAAGTGGGAGCTATAATCATACAAGATTGGAGAAATCCTCCTATTTATATATCTATATATAAATGGATAGGAACGGCGTCATGGCCACTTGAAGAGTAAGAACTGAAAATGCATGGTTGTGCTCAATTGGATTAAAAGTAATCATTTGTTTTGACAGTTCAAGCTCGAAGTTCAAGAAACTATTTGAATATTAATATGGATTTCATAAGATGTTATCATATCATGAAATTGGACACTAAGAGACAAAGAAATTAATATTGCACACTTGTTTAAGGACAAGTGGGAGATTAAAGGAATATGTCATTTAATCAAGATGACAATTACTAATAATAGAATAGGATTAACATTGGAGATTTATAATCCGGATATTTTAGGTAGTCTTAGTGCTTAGCTAGAAGCCAACTATGACTTATGTGCTAAATTATATTAGGTCCATTGTTATTATAATCGGGTCCTATAAGGTCACACAGAATAAAGTAATTGGGTTAGATCAAAGTAACCCGAAGCCCATTATGGGGACTGGGAATTTCAACTATGGTGTAATATTGGAGTGGATTGTTAATCAAGAGATAATAAAGTGTTATCTATTCTCTTGATGATATAAGGAAAGTTATCTTTTGGAAAGATAAGATATTGTATCAACCATAAATATCTCTTTCTAGTTAAAATGAGATATAGCTTATGAGATATATGATATAAGATAAGATAATATATATACACATATATTATATATATGCCTTCCAATATATTGAAAATATGATCTTAACGTAAGATTAACAAAAGGAAATCATATGCCATTAAAAATTGCAGTGAAGCCACAAAAAAATTATATACTCGATTGTCACTTTATCCAGGTAAAAGAGAGCGAGTTTTGACTCGTTCCCACGTCCAAGCAGACGTAACCCATGCGATCTAATCCGTGCTCGTGTGGACTAAGTAGAGAAGTCACACTTGAAGCTATTTTCTCCATATTGATCTTAAATAAGAAGACTTGCATCAAGAGGTATGTTACTCCTTTCATATATGTTTCATATCAAGTTTATGCATGACATCCTATGTTAGATGTTAGAAAATTATTTTCTGAAATTCTGATTAAAGCATCTAAATCCCTACAATTTTGATAAGGTTGGTGATGGAGTTATGTATACCTCTCGATATCTTGAAGAAACACACTTTATCATTTCATATTTGATTGTAATTTGTAAGTAGAGTGTTGGAACGATGATGTTCCCTCTAGTTTTGATGATGATAAACTCAATGGCATTTTATGGTTTTTAGTGTGACTATGAGTTTCAGGAATCAGATGAATTAAAGGAACGATGAAAATCATGTGATGAATCAAAACAGAGATTGAAAGGAACAGAGAAGTTAACAATGGAACAACGCGTTGGAACAAACGAGGAATGAAGACACGTGGTTGTGAACAGGAAAGGAAGGGAACAACGCCAAGGAACGCAAAGACGCACGCGTTGTCGCCCTTGCAATTGCTGAATCTCTTATTTATGGAAAGAGATCTTGAAGAAACAACTTGGGCCGCAAGAGATAAAGTTGTTAAGGATCTTATTGTTAGGAAAGATAAGAAAAGATTGTGTAGGATTATTTTATCTTATTTTCCTTAAGTGAAACTAGGGTAAATTAGATAAAATTCCTAGACTATAAGAAAGGAAGTCTTCCATTTCATTTCAACAAGCAATTACGGCATTTCCCCAGAGCTTTGAGCATTCGGTGAAGAAGAAGAACTTACAAGCACGAGACTTTGGTGAGTTGAGTACTTGTTAGGGTTTTGATTGTCTTAGGTGTTGTTAGGAACGTTACAATAAGAAGTCTAGATATATAGGAGAAAACTAGATTGAGATACGACTTGCTTGATTGTAATTCCAGGATTAATAACACAAGTAGACTTTTGAAATCCTACTAGGGAAACCTAGAAGTAGAGGTTTTTCTTAGTCAACTAGTTGGTTGATTGAGTTTTCCTCTCTAAGGAACTTTGTTTGTTACTCTGTTACGATATTCCGCTGCTCAAGGAACAGTTCCACCGTTTCTTGTACTAACACACTCGATTCTACATAGAGCTACCCTCTTTCAATTGTAACGTCTTGAGAACACCCATAGTGGTGGTTCTTGAATTTTTGGGCCCATATATTTGTATTTTTTTTTTTAAAGAACTGTTCTCTTTTGTTCTTCATGAACCAATCGTTGAGATAAAGGGAAAAAAAGGGGGGGAGGGGGGGGGGGGAGAGAGAGACAAAAAAGAGAAAAAAAAATTAAAAAGGAAAAACTAAAATGTTGGTTCTGTATCGTGGGTGCCCTTGGCTTCTCTTCCACATCACCAATTTTGGAGTTCTTGACCATCCTTAATATATCCCTCTTTCCGAATTTCCACCCAAAAGTGTAATATTTTCTTCATTGACTTGGTGTATTGGCTCGAATGCCACTTAACTCATGGTTTGGTTGAAGGTAGAAAGTCCAAATTTCAAAAATTTAATTCATGTAAGTTTTTTCTATAAGGTAAGAATTAGACTGGTATCAAGATCTACTTGAAAATCAGCCTATAGCATCCTTTCGGATAAGAACGAGAAGTTCTAAATTAGTCATGATTTCCTTTAGTGAATGCCGATGGCAGATATTTGCAATGAGATCAGCCACCACATGTCCACATTTACTTCCCGAAAGACATGAAAAATCCGCACTATCAAAAAAAGTTGTAACAAAATCATATATGACAATCTCATTATCCCATGGACAGTGCCAGATTTGTTTCAAAACATTAACAATTGTCAGGTTGTCACTATCAATTTCTATGTGATGTAGCCCCATTTTGTTTGCCTTAATTAGCACATTTTGCAAAGCAAGCGCTTCTGTTCTTGGGGCAGTTGTTGCCACTTTTTTCTCCCAAAAATCAAAATAGGTTCACCTTTGTCATCTCTAAAAATAAATCCATAACTTGAGTTCCTGTTTGATCTGGTTGATCCATCTAGATTGATTATTATAAATTTGTCTGACGGTTTCTTCCATCTTAGATTTTTCCATTCCTCACATTTGGTTTTTGTTTATGTATATTGTCAGTATTGGCAAAGCAATATGGGTTCCAAAATTTTGTTCGTTTCCAAAATCAAATTTTGAATAAAGGTTGTCTGATCTTTTATGATCTCTATGTCATCATTGTTTTGTGAGAGTGTTTTCTGGTTTCTTTGGTACCAAATGCTCCACCATGTGATTATTAGCTCTGTAAATTGACTTGGGGTTGTTTTAATCTTGATTTCATCAAGGATGTCCTTCATCTTTCTATTTCCCAAAGTCAAAGTTTCTATATATCTCCCTGTATCAATGTTTATTATTAGTATTGTTTGTACAGTGGTATCAGAGCATGTGGATCATCTGCGTATTGTGCTGGATTTGTTGCGAGAGCATCAGTTATTTGCGAAACAGTCTAAGTGTAGTTTTGCCCAGTCTCAGGTTGAATATTTGGGCCATTTTATTAGCAATGCAGGTGTGTCTACAGATCCTTCAAAGATTACTGCAATGGCAAATTGGCCGGTTCCTGCTCGATTAAGGGTCTGCGAGGGTTTTGGGGGTTGACAGGATACTATAGACGTTTTGATCCCAACTACGGCGCGATTGCTAAGCCACTGACCGATTTGTTGAAAGCTGACAAGTTGCAGTGGTCACCAGCAGCTCAGCAGGCTTTTGATCAGTTGAAGGTTCTTATGACTTCCACACCTGTTTTGCGTCTGCCAAACTTCTCACTGCCATTTGTGTTGGAGACTGACACCTGTGAAGTTGGCATTGGTGTTGTCCTGATGCAGAATGGATATCCTATTGCTTATATCAGCCAAGCACTTAAGGGCACCAATATACATCTATCGACATACGAAAAGGAGCTCCTAGCTATATTGCTTGCGGTTGATAAGTGGCGTCATTATTTGGAGGTTGCCCACTTCTATATTAAGACCGATCATCAACCGTTGCGTCACCTCCTTGATTAGAAATTAACTACACATTTACAGCGCAAAGCGACTCGTAAATTGCTCGGTCTTTCTTATACAATTTTATATAAGCAAGGTGTCGACAACCGGGTAGCGGATGCTCTGTCCAGGCGTGATGAAGACTCTTCTGCGGTCATATGTGCCTTGTCTTCTGTCAAGCCGCGCTGGTTACAGGAGGTAGTGGCTTCATATGAAGGTGATAGTGTGGCTCAACAACTGTTACACTCTTCCACGATTGCTCCTATAGGTGATTATAAGGTCAGTCAAGGAATTTTGAGGTATAAGAACCGCATCTATGTGGGTGCTAATTCAAAATTGCAGCAGAATTTAGATGATGCAATGCATAATTCTCCAATCGGTGGGCATTCGGGTATCCAAGGTACCTTACAAAGACTGAAGTATTTGTTTTATTGGCCGAATATGAAGTCGACAGTGACTACCTTTGTCCAGTGTTGTGATAATTGTCAACGTAATAAGGTTGAACATCTTAAGAGTCCAGGTCTCTTGCAACCACTGGCTTTACATGCGACTTCCTGGAGTTCAGTAAGTATGGATTTCATCGAAGCACTTTCTAAGTCTTCAAATTTTGATACCATTTTGGTGGTGGTGGGTCGATTTACGAAATACGCCCACTTCATTCCTCTTCGACACCCTTTCACAACTGCAAAGGTCGTGCAGGCATTTCTGGAGACAATGTTTAAGCTCCATGGGTTGCCCAGTTCAATTGTGTCAGACCGTGACAAAGTGTTTACTAGCCATTTTTGGAGAGATTTATTTGCAGCATTGGGTACTCGTTTACACATGTCAATAACATATCAACCATAATCCGACGGGCAAACGGAGCGAGTGAATCAGTGTCTCGAGAATTATCTCCGTGCAATGACTAGTGCTCGGCCGAAGCAATGGGCTCGTTGGCTGTCCATGGCGGAATGGTGGTATAATACAAATTTTCATACCGCTCTGAAGCTTACCCCTTTTCAGGCCTTGTACGGGTACCCACCACCTCAATTGGGGGTTGATGCATCGGCCATTACTACTACGTCTATTGGGGACTGGTTGCGTGACATGGAATTGGCGCTTGCACAGTTAAGGGATAATTTGCTTCAAGCACATGCACGGATGAAGCAATATGCAGATTTGAAATGAACGGAGCGACAGTTTCAAGTGGGAGATAAGGTGTTTCTCAAGCTTCAACCTTATAGGCAGTCGTTGGTGGTTGTTCGACGCAGCTTGAAACTCTGTTCCAAATATTTTGGACCTTACACGATTCTAGAGCGTATTGGGCCAGTAGCATATCGGTTGGCCTTACCTGTGGACTCTCGCGTGCACCCGGTTTTTCATGTATCTCAACTCAAACGTTGTGTGAGTCATGGACTCATGGTGCTTCACCATCTCTATCTCCACCAGTTGTTACTGAAGAAGGGTCGTGTGAAGTAGCACCTGCTGTCATATTGGATAATCGAGTTATCTACTCACCTACCGAAGATCCGATCACGGAATGGCTTATTCACTGGACGAATTTTGACATTTCTGAAGCCACCTGGGAACCAGCCGGTCACATCCTTCACCAGTTTCCCTCGTTTGCTGGCACAGCTTGAGGACAAGCCTTCCTTGGGTGGGGGGGTATTTGTCATATCCCAGTATTGGGCTTAAAGAGTGTATTGGGCCAGTGGGCCGTTGCTGTGTAATGGCTTATAAGCCGAGTTGTTTCATTGATCGGGGTATCGAATAACAGTCGTAACAACTTTCTTCCTCTCTTTGTCTTCTATCTCTCTCCCTTTCTCTTTCTTCACCTCATATCCATTACAGTCTACTTGTCTTATTGATTTCTTGATCGGTTACACTTGTAGCTTGGACTTCAAACCCTAGACTCCCCACCTAGTTTTGAATCACTCCTACAATGATGAACATGAGCTCACTCTCTAAGACTCACAAACTCCATCACTTATTTTTTCTCTCACTGAAATGCTTCGAGTTTGTACCTTAGAAATGACCGACTCTCTACTAATTATACAAGTAGAGAATCCTACTAATAAATAATATCTATCTCTCACTTTCCAGTAACAAAAAGATATTGTTTGACCCAAAAATATAATACCCAACCGATCCTATTATCTAAGGAAATATCTCCTAAAACAATAAAATCAAGAAAAGATAGAATCTTCTCTCTCCAAATCTTCCAATCTGTGCAATCAAAACGAGCTTGCTGATTTCAACCGCAAGAACTTCATGGAGAATCTGCATTATCTTCACAACCTTCTTTTAATGAATTTAGCAGCTTGGTGTTGTGATGCTGTTGTTCCTTTGAAGGTAACAAATCATTTAGAAAACTCTTTTTCCCTCTGCGTAACCACACTGCCAATCGTTCCCTGTGACATCTTTGTTTGTTCCTGAAACACTTAGTCGCAATATTTGTTGAATGTTTGTTACCATCAAAACCAAGGAATTCAACAAATTCCCCCTTTTTGATGGTGACAAACATCCTTGACAAAATAACTCATAACCAAGATAAAGACAATAGCGTGCAGAAAGGTTTCCCCTTTAAGATATTATAGTTCCCCCCAAAGAGACAAAAAAGATGAAGACATGATTAGTTCCCCCTCAGCTTGATCACCCATCATATTCCCCCTTTTAGCATCGTCAAAAACATAGAAGAGTTTCATAATAAAAGTTAACAAATCTAGAAAAGAAACCAACCCGATTGTCATTAATATAAAATAAACGTGCAAAAACTACTGCACGGACAACTACAAAATGAGCAAACATGATCAGCATGTCATTCAAGGCAAACACAATGAACAGAAACAAAGAAAATCAAAGCAACTAAGGATTAGAAGAGAAGGGCACAAAAGCGGGATTGGTAAGCCGGAGGAAGACGAATCAAGCACCATCAGTGCCTGCGGAGGGAGCAGTGAAACAAGTAGCAAGTAACACGCACACATCCTCCATAAGACGTTGATAACATTCATTTAGGACATGCATTTATGTTATAGTTTAGGTCGTTTTATGCATTTTAGTTTGCATTTGTAGCTAGTTGCATCGTTTTATTTGTTATGGATGTCGACACAGAAAAATTGTGCATTTCATGTACCTTGGTGGATTTCTGGGATTTTCTGAAGATGTTGATGGTGTCCTTGTTGTTGTCTGGTGGCTAATGTGGAAAACCGTGAGGAATTCAGACCAGATTCGAGCTAAAATGATAGTTGCGCAAGACACATGGGAGGTCGTGCGTTTGGATCGGATTTTCTTCAAAAGACCGTGCATTCTACCGCACGCCGTGCAGTCAGTGATTTCTCATATTTTGCTTGTGCGTTTGCTTATGCGTTTTTTGCACGGTTGTGCGATTTTCACCTGTAGCATATTTTGGTCGTGCGCTTGACCATGCATTTTCTGCACAATCAAGACACGGGCCGTGCGTTCTACCCGGATTGTTTTATTTTTGGAAACATTTTGTCTTAGGTATAAATATTTCGTTTTAGGTTTTTAGATGGATCTTTTACCAGTTTTTCTAATTCTCTAGACCTAGTTGTTTGCCTCATTTGAAGATTTCAAATTTGGAGATTGTTCTACTGGATTCAAGAGTAAGTTTCCCTTTCTCTTTAATTTGTTTATGATTTCCATCGTTGATATGAATTCTTTGATTGTTTCTGCAATTGTGTCTGCTAATTCCATATTTCTAGGGTTGGGGTGATCCCAACTATGTGTAGGTAGACTTGTTTAATATTTGCTTGAATGGAACTCTGAAACTTTGTTGATTCATTCCTAGTGTGCTTAATATGCCCATATTAGCTTATGCGAATTAGATCCTATTAGGGTTTGAGACTGAGAGGTGATAACGTTAATAGGTAGTCGGATAGGATTTGAGACCGAGAGGTAATAACTTCTATTGGAATCCTATGAATTGAACCTGAGTTTTATTATTGCGAGATCATCTTAATTTCTCTTATGAATTAATAGCTATATAGAAACCCTAATACTAGATTGGATTTAGCAAGTCACGTGCGTGGAGGATAATTCAGTTTGACCTTAGATTTTAAGTGCCCAAAGGGTCTAGATCTTGATTAGCAAGTCACGAGAGTGGATGTTAATTGAATCTAGACACATTTACTATCATCCGAGAGGAATAAGTAATTACCTAAAATAGTTACCTTCAACAAAGTCAGGCTAAGTTCATGCATTTATCTGGTTGAGTCTATTGAAGCATAGTTGTGGAGATCCCTGGTCCTAGAACCTTTCCCCAATTGATTACAACTAACCATTACAATTCTTAGTTTCTTAGTTATAATCAAACAAAAATCCATTTTTACGACTTAGCTTACCAGTTTGAGTTACAAAAGATACTACATAGTCCTCGTGGGAACACACTTGAAAAGCTACAATTGATCTCATACGCTTGTGGGTAGGTTTTTGTCTTATCAGACGTCTCTGTTGTTCCGCCAAAAGAGCAATTGCGCGGGACAGCCTCCTCACAGCCGTTAACACTTCAGAATCCATATTGGGCACATTCTTTTGTTCCCCCTCAGAGTCTCCACCATCAGACTCATCCTCATCTATGTCAACCACTGGCTCGGGCTCAACCTTAACCCATCCAACTCCTTCTTGCAAGACAAACTGCATCTTGTGTAGATTACTCGCATCTAGACCACGATAGAAGAAAGATTCCTCAGCCCCCTCTTTGTACACCTTGTGATATTCTAGAATTTTCTTGACTGCACTGGGGAATGGTAAGGCGTGTCTATCAGTGTTTCTCGCATGATCCTTATGATGCATCATCACTTTGGGCAAATTGATGGCTTCCTTATCCAGCAGCTTGACGAGGAGCACAACGTCTAGAATCAACAAGTTGTTGCGCTTTTGTTCCCGAGGGGTAATGTTACTAATGAGGTAGTGACAGAGTACCTTGTTTATCGCACACATGGAGTTTATGTGAAGAGCACCAGATCTGGGAGGAGAGGAGATCTCGGAGACGTGATGAACAACCTCATGGTAGGGAAAGTCCTTGGGCCAATGACCTTTAAGATACTCGTCATATCCAAGGTTAGGAACCCCCAACAGAATGTTGAGCTCCATGCTAAAGAACACATGGGTGGTGCCCTCCAGAGTATAGCTCCCTAGGATAGCATGGGGCGAACCTCAATATAGAAGGTGCAATAGAAGGCCCGGAGCTGCTCATCGTCGACTGCCTCAGCGTCAACATACAGATGGTCCCACTTCTGAGATTTCAGAATAGAGACGGTCTCTCCTAGTGCATTGTTCCCAAGAAACTCATGATCGAGCAACGATTCCCTCACAACTCCTTTGTGGCTCATCTCCTTGACCTCTTCCAGTTCAACCTTTTGTTTGGATTTTGTCGCTTGACGACCTAGACTCTTGCGAACTAGACTCGTGGACACCTTGGCGCACTTGGGTTTGCGCTCAGACACCTGCTTAGACTCATTATTCGATCTCACAGTAATGGTCTTGGCAACCTGAGCCCTTGTCTTGCGTTTGGCAGGGCCGGTCATGTTGACCCAGCCTATGTTGACCCAGCCTGAGAACTTGAGACCCGCCGACGGTGACGCCTCAACCGTCTCCTCAACTAGTTCCCTTTCCAGGTTACGCACAACCCCTTTGATTTGGGCCGTGGTAGCCGCATGAATCTCCGCCGCGGTCGGCGTCGCCGTGGTGGCGTCGCCGAGGCATTCCTTCGTCTCAGTCTCTAGTTGGGTGGGGTAGGTGGGGGAGGAAAGGACCTCTTATTTTTCATTGGAGGAGACGGCAGTGGAGGCGGGGGGTTAAGGTTAGGGTTTGGTTGAGCGGTGGTTGGGGATGGTGGTTTGGGTGAGTAGGGCACCATTGCGATGATGGCAGGTGGATGGAAAGGTAGTGGAGAGGCTAATTTTGAGGTGGTGGAGGTTGATGGAGGGTTAGGAGCATCTTGAGAGCTGGTGGATGGGTGGCTTGATTTAGGGCGGCAATGATGGAGGAGTGATATCCCATCGCAGAGAGTTTGCGGAGCATGTTTTGGGGGCTTTCGGTGTCGTCGATGGTGACGTTGGGAGGGAAGGCCATTTGTGGAGCTTGGGAGAGGTGAAGAAGAGGACAAAAGAGTTAAGAGATAGAGAAAGCAATAGAGAGGCAGTGAAGAAAATACCTTGTAGAGATCACCGATTAAATAAAAGGCACATCAAATCTTTTCGATTGCTAAATATATGTTTCAAAATCTTCTTCTTTCCTTCATTTCCCAAGGATCACAACCAAAATCTTATCTTCCAAAAATAAATCTTGTAGAAGATTGCGTACATGTACAACAAAGCCCACAAAATCTCAACGTCTTGTAGCCATCAAATGAACCCTAAATTCACATCAATTTTTCCCATATTGCAGCAGGCCATCATTTCACCTCAAACCTGTTAACTCCCTTCCACAAAACACAAAGGCGACGATCCGACTCCTCGGCTTTTCGAAAAAGTAGGATGGTGTGATGCGGGTAACGTTACCAGAGGGGGTACAAAGAACATCACACAAAAGAGTATACGACAATATTTAATAATTTTTAATCCTGAAAGAGAGGCTCCCATTTGTGGATGATTAGAGGGGTTCATACGGAGCATCAAACTTGATGGCTAGGATAAGTTATAGAGTCAACAATCATTTGGGCTTATGATGAAGGATCAATGCATCAAGTTGACTCTTTTTGGCCGAAAGAAAGTTGTTCCAAGTATTATTATGAAAGCATAAATGAGCATGTAAGAAATTTGCAAATCAGAGATATACAGGCAAGCATGCTAAGCACGTTATTCACACAATGAACTAGGGAGTGATTGCGAATCTAGACAAGACACTTAAGATAATGAAATACAATAAGTAATTTCAGCCAATCATCAAGGGAACAAAATGCGTGGACTTTTAGTTGAGAGAGATCATACCAAGTTCCATGCAAAACTGTTCAAAGGGTTCCGTATTGAGTGCCTTGGTGAAAATATCAGCGATTTGATCCTTGGTTCCACAGAAGTCCATGGAAACCAACCTTTTCTCCAAACAATCACGTAAGAAGTGATTTCTTATCTCAATATGCTTGGTACGCGAGTGTTGTATATGATTCTTGGAAATATTTATAGCACTGGTATTGTCACATAGAATGGGAACAAAGTCAAGAAGAATACCATAGTCACTGAGTTGTTGCTTGAGCCATAGGAGTTGTGTGCAACAAGTTGTGACGGCTATGTATTCGGCTTCTACTGTGGACAAAGCAACTGAGTTTTGCTTCTTCGACCCCCAGGAAATCAAGCAAGGCCCAAGGAATTGAGCCATTCCGGAAGTATAATTTCTATCCACTTTGTTCCCTGTGAAGTCGGCATCTATGCATCCAATCAAGTCAAAATTGCATCCCCTGGGATACCACAGACAAAGATCATGTGTTCCCTTTAAGTATCTCAATATCCTTTTCACTACCTTGAGGTGTGTCTCCTTGGGATCAACCTGAAAATGAGCACATAAATACACACTATACATAATGTCAGGTCGACTTGCAGTAAGATAGAGAAGTGAACCTATGATTCCTCGATAGAGTGTTGGGTCAACTCTTCTTTCATGTTCATCATTTCGCATTGGATTGTTTAGAGATATGGGAGTTTTGAAGGTCTTTGCATCAGACATCCCAAACTTCTTGATACACTCCCTCAGGTACTTTTATTGATGAACCCATGTTCCATCTTCTCCCTGTGAAACTTCAAGACCTAATAAGAACTTCAGTTCCCCAACCATGCTCATCTTAAATTCACTGGGCATGAGACTTGAAAATTTTTAAACTAGTTTGTCATCTATAGACCCGAAAATGATGTCATCAACAGAAACCTGCACAACCAGAGTGTGCTTGTCTTCCTTCAGAAGGAACAATGTCTTATCAACCTTCTCGCGAACATATCCATGTGATTGGAGGAATTGTGATAGTCTATCATACCAGGCCCTAGGATCCTGTTTAAGACAATACAATGCCTTGTCAAGAATGTACACATGATCTGGTTGGGAAGAGTCTTCGAATCCAGGGGTTTGTTCCATATATATATACTTCCTCCTTGAGAACTCCATTCAAGAAGGCAGTCTTTACATCCATTTGTTGCAGCTTGAAGCCATGAAAAGCTAAGTAGGCAATGAGTAATCGAATAGCCTCCAAGCGTGCAACAGGAGCAAAAGTCTCATCATAATCAATCCCTTCCTCCTAGTTGTATCCCTTTACCACCAGCCTTGCTTTGTTCCTCGTAACTTGTCCTTGATCATCCAGCTTGTTCCTGAACACCCACTTGGTTCCTATCACTGTTCTGTTCCTTGGACGAGGGACAAGCCTCCAAACCTTGTTCTTTTCGAACTGATGGAGTTCTTCTTGCATGACACTTATGCAGTCTGAATCCTTCAACACTTCACCTACAGTTTTAGGTTCTTGCAAAGAAAGAAAAGCATTGAAGGCACAAAAATTTTGCAGAGAAGAGCGAGTACAAGTTCCATTTTGAAAGTCTGTAAGAATTTGATCTACTAGATGATCCTTCTTTTGGTGGTAGTTTCTCACTTGCATGGTAGTGAGATCAAAATCATTGGAGCTAGCACCACTAGAACCTGGGCTATCTTCAACAGTCCCTTCAGCATTAGGACTTGGATTTTGTTCCTTAGGAGAGACAGCAGGAGAAGCAGACAGCTGAGCTTCATCACCGAACTCCATAACACTAACAAAGTCATGATCCCTTGGATTTGAGGATTCGTCATGACTTTCACGACATGGGGTCGCGTTGTTGATATCATCATTGAGCACGTTCTCCATGACATTGCTACCCATGAGTTGAAAGTTGTCGTCCTCAGGGAGACCAGTATTCGTGGGTATTCCGGTCCTTTATTCATGCACAAGGTCACCATCCATAACAGATTCATCAAAAACAACATGAATGCTTTCCTCTACCTTCCTTGTTCTCTGTGTGAAAACTTTATAGGCCTTGTTGTGGATAGAATATCCTACAAAGGTGCCTTCGTCACTTCTAGAATCAAATTATCCAAGAGAATCTTTTCCATTATTGTGGACGAAGCACTTGCAACCAAAAGTCCGCAGATGGGAGACATTTGGCTTTCTTCCCCTTAAAAGCTCATAAGGAGTCTTGTTCAGCAGTGAACGAATAGTTGACATGTTCAACACATAACATGCAGCATTCAAGGCTTTAGCCCAGAAGCTCACGAAAGACCACTTGCAATTAACAGAGTGCACGTCATGTCCTACAGAGTCCTATTCTTCCTCTCCACAACACCATTTTGCTGCGGAGTTCTTGGAGCTGAGAAGTTATGACTTATGTCATTGTTTCGGCATAGGGATAGAAACTGAGAATTCTCAAATTCTGTCACATGATCACTAGACAACTTAGCATTACTTAGTTTTAACATTAAAGACTTTGATTCCAATGAGGTATCAAATGCTTCCAATGAAGTAATTTTTTCAGTGAGCTTAGAACATTCTCCACAAGAGTTAGAGGAAGAAGATAAAATGGTCTCAAAATTGGTCACTTTTTTAGCCCAACCTTTGTTCTCATCGATCAAAATCGTTTCATCTTTTTCCTCAAGTTGTCCACTGAAACGACTATTTTCATGAGCAAGTTTTTTTATGATAAAGATAAGTTGTTTCTTAGACTTGCTTTTCAGACTTAAAATGAGTTCAGATTCATTTACCTCAGAGTCGTTTGAGCTACCTTCAGCCATGAGACAGAGCATGCTTGTCCAGATTTGCATTCTTTTGAGTCATGAGGACTCTTAATGGCCATCAAGCAAACATCCCTTGATTGATAAGATTCCTCATCTTCGGAGTCAGAGTCTCCCCAAGTTGCTACCATTGCTTGTTTTTCTTCACGAACTATAGGAAGACCTGCCTTTTTCTTGAAACAGTTTTGGCAAAGTGTCCCTTGTTTTGACAATGGTAGCAAACAACATCCTTCAAATCTTTGTTCCCTTCAGTGGAACGAGGGGTATCTTTGCTTCGAAACCATATTCTCTTCATTGCTCTAGTGATGAGAGCAACATCTTCATCGTCATCTTCATCCGCATCTTCATCTTGAGATAAGTCGAAGGCATTTTCAACTTTTAGAGTAATGTTTTGAGCTTTCTTTGTTCCTCTTCGGCTCATCTTGGAGTTTTGAACTGATGCGTTGCTCTCCAGCTTGGAAACAACTTCTTCCATAGTGGCAGTTTTGATATCAGTCTGGGCATAGAGGGCAAGAGAAATTGCATCCCATTGAGGATTGAGACCTTGTATGAAGTGATGGGTGAGCTTCCAATCAGGAAGCTTTTCGCCAAGGAACTCCGGTTGGCCAACTACTCGAAACCGAGAGTAGAAGTCTTGAATGTTTTCGTTCTTTCCTTGGGAGATGAAATCATACTCCTTCATCAGGGCAAGGATTCGATTCTTCTTGAGATCCTCATTGCCTTCATGGACACGCTTCAAAGCATCCCAGATCTCCTTAGCCGTCTTGTAGCAAATGACCTTCTTAAGGTCAGCAGGGAACAGAGCCATATGAAGGATCTTTTTGGCTCTGTTGTTCTTCTCTAACTTTTTCCAGTCAGCATCATCATAGTCAGCTCTTGCTTTTGGTTTTGTTGCATATTTTTCATTTGGGATTGGGATAGGGTCAACCTCGATGATTTTCCATATCTGACCATCAAGGGAACAGATATGGGACTCGGTCTGCTCGACCCACCAGTCGTATTCTCCACCCTTTAAAGTTCGAGGTTTCCAGAATGAATCATTGATAGCGTTGCTTGACGACATCTTTCCTATAAAGTCTTAACGAACACAATCTAGAGACCATGCTCTGATACCAATTGTTGGAGCGTTTGTGTTTCTTCTGAGGGAACAAATGCTTTGTTCCCACAGAAGGTGCAGCGGAAAATTTAAGCAAGAAAGAATAACAGTAGAACTCACTACTTATAATGGAAACCTCAATTAGTCAAATAACTAATCAAGGAAAAACCATTACCTTCAAGCTTCCCGCTTGAGAGGATTTTGAAAATGTCTACTTGTCTTATTGATTTCTTGATCAGTTACACTTATAGCTCGGACTTCAAACCCTAGACTTCCCACCTAGTTTTGAATCACTCCTATAATGATGAACACGAGCTCACTCTCTAAGACTCACAGACTCCTTCACTTTTTTTTTCTCTCACTGAAATGCTTCGAGTTCGTACCTTAGAAATGATCGAATCACTTTTATTTGTACAAGTAGAGAATCCTACTAACAAATAATATATATCTCTCACTTTCTAGTAACAAATAGATATTATTTGACCTAAAAAGATAATATCACAACCGATCCTATTATCTAAGGAAATATCTCCTAAAATAATATAATCAAGATAAGATAGAATCTTCTCTCTCCAAATCTTCCAATCTGTGCAATCAAAACGAGCTTGCTGATTTCAACCGTAAGATCTTCATGGAGAATCTTTATTATCTTCACATCCTTCTTTTTATGAAGTTAGCAGCTTGGTGTTGTAACAACACTATTGTTTCTTTGGAGGTAACAAATCGTTTAGAAAACTCTTTGTTCCCTCTGCATAACCACATTGCCAATCGTTCCCTGTGACATCTTTGTTTGTTCCTGAAATACTTAGTCGCAATATTAGTTGAATGTTTGTTACCATCAAAACCAAGGAATTCAACAGTTTATGTCTTCGGTTTGATGATTGCATGAAATGTAACCCGGAGGTATAACAACCCCTTTTTCATTAATCTTGATTTGGTGGGGAGTCCATTTTTAATGATCTTCCATTGAAAATTCTTCACTTTTGGGTATGTTCCAATTTTCAAATCCAAGAGGAGTCATATGAAGAGTATCATTTGCTTTTAATAATTAAACCCATCGCGTATTTCACAGTTAACCAACCATTCTTACTTGGTTCCCAATACATCCAATCCCATTGTTTGTTGATTTCCAAGTACTCTTCCACTTTTTTATTAGGATTGATATCTGGAGGTATATTTACAATGTCACCCATTGGTTCATTCAATACCCATTTATATGTCCAAAAGTTAAACGTTTTTCCATCCCCCACTTGCTAAATAAGTCCTTTATTGAATTCTTGTCGTATTTCTATTCTTCTAGACCATTTCCAGAAGCAGTTATCAGTCTTTTCATATTCTAAAGCATGCTGGTTTTTTTAAATATTTTTCTATAACTATTTTTGACCAAATAGTTTTCTCGCTCCGCTAGAATTTTCCATATGAGCTTGAATTGTAGGGTGTGATTCATGTCCTTTGTTTTTCGTAACCCCAAAACTCCCAGATTTGGAGGTTGGCCAATTTTATTCCACCTAATAAGGGGTCTAAAGGACGAGTCTTTGTTCCAAAATAATGATCGATATATTTTATTGAGTTCATTATGGGTCTTGTTTGGAAGGATAAAACTTTGCATTAAGAAATTGGGTCATGAAGAAATATTTGCTTTTATCAATGTCGTTCTTTTGGTTGGTGAGAGTGAGTTTGACTTCCATTTAGTCAATTGATGTTTTAAGCTTGTGATGAGATCTGCAAAGGTAGAAGAGTTTACCCTACCATTGATGGTAGAGCACCCAATATATTTCTCAAGGGAAGTTATATTATATATCGTTAGAATTCCTTGAATTTGTTGTTTTTTACATTTGGTACCTTTTTTGTTATACTGAAAGCCGGTTTTTGGAAATTTACCTTTTGCTATGAGATCTTGCAGTAATCATCCACAATCTGTTTAATTTTCCTACAATTTTGTTGACTCGCTTTTGAAAATATCATAATGTCATCAGCAAATGCTCGAAATGGGATATTAGTCCCATTTCTAGCAAGTTGGAAACCTCGTGGTTTTCGTTGTCATTTTGAAGCATGTTGTACATTTCTAACTAGGATTTCATAACCCAAAATAAAAGAAGGGGATAGAGGGTCTTTTTGTCGAAGTCCCCTTTTTGGTTTAAAGATTTTCGTTGGTTCGTTATTGACAAGGACAGAGAATGAGACTGGCATAATACATTCGTTAATCTAGTTGATAAATGTTGTACTAAATCCAAAATTTTGAAGACCCGGTCATACACTTTTTCCATATCCAAATTAAGAGTGATATAACCCTCAATACCTTTACGAGACTTAAATGAGTGAAATATTTCATGGGCAATAAGGTTGTTGTCTTGTATTGCTTTGTTTGCAACAAAGGCACCTTGAAGAGGATGAATTAAGTTTTATATTGTCCTTTTCAATCTTTCCGTTAGTATTTTAGATATTACTTTGTATATTGTTGAGCAAAGACTGGTTGGTCGGTAATGGTTTGTCGAGTTGGGGTTATCACATTTTGGAATAAGAGATATAAAGGTGTGATTGATCAGTTTCAGTGATTTACCAAAATGGAAAAATATCTTAACTGCTTGAATGACCGAGGGTCCAACAATGTCCCATTTTTTTGGTAAAATTCAGTCATCGTGCCATGAAGCCCATGCGATTTGTCGTGACCTATAACAAAGACCGTAGACTTAATTTCCTCATTTGTTCTTGTTTGGTGAGTTCAAGATTATCTTCATTTGATATTTCCATTTGTATGAGCTCAAGGTTATCACGAAGAATGTTTTATGTAATTGGAGCAATTTTAAATCTCTTCATGAAATCATTTCGAATTTCATTTCAGATATTTTCTTCTCCAATAATGATAGCTCCATCATGCATTCGTATTTCTTTTATAATCTTCATATTCCCTTCCCCACTTGCAATTTTATGGAAGTAACTCACATATGTGTCATTGAGTTTGATATGTTTGGTTTTGGCTCGCTAATTCTAGAAGATCTTTTGGAAATTGAGTAATTGTTCTTTCTTTACAGATAATTTGTTCTTCTTTTCTACTAACATCGTAGTAGCTGAGATACAAATAATCATCTGAAGTTCAGTCAATTCTTGTTCGAGTTTTTGTAGTTGAGTGAACACATTTCCAAATGTATTCTTATTCCAATCTTTAGCTTGTTTTTTAGAAGCTGTGTTTTCTTTACAAGGTCATACATATGGGAACCATGGTATCTAGACCTTCGGGCTTGTTTAATGACATTTCGAAAATCTTTCCTCGTCATCCAAATTTTCTCAAATTTAAATGGTTGGTTTTTAAAAGGTGTTAGTGTGGTAAGTTCAATTGAAATTGGGCAATGGTCAGATGTGGAAAATGAATAGTTTTTGGAGATAATTTTGGGATACCATTGCAGAATTTGATGTTAGACAATATCCATATCTAGTTTTTCATAAATACTGTTTATTTCTATTTTTTCTCAAGTGAAGAAATTTCCTTGAGAAGGGATATCCAATAGTTCACATCCATTTTCCACATGTAATAGTTTGGTATATTTTCTTATATGTGGTTAAGGGCCGCCACTCTTTTCAAAAGGGTCTTGTATTAAGATAGAAGGAATAGAGCTGTTTTTTATGAATGAAATAATTTTTTCCCATAACGCATTTTTGGCAAATTCATAAGGGGGCACATAGGCAAGAATCAACATGGTTTTTGTTATTCGTGCACATGTTTGTATAAAGTAAACTGATGAATCTAGGATTAATCTTGTCAAGTTCAAGAGTTTCATTTGTTAGATGATATGTTTTTCACATAACACATAGTCCACCTAAAAGACCAATGGTAGACGAGAAAAGAAATTGGTCAAAACCAGCTTACCTCCAAATTCTTTCATGAGGCTTTTGTCTGTTCGTATTTCAAAAAGAGCTAAGAATTGAATTCTTTTAATTTTACATAATGATTCAATACTAATTCATAGATTCTTTTTCCCAATGCCCCTACAATTCCATGTTGCGATCTTCATAAAAAAACAATAGTATAATATCTAGATATGGCCACTATATGTTTTGGTAATGTTGTTTGTATTGCTAAAAGCATATCCGGGTATAATAATTCTCGGTTTTTTGTCTTATTCTCAATCTCTAATTTCTTTATAGGAAGACAAATCTCGGTGTCTGTCATGATATGTTAAAAGCTTATGAAAAAAAAGATGATCATTCCATGTTGACTCGTGTTCGAAATACTTCTCCATTTGCTTGTTCTTAACAAAGACATATTTTGTTTTATTCTTTTTAGATCTGAATTCACCATCTTTTGTGGTTTGCTTAACCTTGATGATGGTGAAATTATCTTGGATATCTTGGTTCAGTAAATCATAGTTCAAAGAACAATCTATCTATACTAACATAAAAAGTTGACATATAGCTATAATAAATTTCATTATGTTTTAATTTTAATAAAGGAATTCATCAATAAAAAATAAGAGAAAAATAACATTTTTACCTCCCATCTACATACCTCTCATTAGTGAGCCCTCTACCATTAATTATATTTTGTCTATATTATAATGTTGTTAATATAAGTTACAAATTATACATGAAACCAAATCAAACATATATTTCAGCTATCTAATCTATTTATTAATGTTTTTTTTTTTTTGAAATGTAATCTATCTTTTAATTCAGTGGGCTGTTCAAACATATATTTTGAATATTTATATCAACCAAAATTAAAATATTATAAGCTTAAATCCTATACAAACATATAATCCCTCCATTTCACAAAATTTAGGCTTTTTTCATTTCACACTTTTTAAGACAAGTTAGAAATAGAAAAAAGGGTTTTTCAATGAGTAATTACTGTGAATAGTTGAGTTACATAATAAGGGTTTTGTTGATATATTTGATTTAGAAATTCTATAAATTACACTAATATATCAAGAATATCCACTAATCTAATTGTTAAAAAACGTAGAATTTAATATGAAATGAACCCGTGCACATGTAACTAGTGTTTTCAATTTTATAGTTCAACATAGTGGTTATCAATTTCAAAGTTCAGCATTAATGGGTTATTAATGAGTAGATGGTTTTAGCTTGAGTTGAAGCGTTAAGTTCCAATTGGAGAACAAATTGAACCATAACAAGAGGCAGCGTGAAAGGGTAAAAGAATTTCGAAAACCATCCAGATTTTTGTGTGAATCGATCTGAGATAATAGAGTTTGTAAGCAAATATGGGGTCGGGGTTGAATAGCTGCACAAAGGGCATAAGTGAAGGCGAAGAAGAGAACATTTGCTAGGATCTCCATTATAAACCAAGAAATTGAAGGATTTCAAGCTTAAAACAGGGAGGAGTCACGATTTCGGCAAGATTGTTGTAGAATTTGGTGGTGAAAACTGAAAAGTGTTTGTTTGGTTGAACGTAGGAATTATAATTTCTAAAAAGTTACTTCTCACGAATTAAAAGTCAGTGAATTGTACTTTTAGAGATTTGAAAAAAAAAATGTTGAAATTTACAATGCGTTAATTAAAATGAAAAAAGTTGAAATTTTATATATAAAATGGTGGAAGTAGAGCTTACCTAGAGGGTAGTAGGTAAGTTAACTTTCTGTGATTTTTTCTAAGATCTTTTCCAACCAAACACAGGTTTTCTATCATATTTCTCAGGATACTTCAATTCAATTGTCAACCAAACAAACACTTAGAGTTGAGTGGTGGCATAAGGGAGATGAGCTCGGACACGTTTTAGGATTTTGACTTCTAAGTTATTACTTACTATAAATTAAACTGCCGAAAAATATGATAATATATTTTAAATATTTCAAGTTAATTTATACTATTATTATTATATAAAAAAGAGTTGCAAAGAAATTACATAAAAAATATATATACTGAACGACCAAAGAAAAGGCAAGTATATATAATTCATCATGACATTCTATGGAGTCGTACTTTTGAGGAAATAAAATACAAGCGAAATGCCTTATGGTATATAACGCATATAAATGGAATAAATGTTGTAAGCTCGATCTTCGTATAATCGGGTAACAAGATGAAATCATAGAGAAACAAGCAATCACAGAGTGTTGACAACGTAGTAGTCTACGTCACGAATTGTGAAGATTTGTGGTAATGGATGGAGAAATTAACGCCGGACCTTGGATATTAGTAGCCGATACCCTATTTTACAAATTCCTTTACAAAAATATTATAGTTTTTACAATGTTGTAAAAATGTCTAAAATAATTAAACTTATGTCCAAAGTTATAGCAATAAATGTCCAAACTCTAAAATAAGAATCTTTAAGAAAAAAATAAATTCTAATTTTATTAATAATTATTTTTATTTAAAAAAACATAATAAATTTACTCATGGTTTCTTCAGAGAAGATCGACAGGATAGAATATGCTATGCGACACGAGCGAAACTTACCCATGATTTTTTCGGCGAAAATTACAGATGACGACTTCAGGAAAAAAACGACGATGAACAAATGGAGTTAGGGTGAATCAAAATAATGTTAGGATAAGGGTAAGAGAAGATTTCAAAATCGTTTTTGTTTTTTTTTTTATTTAAGAAAATCATTTTTGAAAAGATCTCACAAAATCTTTTATTATTTTCATCTTTAATGACCGTGATTATAGGAGGGAGGGGAAAAAACTCGCTTAATGGTAAGTATTTCCGTTCTTTTTCCTTAAATATTTCCTTTTTCCATTTATAATATATTTTCTGGTAACAGGATAAATATTGAAAAACGCCAGGATAAACTTGGAGGCCGATGAAAATACTCAAAATATTGTGAGATTGAAAGTGTCTTCCATTTACCATCGATAATCAGCGTAAGTAAATAGTTACTTCGACCTAACAAATACACAATCACAACAACATACGAATATTACGCCCACAATATCATTGAAAAACAATCCCGTCAGGACAATACTTGTAGTACGACAGGTTCGAAACTTACTCATAGATGCTTCCATGGAGATTACATCACTGGACTTTGGGGGGGAAATATGATGAAATCAATGGTGTAGGAGGAACGAAGAAGAACAAATTAAGGTTTACGGTTGATTAGGGTTGAATGGAAGACTGTCAGAATAGAAAACAAACACTGACAGGAAGATAACAAAAACTTTTGATAACGATTTCCCTAAATCTTTACTTTCCATATTTAATAAACTTTAGTTTATATCTTTAATAACAAAAACAAAAACCGGTTTTTACGATTTTGTTTACTACTTTATAATTTTCATTTGAGTTTCTTTTGATAAAAAAATATCTATTTTTCTGATTTTTGTTTTAAAAGAAAAAGAAAATAATTTTTTTGGCAAAAATACCCAAATAGGCATGCTTTACCATTTTGTAGTTTTTGGGATATTTCTACAAACCTTTTTAAAAAATAGGCTATCCATGCAAATTTGCCTATTCTATATTAGGATAAGGGGACCATAACTTTTGATATTGTTAATGCTACATACTGCTATTATTTTTCTATTGCAAAACGAGACCGTATTAATCAGATATATGTGTCGCATGAGACAACTACTGATGAAAAAATCCAAATTTGGCATAGTCAACTATTTAATGTTGCTTCCCCAAATATAATTTTAGAAAAAGGTAAGAAGGCTGAGTTCCAACTAAGTAACCAAAGTCCACCCCGAGAGTTTAAAGAGGGACTAACTTTGATAGATTTAAAGCCATATTTATTATAAACTGTAGAAGGAGGGAGAATATTAGTTTTAGTTTCGAAAAGACAAAGAAAATCAAGTTTATTAATATATCTTAAGAATCCAATTTCAGTCCAGAAGTTAGGCCTTTTGGTACCCTGACGATTCCAGTATCCAATTTTCATTTAATAATATTGATAACATAAATAAAGACTTCTTCTGGAATAAAAGTTCAGATAATTACATATCCCTCATTAGTTGGGATAAAATATGCGCCCAAAGGCTTTTGGTGGTTTTGACCTAGCCCAATTAGCTAATATTAACTATGTCATACAAATGAAACTTCTTTGAAAATTACTTATGGAATCCGATAATATAGGGGTTCGTATTATTTCAGAAAAAATATTAGACAAACCCATCTCTTTTCTTACAAAAAAATGAATATTGATTCGTGGCAATTCTCTAGACTTCTTCAACTTCGAGACTTGTTTAAAAAAAGGATTACTTTGGGAAATTGGAGATGGTTCTCATATCAAATTTTGGATTGACAACTGGGTTCCAGATCTTAGTTTATATCAATAATCAAATCATCAGGACCTTGCGGCTCCAGTTTCGGATTTTATTACCAATGATAAAAATTGGGATATTACAAAATTACAACTTTGTTTACCGCCACGTATCATTGATAAAATCCTTCAGATTTATATTCTGCGTTCCAGTATGTCGGATAAAGTTCTTTGGACTCCTTCTGTAGATGGGACTTTTACCACTACAAGTGCAAGAATTTTAACTGATAACAATTCAAGCTTAAACTCTCAACCTAATTTCCCTATTTGGATTTGGAGTGAAAATATTCCGCCTAAAATTTTAAAAAATTCTTTGGAAATCTCTTTCTCACTCATTACCTACTATTGAACGACTTAATAGATTTTTCTCTCGAGTTCCTTCTCAATGTAGTCTTTAATTGTAACCTAGATATTGAAGACACTAATCACTTATTTTTTAATTGTGAGTTTACTCTTACCATGATTAATAAACTTCAAACTAGTATAGGCCATTCTTTTACTTTTCAAAATGGATCAGATTTCTGGACTAATATGAGTTATTTCAAAAAAAATAACTCTAAAATTGAGTATATTCTTTTTCTTTGGTGGAACGTATGGAAAGATTGGCTTAGTTCTTTTCAGCTTAAAGATTGGCTTAGTTCTTTTCAGCTTAAAGATTGGCTTAGTTCTTTGAGTATATGAATAAAAACATTATCCATACAACGCTAATTCAGCTTAAAGATTGGCTTAGTTCTTTTCCTGCAAAGTCTATTATTAAGAATAATATTCATAAACAAACCAAGCAGAGAAGAGGTGGTTGGTCTAAACCTCTGGTTCCTTGGACAAAATTAAATTTTGATGCTTCGATTAAACATGATTCTCCATGTCATATTGGTATCATTTTCCGTAACCATGTGGGGGAAGTGGTCTTTTTATACCGCAAGCAGCTTCTCTGCTCTTCTCCACTTAAAGTTGAGGCTCTTGCAGCCTTGGAAGGGTTTCGTCAGGCAATTTCCCTTAACATCAGGTTTTTACTGATGGAGGGGAACAATCTAACTGTCATTAACTCCATTAGAGGAATTTGAAGATTCCTTGGGAAATTAAACTTATTATCAATGATATTTTATTTTATTTTGTCATAATTTCAGTGGTTTTCAGATTCGACATTGCTACCGAGAAAAGAATATGACAACTGATTTTTTGGATACCAACAACATCTCTCCTTTCCTTCTCAGACGAAGTTTAAAGGAGTTTATTCAACCTCATCTTCAGCACCAGCAGTTACAGGGACTTCTCTCCTTATTTTCTAACTATAGCTCTAGTGTTTTGTTATCTTTTAAAAAGCTTGTAAAAATTATCCGTTGTGATGATTTAGGTATTCATTTCTATGTGTAAGGATACCTTTTGTATGCCTTGTATAAAAAAAACGTATGTCCCCTTCTTAATTATTTTGAAAACTACTAGCTTACTTCTCGAAGTGTGAGTAAAATTTAATATCAATATTTTTTAAATTATTAAAAATAGATCGATTTTATATTTTATATTTTTAAAAATATTAATACAATTAAAAATATATGTTTAATTAATGATAATATAAATAAAATTAAGATAAGCATAATAATATAAAAAATCTCTACTAATAATCAATTAACAAAGATTAATGTAATTTATTTCGTACATACACAATGTTGAATCAGGTCGTATACATATAAATAAATGAATTAAAAGAAAGTTTGAATAAAATATGACTATTTAAATGGAAAATTTGAAAGAGAATACTCGAAAAATACATAATATATTTTATCTAATATGGAAATCAGAATCAAATGTGAAAAATCTATATGTTGAAAAGGAAATTGCGATCATATCTAAAATATTTTATATAATAATGCAATAAAAAAAAAAGATAACTATGATGTGGCACGGTGTGAACTAGACATGTGATAATAAATGACGTAGCACAATCTCAACACGACAAATGGTCTTATCTAGGTTTTACTTTAGTATTATATAGTAGATTAGACATCAAGGCTTCAAACCAATCATATAAATGGGTAACCTTGTAAATTTAGAAATAAAGGCGTGACAAATTAGTTAAAAGATAAGATAATACGTAATCCTTTAAAACTATTTAAATTAATTTTGAAATAATGTTATCCCAGATAAAATAAATATCTTTTTGAGATATTTGAATATTATAATTAGAGCAACATTTAAATTATTTTAGTATATATATAATATATCATTTAGATGAGATATTTATTATTAGATTTAATTTTAAATATAAAAAAGTTAAATAAAAAAATGAATTTTGATTTGGATATTGTGTTGACATATAAATCTTAATTTTTAAAAACAGTGCACAAATTCTTATATGGGTTTTAGTTTATTTTGGAAGTGTTCGCTCTAGATATCATGTTTTTAAATCTTTGATTTTATCAGATATGTTTTATTTATTCTCTCTTTTTTATAGAAAATCGTTATAACCAAATCTTTTTACATGTCATACTGATTAGGTAAACTGAAAAATAAGTTAGTTGTAATATCCCACAATTTATAAGAATATTTTGGAATTTTTCTAACTCCCGAATTACTAGACGGATTAATTTCTGAAGAGTTTTGGACCTTCTGTAAGAGGTTTGAACTCTGTAGATTTTTCCGAGTATTATAAAACACAGTTGAAGTGTATTTGGGGTTAATTTGACGTTAATGTACGAATATATTTAACCCGGAGTTAAGAAAATTAAACGAAATCGAGTTCGGACAAGAGTTAACGGATTTGGCCTTCACCGCACCCGGCGGCAAGGAGCTGGCGCACCCGCGGCAAGAGCCAAATCCCTGAGCAGTGTCGTCTTCCTCAAGGGCGGTTACTGTAGCTCTGTTTTTCCTCTGTTTTTGGCAGTCAAGTGGCTCGTTCCAGCTGGCTTTGGCTTGTCCCCTTGTCCCCAGCGTGTTTCCCATGAGGAGGCCCAGATTCGAGCTATAAAAGGAGGGTCGAACCGATTGGAAAAGCCTTCGTCTTCTTCCCCTGAGCTCTCTCTTTTTCCTCTGTTTTTGCCCACTGATTTCTCCCTTGTCGGGGCTGTTCGAGTTTGATTCGAGTGATCTCGCGAGTTGGAGAAGGTTGCCCAGGTGTTAGGTGAAGCTTAGAAGTGTTTTGTGATTAATTCGAATGCAAAACAAAGCCTTTACGCATTGGGTAAAATTTATGTCCGCCATGGCTGTTCTTGAAGCTTGCTCTGCTGTGTCCACCGCACCCAGCGGCACGGTCTTACCGCACCCGCGGCAGGCCTTGTTCATGAGGTTGTGTTTGGATTTTGGCTTTGAGCAAGGCTTCAATCCTTTGATTTCTTTTCATATTCTTTTAGATTCATATGTAAGTGTATGGAATCTAACTTAGGGTCTCGTTTTGGATCGTTCCATTGGGATTTTTATCCAGGTTTCGTTCCAGATTCAAGATTCAGGACCCGTTCTTAAGAGTTGTCTTAGTGCTCGTCTTTTCTAAGGCAAGTGGCGGTTCGCTCTTGCTCATCATTCCATATTTAAATTATTTATCAATCGTTTAGTTGTTAAATAATTTGGGATGATTCTGAAATATGTTGGGAACTGTTTGTTAGTAATATAATTAAAATCTGATATTATTATTAGGTTGTATATTCTGCTAGAACCGACGCTAGTATAATCATATATATATTGTGCAGGTTGGGCCGTGATGGCTTGTGTGATGTGTTTGTGTGTTAGACTAATAGTTAGCACGAGTATTCGTAGGGGCGATGGGCTCTAGATTGCGGCTCAGTCGTTTCTTTATAACAAGTGGTGAAGGGGCATGCTATAAGTCCCCGACACCATGTGTTGTGGTTGTTGTGGATAAGGTCGTGGACTCTATATGTGGTCCCGTCTCTTCTGATCGTGTTGTGGATAATTAAAAGCTTATAACGTGTTGTGGTTTGTTGTGGAATTAAAACAAGATATAGTGCCTTAAGTGCACATAATTAATATTTTGGCGAGTAGTGCAGCTAGGAAAAACTCGTCTTAGTTTAGATCGCTTGTATGCGAAGCTGTTTGTGTGTTTGCTTGAGTTCCCCAACATTTGTCATATTTTCCTATAAGGCTCATTTCTTTGGAGTCTTCTTTTGGGATTGATTGCTGTGAGACTCGGTCTCCAGAATCTTCTCTTGTTCATGCTGCTTCATATATTCTAGTAGGAGTATGATGGTTGACTAGCGTACTCGGTTATTATTCGAGGAACGATGAGTCTAACCTAATACGACTGCTTCGGACCACTCTGCTTTGTGCCCTTGCATAGTCTTTCATTAGACTGACCAACCGTTATTTTCCTTGCATGGTTGGCTGGTGTCATCCGTCCGATTCGGCACATCAGATAAATTAAGGATTCGAGAAGGCTAGAAGCGACTAGAAGAATGAACGATGTTTGATAAACTGTTTTGTTTAAGACTTTCGCTGTGTATTATTGTATTTTGTTAAAGTTTCCGCTGTAAACTTTGTTATATTGTATTTTGTTGTATTTGGGAATGGTTGTATTCCCTATACGTTGACTTTGTTAAAGTTGTAATATATGGCGTTATAGCCGTGATTTGATTTTATATCAATTGTAAAAGCCTGGGGTGACTTCGTGATGTGAAATCCGAGGTCATCGGCGGTAATACTTTCAAGTAATATTTGGGGGTGTTACATTAGTAGTGTCAAAAACTATTCGGGTTAATTAACAACTATAAGCTAAAATGGAGAGTTACGAAATTGAAATAAAAAAATCAATCATAAATCTAATATCCTAAATTAGTTTTAGATATTGTATTCTCAATCTCATATCGAATATCTTTTAATTATTTTTCTAGAAAAATTGTTATAATCAAAACTCACGATCTTCGATTTTCTATAACTTTTATTTAGTTTACAATCATATATCGACAAATATATAGCAATTAATTACCTCGATTTTCTATAACTATTATTTAATTTTCAATCGACCATTAGTCTATCTTGTTAAGATTTCCCAGTATATGATATTCAATTAGTCTCACTTTTCGAAAATGCATAAATACTTGAACTGTTGTTTTCCGGCTATGGCTAATGCAACTTTAAGCGATTTCTTGGTCTAAAGCCTTTACCGTGACAAACATTGCGACGAACCCGGGATTCCAAGATGGTGACGTGGTTGGGAATGTGCAGACCGACGCTCACCGGTGATGGTGTGGCGATAAAAGGAGATTGGCCATGGAGGGAAAAAGATCAACGTTCACCAACGATGGCATAGAGATGGCGACCGAGCTTAGAAAGAGGCGTAGGCAGGGGCATCACCGCATTGGTGAGTCTCGTGTTCTGTATATTCCTTTTGAAGAAGACGCACCTAAAGATCAATTTTTTTTTCTTACTTTTTGCGAAGGGAAATCAGTCCAATTCTGAGTTGATTAGTGTTGTGGAAGTTTTGAATTTGTAACATCTTTTGTGATTGAATTGTAATCTTTGTGATTGAATTGTATTTAAATTAGGAAAAGATTAGTGCTAGATTTAGGATAAAAATCACCGATATATAATTAAATTTATTTTAAAAAGTGAAAAAGAAAGAAAATGACATATGTCAGTTTTAACGCCGGTGTGTCATGTGATATAGTTAGTTTCTAGCTAGTTCAATTTATATATAGTAGTTCAAAATAACATTATTAATCGAAGCAATTATAATATACAACAATTATTACAGTAGTTATGTTATATTTATAAGCAGTGATATAACTGTACGTACATAGCATCAAAAGCACATCATATATAAAACGGAATTTTCGTGTAGTACCCTTGAGTTTTTGCAATTTTTTGCGAAATACCCGAAAGTTTGTTATATTTCGCGTGGTACCCCTGAGGTTTTAACAAATTTCGCCAAATACCCTTGACGTCAAAAAACGTTAAATTTTGGCCGTTAACTCCTAAAAAAAAAGAAAAAATATTTTAAATTACAATATGAAAAATCAAGGTCTATTTGGATCGTATTTTATTTATAATTATAACATGGAATTTAGTATAAATTTATTTAATCTTGCATTATAATATAATAAAATATATCAAAATACGCAATTTAAACAAATTCTAAATCACTTATATCCTCCCATTTTCAAATATAAATGTATCACAAATAATTAAGTCGAGAAGTGTTATTTTCTTTTTTTTTTCTTTTTTTTTCTGAATTTTCTTATTTAGTCTGTGTGGTACTCTAAACTACAATTCTCATCCCCATACGATGTCGATTTTATAATATATATATATAAGTAAAAGATTATTTATCTTTACATATAAATGAAGCATAAGACCACCAACGACCCTTCCACTGTTTAGATTTATATAAAACAAAATACATAGTTTACTTGTAGTTAGGATGATTTTTCGTTCATATTTATTCTTAGATATTTTGATTTCTGGATGGTTTTGTACACATTCATCTCGACTTAATTATTTGTGATACATTTATATTTGAAAAGGGGAGGATATAAGTGATTTAGGATTTGTTTAAATTGCATATTTCGATATATTTTATTATATTATAATACAAGATTAAATAAATTTATACTAAATTCCATGTTATAATTATAAATAAAATACGATCCAGATAAACCTTGATTTTTCATATTGTAATTTATTTATTTATTCTTTTTTTTAGGAGTTAACGGCCAAAATTTAACATTTTTTGACGTCAAGGGTATTTGGCGAAATTTGTCAAAACCTCAGGGGTACCAGGCGAAATATAACAAACCTTCGGATATTTCGCGAAAATTGCAAAAACTCAAAGGTACCACACGAAAATTCCGTATATAAAACTGGAAATTGTTTGTTGTATTTATTGGGGTTAAGATGTATAATTAATTTCAAGTGTGCTTCAACAAGTCAAAAATTAGTTGCATATGAAGGGGATACTATCTGACTTTTTTATTCTATGATTTTTCTAGTGTCCTCAGGTGTACAAAATAAATTTTTTATATTTAGCAATAGTATTTGTT
Organism: Rheum nobile; assembly: GCA_027886185.1. NCBI lineage: Eukaryota > Viridiplantae > Streptophyta > Magnoliopsida > Caryophyllales > Polygonaceae > Rheum > Rheum nobile. The sequence continues at coordinate 10,451,641 of WOAB01000644.1, read as the reverse complement.
TAGTCACTAATTTAACCTTTTTTTAAAAGAATTTATCATTTCTACTGTAGGAAATAGTTTTCAAATTTCACTTCTTAGCATGTGCATATGAATACACACTAAAAAACGTTATTTTACTAATTGCACCCAAACTTGTTCTTGAAAAATAGAAATGACTATTGCAGATTTTGTAGTAAGTACACTTTATACATATATTTAGAGAGGTGGACACTTTTTTTTTTGATAAGGTAAAAATTAGACAAAAAATCACATAAGAATCGATTTCTCAGTCTATAGCATCCTTGCGGATGAAAACTACAAGTTCTAAATTATCTCTAAAGTCTTCCAAGGGACTTCGCTGCGCCAGCTTCGCAATGTAGTCCGCTACAACGTTAGTTTCTCGGAAGACGTGACAAATCTGTACTGAAGAAAACAGTTGTAATAGACAAATGATATCAGAAATTAAAATTTTGATATCCCAAGAACAGTGCCAGATTTTGTTCAGAACGTTTACAATTGTAAGGTTATCACATTCAATTTGAATGTTGTTAAAGCCCAATTCATAAGCTTTAAACAAAGCATTCCTGAACACAATGGTTTCTGTTTTTAGTGGGGTTAATAATCCGCACTTTTCACCAAAGATGAATAAGAGTTCTCCTTTGCTATTTCGGATAATATAGCCATAACTAGATTCTCTATTAGTTTTAGTCAATCCATCCGTATTTATTTTTATGATGCTATCTGGTGGTTTTTTCCACTTGTTCTTTAGTCGTCTTCTATTTGTAGAGAGGTGGATACTTTAAATAGATTAGCTTATCTTAATCTTTCACCTGTCTAATTTTTAAAAATAGTCTAGAATTTAATATTCTTATCCGTAATGATATTCTTATTTTTTTTCGAATCCATAATGATATTCTAGGATAATTCTTAGATAGAATTGATTGAGACCATATTAATTTTTTCCTCGTGAAAAAAAACAGCCAAAAATCGTAATCCAAGTTAGGGAGCATATGATTCACGTGAACTTTCTCTGCAACAAAATATATGGAAGGATTACGAAATTAGCAAACAGTTTTTGAGCAAACTCGTTGGATTTAGTTATAAATATAGCATATATGCACTCACAACAACATGCATAATAGATACATAAGCTCTATCCATTAATTTTTAATTGTCTTTTTAGATTTTAAAATTTATTTATCTATATTTATTTTTATAGATTTTCAAGACAATTTATCACATATAATTTGTCTTGAAATTTGGTTTTGTAGATTTTTCTTTTCTTTTCATCCACTAGTTGTTAAGGGTGGCAACTGGTGAGTAATTAAATTCAAAAAAAAATTAATAAATTTCTTAACATGTGTGTAAATTTTTATAAAATAAATATTATTTCCATTAAGTTTTAATTGACGTTCTAGGCTTAAGTCCTTGTTAAGTTTTAATTGTCATTTTAGAATTTTTTACCTATTTTTTTTCAGATTTACCCTCATGCTTAATAATTTTTTTATTTTTATTTTTTGGGTTCTCAATTTTTTATTCATTGCTTCCCCATTTTCTAGGAGAAACGTAACAAGAGGAGATTTCCTTTTGATTTTTTGATTTTTCTTTATTTTTTGTGAGATTTCATGAGCAATAATAAAAAAGTAATTACTCACTAATCATAATGGTAATATGGAAAATAATTCAATTTTTATTTTGTCTGAAATTTGCTAGAACGTCAATTAAAACTTAACGGAGGGAGTAAAACTTCACGAATGTAAAAACATTATTGTTTATTTATAAAAAATCGGTTTGGGGTCTTGTTGTTTAAAATTTGTCAACACAAAATAATCTGTTTAACATCACTTGCAAGAAGTGATGTTTTGGGGTTGTGGGGAAGCAAATGCAAAAGAATGATTCTGCAGACAGAAGAACTTGGAAGATGAAGTATTATGAGGAAGAAGATGAACAATGAACTTGTTTCCCCCAAATTAAATATCAGGATTTTATTCTAAAAATCTTCCAAACATCTAATATCAAGTATGTGTTTTTAACCCCATACCTTATTTCAACCCCATACCCAATATTTTACCAAACACACCCTTAGAGTGCTCGACCAACCTGTTAAATCCTATAATGTTAAATTCAAATCTCTTTTAATTTATAAAACAATATAGGCATGCCCTATATGCACACGTTTGAGTATCTCAATGCACACGAAATCGTGCGCTTAATGTAAGCGTACACTTTTTGTGCGCTTACATTAAGCGCACAGGGTCAATAGTGGTATTCAAAAAATATGGGGAGGGATAAGAGCAAACCTTGTGCGCTTATTATAAGCGCACTGTGCGCTTATAATAAGCGCACATGCCAAACCTTGTACTATCTTGTGCGCTTATACTAAGCGCACAAGGTTTGTACGATCCGGCCGTTGGTACGCTTACACTAAGCGCACCAACGGCCTGATTTTTTCAACGGCCGAATTTGTAGTCTATAAATTGCCATAATAATTAATCTTCTTCCACACCATATTCCTCCACACCATCACATCATTTAAATGGATTTGCAAATTGAAGATGATGTGCGAGATTGGATACAAGCTCGAGAAGACGAAGAATGGAGTGACTCGAACTCCGAAGACGGAGGAGATGATTGTGATTTGTTCAAGGTTAGTGTTTAATTCATAACTTATAGGTTCTATTTTATTAGGTAAATTTGCTATGAATTAATGTCCTTGCAAATTTGTTGTATTTATTAGTTTGTTCTAATTATAGGCAGTGTAATTATTAGTTTGTTCTAATTATAAGCAGTATAATAATTCATAAATGAAAAATAATTATAGGGTGAAGATTATACGGGACATTTCTGTAGAGGCCTAATTTGGGAGAGTATGGATGAAATGATTCAATGGGCGAGAGCTAGAGCAAAAGAGGTGATGATAGTTTTGGTGAAACGTACCTCAAGTTCGTATGTAGTTAGTTTGACATGCGATAGATATGGTGAGCCTAGATCTGGGAGGCCGAAAGTTAATGTAGAAAATCCGGAGTTGTCGGTTTCAAGGATTCGAAAATGCAGATCGAAGAAGTGCGGTTGTAAGTTCGAGTTGTATGGGTGTCGTTTGAAAAGCGAGCACGGGTTTCTTACATCAAGATGGGTATTGGATGTTATACATGGCACCCACAACCACAAGCTTCAGACTAGCTTTCACGGGAATGCATTCATGGGTCGAATGACCCAGGAAGAGGAGGTCATTGCTAGGAAATTTGGCGATTGTCGAAAGACTCCGAAACAGATTGTATTTGAGTTGAGGAAAAACTTTCCGGGAAATGTAACATCAATGAAGCAGGTTGCCAACTTTTTGCAGAAGCTCCATTTCGAGGATCGTGGTGAATTGACGGTTACTCAGTGGTCCCTTCAATTTTTGAAAGACAACGGGTATCTTTTCTATCCTCTTAGGAATGTGAAGAAAGGGGACGAGGTAGAGATTCTGTTTTTTGCTCACTCGGAGTCGCTACGGTTGCTGAAGAAGTTCCCGCACATTGTGATCATTGATGCCACATATAAGACAAATAAGTATGTAATACATTTTAATAGTAGTTAGATATTTTGCTATGTGCTACAATTTGATTAGTTATATTCACTAAATATTGGTATTTTAATTTCTTATGTATATGAATAGATATGAATTGCCGTTGGTAGAGATTGTTGGTTTTACGTGCACTCACAAGACGTTCAACATTGCGTACGCATTCACCCGAGCGCAAAAAGTTTTCCATTACCAGTGGATATTGAGGGCCCTTCGGAACTTGTTTGAGGAGTTGGGAGTAATGCCAAAGGCTATAATGACCGATTGTGAAAAGACTCTCATCAAAGCTATTAAGATAGTTTTCAAAGACGTCCCGGTAAGACATCTCTTGTGTTGGGTCCATATTAGAAACAACATCAAGGCACATGCCGACAAGGTTGTAAAAGACAGTGCCAGAGTCGATACGTTTACAAATCAGTGCTGGTGTCTTTTTTTCTCGACCACCGAGGAAAGCTACGAGGAGAGGCTCAGAGCATTGAGGACGTCGTGGAAGAGCGGCCTTGTTGGATACGTCGAGAGGGAATGGTTGACTCCTTACAAGGAAAGCATAGTAAGAGCTTGGACGGATTACACCCTTCACTTTTTCACGAGGACTTCAAACAGGTATCCTTTGAACAATTTGTAGTTGATTGTTTGTACTTATGAGTTCCAAGGTCGTGCTAAATGTTTTTTGTGGGGTCTAGCATCGTGTTTTTTGTTTTGATAATTTTTTTTTGTTTTGATAGGGTTGAGGGGATGCATCGTGTCTTGAAAGATATTGTGGGGTCTAGCAGAGGCGGCTTTAACAGAGTGATCGTGAGGATCCACCATGCAATCATTCTTCAAATCGACACGATTAGGGCGACCATGAACAAGTCACTATCTACAAGACCAATGGAGTTCAACGATCCAGGGTTTCCGGCGCTTGCCCAAATGGTCTTTTCAAGACTCTTCTATAGAGTGTCAGATAAGTGTTTTGATTTGTTGTTGGCTATGTATGATAAGTTAGTCAAGGAGGACTATTCAGAAGTATGTGATGATCATTGGGTGAGAGACTGCCTTGGATTGCCGTGAGTACACGATATTGCAAACGCCATTATTACGAGGACAGCTCTCACTCCAGACGACATTCACGACTTCTGGAAGAACTTGCATTGGGAAGAGGATCCAACAACATTTGCGCTTGCTGACGACAGTGTTCCGATGTCCGTTCCAGAGTTGAGATTGCATGAGATGTGGTCGAGAGTGGAAAGCCAAACTTTGAGCCAAGCCACGTTATGGCAAGTGAGTGATTTGTACATTGCCTTGGAGCATCCGGAACAGAGTACGTTTATGGAGCCGACGGACATCTCTAGAAAGGGAAGGCCAAGTGGTGCGAAGAACAAGGCAAATGGGTCGCCGACTAGGGAAAAGAGCCTGCATGAGCACGTAAGAGAAGAGCTACTGAAGTCCGAGAAGGCAAAGGCAAAGGAGAAGGTGAAAGGGCCAGGTCGTCCTAGAAAGCAAGCAAGTGTCGTGGTGCTCGACGCTGAGGACATACAGACCCAGCCGCAACCAGAGGAATCACAATTGGAGGAGTGGCCTGAAGAACAAATGATTCATCATGGGGTGGACTTTGGGGTTCGCAATATAGATTACTTCTGGTTTGGGTACATTAATGGTGCTATGGATGTACATTCAGACGGACATTGTGGTTATCGGTCTTTGGCTGTGCTTATGGGGATGAGTCAGGGTCAATATCCCTTGATTCGCAGCGTGATGGCAAAGGAGTTGCGTGCCAACTGACAAATGTGGGAGCCGATACTAGAGGTGTAACACCCCCAAAACTTAACCCTTTTGGAAAGGTATTACCGCCAGTGACCTCAGTGTTCCTTACCGAGACCACCCAAGGCTTTACCATAAAAATACAATTTATGAAATGCGATTGATACACAAAGATCAAGCATTAAATTCCAAAACATAACATTGTCAAGGAAATAAGAGTTACGGGATTACAACCCAATCCCGAATAGGTCAAAACATAGTTTAAACCAAACACAGCGGAAGACTAAGAAAGTACATTACAATCGGAGTTATTGTCCAAAGGATCATAACTTGATTAAAGAAATAATTAAAACATTCAAAAACCACCGCCGACTCCATAGTCCTTCTAATCTTCTGAGCTACTTCTTAACTGATGTGCCGAATCAAACGGATGACACTAGCCAACCATGCAAGGGAAAATATTGGTTGGTTAGTCTAAATGAATAGACTAGCAAGGGTAAAAAGCAGACTGGTTCGAAGCAGTCATATTAGGTTAGACTCATCGCTTCTCGGATAATAACCGATAACGGTAGTCAACCATCATATTCTTACTGGAATAAACAAGAGATATGCACAAGAGAAGATTCTGGAAGACTGAATCTTCACAGAAATCGACTCGAAAGAAGACTCCAACGGAAAAGAGTCTTTAAGGAAGAAATGACAAATCTGGAAAGTTACAGAATCATACAACAATGATTTAAAACTGACTGAGATGCTTTGGTTCACGACCAACCTCATCGCCTACAGCGAATCCAGATTGGAAAGAGAACGTACTACATTCAAGTCAAGACGAGTTTTCCTAGCTGCACTGAACTTAGCTGTACTACTCGCCCAAGGTGTATTAATTATGTGCGTCAAGGTAGCACTTATCTGATTTATGTTTCAAAAACACACATCACGTTATAGACTTTTACATGTGTACCCCACCAATGGGACGACACATCTTAGTATATGTTTCGTCGAGAGTGACGTATACCGAAAGATTTGTGACACCAGCTAAGTGTCCTGTCTCTACACACATGTGTAAGAGACCGATCATGATCATAGAATAGTATCAGATGGGGACGAGCCATCCCGATACCAGATTATAAAGAAATGACTGGACAGAGTCCGAGTAACGTTCCTATCTAACAGTGCTAACTAAACAGTTACAGCACCACAACATTTACAGGATAAATCCACATAAAGGCCCGAAAGGCGATCACAGATAATAGCGTTGTTCTAACAGATATACAACCTATTATATGATTTTCAAAACAGTTTATCAAAACCGTTTCCAGACAAACAGAATATTCATTCCAAATTAATTACTCAGATAAACTACTGATAATTAATGTAAATATGGAACGAAAGAGCAAGAGCGAACCGCCACTTGCCTTACTCCGCAGAATAGTCTAAAGACGTCACTGGATTCCGGGCTCGACACGGTATAGTTTTGACAGCACAACAACCTTCGAGTCGACCCATAAAAGGAACCCTAAGTTAGATCCGACATAAACAGTACGAATCTAAACACGGCGAAAGAACACGAAAGGAAAGACGCCACGATGACAACCGACCAAGCCAAAGCCACGAAGGCATTCTGGGCACTGGCGGCGGTCGTTGTTCTTGGCGGCGGTCGCCGTATTCATCACGGCGGTCGCCGTGACGAACTCAAACGACACAGAACGAGAGAAAACTCACCCCAAAACACGAGCGGTTCGGCCTCCTTCGACTTGCTTTGGCTTCTAACCTCCAAGGCTAACCAAAAGCTTCACAAAGGCACTCAGGAACCACACAAAAGCAACACCGGCGAGACCTTCAAATTCCGGCGAAAACACAACTCCGGCGAGAGGCGAATTTGGCAGCGATTCGGGGTTGTAGATGACCCAAAACCCATGTCCAAGCTCATCTATTTATAGGCAAACCCCAAGGAGTGATCTGCAAACCCTCAGACGCGGCAAACGACGCAACGGCGCGCCTCGAACGACACCGGCGACCAACGGGCAATGCCCACTGGACAATTACGGCGGTCGCCATGATTTTGCCTGCGGCGGGCACACGGCGGTCGCCGTAAATGCGGCGGTCGCCGTCGTTAGGCCTGTCGCGGCCAGCTAGAAGCTGACACGCTGACATCTCGGGCCCAACCACGGCGGTCGCCGTTTCTGAACGGCGGTCGCCGTTTCCCCCTTTTCCCGCCCATTCGGCTTTGAACGAGCTTGACGATAAACCGGGATAAAAATTATCGTACGCGAACGACAATTAAACTCCAAGGCATGATGTCTGTATATTATTTCACTGAGAAAAATATTACAGATATAGAGCACATTACAGAATGTCTTAAACTACCTGAATTAAATCCGACGTACACAACGGGTACCCGGGAAAATTCCATAATTCCCAAAATAACCTTACAAAAATACGGGGTATCACAAGAGGCTACACGACCAGGGTCATGGGACGATCTAATGCTTCAAATTAACTATGTGAAGAGCCCTTGCGGCCCAGATTATTGGCTTGACATGCCATTCATGGGTTTAGTGTTTGCCACGGCGTATAATGTTGCTGTGATCGTCATATCTCAGTAACCTTTATTGTGCTTACCAATTAGGCCGTCTGGACCATGTTTCACACCTCCCTTACAAATGTCGGGGATAGCACACGTAGGGGATCACAACCACTGGATACCGGTAATGTTTTGTTTCTGTACTCGTACTTTGATGTTTCATTTGCAATATAGGGTATAATAATTTCGTCTTTTTTGTTTGTATTCGTATAGGTGACGCTCAGTTCCGACTCTCCATTACCACCCATTACGTATGCGTGGCGAAGTCATTGCGATCCAAGAATCCTGTGGTGGGAACAAGTGTATGATTCGAAATTGCAAGAGTTTAGGGAATGCCGCAAGGCAGTCGGTCAGAATCCAGATTATTTGGCTTAGTTGATCCACATTATCAGTACTTCATGTAAAACTCTAAGGCAGTTTGTAATGTAATATAACTTTATATGTGAGCGGGTCTCTTTTGGTTAATTCCTCTAGATTTTTGCTTTGGTGGGTTTCATAGTAAGGCTTATGTAATGAAAAAGACATCAAACTTATGGAGTCACAAACTATTATAACCATAATATATTACATTACAAATCCAACGATTACAAGTTTTTCATAAACTTAGAAATCATAAGACAAAATAAATGACATCGCCTAGTATCTTCAAGCGCCGCTTGAGTTCGAAAAAGTTGAAGAGAAATGACCGTGGTGCGCTTACAATAAGCGCACCACGGTCACATTTCGTTGTTGCTTTGGCATCTTGGGCCCAAATACAGGCCCAAGTCGTGTGCGCTTATTATAAGCGCACACCTATACGCTTAATGTAAGCGTACAGGTGTGCACTTACAATAAGCGCACAGAATCTATATGACGAATTTAGGAATTTATACTTTACTTGACACTATAGTTACTAATGTGATATGACGGAGTCATATGAAGAGAATGAAGTACGATATGAATTCGATTGTTTGGTTTTTACTAATGAATTGATATTGTTTCTTAAGAAGTGATCACTCTTATCATATACTAATGTAAAATGACGGAGTCTTATGAAGTTATAATGTGATATGACGAAGTCTTATGAAGTTTTATATTGAACTCTATAGTTTCGCTATAGAATGAAGTACGATATGAATTTGATTGTTTGGTTTTACTAATGAATTGATATTGTTTCTTAAGAAGTGATCACTCTTATCATATACTAATGTAAAATGACGGAGTCTTATGAAGTTATAATGTGATATGACGAAGTCTTATGAAGTTTTATATTGAACTCTATAGTTACGCTATAGAATGAAGTATGATATGAATTCGATTGTTTGGTTTTACTAATGAGTTGATATTGTTTCTTAAGAAGTGATCACTCTTATCATATACTAATGTAAAATGACGGAGTCTTATGAACTTATAATGTGATATGATGAAGTCTTATGAAGTTTTATATTGAACTCTATAGTTACGCTATAGAATGAAGTACGATATGAATTCGATTGTTTGTTTTTTACTAATGAATTGATATTGTTTCTTAAGAAGTCATCACTCTTATCATATACTAATGTAAAATGACGGAGTCTTATGAAGTTATAATGTGATATGACGAAGTCTTATGAAGTTTTATATTGAACTCTATAGTTACGCTATAGAATGAAGTACGATATGAATTCGATTGTTTGGTTTTACTAATGAATTGATATTGTTCTTAAGAAGTGATCACCCTTATCATATACTAATGTAAAATGACGGAGTCTTATGAAGTTATAATGTGATATGACGAAGTCTTATGAAGTTTTATATTGAACTCTATAGTTACGCTATAGAATGAAGTACGATATGAATTCGATTGTTTGGTTTTACTAATGAATTGATATTGTTTCTTAAGAAGTGATCACTCTTATCATATACTAATGTAAAATGACGGAGTCTTATGAAGTTATAATGTGATATGACGAAGTCTTATGAAGTTTTATGTTGAACTCTATAGTTACGCTATAGAATGAAGTACGATATGAATTCGATTGTTTGGTTTTACTAATGAATTGATATTGTTTCTTAAGAAGTGATCACTCTTATCATATACTAATGTAAAATGACGGAGTCTTATGAAGTTATAATGTGATATGACGAAGTCTTATGAAGTTTTATATTGAACTCTATAGTTACGCTATAGAATGAAGTACGATATGAATTCGATTGTTTGGTTTTACTAATGAATTGATATTGTTTCTTAAGAAGTGATCACTCTTATCATATACTAATGTAAAATGACGGAGTCTTATGAAGTTATAATGTGATATGACGAAGTCTTATGAAGTTTTATATTGAACTCTATAGTTACGCTATAGAATGAAGTACGATATGAATTCGATTGTTTGGTTTTACTAATGAGTTGATATTGTTTCTTAAGAAGTGATCACTCTTATCATATACTAATGTAAAATACATGTGCGCCTACATTAAGCGCATAAGTATGCGCTTAGTGTAGGCGCACATGTATTGGGCCTAATTTTGGGCCCAATGCCAACCAGTCTTATGAAGTTATACGAAATAATATACTACTATAACCCGAAACTCTTGATTTGTGGAAAACCGAAATAAATTACGATAAGTCATACAAGAAAAGTATGACAAATAACATAAAATGTACATAATATAATATTATACATAACAGTCTGTGATCATACATAAGAACCCTAATCGCCACCCGACTGACTTCCACTACCCTCCCCAGCCTCGTGTGTAGAATCCGTAAAAAGCCGTGACTGAGACGCACGAGGTAGAGGGACGGCCATCGGAGGAGTGTCATGAGTCAACATATGCAATAGACGCCCCATGAACACCCGAACATCCTCGAAGGTAATAACGCTCCTATCCATCGGCCTAAGTAAATATGCACGGAGCTCACCTGCAACCAACTGGTTCCGCTGCATTCGTAATGACATTACCCATTAGAATGTATATATAATATTTAATAATATAACACAATTTATTTTGGCGTTATAGCAAATTAAACATACCGCAAGAGTGTCCACCGTAGGTGTGGGATGGACAGGACCGGAGGGACGATCCTGTCTAGTGGATCTGGGATCCACCAACACATGAGAATACTCGTCTAGCCAATCGAGGTAGTCATCTGTCACATCCCAATACTGCGTGGCTGGTGGATCGTCTATCTGGATCAGGGGCCTCGGATCCTCATCCCACGTCCCCAATAGATCAGCATGGAATGTGATGTCATAATGATGAAGGTTGAACGCACGGGTGACTGCTATGGGCTGCGGAGGTAACACTGGGATCCCCTGCACGTGCCTGAACTGTCGCAGGATGCGGTCCGGCAAATACGGCTCCTGTACATCACAGATCTGGATGATACCTCTGAACATGGAAGGAGCGTACTCCGGCCGGTCGAATGATACCCGAGCGAAAGGAAACCATTGAACCTGTAACATGTAATTTATATGAAATTAGTATTTTGAGTTAATATATATTATAAAATAAACTAGTAATTTAAAGAAACAGATTACCTCCTCATATCTGATGCTGTCTAGAATCTGGCGCATACATACCAAACGACCAGGGTTCTTGCCCTATGGAACCTCCTGGCCCTCTCTGAAAGCAGCAGCATCAGCGCCAATGGCAGCAGGGTCCATGACATAATGTCCACGGAAATGGGGAAAATACGCCCATATCCATGACTGTAAATCAGGATCAAACGATAAGAATAAAAACGAATTTATAACATTACAATAAAAACAATAAGAATAAAATGACATTACTTACCCTCAACAGTATGCCAGAACTGGCAATGCCCTGTGCATCTCGTCTGGAAGCCTGGCCTAAGTTCCTGTACAGTAAGGCCAATATACCAGCTCCCCATGCGTACCGGTCGGTGGTCGAGTGGTCGAACAACAACGCCAACCACTTGTGCTTGATCGCCTTCGTAGACTTGTCCACCATCATTGTACTGCCGAGCAGGAGGAACAGATACAGTGTAGCTATGGCGCTCTGGTCCTCCTGCGGCGCCCTCATCCTCCACTTGAGCTCCTTCTGAAGCCAGTCCAATGGAATGCCGCCGTCGCTGTACCATCTCTGCACCTGTGTGGTGTCGGCATGCCCAAAGAACTACGCGACCCTCTGAATCAGATCTATACCAAGGATACCCGTGCAGCTCCTCCCGACAATCGGCACCCTCAGAATCTCATAAACGACATGCAATGTAATGGTCATCTCGCCCCATGGAAAATGGAACGAGGATGTCTCAGGGTGCCATCTCTCGGCAAAAGCAGACACCAACACAGGATCCACTGCCCCAGTGCCTAGAGTGCGTAGATGGGTGAGACCGCTACGCTCTGCCAACTGAAACCATGTTTCTAGCACGTGTCTGATATACTCCTCGAGCGGAGAGGTCTAACCGACGTGAAAGTGAACCTTCAGGACCTTGCGGTCCTGGAAGTTCAATAATTAATATAAGTTATCTATAAAAATGATAATTTCAATTAAAACGGGAGTATACACTAAATACATACCAAATCCTGAGGCCCCTGGCGGCGCTGACGCCCCGGTGCAGCCTCCTCCGGAGCATCCTCCTCCAGAGCAGCATCTGGATCGATCTCTCCTCGACCTCCTCGACCTCTCCTGCGTCGGTTTCTCAGAAGGATGGGGGCATCAATATGGACAAGAGGGCCAGGAGGGGTCATGTCCCAAATCGCCCTGGCAATGTGAGTCGTGTAACCCTGAAGGAGGATAGGGACTCGTGGCCCTCCTGGCATCCACGCAGCCTGGCCTAAAACGGGCGCCCCGAGAGGAGGAGGTGCATAGCTAGGAGCGGGTGGAGGGGTACCAACTGGGGAGGGGACAAAATGATCGGCCTCGACCGGGGATGGACTGTGAACAGGCACAGGAGAGGGGGCAAAAAGAGGGGGTGAGACTGGAGGGTCGGCCTCATCCGTCGACAAAATTGGCTCAAAAGAAACCCTGAACTCTCCCTCGAAACCCTCGTCGTCATCTGACATCTCCTGGGTCTGCTGCGCCTCCTCATCAACTAGTGCATCATCCATGGTATCATCCTCGGTCTGAACAGGAGGCTGAGAAACCGCGGGTGCGTCACCTAGTAAATCGGCTCGTATTATAGTAGCGCGCCGACGGACGGTGTCTGATATATGTTTCCGAGGAACGACACGTCGGTCCGCTACCAGAGCCGGATGTGTCATCCCCTCGGAACCTCCTAAAGCATCTCATACCAACTACATTTCATATTTTCAAATTCTAATCAAATCTAATTCCTAATAATCTAAATTCAAATCGTATCTTCAATAAAAATTTACATACGACAATAATAAAATTTTCATTTGCACAACATTATTCAATCTCAAATAAATTGTATAATTTTAACAATTTCATTTCGATTATAAATTCTAACAACATTATTAATCTAAATTCACATCTAAAATCTAACAAATATATAATTTCAATTCTAAAATCATGTATTTTCAATTCTAAATTTCCTAAAATACTGTATTTCGTAATTCAAATTATATATTTTAAATTCTAACAAATCTATTTTTTTTTCTTCCTAAAATCAATAATCTAATGAAATTAAAATTTAATGGAATCTAATTAAATTAAAATTATACCTGATGGACGTGTATCAGTGTGGGAGTGACGGTAACGTCTACCGACACATCTGGCAAGGGTGTCGATCGGGCTGTCGATCGTATGCCACTACCCCTCACTCGTCGTCTGATTGTGGAGTCCTCGTCATCGTCCTCGTCCTCCATTGCCACCCATACACCGCCGAGACCGAGAGGGCCACCACCGCCACCAACCGGGCCACCACCGCCACCGACCACCCCTGGCCACGCATCACCACCATCGACCACCCCTGGCCGCGCATCACCACCACCGCGCGCCTCTCGCCACTGTCACCGGCCTCCTCCGCATCACCACCACCGCCAGACCTTGCCACTGTCGTAGGAATCGCCGGAGAGGTCGCCGGATGCACCACGAGCTCGCCACTGTCGCCGGAGAGGTCATGGGTTGGGCCATCAAGTGGAGGGGAAGAAGATTCCATCGTCGGATTTGGGATTAATTGAGAAGAAAAGAGGGAGGGAGGGAGGGAGGGAGAATCGCGCCGCCGCCGGGTTCGAGATTAGGGTTCGAGAGAATAGAGGGAAGAGGAAAGAAGAGGCGCTTCGTCAAATAGGCGCATAGCTGTGCGCCTACAATAGGCGTATAGCTGTGCGCCTACAATAGGCGCACCGTGTATTTTCTGAAAATGCCATTTTTGACCCTATACGCTCAATGTAAGCGCACAGAAGGCGTACGCTTACATTAAACGTACCATTTCGTGTGCATTTAGACAAAATAACGTGTGCATATAACTTTTCCCTATATATATATAGGTTTTTTCTAGTGTGTGTTCATGGACACACTATAATAACTTTCTTTTTAGCAATAAAACTCTATTTTTAGCAATAATTTTTTTAGCCATTAGTTTAACTTTTTTTTATTAAGGGTTTATCCATTCTCTTTTATGGAATATTTTGAATATAATTTCCTAATTTAACTTGTTAGCATGTGCCCATGGACACACACTAGAAAAACCAATATATATATATATACCTGGAGTTTCACCAAAAGAAGCAGGGGCCACAATCATTTTAACCATTGGTATAACTATTAAGAACTATAATAATCACTACTACAAAAAACGCTTTTTAGCCCGTGATTATTTAGCACGGATCCTAAATATCCGTGATATAAAGTCCTGATACATCAGAAGAAGTCGAGCTATTTAAGAAATATAACATATTAGCCCGGACTGTTGTAGGGAAGCCCGGGCTAAAAACATATTTTATTTAAAGGAGTCAAAATTTAATAGCCCGGGCGTGTTTTATTTGGGAATATTGTTTTGGGGCGAAAAGACCTAACGAATCCAAATCGCCTTAAAGAGGGCAACTAGACAATTTGTTAGACAAATTATATCTAAATAATCCAAATCAACTCCATATTGGATGCTTAGGGTTTCGGTTCTTAGGCGTTGCTGAGCTAGTTCCTCTTGGAGGAAGCTCATTGCTTTTGCGAGCTTTTGGATCTGGACGTTCAGGATTGGTTGGTTGGCGAGATCTTCGGTTTGACCTACGATCGGGAGGTTGGCTTGAACCTGTTCTTCAGCGACGATCATGGGGATTCCAGCACCGGCCATGATTGAATGTAGATTGGATCATCGATCGGATCGTTGATTGGCTAGATGCCCCACGGTGGGCGCCAAATTGTTTTGGGGCGAAAAGACCTAACGAATCCAAATCGCCTTAAGGAGGGCAACTAGACAATTTGTTAGATAAATTATATCTAAATAATCCAAATCAACTAATCAATCAAGATAATGAGAGTAAATGAATATAATATAAACTTATCTCCCTTGAATGAGAGGCGAATCAAATACATAAATTAAGTCGTCGGTCGCTTTAATGTTGGAGTAACGGACTGAGTACAAGAATGATCTCGTATGCAAGTAGAACAACAGTAGAACAATGATAGAAAGCTGCTTAAATTGAGTAATAATGAGCATGTGTGGTTGTGTGTCGCTACAGAATTGATCCGGGCCCTTACAAGAGAGTTTTCTCTATAATTTATACTACTTCTAGTCTTCAATCGGTTGGCAGATCCGCCGAGATTCATGGAAGTTGTTGTAGGTCGGTTGAGATTGTCCGAGATCTGCGGGAGACGTTCAGATGTGTACTGTTGCTCCGAAATCCGCGGAGGTCGTCGCTTTAACCACTGGTCGCCTCGATATCTCTGGTAGGCTGAACTGACCGGACCAAGATCTCTGGAGGCTTTAACTGACCGGACCTAGATTTGTGGAGGTTGTTGTTGACCAGATCTTCTAGAAGGCATCTTTGGGCTGATCCGGTGGGCCATTCTGATGGGCTGAAAATCAAGGCCCAACAAATATCCGGGCTATTTTGTCGTGTTCTATATTAACCCACATTAAAATAAGCCGGTTAAAATACATCCGGGCTATTTTATCCGGGCTATTTTGTGGTAAAAGCCTGTTCAGCCCGGTCCCCGACTTAACACAGCCCTAGCTATCGCACGCGTCTCCTTCCTTGGCCATTTCTGACTTCACAGATCGAGCCTCCTTCCCGGACTACACATCTCCTCCTTCCGTCTCCTTCCTTCCGTCGACTTCACAGAGTCTCCTTCACATAGCCTCCTTCCCAGTGTGCGCACTTTAGGCCAAACCCTAAAATCGATCGGGGGGTGGCTGCCATTGTTGTCCCCGCCTGTGATATGCGACGCCGCCACCAACATTGACGCCGCCACCACTTCGCCGCTCTCTGTTTCGACGCCGCCACCAACTTGCAGAATCCGTAAGCTTTTCTTTTCCTCTCCCTGTTTTCCTGCGTGAGATTTTCGAGTGGGTTGTTAAATTAAGTGAGTTCGTGAAGATGATAGTGAATAGGGAGAGGCGAAATGGCCTTGCAGAATCCGTAAAATTTTGGGTATTTTAGTGTGTGAGTTCGTGAAATTCTGGGAAATTTCAGTGTGTGAGTTCGTGAAATTCGTGAAGATGATAGTGAACAGGGAAATTTTGGGTATTTTAATCCGTAAATTTCTGGGTTGTTAAATTTTGGGGATTTCAGGCCTAAATTTTTGTTAAATTTTGTGAAGTTTGATATTGTTGTACAACTCTCAATTTTGCTTAGTTTGTTTGTTCATCCTCACTAATTTCATTTTTTCTTGTTTAGGGTTCATACGAAACTATTCTTCTAGCAATTTGGGGTTTTGTTCGCCGTATGCTCCACACTCGTGCCGAGGTATTTCTCTCTATGTAATCTTGTGATTTTTTACTTGTGCTGATGTCGATTTGGCAATTTAGGGATTTTGTGCAAAGCAATGGCCACACAGATTTTACTGATTTTGTTGATGCGTTTGCTGATGCGTTTGTTGGAGTGAAATAGTCACTAGAGTAGAATTGCTTTGTTCTGATTAGTATTTGGAGATAACTTAAAACTTTGTTAATCTTTTTCAACTTATAGAGAATGGTGGATAAGTCATGGATGAGAGCAAGTCATAATTCAGTTCAATATGTTGAAGGGGTTGAGTTGTTTATTAAATTTGCTCTTGATCATGGGGCTGATCCTGCTAAAATTATTTGTCCGTGTAACGATTGTGATTTTTCAAGGAGATACAAGGTTAGTGTTATTAGAGAGCATCTTATTTGTGATGGCATTAACATTGACTATAAAGTATGGATGTGGCATGGGGAGAAAACACCAATTCAGTCCGCTAGTTCTAACCCTCAGGAATTTCAGAACTTTGACATTTGTGAAGATGATCGAATAGATGATATGATATGTGATGTTGAGCAGATTCTTATTGACCGTCCTGATATGTTTGAGAATTTTGTGAATGATGCAAAAAAGCCCTTATATGTTGCTTGCTCCAAGTTCTCGAAAATTATAGCTGTGCTGAAGTTGTATAATTTGAAAGTCGGTAATGGGTGGTCTGATAAGAGTTTTTCAGCATTACTTAAGCTACTTACAGAAATTCTTCCAGTGGACAATTGTCTTCCTAGTAGTACATACGAGGCCAAAAAACTTTTCTGCTCAGTGGGGATGGAATATGAGAAGATACATGCTTGTCCAAATGATTGATGCTTGTACAGAAAGGAATATGAATCATTGCAAAGCTGTCCAAATCCTGATTTGTGGCACCCTACCATTTTAGGTAACCAGCCCTTATATTTTTTTATAACTTTTGTCAGTTAAATTAAATGATCATATATTTTTAGGTATCATTGGGTGTTGATATTGATGAATCCTCAACTGGGTCATGCTTATTGGGTTGATTCACAACTTGGAAAAATTGAGAAGGATGCGGAGTCATTGGTTACATTGTAAGTATTTGTTTGATATGTCGAGTATGATTCTTGCATTATTCCTTATAGAAGTAATTGCGTCTGTTGTAAACAGGAGCTATAAATTGAAATATGCCAAGTTGGGTAGGAAAACACCACGAAAAGAAACTTTGTGGCATAAAGTTAAGGTAAATTTACTGATTTTCTAAACTTGTTTGTAGTTGAGTTAGAATTTCCTAATTAAAGTGTTACATGTATGAATACATCATTCTTTCGATACATTTTCCAATCTTATACAATTATTTGTGTATGACTTACAGTGTCCTCGTCAGAAGAATGCGATTGATTGTGGATACTATGTTTTGAAGTTTATGAAAGATCTTATACTTTACCAAAAAAATTGTTCTGTAATTCCCATCAATGTAAGGCTTTTTTAATCTGTAATTGTTTTTCTTTGATAAATAAGGTTTACTCTAACTAAATATCATGTTGTATATATTTATAGTGGTATGATGACCGATCTTCCTACACAAATGAAGATGTTGATGAAATTCGACGGGAGTGGTTTGATTATTTCCTAAGTCTTATGTAGGTATGAAGTTCTATTTACCTATTGCTTGTAGTTTGAATTTATTAATAACACCTAATAAGTCATTCTACTTTTTGTTTGATATATATATTTTTGTTCTTTAATTTCTGCAAAGCATTGTAGGAAGTTGATATATATTAGCTGATTGCGTAAAGGATTGTCATGCAGGCGTGTTTGTCGAATGGAAAGTTGTCAACAGAGATGAAGAATCACAAGTGGTATTGCTAGAAGGCGTAGAATATATCAGTTGTTTTCTTTCAGTATGGGTTAAGTTGTGAACTTCTTTTGGGAGTCCTTTGCTAAATTATATGAAGAATGATATTGTAACTCAAGTGTTTTGGATCTATATATACTATCTGGCTATCAATTATAAATGTTTTTATTCTCTAGTGTGAGTTAAATATTGGTACAATGCAGCAAAATACAGGGTACGTATTCAAATAGGCAATATTTATTAAATATTTGCGGGAAAATAATTTAATACTATATAGCCCGGACATTATAAGTCCGAGCTATATATGCCTATTAGGACAAACCTTTTATCCCGGATATGAAAAACATACAGCCCGGACAGGAGAAAAAAATAAATTGGAAAATTTGGACCTTTTAGCCCGGACATGTATTGTACAAGCCCGGGTTATTAAGTGAAATTCAACTTCAAAATTTTGGACTTTTTAGCCCGGACATGTATTATACACATTCGGGCTATTAAGTGAAGTTCAACTTCAAAATTTTGGACTTTTTAGCCCAGACATGTATTAAACACATCCGGGCTATTAAGTGAAGTTCAACCGGGAAATTATGTGAAGATTATAGCTCGAACGTGTGACAATGGGTCCGGGCTATTTGGTCTATTATTACACCAACCATTAGCCCGGACCCTTTTTAGCTATATCCGGGCTATATAATGGAAAACGTCCGGGCTAAAAAGCGTTTTTTGTAGTAGTGAATATTTAAGTTAAAATACTATAAATATTTCTTGAAATTTACTCTTACCCTTCAATAATAGTGTTATTTTAGTCTTTTATTTTATTAAGAAATATTTGTCCTTTTAAGGTTTACGTAATGATTGATTGGTGTGTTATGAGGTATGTTATTGTAAATTAAATATATTATCACTTGTTATGCAAATTAAATTATCTTTATTTATTGGTTAAAATGAGATAGTTAGTTATTTAAGTATAAATTTTAGAAAAAGCTTATAGGGTTTTAGGTCAATTATTGCATTTTTGAGTTGTTATGTCAAAGACTAAAATGGTAAGTATTATTAAGCAGAAATACACCTTATTTTTAACAAAAAAAATATGAAAACGTTTCATAAAAAGTATCAATATGTTTAGTTTCCTATAAAAACTCATAAATAAATAATTATTTAAATTCTAAAATGTTAAATATTTTTTATATATAAATAAAAATGTAAAATAACATTCATTAATAAACAACTACGGAGTATAATGGATATATCAACTTTCATCTCCGAAGATTGCGGAAAATTAAATGCACTACAAGCAAAGGCATTAGCAATCCCAAATGCACTGAACAAAGTAAATGAAATGAAACTAGAAAATATTGAGATTGAGAGTGACAATTTAACAATAATTAATGTTATTAAGGGTATATGGATTTGAGCTTGGGATATTGAGATTTTGGTCTTTGATATCCTTATTTTGTTACAGTGACAATCCGAATCATTTATATGTTTTGTGAAATTAATTCAGTTGCTGACAATTCATTACAAAAGACAGTCACATAAATTCTTTGAAAGATATCAAAAATAATTAACAGTTTTTAATTCTCATCCGCTAGACAATATAAAATAATTTTAAGTAGATCTTGATACGATCATAATTCTTACTTTAATTGGAAAAAAAAAGTTGTATATTGGAATTTGGAAGGCAGCGTACAGCAGTATCACTCTGCTACAGTTGACATAATATAATTCAATGTAGGTTAGACATAGGCCAATTATGACTGACGCAGGCGCTAGCTAGGTAAATGGAAAATGGGAATATAGATAATGTATCAAAATTGTACAAAAAGTAATTGCTGTAGGAATATATTGCATACATATATATAATGTACTCCGTATAATTTTGGTCCTGACATGCATGCATGCGGATTGACACTGTTCTATGTATCATACAGTATTAGCTAGAGAGAGCAAAGTAGATATATACTTCAGTTCCCATTATTTAATGGTTCACTGTATTGCTACGATTTGTCTCTAACTCTTTATAGGAGTTGTATACTTTTAATTACTAGCTTCGGGTCTGGTTTAATTGACAAGCTTGTTCAGTAAGGGCATATATATGATATATCTGTTGACTTGGATATATCATGGATCAATTGGTTATTTTCAAACGTTTTTTGAGTAATATTTATTTGGCTGTGATTTAAGATATACTTATGCGGTGTTCAGAATAAGGGCTCGTTCAGTAAGGGACTTATCGAGACTTATCGGGATTTATCGCGACTTAACTTCTGAGGAGCTTAAGTCCACCCCAAAAACGCGTTCGGTATTCCTCCTACTTATCGCGACTTATAATGACTTATCGGGACTTATTTTTGGCCAAAAACATAAGCTACATTCTCTAGCTTATGGGGACTTATGGCTGAACTTATCTCAAAATTTCCCCCAAATTCCCCCCCCCTACCCCGATACTTCTCACCTGTTCATCATCGTTCTTCATCCGTCTTCCCCTGTTCATCATCGTTCTCCCTTCCCTCTCGATCTCCGACATCCGGCGACAACCTCGGTCGATCTCCGGCGACATCCGTCTTCCCCAAGTACCCCGATATTCATCCTCCTCTCTTGTCCTTCGACATTTGCCCCCTTTGACGTTTGCCCAGCAGCTTCACAGCGAGGCTTCGCAGCTTCGACATTTGCCCCCTTTGACGTTCTTCGATGTGCCCAGCAGCTTCGCAGCTTCACTGTTCGAGCCCTTCATTTCCTCTCCAGATCTGGAAGCTTGCACAGCGAGGCTTCATCGAACAGACAATCTGGAGATTTTTGGAAGCTTGCACAGCGGGGCTCGACCTCATCGAACAGACAATCTGGAGATTTTTGGAAGCTGATTTTTGGAAAAAAATCAATTTCGACATTTGCCCCCTTTGATTTTTGGAGGAAGACGACCCACTAATCTCGCCCCTTGTCTGAACACAACAAAATAAATATGATTTACCACATTTGTTAATCAATTTTGATTTGTTTGCTAATTTGGAGTAGTGGATTACTGGATTAACGAAATTTAGATGGGATTGAGAATTGATTTCAGGTTGCTGCGAAACCCTAAAGGAAATTTGGGGATATTTTTTTAATAAGGGCAAATATGTAATTTTAATATGAAATTAAGTTTTAATAAGTCATTTATACCGAACATACATTTATGATTCAGACTTTTACATTCAGCTTCAGTCTCAGTATAATTCAGCCCACAACTTATTTTCTTTCAATCAGCTTCAGCCCAGTTTAACCACTACTTCAGCTTCAGCCCCAATAAACCTCAGTCATACCGAACAGACCCTAAATTGGATACTTTTAGCGGGAAAGGTACGTACACTAATTAGTTTATTGCGAGCAAGTTAGCAACTATATATTTAAGGGTAAAATGAAGAAAATATCTAATATACTAGATATTCATTTTAACATGTGAAGATTACATTTACCAGCACACCGACTGTTCCTCACAATATTTTTAATTTCAAAAATGAGTTCTTCTTTTTAGATTTCTTTGTAAAAATCAACCATTGTGATGATTGAGGTATATATACCCTTCTCCTAAAAAGAGACCTAATGTTTATCTTGTATTAAAAATGTGACAATTACATAACAAGGAAGGTTTTTTTAGATGTCAAAACTTAGGAACCGTAGGGACCTGAAGAATGAGACAATTCATATTTAGAAGATAATTAGCATATATTTTTGTACCCTACACGAGTATGACTAAATATATATTATATATTTAATATTAAATTAATCTTATTACATAAAACTAAACATGAATATTATATAACCTATGTTTATTAATAAACATATAAAATTATAATTAGATTTATTAGTAGTAGGTAAAATATAAAGGAGAATTATTGTCTATTAACCAGAAAGATAATTCTTAATAATATGTTAAATTTTTATTATACCAGTAAAGTGAATCTACTTTATATATTACATTTTTTCCATTAGTAATTAGAAAGTATGTTGATCCAAAATTAATAATATCAAAATAAATTGACGATAAACTTGTTTCACAATTAATATGTTGGTCGAATTCATAACGGGATGAAGTTATCTATTATATTTTTTTTTATTAACTTTGGATGATAAACCATAGTTTGTGTTAGAAAATTAATATATAATTCGGTTAGAGACTTGGTTAATAACATTTTTATAAATTATTCACTAAAATTAGTTATTTAAGGTTGTTTAGGGGATAATTCTTAGAAATATATTCTTAAACAAAAAAAATGGATAAAATTTTTATATATCGTGTACAATAAGTTTACATACATTACCTAATTATAATTTTCACATAACTACATTTTGGTAAAGCATGTGTCCTCATGCCCTGCACATACTTGATTAATAAAACTTGAAATTGAAATTTTAATTAAATACTTACGAAAACCAATATGATAAATTTTAAGCTTAATCTCTTGACACATATGGTTATAAGGTTATTGTATATATACACAAATTTGTATATAAAAATAAAAAATAAATTAGGAATTTCATATA
The DNA here is from genome assembly GCA_027886185.1 of Rheum nobile. Classification (NCBI taxonomy): domain Eukaryota; kingdom Viridiplantae; phylum Streptophyta; class Magnoliopsida; order Caryophyllales; family Polygonaceae; genus Rheum; species Rheum nobile. Next base: position 10,428,605 of record WOAB01000644.1, on the reverse strand, counting down.
AATAACTGAATAAGAAAACATATAGGTTTATATTTAAGTAATGAGAATGTTAAGTATAAACAATTAATTAAAAGTAAAAAATTTGTTAAATTATATTGCATATTTATTTCAAATATGTTTTATATATATTACAACTTTTGCATCATGATTCATATATTACCAATTATGTTCAATTGTATGTTACCAATTATATAAATTTAAGTATTAAAATTATAAGAAGTAATGTAACTAATAAGACAAAAGGCTATAATAGTCTTTAAGATGATTAAGGTAAGTTATTTTAGGTAAAAAAATAAGTAGATAATAAATAGATGATTTAGAGAAGGATAAAATTGGATATTGACACTTAATATAAAAATATTGATATATTATATTTTTATAATAAAAAGATTTTTATTTCAAATATGTGTAAGCTCCCCAAAAAATGTGTTCGTATATGACCAAGTAATAAAAAATGTTAATACAATTATATTTTGATAACAATAATATATTCTCATTAGCACGATTAATCTAGATCAACCATATGTTTCAACTTTTGCAAGTTCAAACAAATTAAATTAACGTTTCACCTTTGCAAGATATTAATATAATTATAATTAACATTAACTAATTAAAAATGCAATAAAAGTGTTGAAAAGATCTTCACTATTAAATACGAATTTGAGTGTGCTGTTTTTTTTTTGGAAAAATAACTCTAAATAATACCAACTATCACATTTGAACAAAAAATAATACAATCTTGAAAAATTGTAAAACATCCCCGAACTATGTCAATATTAACACAAAACGGTATGGTCCATTTTTCCGGTGAAATCTCCGGCGAAAATGCTGATGTGGCACCAGAAAACATGAGTTGGCAAATTTTTTCACACATCAGCTCATTTATATAACTAAAAAATAGAAAAAAAAACTCTAAATCAAAATTAAAAGAATGAACTTCTTCAGCAATTTGCATCTACTTAAACATAAACCTAAAATTTCAACAACCAGTTTTACAAAAATGACGGAGATTGACTCTTCGAGGGACTGTTTTTTCGGTTCGTGCTTCAGTAGATACAAATTCCCAAAGAAGTTCATTTTTTCTTTTTTCTTTTTTAATTATATAAATGAGTTGATGTGTGAAAATAATTTCTCAACTCATGTTTTCCGGTGCCACATCAGCATCTCCGTCGAAGATTTCACCGGAAAAATGGACCATATATTTTGGGTTAATATTGACATAGTTTGGGTATGTTTTTATAATTTTTACAGTTTGTATTATTTTTTATTCAAATGTGATAATTGGTATCATTAAAAGTTATTTTTCCTTTTTTTTTTACGATAGGGTTTAAGAACTCTATTGAAATATAATCGTAATTGACTATATGGTCTATATAATTTCTTAAAGGGGTTTATCTTTTTAATTTAGGATTTTAGGATTTGTTCAATTTACATGCCATTATATACCACAATAGACTTATTTACAAGATGGATTATTAGGTGGGAAAGAGGGGTTGATATTTGAACTTGAAATGGGTAGAAAATTCACACCTAATGCCAAACATTAACCTCTTCATAAAGGGCAGAAAACCTCAATCCATCATTAAAATACATACTGAAAACCAGAAAAGCATAAACAAAAGGAATATAAAATTTGGACTTGCCCCAAACGGAAATTATAGGAATACATATTTTGGGTAAAAAAAATATGCCCCAAAAAATATAGACTTCCGTATCAAAAAAATAATACTAGTACAATAATAATAATAATAATATCAAGTCTCTCTCTCTCTAAACACGTCTCATCAGGCCGGTGGCCTTAAGTTTACTGTACACGTTGGGCCCCACCCCCACCCTTCTTCCCCCTTCCACGCCCTTTTTCTTTCGCCCCTTCGCTTCTCCATTTTTGACATTCTCTCTCTAGGTTTTTGTCTCCACGGAATCGCACAGCTAAACTTCTGCCTCTCTCTCTGTGTTTCTCCGTTTTTGGTAGGATAATGCGATTTGGTTGAACCTCCTTTTTCTTGCGTCTGTTTTTAGTAGGTGGCGCGAGATTCTTTCTCTGAATTTGATCTATTCTGTCACTGTGTTGTTGTTTGCTGGTGGATTTTCGGAGAATTTCGCACTTGCCGATTCTCCGATCTTCTTTAAGAATTACATTGTTGCCTTTTGGTTGTCCGTTGAAGTAGAAATCGGAACCATGTTTGATCTCAACATTGACGTTATTCCGGAAAATCCGGCCCACAGTGAGGCGAAAACGGCGTCGGAGGAGGCTTCTGGAACCTTCCAGGCCGCCGAGCTTTCCGGCGTATCCAATTCCTCGGTGGTAAACGTTGACGATGGTCCGGCCACTCCTGTCGCTGGAGGCGCCGATCGCGATTCGGACAATTCCATCTCTGCTCTCAACTTCGACATCTACAGGAAGCTGCGGACGACGGCCGACGTAGTTCCTGACAACGACGACGACGATGGAGACGAGGTTGAGGGAAACCATGACCGGCCGGGGTTCGTCACCTGGCAGCTGTTTCCAGTGAAGGGAGACGGTGGCGGGGGCGGGGCAGGAAAAGGAGAACTGAGCTCCGAGTCCGAGTTCCGAGTCGGATCGTCGGAGACTCAGTGGCTTAACCTATCTGTATCCGGTTCCGGTTCGAGCGCTTTGGAGCAATCGGCGATGAGGATTCAGCCACAGCAGCAGCAGGTGAGGAGGAGTAGGAGGGGACCGAGGTCCCGGAGCTCGCAGTACAGAGGAGTCACCTTCTACCGGAGGACGGGCCGATGGGAATCTCACATCTGGTACACATCAGTTTCCACCGATGATTTTGACCTCCTATGTATGCTTAATGGTTATTGCAATGATTTGGAGTATTGAGTTTGGTTTTCTTCTTGTTCTTGTAGGGATTGCGGGAAGCAGGTGTATCTTGGTGAGTTAATGATCTGGAGATTGCTTTTTTTCAGGCTTCGCTTTCTATTAATTAATTTATGGTTTGAGCTCTTGCTTAATATTTTAATTTTTATGCTAATCCTCTTGGGGTCCATGCGATATGTTTTCAGGAGGGTTTGATACTGCATTTGCTGCTGCTAGGTACGTTTTCTCTGCACTATATGGCCTGTATAATCGAGTGGTATCTATCATTTGCTTCCTTGCAATAACATTTTTCGATGTGATTCAATTCAAATATCAGAGCATACGATCGTGCTGCTATCAAGTTCAGAGGAATTGATGCTGATATCAACTTCACCGTAAGTGATTACGAAGAGGATATGAAGCAGGTTTGTGGAGTAGATGATTCAATGTCAGCTATTTGTAGTATGATGTCTGGGGAGGAAACTCTCCGACTAATCGGATTTTTTTTTCGATTTGCAATTTTATCCCTTTCCTGGACTATAAATGTTGCCAAAACTCTATGTGCAGATGAAGAATCTAACCAAGGAAGAATTCGTGCACGTTCTTCGTCGTCAAAGTAATGGTTTCTCTAGGGGAAGCCAAAGGTTTAGAGGAGTGACTTTGCAGAAGTGTGGTCGATGGGAAGCTCCCATGGGTCAATATCTTGGAAAGAAGTGAGTAGATATTTTCTGAACCTCCATTTATTTGAGTATTTTCTGTCTTTGCTTTGATGGTGTAACAAAATAACAAAATACACAATTGTCAAAATGATTAGAAATGTGTCTGGTATTGGTGATGGAAGAAATGTATAGGAGTACGTTTATATATCTGGTAATAGTGCTTGGTTTCAGCTGTGAGTATGTCATTTTTTTGTAATTAAGTAGAAGCTGCAAGGTTGCTCGTATTAGCGTTAAAAAAAAACTGTATTTTTAGATTGTTTTGGTGGAAATTGACAGCTATGTTCTTCTGTTTTGGACATATATATATGTACATTGTACAGGGCTTATGACAAGGCAACTATTCAATGTAATGGCAGAGAAATGATCACCAATATTGATCCTAGCAGCTATGAGATGAAGATGCCGGTGGAGGTCAATAGAGGTACGTACTGTTTGCTCCTTGTAAAGTATGTGCATATGGACCATATGGTGTTATATCCATTAGCAGGATTTTTTTTTGTTGAAAGTCTGTAGGACTGAATATATAACTTTGTGTATTTACCTCAATCCTCTGGCTGTGTTGCTTGCAGAACTTGGCCATAACCTTGATCTGAACCTTGGCATCTCAATCTCAGTTGAGGGTCCGAAAAGGAACAAGAATGTTCAAGTCTATCCCCATACTGCCTTTTATCACCCAGTTGATGGAAAGAGGACTATGGTAAAGAGTTTTCATTACAACAACTAATCATGGTAGCACATACTTGTTTTACATATCGCAAGTTGTTTGAACTATTCTTGATGGATTCCTATTACTTTATAAACAGCTTCAAAGCTCCTACCGTCCTCCCAGTGGGCAGGCTCTTTGCGGCCAACCATCTTCCTCCAGTCAATCTGCTATATGGCATGGTGCACCTGTTGTTTCTGCAATTCATGTGGTATTTCATCTCCATTCATCTTCCCTGATTTCTGTAATCATTCATTCTTCGTGCTTGAGTAAAATTTGATATTGTAATTGAAGATTGCTAACTATGAATTTGGACATCAAATTAAATAGCGGGATCTTAACCTAATTGAGATTACAGATAAGCTAAAGTTTAGGGTTTCTAATGATATATAATAATTAAATATAATCTAGTCATGTGTAATTAAATGTATTAAATGAGCTGTGGGATGTACTATTATTGTATTCTAATCCTGTATATAAAGTATGGTCTGGGTCTATTTTGATTACAAATGATTGAAATTGGAAAATGTTGCTGCAAAGGGGAAGCTCTGATTCCAATTACAGGACAACCAATCTTAAAATTTATTTATTTGATCTTTGTTGTTGTTACCTAAGCCACAATTCAAACTATGATGTCTGCACTTCCTTTAGATGCAATCATACAATGTATCTCTCTTCCATTTGTTTGCCTTGACCTATTCAGGGTTAAAGCCTGGTAGAGGAATATGATTCGAAAGAGAAAGATGCTTGTGGCTTTTTCTTTGTCTGTTTGAGTGGGGCTGGTGACTGTCTATTATTGTTAGTGAAATTGATCATTGCAAGGGGGATGTATTTGATACAAAAGTAGATAACAACATGATACCTGGAATAGAAAATGAAACAAATCATACAAATTTTTCTTACATAGATCGCTTGCATATAGAAATCGTTAATTTGAATACATGTTCAACAGGAAAGAGCAACACAAGAGAAGCAGCTCGACACTGTACCTTCAACAGCGTTCTCGAACTGGGCATGGAATTTACAAGCTGGTCGTCGTGGTGGTGCTAACCAAGTAGTCCCACTCTTCCCTAGTGCAGCATCATCAGGATTCTCATTCTAGAACACGACTACTCAGCTCCTTCAATTCTACGCCTTCCACTAACAGGTTTGAGACAACAATTAAGATGCTCCCTGCCACTCAGTCTTTGCCCTTTCCCACCTTTCAAGATTCTGAACTGAATACAAATGGTTTTTTGGGGGCAATTCAATTTGGTTGCACATTGGTGGGGAAGCCGAACGTTGTATCATATATGATACTTATATATACACATCATATATAGAGCAATCGAATAACTAGCAATTTTTCCGAGTGTATCATAAATCTCTTGCAGCAATGTAGCATATAAAGTGGTTATATTGCTCCTAGCAGACACTTGATGTAGCTGATTCGTTTGTTTCTGTAATGATTGAATGAATTTACGAACGGCTTGATTCACACTAGACTTGCGTTTTTACTGTATCTTTGTGTATGCCTACACTTAGTTCCCAATAAAAAAAATGTCGATAGCACGTTCAGTTAATGAGTGTGGTTATTGATCGATCCCTTTTTCATGTGTTTAATTGACGTTTATTGCTTGCATTAAGAAGGCTCAAGTTTGGTGGTATGCAAATAAATGTTTTATGTATTTTACACTGTTATCATTCACTCCTTCCGTTTCATACTCCCTCTGTATGGAAAATATTGTCATTTTACTCCATAATTTTTGTACGGAAAAAATTATCATTTTAGGTGTTTAGATAATAATTTATCGGTGAGTTACGAGGTTTGATATCGGAAATTGTATTTTTTTGCTCTTTTTATACAATTTTTTTATGTTTATTGACTACAATTGAGATGAGTTATTAAATAATTATAAATTTTTAAAAAAAATTATAAAAATATAGGTATTGTTTATCTTAATAAGTATATCAATCTCTAGAATGACAATATTTTTTATTAAGGAGGGAGTATTATTTATCATTTAGATTAAAAACACAATAAACAAGACAACATCTAAATTTGTATAATTTTTTTCTATATACTAATGAATGTAAACACTTTTTTGGGTTTCTTGCCATCACAACCAATGAATGAGATTAATTTTAACATTTCAACATAAGACTCTTTTCCACATTTTCAAGGTACTTTGAAAAGATTAATTTTAATGTAATCTTAAATTTTTGTATTGATATAATCATCAAAACCACAGTTAATATGTAATATTGATATCCTCCCAAACGACAATTTCCCAAATATAATGAAACGGAGGGAGTAGCATGCAATATTAAGATAAAACAAATGTAATAGATATCCAATTTATCAAAGCATTTCTTCGAATATAATCAAATAAATCAATACTATAAAATCAATCTAGTATTTTAAAACTACTTAAATCTATATATATAAAATTTAGCATTTTAGGTCATTGAATGCTAACTTTTAAAGATAAATTAGTTTTTATTTTCATTTCATGCCTTATTTATTTAGCACAAAATTTGAACAATTTCTCAAATCCAAAAAGTAATAAAGTGACAATTTCATATATTAACAATTATATCTAATCTATAATCGTCTATATAATATACAAAGTTTTTGATTCACAATTATATACAATTACTACATATTAATCAATTAAAAAGTTCTCATTTTCATATCGTTATATAACTCTTATATCTTCACGTTAAATTTTCAACATAGTTCAATTTATATTTCTATTAAGCATGAAAAACAACCATCTATATATATTTAAAAGTTAGCATTTTAGGTTATTGAATGCTAACTTTTAAAGACAAAATCAAATGCTTAAATATGCCTAAAGGTATAGTTTGCATGTAGGGTTAGTTTATCACCCTTAGTATATAATATGTATATAATATGTTAGATTTTCCGATCGGTTTTTACTATAGGGTTTATAAAACAATATAAAATACATAAGTATAATTATAGGCTACTTTGTAATCTAAGTAATTAATTTTTCTTTGTTTATTTTAATATACCATAGCATAATTATGTGTATATATAAAAATGAGCACTATTTGTAAGTAATTATTCCCTCCCCACACACTCTTTTTTCAGTTAAATCTTGCCTCTACGTACGGACTACTCTTTAGGTTATGATTCATTTTTTAACCTACATCTCAATTAGTGATAGTTACTATATACTATATACGTTATATTTTGCTCTCATTTACTCCTATTTTAATATTATCCAATTACTACATGTAACTCCCGTATTTAGTACACAGTGAATGGTTGGAAACAAATTATAGTCAAGATGTCTAAACGGTTATATGTCAAAATGGCTTCACTTTCCAAGTAATACTTTTCATCTATAAAAGGGCGAAAACGGTGGTATTCTGTTCATTTGCTCTGGGCATCCATCATCTCATTCTTCTACATGAAAATTACCTTTAGAAAGCCATATAGTGAAGCTTGTGAGATAGTGGGCAACACCTTACAAAGACATGGTCACTGAAGTAAGTATAATTATTAAGTTAAAGATGTGAATGAGGATTCCCGATTGTCAATGATGCAAGTATATATCCACCTCACGGTAAACTATCCTTGATTATATGTATTTGGATCTCTTTTGTAGTCTACAATACTTACATATATCGGTTTAAATTTATTAATATAATTGTCTTTTGATCGAGAATTTATGTGAAGATGTCAGAGAATTGGATAATCTAATATCACTATTGAGGCATCGATTGTTTACATCATGCGCCGATAGCTTTCACTAGAAGGAGGACAAAGACAATCGATTTAGGATGACTGATTGTTAGTAACGAATAAAGCAAACTATTTTATTGACGATATAAACCCTTCAACTATTGGTAGCATAAATTCAATTAGGTTTGTATTTTTAGTTTCTTTTTTGTACTAAATCGTTTTAGGTAGGTGTGTTGTTATTTTGGTTAAAGATGATTTTTATTGTTCTATTTTATACATATTCATTTTACACTCATCATGTATATATACTAAAGCTGGCCTCATTTGTGTTGGTCTAGAAGAATTAATCAAGGATGGAAGCCGAAATAATAGACATGTACTCACTCTCACATATGAAATGTACAAGGAAGAAGTTATGAATTATAATTTCGCTAAGAAGAGTAAGCATGTACCAATAAAATAACTAATGTACATTTATATAAAATGTAATAAGGTTTAAGAATATGCAGAGTCACCAATTATTTATATTACTCCGTATTTAATAAGAATAGAAAGTAATGACTAATATTTATTAATTAAAATGATATATATCATAGCATTTTAATCACCAATTATTTAGATTAAACTTCTGATCAAAAGAAAAAAATAAAATTGTACTTCGTACAATCATAGCATTTTATACCTAAAATACTTAGATATTACATTTCTTTTGTCAAGACTTAGATATTACATTTAAATCCATATCAAACAATATATCATCTAAGATAAAACATGAAACAACAATCCATATATTAGAAACTCAAATTTAAACCGTGACACTACATATACACAAAAGGCCCGTGCGAAGCACGGACTTCGATTTCTAGTAAGTTTAGGGCTCGTTTGGTTTGAACTTATTGTAACACCCCCAAATCGTAACCCATTTGGAAAGGTATTACCGCCAATGACCTCGGTGTTCCTTACCGAAGCCACCCAAGGCTTTACCGGTTTAAACACAATCATGAAACACAAATGATACAAAATCATTGTAATATTTAATTAAATCATGAATCTCGGGATTACATCCCAATCCCGAATAAGACAAATATACAGAGTTAAATCAAACACAACAAAAGTCTTTCTTAAAATATTACAAAAGAGTTGTGATCACCATGATCACGTGCCCAAGGATCTCAACCTGATTAAAATTATTAAAACATCAAAACAACCGTCATCTTCATAGTCAATCTAGTCTCCTCATATCTGTGTTCTATCTGATGTGCCGAATCGAACGGATGACACTAGCCCACATGCGGAGAACAATGTTCGTGGGTTAGTCTAATGAAAGACTATGCAAGGGTACAAAGCAGAGTGGTTCGAAGTAGTCGTATTAGGTTAGACTCATCGTTTCTCGAATAATAACCGATAACGATAGTCAACCACCATACTTCTACTGGAATATATCAAAAGACATGCAGAAGAGACGACTTTGGAAGACTGAATCTCCACAGAGACCGACCCGAAAGAGACTCCAAGAAATTGAGTCTTAAGGAAATATGACAAGTCTGGAACATTTAAAGAATCACTCAACAATGATTTAAAAGCTGACTGAGATGCTTCGGTTCACGACCAACCTCACCGTATAATGCGAATCACCGCATAATACGAATCCAGATTGGAAAGAGAACGTACTACATTCAAGTCAAGACGAGTTTCCTAGCTGCACTATCACTTAGTTGCACTACTCGCCAGGGTACATTAATTATGTGCACTCGGGCACTTATCTTATTAAATTCCAAAACGAGCATTACGTTATAAGCTTTTAAATCTCCACGCAAGAGATATCGGATCTCCACACACGAGATATCAGATCTCCCCACAAGAGATATAAAAGGATGAACCTTGAAAGATTTGGCACTAGCGAGGTGCGCCCACCCTGAATAAGGGTATGGTCATGACCAGAGAGAAAGTACTGGGGAAGAATCCGCCAAGTACGACTTATAAAGAAACAGCTAAACCCCCACAAGGTATATAGCGTTCCTAACATTCAGTGCTAACTAACAGTATAAGCACAATAATAGTCCAGGATAAATCCACATAAATGCCCGCAAGGCGATCATAAATAATAGCGTTGTTCTAGCAGATATACAACCTATTATATGATTTTCCAAAACAGTTTATAAAACCTTTTCCGGACATGAACAATAATCAATCCAAATTAATTAACAATTAAGCAATTGATAATTAATGGAAATATGGAATGATAAGCAAGAGCGAACCGCCACTTGCCTTAGATCTGACGAAAGCTAACGAGCTCTAAAGACGACGATTACCGGGTCTGATCAGGGACAGATCTCGGATCTCCAATCCTTCCAAATCGATCCCTTAGGCTTCGATTCGTTCTTGGTTGAGTTTCCCACCTCCTTAAGCTTCAAACCACCTCTAGGAATCACTCTTCTCTTGCTCGAAACAAGGCCCGAAGTTGCTCTCAAACCGAGCTCAAAACCAGCCCAACAATGGTGTTTTGACAGAGGAAGAAGATGGTGAGAAAGCTACCTTTGAGCTCAATTTTCGTCCACCTCTCCTCTATAGAATGCTCCTCCAAGGCTTCCACCTTCTTAAGCTACAAACAAGATCTAGAAACCTCCTGAAAACGGATCGAAACAAGGTCGAGATGGCCACACAAATCGGGTTCAAAGTTCAGCAAAAGTCACGAAATTCAGAGGTGAAAACAGTGAGCTTCAAGGGTTTTCTTACCAACTTTCGATCGATTTAAACTTCGAATCGGGCTTGGCTAATCTTCTCACCCTTTTAAGCTACACCTCACCTTCAAGATGCAACTTCTATCTGCTCGAACGAATGACAGAATCGTTCTTAAACGAAGCTCAAAGTTCAGCTCATAAGCTGATTTTTGGGTTTTTGACAGCAAAAGATGGTGAGGAGCTAACTTCTGGCTTCTCCCATGGCTTCGTCTATCCTTTTATAGGCAAACCACGAAGAGAACTTGCAAGACATGTATCCCATGAGGTGTCCAAGCTAGGCCTCGTAGCCCCAATGAGTCATCCAAGCTAGTTGCCAGCTGCCTCAAGTTGGCTTGCAAGTTGCTGAAATGTTTGCTGATTTTTGGCTAAGGCATGGGCCGAATTCCCACTTTGCCCTTATTTACCTTAAGTGGTAAATTTTACTTAACCCCGGGTTAAATATATTTGTACACGAACGATCATTTAACCCAAAAATACGTTAACTGTATTTTATATTGCTCAGAAAAATATTACAGAGACCAAACATTACACCGAATGTTCGTACTTCCCTGAATTTAATCCAACTCGTAATATGGGCTTAAGAAAATTCAAAATTTATCCGTACAAAAATGAGGGATATTACACTTATGGAAATGGTAACGGAAAGGAAACGAATCTAGTCCACTTTGACATCATGATGCATTGATTAAATTTTTTATCTTTGCTTTGGGGCTCTAAAATTTGTGTGTCAAGAGAAGGGAGAAGGGAAATGATTTCATCATTTTATAACCCACCCTTGCATTGGGGATACAAATACCTCCATCATAGTGCCAAGTGAAGGGGAAAATGAAACAATTTTATCATTTTGATCAATGAATAATAACACTAAATTGTACTAGATTCGTTTCCTTTCCGTTACCGTTTCCGCAATTTAAAACAAACGGGGCCTTAAAATCTAATCGTTAATGTTTCAGTGGTGGATCATCAGTACATAAATGCGAAGCAAGCAAGCTGCCATGGCAGGAGGGAGCAAGCTGGAAAAGAGGTATATTAAATTCAGTCTACTGCTAGTTCTTTGATTTACCTTATGTGAAAACGGTTTTTCTATTGTGTGTCTATGAGCACATGTTAACAAGTTAAAAAAAGAAATTTTTTCTAAAAGAGAACGTGTAAATTCTTAGCAAAAAATTAAACTAATGACTAAAAAATTATTACAAAAAATGGAGTTTTTAGAGAAAACCATGTGAAAAAAGCATGTGAAAAAAACATCAGTAATCGACTGAAAAAAATAAACAAAATAATTTCAGGCAAGTAGCCTAAACAAATTGTTGTCTGAAAACTAGTAAAATTTGAAACCATATATATAATATATATTTATTCTTATATCTCATCTTCTATATGTATACTAGAGGGGAGGCCTAAATTCTACGTGTCAACACCACGTTTAATTCGCCTATGTGTCACCAACATTCAACCATCATTCGCCATATCATCCAAACTCTTATAAAAAAATTAATGTTAAAAATTAATTCACTTTAATTAATAAATTCAATGGTTTTTTTTTCTTTATATGCTCTACTAGGTTAAAAAAAATCTTTTTTGATCGTAAGCAGTTATAAAGACATGACCAATATTATCGTTTAGATTTAGATTAATTTTTTTTTGATCGTAAGCAATTATAAAGATATGCCCAATATTATGGCTTAGATATATTAGTAAGATTACATACAAAATTACAACTTTTGACAATTAGTTACAGTTTATCATATCAAAAAATTAAAAACCATATCTCTAAAAAACATTTACATACAATTTTTGTTTAAATGTTGTAAAAGCATATATGAAAATGTGCATCATATATAATTATGTATTTCTGAAAGATATGTATAGTTTATATAGTATCTATATATTCTATCTATATCTATCTATACATATACCGAATGACAGGCCTAAATCCTACGTATCAGCACCATATTCAATTAACATGTCATCACCATCCAACCATCATCCACCACAATTTTTTTTTAAAAGAGAGCAATGGGCCAATATCTTTTTGTCTTTTTTTCTGCTAAATTCTCATATTTTTTAAAAATAACGTATCTTGATAATCTACCAAACTATATTTAAAAAAAAATTTATATATAATTCATCAGATTTGATTTATTCTTTTAAACAATTCTTTATTTTCTAAGTCTATTCTATAAATAATAATTTTCTTTATAATTTAGCTACTATTAATTATTAATACATTTTTATTTATTTATATAAAATTAATAATTGTATAATATATATTTTATAATATAACCAAACATGTGCATGACACCGGAACTATGCTAGTTTATAACTAAATAAGTGTCAGTAGTACTACTACTAATTGAATATTTACCCTAAATAATTTTCATGTGTTGTTTCTTACTGTTGTCATGCATATTTCCAACACAAACCCTTATTGTTTGTGTTTGTTTATGCTCCATAATTGACAGTTTCAATCATTAAAAGAAAAGAAATAATGAAAATAGGGAATTCTGTAATGCAAAGTTTAAGAATTAGGATTACAACTTACAACAAAGTTGTACCATCATAGTGTGGGTGGGGCCTGAAATTATATCAACATGGGACATGCATATCTTTCTTCTGCCCCCTTGGCCTTTGGGAATGTCTTGTTTTTATTTTAAAACACAACCGAATAAAAGGATATATATGTGATTCTGATTGTAAGACGGGGAGGTTTAGGTTTGGACTGGTGCAGTCTTTCAGTGGTGGGCCTTTGGGCCCACTTAGGACCTGGACCAGGCTTGTATAGCCAGCTCAATGGATGAGGGCCATGAGGCCATCTTAAGCTTTTCCGCTTACCCTTACCCTTTAAAAAAGAGGAAATTGGGCGCAAAGAGTCCCTTAAGAGAAAAAAATAGCAAGTTTAGATTCATTTTTTCCAAAATTGCAAATATAACCCCCTATTACTACACATAGGCCCAAAATGGGGTGAAAGTATTTTTCTAGGGTTTAGGGGTTTGGGTGTAGGGTTTAAAGTGTAGGGTTTAGGGGTTTTTAAAGGCTTAAGGGGTCAATGAGCTAATTTATTTAATTAGGAGTCCAAACTTGTTATTTGACCCCCCTTAAGGGGTAAAAAATCCTAAGGATCGTTTAAAAAAAGAGAAAATTGGGTCCGAAGGGCCCAATTTTCTCACGAATATGCCGCGCGGGCCCCTTTTATCTGAAATTGCAAGCATGACCCCCTTTTATCCGAAATACGCAAGCCACAAAAATAATATCTGAAAAAACCAAAAGCAAATGCAGAACATGCAATCAATGTCGACCACCGTCTGCAGCCGACGACCACCACTGCCTCCACCCTCCTTGACCGGAACTTTTCTCCGCTACCAGCGTCCTCCACACTATCCTTTTAGCCATCGCGACACAGATCTATCATTCCACACTTCTCTAGACTCGTCGTCGCCCAAATCCTCCTCCAATTTCATGTTTGGAACCCCCGTCACCTGAATCCATCGTTTGCCGCCATCGTCATTGACCCTCTTTCTCGACTAGACCTTGCACCACCTACTAAACTGAGCACCGTTATCCGAAGCCAATTGAGATGCTCCTGTTGAGGGTCGTCGATTGTGCTGGTGTGGGAAATGGGAAATTGGGGGAAATGAATTCATCAATTCTTCTACTGGGACGAGATGCCCACCAACTGGTTTGGGAACATGGAATCTTGGGGAATAAAAAATATCTTTCGTATAAAAATATGTGGTGCCAAACATTGTAATTTTGAAAAAGTATTTATTTCAAATAATGTATTTATAAATCTCTTCACCGAACAGACCCTTAATTTCTTTCTTTTTGTCACTTTTGACATTACTTCTTGCTCAGAGTTGTATACTTATATACAAAATTGAAGGCTTCATGGATTCTTGAATTAATGAAAGATACAAATTAAACTGGTACTTCACGCCGAATGGTTGTGGACATCCATTGAGCTAAATATGGCATGAGCTGGATCAGCAAGAAAGGAAATTATTCTATGTGAATGGATAATTTAATCTTGACATGAGGAAAATTTTATTTAAAGCACCCTAATAAAGTGCATGCATGTATTTCTTTTTGAGGATGCATGTGTACATATTCAAATTGTTTAAATTGTTCTAAACGTGATGTGGATTGTTTCACTTCTCCCCGTCGTTGTTGGTTATAGTTTTGACTGTCCCTATCTATATATGTCACAATTACAAACTTTTTTCTCCTATTATTCATATTTTTTTATTGTCCCCATCTTCTATTGTTCAGTTTTTAACTGTCCCTACATTTTGTTAGTGGTTTTTGTAACTATTCCCGATTCTATATTATATTTCTTCACTGTCCCCATATTGTTGTGAGATTTTCTAATTGTCCTCATATTATTTTTGTCATTTTATAACTGCCCCCGATTCTATAGTATATGTTTTTACTGTCCCCTATTATTCTAACACGCGGGACAATTGTCCCCAAAGACATTTTGGAAGTATCTTTTTAGGGACATTTGTTTAACAATATTTTCTCTTTAGGGACAGTTGAAAATTGTTTCTTTAGGAACAGTTGAAAATTGTCCCCATATGCTTCTTAAAGTGCCTCTTTAGGGACAGTTGTCCCCAAGAGCATTTTGGAAGTGTCGTTTTTTAGGGACAGTTGTTTAACAATACTTTCTCTCTAGGGACAGTTGAAAATTGTCTCTTTAGAGAGTTGAAAATTGTCCCTATATGTTTCTTGAAGTGCCTCTTTAGGGACAGTTGTTCCCAAAGGTATTTTGGAAGTGTCCTTTTTAGGGACAGTTGTTTAACAATATTTTCTATATAGGGACAGTTGGAAATTGTCTCTTTAGGGACAGTTCCCAACTGTCCTAGATGCGTTTCTGAAGTGCCTCTTTAGGGACAGTTGTCCCCAAAGGCATTTTTGAAGTGTCTTTTTAGGGACAGTTGTTTAACAATACTTTCTCTCTAGGGATAGTTGAAAATTGTCCCCATATGCTTCTTAAAGTGTCTCTTTAGGGACAGTTGTTCCCAAAGACATTTTGAAAGTGTCTTTTTTAGTGATAGTTATTTAACAATATTTTCTCTATAGAGACAGTTAGAAATTGTCTCTTTAAGAACAGTTGGAAACTGTCCACATGTGTTTCTGAAGTATAAACAGTTGGTAAATCAAGTAGATTTCAAACTAAGGCTAAAAAAGAGAAAAGGGCAAAAGATTTGACCTTTCAACTCTAAGAGTTTGACTCACTCTAGCTTGACCACAAGAAAAATTCAACTCCTACTTCCCAAGCTCACCGATAAATAAGAAAGTGTTAACATGCTGAGTAGAGTATAAAAATTGCTATTCCCACCCAAAAACAGAGCATCCATTTGTCACTTCCATTAACCCACTAAAACCATAATTGGGAATTTTATTAGAATATCTTTTTGTTAGATGAACTGGGCAGAGACACCCCACCTTGGCGGCGGAAGCGGCATCACCGGCGACGGAGATCGCCAGCCGGGAAGGAGGGTCATTCAGCTGCAGGGTCTACGCCCTTCTCCGCTGAGTGTCAACACAGAGTCTCGCAAGATCGGGAAGCCCCCGCTGCCTGCGCCGCCGTACAATCCACTGAGAGCGCCGCATCCGCGGAATTGTGAGCCGGTGATCATCTACGGTGTTTCCCCAAAAGTCCTTCACACAGAAGCCTCCGATTTCATGTCGGTGGTGCAGCGTTTGACCGGACTCTGCTCTTTACAGTAGCTAGAGTTACCGACTCTGAGATTACATTGAGAAGCCGCCTTCCATTGTCCGAGCTCAACTCAGCTCGCCGATAAGGCGTATCTGCCGTGCTGAAGGTGTTCGCCGACAAGGCCTTTTCCGCCGCCTGGGGAAGATGAGGCGTTGCGGTGGAGATGGCAGCGGAAGGAGACGGAGTGGTTCGTTGAAGAACAAAGGAGGAGATATTTTAATGACCTAGGGGGTCACGCGGCATATATTCATAATTTGGACCCTTTATTTGCTATTCAAGCCCTTTTAAGGGGTCATTTATCCTAAGCACGGTTAAAAAAACTAGGGTGCAAAGCACGGCCGTTTGTAAAAAGGTAGTTTTGTGGTTCGAATGTGTGTGTTGTAGACTATGGATTACTGGTTTTTGTTATATGTTGGTTGATATATAGTTTGATATGTGTGTAATTGTAATGTGTATTTATTTAAGATATTTTAAAGTATGATTGCACGTACAGAAATGAAGTCATTTTTCTTGGGCGCGTAAAAATGTGCCGTAAAATTTGAATTGAGGTTGGAGTTGTTTTTTTGTAAGAATGTAATTTTCCCCACCTTTGTACATTTTTTGGCATATTTTATACATGTCTATGTAATTATTTGATGTGCTTTTTTTAGTCATATTTTATCCATGCCTATGTAATATTTTGGTCATATCTTATGTATACATGTGTATATAAATATGTTGGTCATGTTGTATTTGTTGTAATTATGTGCACATATGATTAGGGGAAAAATGTATGCCTGTTTTATTAGGATGTCTTCCAGCTTCACTTTCCCACCCCTCCCTTCTCTTGTTGTCCTACTGTCAGAGTCGCCTCGGTAACACCCCCAAAACTTAACCCTTTTGAAAATGTATTACCGCCAGTGATCCCAGTGTTCCTTACCGAGATCACCAAAGGCTTTACCGTTAAAATACAATTTATGAAATACAAATGATACATAATGATCAAAGCATTCAATTCCAAAACATAACATTGTCAAGGAAACAAGAGTTACGGGATTACAACCCAATCCCGAATAGGCCAACACAGAGTTTAAACCAAAAACAACGGAAGTCTTAGAAAATACATTACAACCAACGTCATTGTCTAAAAGATCTCAACCTGATTAAAGAAATAATTAAAACGTTCAAAAACCACCGTCGACTCCATAGTCCTTCTAATCTTCTGAGCTACTTTCGATCTGATGTGCCGAATCGAACGGATGACACCAGCCAACCATGCAAGGGAAAATATTGGTTGGTTAGTCTAAATGAATAGACTAGCAAGGGTACAAAGCAGAAGGTTCAAAACAGTCGTATTAGGTTAGACTCATCGCTCCTCGAATAATAATCGATGACGATAGTCAACCATCATACTCCTACTGGAATAGACAAGAGGTATGCACAAGAGAAGATTCCGGAAGACTGAATCTTCACAGACATCGACTCGAAAGAAGACTCCAACGGAAATGAGTCTTTAAGGAAAAAAAATGACAAATCTGGAATGTTACAGAATCATACAACAATGATTTAAAAGTTGATTGAGATGCTTCGGTTCACGACCAACCTCATCGCATACAGCAAATCCAGATTGGAAAGAGAACGTACTATGATCAAAGTCGAGACGAGTTTTCCTAGCTGCACTATAATTTAGCTGCACTACTCGCCCAAGGCTTATTAATTATGTGCGTCGAGTAGCACTTAACTGATTTATGTTTCAAAAACACACACCACGTTATTAGACTTTTACATGTGTACCCCATCATTGGGACGACACATCTTAGTATACGTTTCGTCAAGAGTGACGTATACCGGAAGGTTTGTGACACCAGCTAAGTGTCCTGTCTCTACACACTTGTGAAAGAGACCGATCATGATCTTAGAATAGTACCAGATGGAGACGAGCCACCCCGATACCAGATTATAAAGAAACGACTAGATAGAGTCCGAGTAACGTTCCTATCTAACAGTGCTAACTAAACAGTTACAGCACAACAACAGTTACAGGATAAATCCACATAAAGGCCCGAAAGAAGATCACAGATAATAGCGTTGTTCTAACAGATATACAACCTATTATATGATTTTCAAAAGAGTTTATCAAAACCGTTTCCAGACAAACAGAGTATTCATTCCAAATTAATTACTCAGATAAACTACTGATAATTAATGTAAATATGGAACGAACGAGCAAGAGTGAACCGCCACTTGCCTTAATCCGCAGAATAGCCTAACGACGACAACTGGATTCCGGGCTCGACACGGGTATAGCTCCGACAGCACAACAACCTTCGAGTCGACCCATAAAAGGAACCCTAAGTTAGATCCGACATAACTACAGTACGAATCTAAAAACGATGAAAGAGAACGAAAGGAAAGACACCACGACCACAACCAACCAAGCCAAAGCCACGAAGGCATTCTGGGCACTGGCGGCGGTCCCTGTTCTTGGCGGCGGTCGCCGTGAAGAACACGGCGGTCGCCGTGAAGAACTCAGACGACAGAATGGTGAGAAAACTCACCCCAAGTCACGATCGACTCGGCCTCCTTCGACTTGTTTGGGTTCTGACCTCCAAAGGCAACCACAAGCTTCTCGAAGGGCTACTGGAACAACACCAAAGGCCACCGGCGAAAGCTTCAGAATTACGGCGAGAGGCACAAACTCCGGCGAGAGGAAGATTTGAGGATTTCAGCTTGATTTGTGCATGAATCTGATCCCAATCCTCTTCCTTTTATAGCCACAGATCATGTGGACACCGCGATGGTCTAAACGAGACGTGGCGAGGCTAAATCGGCGCCTTGTCAGACGTCTCCGGCGACCAACGGATAATGACCCCTGGGTAATCACGGCGGGCGCCGCAATTTTGCCTACGGCGGGCACACGGCGGGCGCCGTAATTACGGCGGTCGCCGTTCTTCGGGTCTTCGCACCCAGTTGGAAGGCGAGGGCACTGTTGCCTCGAGCCTTTCGCGGCGGTCTCCGCCTTACCTACGGCGGTCGCCGCTACTGTGGCGTTGTCCTTCTCAGCTATTGGATGACAACAACTTTAACCCGGGATAAAAATTATCGTACGCGAACGCGTATTAAAATCCAAGGAATGTTGTCTGTATATTATTTCACTGAGAAAAATATTACAGATACAGAGCACATTACAGAATGTCTCAAACTCTCTGTATTAAATCCGACGTACACAACGGGTACTCGGGAAAATTCCAAAATTCCCAAAATAGCCTTACAAAAATACGGGGTATCACATATCCTCCCCCTTAAAAGAAGTTTCGACCCCGAAACTTAGGTCGAAAATAACTCGGGAAAACGCCTGAGCATATCTGACTCGGTTTCCCACGTCTCCCAAGTAACTTCTTCGGTCCCTGACTTCGACCACAACACTCGTACCAACGACACGATCTTATTGCGCAAACGCTTCTCCCGACGCTCCAAAATGCGCACGGGCATCTCCTCATAAGTACCATTAGCTTGAATCTCGATGTCCTCGTAACTAAGCACATGAGACTCATTTGGCACATACTTCCTGAGCAGAGATACGTGGAACACATTATGCACTGGATGAGCCGATGGCGGCAACATCAAGCGGTACGCTAGAGATCCTACTCTATCTAGAATCTCGAATGGTCCTATGTAGCGAGGGTTAAGCTTCCCACGCTTACCAAATCTGAAAACTCCTTTGGATGGCGATACCTTGACAAAAACCTTGTCACCGACCTCGAACTCGCCAGTCCTGCGCTTCCGATCTGCGTAGGACTTCTGTCGACTCTGAGCGATCAACATCCTTTGTCTGATCAAAGCAATGTCTGAAGCCGTCCTTTCGACCAACTCTGGTCCAAGCAGAATTTTGTCGGCATTATCATCCCAACAAATCGGAGATCTGCATCTGCGGCCATACAAAGCTTCGAACGGAGCCATCTTGATTGTAGCATGCCAACTATTGTTATACGTGAACTCAATCAGACTCAAGCTGTCCTCCCAGCTAGTCGGACGATCGAGTACACAAGCTCTAAGCATATCCTCCAGGGTCTGGATGGTCCTTTCAGACTGGCCATCTATTTGAGGATGAAATGCTGTGCTGAACCTCAACTCGGTTCCCATAGCCTTATGAAGTTCCTGCCAGAACCTTGACATGAAACGGCCATCTCGGTCCGATACAATGGTCTTAGGAATGCCATGTAAGCGGACAATCTCCTTCTGGTATACTTCTGCTAACTTCTGGGTTTCCCATGTGGTCTTGATGACTATGAAATGAGCACTCTTCGTAAGCCTATCCACAATTACCCAGATAGCATCCCTCTGACTTCGAGTCTTTGGTAGCCCAGTGACGAAGTCCATGGCGATGTCCTCCCATTTCCATTCTGGCACTAGGAGAGGTAGCAACTCACCACCTGGCCTGCGGTGTTCGATCTTGACCTTCTGGCAAGTTAAACACTTTGCCACAAAGTCTGCTACGTCCCACTTCATGTTTGGCCACCAAAACTTCTTCCTGAGGTCCTTGTACATCTTGCTAGAGCCAGGATGTACAGAATAAGCAGATGAATGAGCTTCTCTCATCACCAACTGACGAAGACCTTCTGTGTTAGGCACACAGATCCGATCCTGAAACCAAAGTGATCCATCATCCTGAACCACAAAACTGGGAGCTTTCCCATCCATCACTTCACTGCTTAACTTCACCAAGATGATGTCATCGACTTGCTTTTCTTTGATCTGATCCAACAGTGTAGCCTGAATTTCCATCATACTCAGGTACCCTCTACGCTGGTCATACAAGACTTCAATATCGCATGACTCTTGGTTTAGCTTGGTCTGAGCAGTAAGTAGAGCAACTATAGTCTCATGCGTTGTCTTCCGGCTTAGTGCATCAACTACTACATTAGCCTTGCCCGGATGATACAGCAACTCCATGTCATAGTCTTTGAGCAACTCTAGCCAGCAGCGTTGTCTCATATTTAGCTCCTTCTGAGTAAATATATACTTGAGACTTTTGTGGTCAGTGAAGACTTGGCATCTTATACCGTAGAGGTAATGCCTCCAAATCTTTAGCGCAAAGACAACCGCTGCTAACTCAAGATCATGGGTCGGATAGTTTTCTTCGTAAGTCTTGAGTTGTCTAGATGCGTAAGCAATAACTCTGCCTTTCTTCATCAGTACACAACCCAAACCACACTTTGAAGCATCACTATAGACCACATAATTGTCATTCCTTTCTGGGAGTGCTAACACGGGTGCCGAGGTCAGCCGTCGCTTCAACTCCTGGAAACTGGCCTCGCACTTGTCATTCCAGACAAACTTCTTGTGGACCTTGCGGAGTAGATTGATCATAGGTAGAGCGATCTTTGAAAATCCTTCTACGAACCTTCTATAATACCCGGCAAGTCCAAGAAAACTGCGCACCTCCTTCATGTTCTGGGGCTGTGTCCATTTAGCCACCGCTTCAATCTTTTGGGGATCAACCATAACCCCATTTTTATTGATTACGTGGCCTAAGAAAGCCACTTCCTTTATCCAGAATTCACATTTAGACAATTTAGCAAAAAGCTGATGTTGTCTAAGGATTGACAAGGCAATCCGCAGATGTTCCTCGTGGACTTCTTCATTCGGAGAATAGATCAGAATGTCGTCGATGAAGACCACCACAAACTTATCCAAGTACTGGTGAAAACATCGGTTCATCAAATCCATAAAGACAGCTGGAGCATTTGTAAGCCCAAAAGGCATCACTACGAACTCGTGATGACCATATCTGGTCCTAAACGCAGTTCTAGGAATATCCTGCTCACGAATCCTGAGTTGGTGATATCCTGATCTCAAGTCGATCTTGGAGAAAACCTTTGCTCCCTGCAACTGGTCCAACAAGTCATCAATCCTAGGCAAAGGATACTTGTTCTTGATCGTCACCTTGTTCAAATCTCGGTAGTCGATACAAAGTCGGAACGATCCGTCCTTCTTTTTGACGAATAATACCGGAGCACCCCACGGCGATGCACTCGGCCTGACATAACCTTTGTCAATGAGATCTTCAAGTTGATTCTTCAACTCTTGTATCTCAGCTGGAGCCATCCGATACGGTGATTTAGAAATCGGCGCCGTACCAGGCTCAAGATCAATTGAAAACTCTACGTCACGGTTCGGGGGTAATCCAGGAATTTCTTCCGGAAAGACATCCGAAAACTCCCTAACTACAGGAATATCAAGAACCTTAGGTCCATCCTTCGCAGGCGAATCCAAGTAGCAAAGGTACCCGACACATCCTTGTCGTAGTAGCTTAAACGCAGCCATCGCATTGATCAGCTTGCCGTTATCAGCGTCATTTCGACCTTTGAACTTGCACACGAACTGGCCCCCAGATGACACCGTCACCGTTCTTGAACTGAAGTCGATCACCGCCTTGTGACGCATCATCCAATCCATACCGAGAATAATGTCGTATGGAGCCATGGCTATGCAGATTAAATCTGCCTCGAATTCCTTACCCTGAATGGTAATCGGAAAGTCGGACAAATGCTTGGTTCCCACCAAACGTTCTCCATTAGGAAGATTAACGACAAAAGGGTCGCACGAATCGTTGCACACTAAGTCTAACTTGATAACACAGCTATCCGAAATAAAGGAATGCGTAGCACCAGAATCAAACAGAATGCACACTGAAGTAGAGTGAAGGTATAGAGTACCTTGAGCAATTGGAGCGTTGCGTCCATTTGCTTCACGCATCTCGTACAAGCGTTGGCCCTGACTTCCAGAAACAGGTGGGGCCTTTCCCCTGTTCTGAGCAGTCGTCTGCACTGAAGGGCTAGGAGTCTCGACAGGCTTAAACCTAGGTTGGTTGCTCTGATGAACTGACCCTTGCTGTGACTCTACTCCCTTCTGCTTTCCCTGCTTGCAGAACTTTTGTAGATGACCATCACGTCCACACCCAAAGCACGACCTCTTATCCTTCTGACACTCATTGCTCTTGTGCCCTGTAGTACCACAGTTATAACACTGAACTGAACTCCGGGTCTGCCCTGACTACTGAGTCGATCCTCCTTGCGTCATCTCCGTCTTAGCTCGGC
Source organism: Rheum nobile (assembly GCA_027886185.1). Lineage (NCBI taxonomy): Eukaryota > Viridiplantae > Streptophyta > Magnoliopsida > Caryophyllales > Polygonaceae > Rheum > Rheum nobile. The sequence continues at coordinate 10,405,129 of WOAB01000644.1, read as the reverse complement.
CGGACTTGGCAAAGTTAGACGGTGGCGTAGGGCGCTTAAAACCACCTCCCTGGTTCTGGTTCTGCATCGACTTCTGTCGGTTGCGCCTCTTGGTCGACTCCTCAAGAGTTACCTCCAGCTTATAGGCACAATCCACATACTGCTCCAAGGTAGAGCATGTGTGGTGCACCATTAATGGCTTGATATCCGGGCTCATCCACTCGTGGAAGTATCAGATCTTTTGGGCCTCGCTGGTGATCTCGGCAGTGGCGTACTGTAAAAGGTGATTGAACTTAGACGCCAACTCGATCACTTTCAGACCATCCGTCTTTGGGTACAAAAACTCTTTATGCTTCTCCTCTCTCATAGCACGAGAAAAAAAACGATCAACCATCTTGGTCTTGAACATCGACCAAGTCAACAATGGGCTCTCAGCCAAACCTGTGTTTTCCCACCACTCGCTAGCCTCCTCCTTCAGCTGAAGAGAAGCGATATGGACCTTCTCGGCCTCAATACACTCCACGTTCCGAAACAGCCTCTCCATATGGGAGAACCAATGAGTCACTACTACTGGCTCCCCTTTTCCGTTATAGCAATCGGGCCTCATGGAAGTGATGGTCTTAAGAGCGCGACCATAGCTGTCTCTAGCCCTGACGGCATTCTCCTGAACCACAGGGTTACTGGGTTCCACAACATCAGGAACCGTTGGGTGAGTAGGCACTTCTTGCGTTTGAGGTGCACTGGGCCTCAATACGTCTGCAATTGCCTGCCTCACAATCCCGCGAATTGCGTCAACAACTGCGGCATCAAACAGCGCCAGCGCTTGGGTCTGATCTTGACCTTCACGCCTCTGCTGGATGCGAGACTCTGACTCGTGTTCATCCTGAACACCTCTTCCTACTGGCCTGGGATCTTGGCTAGTCCCAGCACCGGCTCGAATCGAGTTTCTCGTGCTTCTTGGGTTCACCATCTGTTTACCGATCCAATTCCAAGCATTCAATACATCAATATTATGCAATCTACTTATGCAATATACCAACATAAAGAAATTACTCAGAATAGATCAACTTGGCATTTTATAGATGAACCTTCAAATTGTTACACAAGCTACACATAAGTCTATCATCCGAGCGCTAGGACAACATTGCTCGAAGATATAAGTGTTTCTCAGAGTACTTGCCGCAATACTGAAATATTACACATAGTACAACTTGGAATACTAAGAAATGAAACTACTGCGATAGGCAACGCCAATCCTCCTCAAGGCGTTCTAACACGTCTTCCATAAGACTGGCTACCCGTGCATGGTCTCTTCGGGCTAGGCTCACCATCGAGCTCTGGCGTTGGGTTTTGCACCCGGCTTGACCCTGAAACACATGGTCCTATCTCAGTCATGGTAAGGTATGGGTCGTCCATGACTGGCCCTCCTATCCTAGCCCTTCTCTGAGTACTGGTGATCAGCTCATCCCATTCACGCTGCTGTTCTGCAGAGATTACCTATCTCTGGCGGAGGATCTCCTGCAGCTCGAATTCTGACCTCCTTCTTCTTGGAGTAGGGATAGGCTGAGATTCCCTATCACTTCTCCTAATACCGTACTTGGTATACAGTGCCTCCCAATCAACTTCTGACATGGGTGCGTACTCTGGCACTGGTGGCAACTCTTGCATAGGTGGTAACTCTGTACTGGGGTGAATAAATTGTATCCCCGTTTCCTGACTATCCACCAGCAAGTGCCTCAAGTCATCGGACTCCTGGTTTTGTCCGCTGAGGTCCATCTCGGTATCCTCCTCGGGATCATCTTCGATGGGGTCCTCTTCCTCTTCGGGGTCATCCTCTATAGGGTCCTCTTCTTCATCTTCCTCCTCGCTCCCTTCAATAATCATATCCATCAGGTAATCGTCATGGTAGTACCCTCTCGCGTACCTCGACGATTCATCTCCTTGCATTGCTTCCTCCCTTGGTGGCTCCACTGGTGCTGTCACAGGAACTACAGCATTCCTTGACACTAGGACTACCGACTCAGGAAGCACATGCTTGATCTTTTCAGATGGGCTGCTCGGGCCTCCAACCTCGAAGCATCTCTGGGGTATAGGGAAGTCTAGCCTCTCGGTAGATGGTGAATCCATATTGGCATCTTCCGACCCCTTCTTCAGAGATATACATACACCCATCTCCTATAGGATAACGATGAAGAAATTAGTCTTTTTAGACATAGAAGTAAGCTTACTATATCAGACTATCCAGAAGACATGACTATGAACGGTGTTTTTAAATTCTTTTTACTTTGAAAATTCAGAGACCTTTTTAAAGCATTTTCGAAACGGATAAATGATATAAAAATCCCAAACCCGTTTTAAAACCTTTGGCTCTGATACCACAACTGTAACACCCCCAAAACTTAACCCTTTTGAAAAGGTATTACCGCCAGTGATCCCAGTGTTCCTTATCGAGATCACCCAAGGCTTTACCGTTAAAATACAATTTATGAAATACAAATGATACATAATGATCAAAGCATTCAATTCCAAAACATAACATTGTCAAGGAAACAAGAGTTACGGGATTACAACCCAATCCCGAATAGGCCAACACAGAGTTTAAACCAAAAACAGCGGAAGTCTTAGAAAGTACATTACAACCAACGTCATTGTCCAAAAGATCTCAACCTGATTAAAGAAATAATTAAACGTTCAAAAACCACCACCGACTCCATAGTCCTTCTAATCTTCTGAGCTACTTTCGATCTGATGTGCCGAATCGAACAGATGATACCAGCCAACCATGCAAGGGAAAATATTGGTTGGTTAGTCTAAATGAATAGACTAGCAAGGGTACAAAGCAGAAGGTTCAAAGGAGTCGTATTAGGTTAGACTCATCGCTCCTCGAATAATAATCGATGACGATAGTCAACCATCATACTCCTACTGGAATAGACAAGAGGTATGCACAAGAGAAGATTCCGGAAGACTGAATCTTCACAGACATCGACTCGAAAGAAGACTCCAACGGAAATGAGTCTTTAAGGAAAAAAAATGACAAATATGGAATGTTACAGAATCATACAACAATGATTTAAAAGTTGACTGAGATGCTTCGGTTCACGACCAACCTCATCGCATACAGCGAATCCAGATTGGAAAGAGAACGTACTATGATCAAAGTCGAGACGAGTTTTCCTAGCTGCACTATAACTTAGCTGCACTACTCGCCCAAGGCTTATTAATTATGTGCGTCGAGTAGCACTTAACTGATTTATGTTTCAAAAACACACACCACGTTATTAGACTTTTACATGTGTACCCCATCATTGGGACGACACATCTTAGTATACGTTTCGTCGAGAGTGACGTACACCGAAAGGTTTGTGACACCAGCTAAGTGTCCTGTCTCTATACACTTGTGAAAGAGACCGATCATGATCTTAGAATAGTACCAGATGGAGACGAGCCACCCCGATACCAGATTATAAAGAAACGACTGGACATAGTCCGAGTAACGTTCCTATCTAACAGTGCTAACTAAACAGTTACAGTACAACAACAGTTACAAGATAAATCCACATAAAGGCCAAAAAGGCAATCACAGATAATAGCGTTGTTCTAACAGATATACAACCTATTATATGATTTTCAAAAGAGTTTATCAAAACCGTTTCCAGACAAACAGAGTATTCATTCCAAATTAATTACTCAGATAAACTACTGATAATTAATGTAAATATGGAACGAACGAGCAAGAGCGAACCGCCACTTGCCTTAATCCGCAGAATAGCCTAACGACGACAACTGGATTCCGGGCTCGACACGGGTATAGCTCCGACAGCACAACAACCTTCGAGTTGACCCATAAAAGGAACCCTAAGTTAGATCCGACATAACTACAGTACGAATCTAAAAACGATGAAAGAGAACGAAAGGAAAGACGCCACGACCACAACCAACCAAGCCAAAGCCACGAAGGCATTCTGGGCACTGGCGGTGGTCGCTGTTCTTGGCGGCGGTCGCCGCAATTCATCATGGCGGGCGCCGTGAAGAACACGACGGTCGCCGTGAAGAACTCAGACGACAGAATGGCGAGAAAACTCACCCCAAGTCACGATCGACTCGGCCTCCTTCGACTTGTTTGGGTTCTGACCTCCAAAGGCAACCACAAGCTTCTCGAAGGGCTACTAGAACAACACCAAAGGCCACCGGCGAAAGCTTCAGAATTCCGGCAAGAGGCACAAACTCCGGCGAGAGGAAGATTTGAGGATTTCAGCTTGATTTGTGCATGAATCTTATCCCAATCCTCTTCCTTTTATAGCCACAGATCATGTGGACACTGCGATGGTCTAAACGAGACGTGGCGAGGCTAAATCGACGCCTTGTCAGACGTCTCCGGCGACCAACAGATAATGACCCCTGGGTAATCACGGCGGGCACCGCAATTTTGCCTACGGCGGGCACGCGGCGGGCGCCGTAATTACGGCGGTCGCCATTCTTCGGGTCTTCGCGCCCAGCTGGAAGGCGAGGGCACTGTTGCCTCGAGCCTTTCGCAGCGGTCGCCGCCTTACCTACGGCGGTCGCCGCCACTGTGGCGTTGTCCTTCTCAGCTATTGGATGACAACAACTTTAACCCGGGATAAAAATTATCGTACGCGAACGCGTATTAAAATCCAAGGCATGTTGTCTGTATATTATTTCACTGAGAAAAATATTACAGATATAGAGCACATTACAGAATGTCTCAAACTCTCTGTATTAAATCCAACGTATACAACGGGTACTCGGGAAAATTCCAAAATTTCCAAAATAGCCTTACAAAAATACGGGGTATCACAGCCTCGCTCTCCGCTCCACACCTTCACTTTCCCCTTTCTCACCTTTCTCCAGTCGCTCTTTTCTCTTGCCCTAGATCTGGCTTCCCTGATCCACCGACCATTGTAGCCGATGCAGCACAACACCGACTCCCCCAGTATTTCGATTTGCCTCCCCTCCTAAGTTTGGGAAGCAATACCTTGAGAAGATGCAGCCAATGAGGCGGTGGTCGATTGCGAAGGCCGGGATATTGTTGCAAACAGTATTTCATATGATGATATTGCTTCAGTTTTCCCCCTAAAATTCGGCCATTGAAGATAGGCATGCGATTAGTAAGCTGGATTCCATGTGTTAAAGTTTGTCAATTCTAGGTCATGTACTTTTGAATTTGTGTTTGTTGGGCATGAGCTTGCCAATAGGACGCAAATGACATCATTAATCCTTCAGTTTGCGTTTAAATTGTTCTGCGTTGAGTTAAGTACAATATTTAGTGTTAATGTCCTCATGTAAAAGATATCCTTGTTCCTAATGAGGCAATTTTGCGGTGACCAGGTGTTTTCCAAAAACTGAAGCTCTTGCTGAGGTTGTTTACGAATAGGGTTTCCGGCAAATTTGTAGTCTAGTTCCTTTGAGCCACCTGATGAGGCTTTTGGATGCTATCTCTCTGCATTTGTTGGTCCAATCATGACTCCTCTCTACTTGGCTTCTTCAGAACATGCTGTCTGCACTGGCAATCCTATTTCAGTTCAAGCTGGTGCAAAGATGGAATGGAGCTATTAAAAAGGTTTGTAACCGATGAAAAATGTTATTACCTCTAGCGTATACGTGTTTCTACATATCAGTCCAAATTTGCTGTAGTTTTGGGAAACCTATGTTGTTTTACTAACCATGAACAAAGTATTAGCTGTATAATGTTGGTGTGTAGGGTTAGGATTTGTCTGTGAAAGGTTATGCTGTTGTCATAGCAAGCAAGTAAAGGTGAATGAAATTGTTTTGAACTATGCCCATGGAAGGGGGACTAATTATTTATTTGATAATCAGAGTAATTTGTTATGTCCTAGTGTATGTTCAATGTTTCTTTGTGTGTATCCATGAATTGCATTCTGTATAAACTGACGGACATGCGTTAACTCTGTTCTCTTGTGCTTATAAGTTGCTCTCCTTCCTGTTTAATTTCCCCCTAGTTACTCTTATTCATGCTGTGCAATAAATATTTTGCATTAGTTTATTGTACGTGTTTTGGTGCATGTGTATTGTGTACTTTTACTGTTTCATGGCAGAGAGTAATAATGGAGGTGTCTAATTCCAATGTGTTGACTGCTTGGAATCTGTGCATGTTGAGGCTTGTTTCTCACCATAAAAGGCTCTTATACCCTGAATGTCTCCCACTTTGTTTTTCCCTTGTTGTGCTCTACATCGGTTCGTTTGTTTCTCTAGGCAAGGCTTCTCGTTGAACGGGTAAGTTGTTCATTTTTCCCGTTTTGCTGCAACTAAGGTGTTTGTTCTTGATTTCATGATGTCTTTTTCCCGTTGGTTCTTCATTGATATTTCCATTTTCTTATCTTATCTTCTGTTTAACCGGTCTTGATTTAGGTGTCGATCTTTATATTAATATTCAGGTAGATGGCATGGCACCAAAGTACATCCCCACAACCGAGGTTTACCGAGGGTTATGGGAAGTTGTGAAAAGAGCAAGAGAGGCTCAGCTCCCGGGGGGAGGTATGCATCCGCTTGCCTTCAAATGACTTCCTTCAGAGTTGCAAATGATGTTGAAACACCCCTGATGTGGTCAATGATGATGTGCCTCATTTATTCTGTCGTTGTTGTAGGAAGGAAGATGGGCGATGATATGTGGTGGCATTTTGTGCATGAGGTGGCTGCGGGGGACCAAAAGTTGGACCGACTCAAGACGGAAACAAATAGGTTGATGCAACAAGTTGGCTCAATGGACCCCTCTACCATTGAGAATCATGCGCAGCTACGGGAGAAGCAAGTTGAGCTTAGAGAGGTGATCTTGTTATGTGGTTTAGCTTAATATGCTTGGTGCCTAGCTTACTGTTCTTTAGGTTTTGCAGATTGAACTGCAGGTGCAACGTAATGAGTTAATGATGGTGGCGGAGGTTGAGCATGCAAAATTTTTGAAGGGAAGATTGATGGCTTTCTACTTGGACTGATTTTATGGCCTGCTAAAGCCGAGTGTTTAGGTCATTTCTTTAAGGGTTTATTGTGTCATGCACTTTGTAACATATATTTTTAAACCAAAGCTATGTTTATGCGCTCATATTTTGGGTTCTACCCGTTGTATGAAGGGGTGTAATGGTGACTTTATTGTGGTTTGGCAGCTAAGGATGTATTTCATCTATTATTGTCTATTCGGATCGGTTTTTCCATCTATTATTGGCTATTCACCTATTATTGGCAATTAAGAAGGAACATCCCTATTGTGTTGAATGATGATGTAGTACAAATAGTTTATCCGAAGCGAAGAAGGGTCCTCTCAGGAACTAAAGGACTTGAGCAAGGTCGAATAGCTGTGATGTAGCTTGGTAAATAATCCTACGAAGCTATCAAAGACTAAGGTATGCTCATGAATTCTTAAACGTTGTAGCCATAAAGTTTTCTGTAAATTTCCAGTGAATCCTTTACTTTCCCTATTTTTGTATTTTTTTTAATTCCGTAATATTCTCCCTTGGCTTCTTGGGCGTAAAAGCTTACTCTTTTGGCGCCTGCTGGATGAAACCTTCGCTGATTCATTCTCGCTCATATGCTCCAGTGTATGTTCCGGACTGCATATAGCATTGTTTCCAAATGGATCTATGTTGTCTATAGTTTAGTTGGCACATAGGTCGAATCTGCAAAGATTTGAGCTAAGCATTGCATCTAGCATGTGGAGAGTGGAGATCATCATTTTAGGTCAATATAATATTCATTCATGTACTCTTTATCTGTAATAACGTCCATTTTAATACATGTATGCATCACCTTAAAGGGGAAACTGGATATGGTAGAGGATCAGAAATGAGGTAATTTTATGACGAACTCCTGTTGGAAGCTGAGATATGACTTTTGGTAGCATGCTTGAAGCGAACCTGTATTTGTGATTCCTTGTTGGTTTTTGCTCTATGCTTGAGTGTTCAAAGTTGCATTACTTGCCTGATGTGATGTGTTTATCGTAATACCATTACAGGAAATGTGTGAGCATGTGTCAATTAGAAAAGAAGCGTACGGGATAATATTTGATATAGAGTAAAAATCAGTATGTGTAATGTATGTAGTGAATGAGTAGTGTTTTTTTTTGCTTACCTATGATGTTAAGTTGTTGAAAGCCTCCTTGAACACCATTTTTTTTGTGCGGTTCTTTGGCTGGTTTACTTCATGCACCATCAGGATCTTCAGTCCGTGTGGGCCTGTGACACGTGAAATACCAACATACATTTGCCCGTAGTGAAAGCGGGTTTGGGAAGCTATAATAATAATTAGTATGATGACTCTGGTTCTACTTAAATGAGGAAAGGGAATACCTTGTTTGGACAGCTGAAGTGCATATATAGAGCACTCACTAACTCAGTCTTAAACCACACAAAGAAAGTCTTCACTACTTATAGTATTTTTCAACTCTAACGACACAATAATTTTTTTGGGTTTGTGTAGTTAATTGGTGTGGGTAAAAATGGGTGTGCCTTAAATGTGTCTCAGCTTGCAAATGGAAGTGAAAGTGCAGCGAAGTTGCTTATTTTTTTTAAATGTTTAGTGAAAACAATATGGATTTACTATACCTGGCTGTGATAAAAGTTTAAACTTTAGAAAGATGCTTCTTTAACCTCTCTTGCCACTGAAGAGGAAGAAATTCGAGCCATAGAAAGATGCTTCCTGGGATTGACGTTGATCAGGTGAATGAAAGATTTTTTTTCTACATAAGCTCTATTTCCAGTTGTTGTATATTTCAGGATTCACAGGTTTCAGATGAATGTTCTGACTTTTCATTCTTGCCTGCTATTTATAACCTAACTTCTATACATCTTGAGGCGGTCCTTTGATACTTGCATGTGTTATTTATTGATTATTACTATGTTTGTGCGAAGTTTTGAACTGGTGCTCTAAGCTTGTTGTTTCAGTAAAATGCTTCAAGAGTTTTGATATAGTTTGCTTCTTCCACTTTCATCCTATTATTGTAGGCGTTTAAAAATTACATTCTTTTTGTTATTATCTGAACTTTTAATTCATTTTGATAAAAAAAATTAATAAGATATTTCATTCAAATAAATGAGGACTTTACAAACAAGACAATTTTGTGTGTAGGGATAATAGTTGGGATTGGGATGGTTATATGTTACTTTTTGTTTAAAATTGGACTCCCCATGGTATTCCTCTCTATTATTGCATTAGGATTTTGTGCTATTTGTGCAACATTTTGTTCTGAGGAGACAATGGAAGCATATCTATCATTCCACGCATTTCTAATTTTCTTCCTTCCTTTAGGTTTTATTAACCTTAGTGGTGAGTCTGTATGTAATCTCTAGGATGAAATGAACGGGAAAAGTTAATTTTTATGTGTTATTATCTATGGTTTTCTTAATGGTTTGCTTTGGTTCTCGTTTCTCTAGGTTATCCAAATAGCGTCATACTACAAAATTCCTCTGCAACATGTGCATGTGGTAAATCATATTCTGAATTTTGCCTTGATTTTTTTTTTGTTTAGTGTATTAAACATCCAGCCTTGTGTGTCTAACTATCTATGCATGTTATTGGTCTTCGGATGCAGATATATGTTGATATGGACCTTCCATTTGCAAAACTGAGGCTTTTACCCAAAGGTGGACATCGCGGACAAAATGGGTACATAAATCTTAAAATTGTTAGTTTCTTATCTCATTAGTATCTTGGGAAAATTTACTTTTAGAACTACATCCATCTGAAAGGGATCTTATGCATGCTTCTTGTTGCCCCCGTAAGAGGCTCTTATCTAGAGTATTGCTGACCCAGGACATGAAGATTAGAAATAAGGTAATTATATGACAAACGTCTGTTGAAATCTGAGACATGAGTTTTGTTAGCAGGATTGAAGCGAACATGTATTTGTGATTCCTTGTTGGTTCTTTCTCTATCCTTGATTGTTTGAAACTGCATTGTTTGCCTGGTGTGAGTTGTTTATTGTAATAGAAACACATGAAATGTGTTAGCATGTAGTATTCCAAAAAGAAGTGTAAGGGATAATATTTGAAACAGAGAAAATAACACTATGTGTAATGTATGTAGGTGTTATTAGGATAAGCTTGCCTGTGATGTTTAGTTGTTGAAAGCCTCCTTGAACACAATGTTTTTTGTGCGGTTGTTTGGTTGGTTTCCTTCATGCACCATCAGTATCTTCAGTCCTTGTGGGTCTGTGACACGTGAAATACTAACATACAGTTGCCTGTGACAGAAAACGGGCTTGGGAAGATATATACCCACATGCTTTAAAGACTGGCCTTGACTCTTGTTGATAGTCATCACAAAGCATTGTCTAATGGGGAATTGCATGCGTTTCATAACAAATGGCCATTTTGTCTTTGTTGAACTTAGTGTAATTCTTGGAATAAGCACCTTTCTGCCCATGTTTGTGCCTGTTATAATTTCAGCCTCGATGACCCATTCACCTAGATGTGTAATTATGAGTCGCGTGCCGTTGCATAACCCCTGGGTAGGGTTGACATTTCGCATGAGCATGACTGATAAACCTTCTTTTAGGTTGAGGATGTGCGGAGGCATGCCTGTTATGAAATTGTACATAAGTCCACATTGTGTAAGGGGTAGGTGTTGTGTTTTAGTATGGAGTGTGTATTTGTAAATGTAGTTGTACCTGAGAAATTAAGTTTGTTGAGGAATTCAACGGGGTACATATGCTTTTGCTCTGCGATATATGTTGAAGCCATACAGATTTCGTCAGAGCTCTTGTACGTTTGCACTGATCCTTGCAATGTGTTGAACATATGCTCGTTTATCTTGTTTGCATCTTCATTTAGTGGTGTGAGAATAGCCTTTTCCTGGAGGTAGACTGCATTTTTTTTTGGTTTGGGGCGAAATCAGTGAACACTTCATCGATGATTTGTGCAATCAGGTTATTTCCTGGGGCAATGATGAATTGTTGGGGAATGTCAATCCATGTTGTTGCTCTGCATTAAGACTGCAGTTGCTCTGTTGGGGCCTTTGCTGATGTACTTGAAGAGGTATTTTATTGCTCTAGAACGATTACACCATTCGACATTGATGTGTGCCTGATATTTTAACAAAAATACCTGTTGTATGGCACCACATATCGGTTATCAAGCTTTGTCTTTCCCTTTTTCACAAATACCCCATTTTGTCTGCGCCGGTAGACCGGATAACCATCTTCATCAAGTGTAGTGTATGCATAGAATGGCTTTGGAAAATGTTTCTTGCATACACCGTTACTCATGCATAGTGTGTTTTTGTTTCCCTCACCACATGGCCCATGCAACATATGTTCAATTACAACTTTATGTGCTTCTGGATCTCTTTCCTTGCTAGGGATTTCAGCTGAAATGACTTCATCAATGTCCCTTGCTGTCTTTGCCTGCATTTCTTCTTGTAGCCAAATTAGAATATGTGCATGTGGGAGGCCCCTTTTTTGGAATTCAATTGTGTAGACATTTGCGTACCATTTTAGGAACAATGGATAAGTACCGCAAAACGCGAAAAGCAGTCTTAAATATTGTCCTCTGCTATTAATGTTTTGTGTATGAATATAACATGTTCATATAAGATGGCCCTTCTCTAGGATTCAATTTTGTATACAGCTACGGGCTTCAAAGCATGATTAGATTAGCAATATGAACTTAGGGAAAAATAGCGTAAAATATTTATGCATTGTAACATTGGAATGTTTATGTAAAGGAGACGATACCGACATTTGTTGGCTTGAAAATGTATTTTTTTGTTAATGTCTTGCATCAGTTGCGCTAACTTCCGCTTGAAAAGACGCGTCATGATTTCCGGTCTGTCAGCCCCTTGTTGTCCTTCTAATTCCTTTAACATTTCTTCTACCTCTGGCTATTTTGGATTAGTTGTGAATGTGATATAGACGCTAGGGTTCCCATATGTCATGCATAATGCCATCGCATCTTGATAGTTGTGGACCATGTACCTTGGGCTGCCGATGAACGTTGTTGGGATAACTATTTGTTTACCAATAGATCTTGCTTCAGTGTCTCCTTTCAATACCGCATCACAAATATTATTATACAAATCAGCCCGTAGCTGTTTCTGGTTGAATTTGATCCAACGTAGGCGTTGTTCTTCCATTGCGGTATATGCGTCCATCAGATATTGGTGGTACAACCTCCCTCCGCGTAAGAGTGTCGTCCCTTCATCAATCCGTTGTTGTATTCTATAAGAATAGAACTCCCTCATTGTAGCACGTCCCCTTTGAGTTTTCCTCCTGCCGCTATTTGAATAATATGGAATGTCTTCATGGAAGCCATCTTCACCATGGGGAAATAGTAGTGGATACTGTAGAGCCATGTAAAGGGGATGCAATTCAGATATCCTTTATGGGACTCTTGATTTGCTTTGTATGTAAACATCTCTTAGGGCGGTACTCTGACCAAAGTCTCCCACAATCAGTGCTGCCACTTCTGAAATTGTAGGCGGGTTGTATTGCCTTTCACTTGGATTCCTCTCACCAATGAGTTTGAGTTTGAACTCCATAGAGTCATTCAATCTTGCCCAATCTCTCGCCATTGTAAATGCCTTGGCTACACTGCTAGTTGAATGCAACATCTTCATCAAATCCAGCACAACTGCTTGGTCAAGGTCCTTACTGGTCAGATTCATGCACCACATCCTGTTGCGAAGTTCGTTTCCGGTATCGGAGAAGTATAGTTAAGCATACCTGCTTCCAATATTAAAGGAGATGCAAATAATCATTATGCATCTGCTACGCACGGGTTAATTTTTACATCATATTTTAGGATTTTTTTAATAGCTGTTTTAGATTCTTTAAAATGATGTTTAAAATAAAGCATTTCTAAAATCAAAGGAGAAGTATAAAACCCGTAAATATACATGGATAAATTAAATGCATTTGTATAGAGAGAGTTGTCTAACTGATAAGTTAACTTATAGCTCCAATTATGATAGTGGACTTCAATTTAATTACCTGTGTGGGTCTCCCTCTTCGGGCATAAGTGATCCTAGTCTATGGTAGTTTTGGCCCAAAATTCTGAACGTGTACGACCCGCGTGACTGGTTGATTTTCTCATCAATTCGGGCGCCGAACGATGTGAATGAAAATATGCTATTGTAGATCCGGATTTTCCGCCTAAAGTCATCACATGTATGTTCTTTTGATATCCGCAGTACTACATTGTTAGTGTAGGTAGGCTCATAATTTTCTTTCCGTTAATTTACAGTGGAGGATACATGAGAAGGGCATGTTGTTAAATGCAGGGCTCGTTTCAAAGCTAAAGCAGACTCTATCAGAAGTGGCGGAAAGACCAGCAATACAAATTTTATAGGCAACAAAAATAGCGTTCAACCTCCTCTTTCTTGCAATGATGTTGTCTATTCTATTCTGGTCATCAGGCATCTATAGAGGAAGTAACTCAGGGTGGCCAGAGGTCACCAACTGATGAGGGTGCATATCTTGAGTCAAATTATGTGGCTACAAATGGTATTGTAGCTTTCTATGTGATTTATTAACCTTCTGGCCTTACTGTTATGCGTAGCTTATTCTCAGACTTAATTAACTAATTTCTACAGAAGGTTCAGCCCTGATATTTCCCTAACATTTTTTCAGGGGGTTTAGAATGCCAACTTCATTTTAGGATTCTATTTCTCCATTTTAAAACTTGCTTCCTACTTATAGTGGCTTGAATATATTTTCCTACTTTATATGACATCTGTGATGCTTCATTTTAAAACAATTGCAATTATGTTATATCTTTGAGTCCTTTACTATTGCATATGTCTCAATCTGGTAAAGTGTTTATGTTAAAGGACTAATGCTATGACTAATGGGAGAACTTCATGGATGTACATCTACTACATATATGAAATTATTGTCTTACATTAATCTCTTGGAGATGACTAATCAAACTAGATAAATTTAACTCTTGTTATAGATTCCGAAGCATGAAGTGGAGCCTGATATGCTAGTTTCTTCCTAGGCAGCCAAAATCTTTCTCACATGGTGTTTCAGCCCCACAAAATGAATGCTCGTTTGTTTGTTCACCATAAAGTTTTGGTGATATTTAGCTAAAGTTTTTGATGACCTTACTCACATGGTGTCTTCCGATATAATACAACACTTTGCATAAAACCACTCCTTGTCAGCAAATTTGTGTTTAGCAATTCAAACCGTAGACTCAAGAATGAGTGAACTAACCAATTTCTATATGTGTTGCAGGCAGTGATTTATGACCATGCGTCAGTTGCAGTTCTGCATCGACATTTAGTAAGCCTCATGTTGCCACTGGTTAGTGTAATTTTTAAGCATGCGTGTTGTTGATGGTGGGCGTAATACATGATTAGCATGTGTGATTCGTACTTGATTTGTGAAATTTGATGGTATAATTCATGGCCAACAGTAATCAATCCAGATAACCATCAAACGTGCACTGAAGGCTAGTTTATGTGGGTCTTATTTCAGTAGGATAGAATTAACAATAACATTATTCCTCAAAAGCTGAAAAGCTACAATATTGCAAAGGGGAGGAATTGTAAAAGAGGGATCTAATATTGTCTCCCAGATTCCCTAGGTAACCCACAATAAGGACCAAGAATTGCTTTTAGTCCTCGTCATCGATGACAAATAGCCTCCTTTTGGGGGGGTTCGAGCTTCCAGAACTTGTTGTAATGTCGTCCTCAAGCCTGCAAAGCATCATGAAACGGAACATGTTAGGAAATGACAAAAGTAACAACATAGATCTAAATGCAGGTGTCTCTACTCACATGTCATTGATTTGGGATGTTTCGTGCTCAGTCGTATTGTGGGCTGCATGCAGATCACCCCATTCCTCCCGCCCATCTGAGAAGGAGTGCAGTATTCTTTTTTTTGGGTCGGGACATGATTTCGCCGCTTAGGTTAACACCACTTAACCTGCACATCATTTCAATAAAGGCCATTTCTAACCTGGGCTTATATTTAATCATATATGTTTAAAAAAATAGTTTTCCTTACATGTCATTCACTTTCGACGATTCTTGCTCAACTGGTTTCTTCTCTACATGCAGCGCAACAACTTCATTGTGGGATTCATTGGTAACAACAGAAGCACAAGCAGCATCCTACACATGATATGTTGCCCGTATGTGATGTTCAACTAAGGACAATTAAAGGCATGATAAATTACAAGGAGGCAAGTAGGTTATGATTGTTGTTTTTAAATATACTTTTCCAGTTGGTAAGCTACTAACTATCTTGTTTGCAGTAAAGCTTTCATGATCTCCATGATTAAAGTACGTATGGGTCTTCAACTCCAGAACGTGATACGTATTTGTCAGAGACTGTATTTCCTGGGGGAGGACGCTTTGATCTGCATCATCCTACGCAAAAGACCCACCGAGGGAGTAAAGAGTTAATTGTAAGTATAGCCTTTCAATTATGATTTTTGAATGTGTCTGAAATACGTACCGCAACTTCTTCTAACAGCTTGCTTGCCCTCTTTTGGATTAGGGTCTCTGCTATCTCATCGAAAATAGTGATAGCCATTGAGGTCGACTCGTCGAAAATATCCAAGTGTAGCCAGTACCTGTGCATAATGTGCCATGGTAACTAAGCATTGATCTGTATATGTAGGTGTAGTACTGGTTGAAGATATTTGAAACAAATTACCTTGTTTGGGGAATTCACAAATCTTCGATCATGACTCACACCAGAACTGGTCACGAACCTTACTAACTCCTTTTTTGCAATTGCCCATGGCACATGAAAAATAATACCAGCCATATTTTGTCCAAACATTCTCAATCTTAACTTTGTAGTGAAAGGCTATAGATTTCTGTCAACACAAAAAGGTGAGCCGGTAAATGTGCAACAACTATGCATTAAATAAGTATTAGGAGGAATTGTGTAAAGCTCGCCTTCTGATTGTCTTCTTTTTGCTCCCTCCCCAGGTGCAACAATTGTAGGAGTGTTCCCTCTTTTGGGATTTGGGGCCCGAGTGGATGCGCAATAGCAGGAAGGTCTGCGTTGCTGGATTGAGAAATGTAGTAAGTAAGTGTTATGAAGCCACATTATGGTAAGTTTAAGTACCAAACGATGTACATTAACAATGTCTTGAATGATTGTATATCAGAGATTTCTTCCCCATCATGTATCGAGGTTGCCGAAGTGCTTGATAAGTATATATCTCCTATACATGCATGAATGGAATGAGATGGGAAAACCAATACACAAATAGGAAAATGTTTCAGCACGCTATAGTAAATGCGTAAAAATAATCATTCTAATTTTTATTTGTATTTTTAGGTTACCAATAAGTTGTGTAGCCCTGTATGCTGTACTACAACGAAATATGGAATTCATTTTCTGTTGGTGTCAGATTTTTTATTCGATTTTCTGTATGAGTGCCTGATTCTGTTCGCTATGGCAATAATTGAAGGAGTAATAAACATTGCAATTGTTTCATATGTTATTATTAATCTTATAAATCTATAAATATATGATTATATGAGAATTCTAATGTCATATTGTGTAATAATAATCATGTTTTATTTCCTTCTAATCTCATAAAGATTTTACTAATCTTAAAACAATACACAAATAAGTAAACATGCAGCGGGCTATATTATATGAGAACTCTCATATCATATTGTGTAATCATAATCATGTTTTACTTCCTTTTAATCTTATAAAGCTTCTACTAATCTTATTATATGAAGCTGCAAATATCTTATTATATGAGAACTCTAATGCGATATCCTGCTACTAATCTTATAAAGCTGCTTCTAATCATGCTTTATTTCCTTCTTTTCTTATGGTTTATTTTGGAATATCATATATTCAGCTGCGTATGTATACGGATCTGGGAGAATTATTCAAATGAAGGTTGGTAAGCTCTTCTATTAGCATTCAAGGTCAGTAAGCAAAGCTCTTCTATTAGCATTCAAATGAAAAAAAGCTAGCAAATCCCTTCTATTAGCATTCAAGGTGTTCATTTTTTATTTCAGTGGACAATCTTTCCTACCCGCTATGTTGATATTTACCCGTAATAACAGTTCAAAGTAATATAATTTGTACCTTTCCACTCTTTGATGTGCATACCGGGCAGGATGAGAACGTAGTTAGATTGCGCTTTAGCATTTCTCTGAACAAACTCATCGCACAGGCTGCCCCACAGTGTCACCCGGATCTGTCTGCCTCTGCCAAGGTAATTCGTCAATGTTTATTTATGAAGAATACTACCAATAACGAAGCATCATGGTTCAATTATTCCAGTAATCCTTTTATTCAATATCAAAATACACTATTACATTACAAACGAACACAATTAAATTACAAAGTAGCCCAAAATATTTACACGGACGACACTCTGCCAAGTCTAAGTGATGGACGGCCTAGTAGCTGCAAACCCATCCCAATTTATTTGCCTAAAAGCCGGCATACAGAACAGCCTAGAGCCATATACGTAAGGAACATATTTGTATCAAATGGGGAAAACAGAATTGAAGGGAACCTTTCATTTGGAACATGGATATCAAGCAATTGAGAATTATTTCTAGTGGGGTTGATCTGGCCAATTCGGCTCACAATTCCTATCACATCTGCACAGTATTGAATCAAGGAGTTAGTATGAAGACCTCACTTTGTCAGGTTCCAATATTTCAGGATTATGAAGAATGCCATACCGAGTAGGAACCTAGACCCATTCGGATCAATATCTTCAAAGGGTGTTAGTTGAAAGGGGTATCGCTGAAACAATGAAGCATCACATTCTAGGTTCTTTACAACGGTATTGCCTTCCAGTTGGATGCAATGTTTGTCACCGTTTCGCACGCGAAATCTGTCTTTGTTTGGCTTAACGGTAAACCCTTTAATAATGCAGCAATTACCTTCTTCTAGCTTTGTGTTAAAACGATGTGCAATCCCACTCCATGCAGTACAGTGTATAGCCCCACCCTATTGTAGAGACAAAAACATTAGAAGTTGGACAACAAAAAATAGTATACAAAATAATTCAGTAGGAAATAGGTAATTGATAACGAAAAGTATAATACATGCTCATCCGAGATGATATAGTCGGTGTTGATTGGTTTGCCCTTCAAGTCTGTTGACTCCCACTTACGACAGTCCATTACTCTTACTATGCAGACCATTCCAAAACTCAACTTATCGAGAGCAACGTAGGAGTCGTCTGGGTGTGCCACGACTATAACAGATCCCTTCTTGTTGGGCGGGGTTGTGGGTCCGATAATGGCACTGACACCTTTCCCTTTCGTTGATGCATCAGGACGAACAACACCCGAAGCCTTGCTCTGGGATTCCTTGGAAGAAGACATGGGGTATGACATGAGAGGTAATGGAAGTGAAGGTCGCTGTAGATGTCACCAACACTATTTAAAGGCCTGATTTTCACACGTTAGTCACTGTGCAAGTGAAAGGACAACCTCATAAATTCGATAATTATCATAAGTGCAGGTTTTTGACACCCTCTTCATGTTGGTGTAGATGAAAGGGCTGGCCTCTTCATGGCCTCTCATAACCGCAGGAATTGCCAACGTCCTTGGAGTACGTTGATGGAGGTTTACTAGCTATTTAACCTACTTGTGGATGTGTAACACCACCAGCCTTTGGCCCATTATGCACTCTAGCAACCCCTTTAGGCCCATTTAAGCATGAAGCTGCTTTAGTTTTTGTATTTTAGGGTTTAAAAGTTAACATTGAATGACAAGAAAGTCAACTTTTAAATATATATAGATTGTGAATACTAGAAGTGTATCTATTATAAATGCACATTTTAGAAAATATAAGTATATATCAAATGTTTACATTTAGTATGTAAATATGCATATAATATATAAATTTTCGTGTTTAGAATGTGTATGTGCACGTTGCCATATTATTGAAAGTGCGTGTTTATGAAAAATGCATATCTTAACTAGTGTACAAGTTTAATATGCTAAAGTACATATTTAATATGATAAAGTCAATGTTTAATATGTATATATGAATGCAGGGGACGCTCGGGTGAGAACCGGCTCGGTGGCGCCCTTGAGAGAACCGTGAGAATGTTGGTAAGCCGTTGGATCAAATGTGCGAGATGGGAGAATTGCATAGTGACAAACTTGTAATTTGTGATAACTTCTAATAAAAGGCCCATTAGATGTATGACCCAACTTCTTTCCTTATTTAAATGGTTGACTCATGTAAATGATTTGACCAGTCAATATGGTTGGTCTTCGATGCTGACCTACTGAGATTTTTTAGGCCAACTTTTGTTTGCCTTAATTAAAAATGCATATATATATATAGTATAATTCAAATGCTCATATATTTCTAGTCATTGCTAGATGCACATTCAATCATTTGTTAATGCACATCCAATTGAATTAGTATACACATTCAGTCAAATGTAATTGAACGTCCAACAAAATTCAAATGCGTGTATAGTTCACATCTTATATAACCCAAATGTTATACAACATAAATCAAAATGTTAAATCCAAATGCACATATAGCTAAAAATGCACATCTAGTTATATCCAATTGCACATCCAGTTATATCCAATTGCATATCCTATAAAATCCAAATGCACATACATGGTTAATCCAAATGCACATATAGTTAAAAATGCACATTTAGTGTACTCAAATGCACATATTATTTATAAATGCACATCAAGCTATATTTAAATCTATATCCAATGAAACACAAAATGCACATCCAATTATATCAAAAAATTCACATACAGAAAAATCCAAATACCCATATAGTAAAAAATACACATTTAACATAAATCAAATGCACGTATGGTTAAAAGATGCACATGCAATTATATCCAAATGCATATCTAGTAATATCGAAATGCACCTATATAGAAATCCAAATGCACACTATGAATTTACAACGAGAAAGTGCAACGTTGTTAACTAGATGTGCATTTTGATTTGAATTGAATAGATGTGCATTTGACAATGATTGGATGAGCATTTCAAATCTAGACATGCGTCGTTTTATATCTTCATTATTTTTAAATGTGCATCATTTTGAATTATATGTGTTTTTGTATTGTACAAAATATACATTTTCATTTTTTAAGGAAAAAACAAATTGGTCGGGAAAAAATATTATTGATTGAACTATTTTTGCTTTCGTATTATACATCATGTGCATTTGAATTGTATAGTATATGCATTTTTGAAATTTTAAGACAAGCACAAATTGGTTGGAACAAACATCGTCCGATCAACTCCAAAAACCATCATTGACCATCTATATTAACCGGTCAACACATTAAGTGAGTCATGTGTCATTTCCATGCGGGGAGAATGTTCGGACCCGTTTTTTTAAGCCTTGCACTTGGTTCCGCCCAAGATGTCAACCGATTTTTTTAATTATTGGATTTAAAAAAAAAGATTTAATCTTGGACACAACCTGGTTCCGCCCAAGATGTCAACCTGTTTTTGTTGAACCGGTTCATCATTGAACCGGTTTAAATGTAAACCCGATCATCTGTTTTTTTTTTTTTAAATAAAAAGTATGCACCGGTTGAAATATTAAAAAAAAGAAAAAAATTAATTTAAATATTTTGATTTAAGAAATAAATCAAATAAATAAAAATATTATATAATTTATTTAATAAATATATAATTTAATTTTTATCCGAGAAAATATAAATTTTGAATTTACCTGGGCGCTACCCAAAGCTGGGAGCTACTACGTAGCGCCAAGGTAAATGTTTATAAGAATTCGGCGCTACGAAGTAGCACCATCTCATCTTCCCCATTTTCGGCATCTTCTTCCCCGATATCATCTTCAACCGACTTCGATGGAGATGGCGGCAAGCGGAAGCGGCGAGCGGAAGCGGCGACAAAAGGGACAAGCGGCGTAAGGAGAAGGCCGTCGAGAGCGGGCCAGATCTGGGAAAAATTCCAGATCCGGCGGCTTCGATGGAGATGGCGGCGAGAGGGTACAGCGGCGGCGGGGACAACGACGGCGATAGGAAGCGGCGACGGCGTGAGGAAACGGAGGCCGAGAGCGGGCCAACGTCGGAGGGGGTGGCCGATTTAGGGTCAGATATGGAAAAAAATCCAGATCCCGAATTTGCGGCGGATTGGGCGGCGTGGGTGGCGGCGGCTGACGCGGAGGACGCGGCGTGTGCGGCGGAACAGGCGGCGAGTGCGGCGGAGGAGATACATTCCGAGAGAGGTGGTTGAGGGGAGTTGGTTTTGGCTCGCGGAGCAGTTTGGATTGACTAGTCTCCGAGATTTTCAGTTCAGTAGGGTCGACCACGTTCTTATATCAGCGTTCGTCGAGAGTTGGCACCTTGAGACGAACAACTTTTATTTTCCGTGGGACGAGATTACGATCACGCTTCACGACGTGGAGAGGATCCTGGGGCTGAGCATATAGGGGTTTCCGTGCCGCGTACCGTCAGTCTCTATGGATGCCGAGCCGAAGAAGATTGATGAGGCGCTGAAGATGTTGGGGCGGCAGTTTTTTAGGTATATGTACGGTGTTTGGGATAAGAAGATGCAGAGGGAGGTTAGGAAGGGTCGGGTTTCTTCTAACGATTTTTTGAGCACTTGCTACACATGATACGGGAGGGTGACGAGCCCCAGTCGATAGCGGCAGAATACCTATGGCACGCCATGTCTTGTAGCATTTTCGTGGATAAGTCCACGAACCAGCTGATGGTGAAGATGCTCCCGTTGTTCGAGGATTGGGACCGTGTCGTCGGCACAACTTGGGGGATCGGGGTGCTTGCCTGGTTGTATAGGAACCTTGGTGAGGCTTCTCGGGGGGAGGTCGCAGGCATAGCGGGGTGCACCTATCTGCTTCAGGTAATTGAACGTAAAGATAATGTCGTTGTAGTAATTATTAAATTTTTAAAATTATTGTTAACCAAACATATTATTTATTTCGTATGTAGATGTGGATATGGACGTACTTTGTATATTTCCCGAGGAACCCTAACCCCCTCCCTGGAATGGGAGACAACGAGCGATGCGCTGCTCGGTATTATATCCAACGCACCGCACTGCGTGATCTCGACACCTACCGGCATTACAGGCATATTTTGGACGAGTATCGGCCCGAGGATGTAAGCACCCTAATTTTTTAATACTTATGTCTCCTCTATGATTAACTATTTACAAGATTGTACTTTTTTATCATTGCAGGTACGGTGGATGCTGTATGGCAGTCTAGATTTTGCTGGTGCTTATAGGGCGTCCACATACCGAGGGACGATCACGTTCATGGACGTTGAGGAGCCGTACATGCCTGATTGGGTCGTGCACCAATTTGCACGTCATCAGAGCAGGCCCTTGGATGTCATAGAGCCATCGTCCGCTGATACGCTCTACTTTGTAGAGTGTAACTAGGGGTTGTTACCATTATTTTGGGTGCCATTTGGATTAAATTAGAGGATATGTTAGAAGATTGGAGTGAATTGAAGATATGGCGAATTGGTGGTCTCAAGTGCGTAAACGAAGAGCTATGGAAGATGGAAGAGATACCACAAGTGAAGACCGAATGATGTATGAAGAAAAGAAGCCATATGGAGCAAAAATGGAGAGGCCACGACCGGAGCTGCCCGCGGACGCGACCGCGGCGAATTTGTAGCCAAGAGTCAGAGTTTTGATTTTCCGCGACCGCGGAAATAATTCCGCGCCCGCGGAAAATCCCATCGCTGAAACTGTTCGAGAGCACAATTGATATTTCCGCGACCGCGGAATTCATTCCGCGACCGCGGAAGTTAATTTCCGAACTTTTACGTTAATTTCCTTTTCAGTTGTTTATTTTTATTTCTTTATTTCGTTTAGGTTATTTTTTTTCCATTTAGATTATGTTTGTGATCTTTGGTTTTAGGTTTTATTTAAAACCTAGTTCTAATAGCCTCCATTCATCATCTAGATCATCACGTTTTAGCATTCAACAGTTTTTCCTTTGAAGTTTATTTGTTTCCAAGAACTATGAGGAGCTAAGCACCCTTTGCTTAGTCCGACGATTGAAGCCTTCAATTGATATACGGTTGTGATATTCTAATTCTATTTCTTTCCCTTTGAATGTATTGATTCTCTTGTTCTTCATCCCACTGATTATTATTGATTTCACTTGTGGGATGCAACTAGTTGTTATTTGTAATTGTTTATTGCTAGGGTTTGGTAATTACTGTTTGAGTTACCTAATTCATGTGTAGCAACTGCAATATTCTAAGAACTGTTTGGGACTAGATTATTGTAGGGAGAATTAATTGCATGCAATAGTATGACTGTTTGCTACTCTTGCATGTATCTATCGAAATTCCTGTGCTCATTGCTGCTATTGAATTGACGCGTGAGGTTTTCATAGTTATTTAATAGTTAATATTCTCAGGGTCTGTTTGTCCTATTTATAACTTATGAAAATGAATAGGAACATTCATAGGAAGGAATTAGAGAGAATCTAGGATCAACCAATCAAATGAATGGTGGATATTTGTTTGGCTAAGTGTTTTTCCCTATTTGATTACAAACTATTTGCTTTTGTTTCCCTTGTTTAATTGTTTGACAACCAATCAACCAAAACCCCCCTTGTTACCTTTGACATACAATTGTGCACTTAAAAAGATTACTTCCTCCCTATGTGATTCGACCCTTACTTGCCTATTCTACTAGTTTAGGTTTGTTTAGAATTATTTTGTTTAGGCGCCTCGACAACGCCTATCAAATTGGCGCCGTTGCCGGGGAGACAAGTTTTAATTTTTCTTTGTGTTTGTTTGTGTGTCAACTTTTGTGTGGACCTATCTTACGGTCCACACCCGTGCTACTAATTTTTTTTCTTTATCTTTTTGATCTTGATACAGGGATGGAGAGATTTCCCCAATTTCGGCAGGAACCGCGATATGACCCATACTCCTACGCATATACTCCAGGGAGGGGATATCACCTCAATTCTAGTGCAGCAAGGCCAGTTAAGCTCTGCAGAATCTGTCATGATCCGTTGCATCCCACTGATGAGTGCCCAACACTAGGAGACCCCGAAGCTGAAGTGAACGTTGTAAGAGGTTTTGGTCCGCAGAGGCTGAGACATGAATTGTACTCAAACACCTACAACTCAGGGTGGAGGGATCACCCCAATCCGAGATACGGAAATCAGCAACACCCTCCATATGGTCATGACTACCAGG
Organism: Rheum nobile; assembly: GCA_027886185.1. Classification (NCBI taxonomy): domain Eukaryota; kingdom Viridiplantae; phylum Streptophyta; class Magnoliopsida; order Caryophyllales; family Polygonaceae; genus Rheum; species Rheum nobile. The sequence continues at coordinate 10,381,018 of WOAB01000644.1, read as the reverse complement.
AGTTCTACCCGGGGCCGCAGTCGTTCTATCAGCAGGGTACTCCACAACAATACTTTCCAACCTACGAGTATAGCCCACCGGTGTCCAATCCAAATTACTATATCTCCCAGTCTACTGCGGATTTAGTCCGGAATTTAGAGAATCAGTTGGGGCACAATCCAAGTTCCTCCATGTCTACTGAGGATATGTTTCGTTCTCTTACGCAAAGCATGATCCAACTTGAACAAGTGACGAAGTCCAATATCCAGCACCAGGAGAATCACACTAGGCAAGCGATTCAAGCGATGAGCAGAATGGAGAACATGGAGTCGGCGCAACCACTATCTCACCCAGTGGTGCACCAGCCAGAGTATGTCCAAACCTTGGAGAGTCAGATGGAGCAAATGGTTCAAGCAGTGAGCAAAACAGAGGCCATGATGAAACTGCTATCGCACCCAGTAGTGCACCAGGGAGAGGATGTCTTTTCAATGACCCTCCAAAGTACTGCGCAGCTGCATGTCGCCCCCTTAGTTGAAAGGGAAGAACAAATTGGTGAGACGGGTGCAGAATACAACGAGATATCTGCAGGAGAGAACCCGTGACCGCAGGAGGTATACCTCGACCGCGTTTTACTCACTGAGGAGATGGGCATTCTAGACGATATTTTGGATCGGGAGGTGCTTTCTGAAGAAGATTATTTTTTGGAACTGTAAGAATGCTGCGACCGCGAGGAGGAGTGCCGCGACCACGGACTGGCCACTGAAGCAGATGATGAAATCGACGCTATTCCGCGACCGCGGATGGAATTCCGCGATCGCGGAAAAATCTGCCACGAGGAGGCCCTGTTCGAGAATATTCTGCGACCGTGGCCAGAATTCCGCGATCGCGGAAAATGCACTGAAGACATGGAATAGATCGAGAATATTCCGCGACCGCGGCCACAAAACCGCGATCGCGGAGATGCCCCTACAGCTCCAGTTCCCCTCGAAAACGCCCGCGATGATTATTTGCGCCCCGATTTCCCTCCGCTGAACACGTTGAAGCCTCCCGCTCCCTTCCCTGAAGCTTTGAAGGACACAAGGAGGCCAGCGAATGATAAAGAATTGTTTGAGACTTTCAGTAAATGCGAGGCAAACGTCCCTTTGTTCAAACTCGCAAACAGCATCCCTCGCTGCAATGAATTTTTAAAGGCGCTACGTAAGATCAAGAAGAAACCGAAGAGGAAGCACAAAAAGGAAACGGGGATTCAAAAGTCAAAATTCTATAAGCTGGATACGGGGCAGGACAAGCATGCAGCCCCTGAGATGTTGGGTAGGCCATTTCTAAAGATGGCAAGTACAATCATTAATTTGAAAAACGTTCCACCCACCATGAAGTGCAGAAGAATGGGGGAGAGGCTCAACATAGAGCACACAAAGAGGCATCCCCCTAATATAGATCCCAGGAATTCAGTTGCTATGAGCAACCCAAGTTGAGTGGAAGGGCACTAGGTCGAGCCACGACAATAACTAAGGCGTTGTCCGGGAGGCAACCAGAGGTATGTAGTTATTTCCTTGTCTTTTCATTCCATGTCTTTAGTTTTCATTGTTTTATTTTGCATTGTTTCGTTTTGCTTTGTTTTTGTTTTTGTTTTTGCTTTTGCTTTAGACTAACTAGCAGGAAGGAGACCCAAAACCAAATTGAAGACGGTGTTACCCACGTACCAACACTGTAAGTCTCCTATTCCCTTCTCAAAAAAAAAATCGAAAAAAAAAATTGATTGAAAAACAAAAACAAAAAATATTCTACCGAAGGCCGCTGTCCGAGTTCTACTACGAGAGATGGCGCACATCATGATACCAAGGAGGATACATTCGCCCCACATTTTATTTGGCACCGATGATGGCCCTACAGTCGACAGCTGAGGAGAAGGAACACTAGAGCCCACACCAAGATCATATCTAGGCTCCACTATGTGTTCGTTGAAGGCCGTGCAACCCCGATTCTTTGATATACCACTACACCTTACCGTGGATTCCTTTTGGTTGCACGGTGGAGTTTGTTTGAAGACCGGCGCGACACCAGAGACATGTGATTTTATTGATATACCGCCAGCAACATCTTCCGCGTCCAAGCCAACTCAACGACGGTTGTGAGTACTTTTCCGCTTTTCCCTGTGCTTCATTCTTTTTTGTCTTTCATTACATTGAGGACAATGGAATGTTTAAGCATGGGGGAGTGTTCTATACTTGCCAGTCATTGAGGAGAAAAAAAAAATAAAGAAAAAGCCAAAAATTTGAAAAAAGGCAAAAATAGAAATCCTGGGATAAGTCGAAAACCCGAAAGGGCGGCTTAGGCAATAAGCAGGTGACTTGGACCAACATTAGGCTGGGGTAATAATTGGTCAAGAGTGATGTGAGTTTTATGTGAGCCCATCTATTGAAAAATGAAATGAGTGGCTTGGTGAAAACCCAAAAGGGCGCCTTGGCAAAATGATCGAAAACAAGAAGAGTGATTTTTAGGAGTTCTCATTGTTCATGGCGTGGCGACATAAGTGTTGGACTTATAAGGAGGAATCGGATAGGTCACTCTGGAGCGATAAGGAGTTAGATGGAGGCTAGGACTAGATGATCACATTACTCTATTATGGTGTCCGTGATTAGCTTGAGGGAAGTTCCCTGCTTCCCTTAAAGCTTGGTTGTATGTTGTGCTTATTGTGTTGGTACCTGGTAGTTCATTGTTTAGGTGCAATTCTTAGTTGAGAGAGTTTTGTTGTGCTTCCTGAGGCCTTGGGTATTTCATTTGGAGGAGTAGGTTACTTTTAGCTTACTCGAGGACGAGCAATGTCTAAGCATGGGGGAATTTGATACGCTCTACTTTGTAGTGCGTACCTAGGGGTTGTTACCGTTATTTTCGGTGCCATTTGGATTAAATTAGAGGATATGTTAGAAGATTGGAGTGAATTGAAGATATGGCGAATTGGTGGTCTCAAGTGCGTAAACGAAGAGCTATGGAAGATGGAAGAGAGACCACAAGTGAAGACCGAAGGAAGTATGAAGAAAATAAGCCATATGGAGCAAAAATGGAGAGGCCGCGACCGGAGCTGCCCATGGACGCGACCGCGGCGAAGTCGTAGCCAAGAGTCAGAGTTTTGATTTTCCGCGACCACAGAAATAATTCCGCGCCCGCGGAAAATCCCATCGCTGAAACTGTTCGATAGCACAATTGATATTTCCGCGACCGCGGAATTCATTCCGCGACCGTGGAAGTGCACGCCAGCGAACAAGTTGTTCTTTCCGAACTTTTACGTTAATTTCCTTTTCAGTTGTTTATTTTTATTTCTTTATTCCGTTTAGGTTACTTTGTTTCCGTTTAGATTATGTTTGTGATCTTTGGTTTTAGGTTTGATTTAAAACCTAGTTCCAATAGCCTCCATTCATCATCTAGATCATCACGTACGTTTTAGCATTCAACAGTTTTCCCTTTGAAGTTTATTTTTTCCAAGAACTATGAGGAGCTAAGCACCCTTTGCTTAGTCCGACGATTGAAGCCTTCAATTGATATACGGTTGTGAGATTCTAATTCTATTTCTTTCCCTTTGAATGTATTGATTCTCTTGTTCTTCATCCCACTGATTATTATTGATTTCACTTGTTGGACGCAACTAGTTGTTATTTGTAATTGTCTATTGCTAGGGTTTGGTAATTACTGTTTGAGTTACCTAATTCATGTGTAGCAACTGCAATATTCTAAGAACTGTTTGGGACTAGTTTATTGTAGGGAGAATTAATTGCATGCAATAGTATGACTGTTTGCTACTCTTGAATGTATCTATCGAAATTCCTGTGCTCATTGCTGCTATTGAATTGACGCGTGAGGTTTTCATAGTTATTTAGTAGTTAGTATTCTCAGGGTCTGTTTGTGATGTTTATAACTTATGAAAAGGAATAGGAATATTCATAGGAAGGAATTAGAAAGAATCTAGGATCAACCAATCAAATGAATGGTGGATATTTGTTTGGCAAAGTGTTTTTCCCTATTTGATTACAAACTATTTGCTTTTGTTTCCCTTGTTTACTTGTTTGACAACCAATCAACCAAAACCCCCCTTGTTACCTTTGACATACAATTGTGCACTTAGAAAGATTACTTCCTCCCTGTGGGATTCAACCCTTACTTTCCTATTCTACTAGTTTAGGTTTGTTTAGGATTATTTTGTTTAGGCGCCTCGACAACGCCTATCATCCGCCTCACGACCCGTCAAGTTTAAAGGGAAAGATACGTACAAGTTGACTTTTGCTCGCGCATGCGATGGCTAGGAGCACCTCGATGAGCATCTGTGTCCATTCATTTTGGAGATCCCGATGGCCGTTCCAGCGTGGGATATGGACGACGAGTACCTGGACTGGTATTTACAGATCTCACATTCATATGTAAGCCCCCTTGCACGAGTCTAGCATCGTATTCCAGGTCATTCTCCTGCTGTGGAGGTTTATAGAGTACGTTTCTCCACCAATCTCTGCTATAAATGTTTGTTTTTATTATTCTGGAAAAATAATATTTTTGTTTTGCAGCGTTTGGCCATGGCGACATCATTTGCTCGGGAGATTATTCAGACCCGGGGTGGCGGTCCGGATTGGGACCATATGATGGCCATTCTATGCGGCGATGAGCTTCGTGTAGCTGAACCGCTTATCCGGGCGTCATAGCTATCTTCCCAGTCCTCGGGTCCTGCTGCCGAGTCGTCCGCAGTAGCAGAGTACCGAGCTCGAGCGCCGCGGGTCCTGTCTATATATGAGAGGGGAGAGCCTTCGAGGGCGGCGGCTGAGCGGGCCAGGGCCGAGGATGAGTCCAACGACGACTCGATATAGCTAGTGACATTATGGATTTTTAGTTATATTATGGATTTTGTACTGACATTATGGATTTTGTACTGACATTTTGTGTATATACATGTTTTATGTATATTTGAATTGCGGATTTTATGGATTTCCAAACCGACCTTAATTGTAAAAATATTGTTATGGATTTCCAAACCGACCTTAATTAAAAAATGCAGGAGAGGACAATACCCAAACGCATACAAAGATGTCATGCATATCAGGTACCGAATTCAAAGATTTCTATTCAAAGATGCCATACATAAACAAACTCAAAACTAACATTCACGTTCGAAACAAACTTAGAACTCGAAATAAGTATTGAAATAAACTTATGTGTAATCATAACCCCAATAATATATCTTCCTCCTTAACTTCACGTTTGAATCTGAAAGGGTCTGATTTAGTTGTTTAAGCTCATCTCTTTCCAGCACCAATTCTCTAATAATCTTGGCAACATTGTCGTCATACGGTGGATCAAGCCACTTAAAGGTACGACACCCTCTCATTGTACCATCCCGCTCCATTGGGATGTAATCCTTGCATGCGAGATACCTTTTTTTGTAGTGATTGGGTTTGTCGCAAGTGTACATGACGACTGAAAAATTGCAATGGCACATTGTAACCGGGGCCTGAGCACTATTGGAAGACGAAGCCATCCTCTCCTATGCACTTCATATCCCTTGATGTGAGTAATAGAGTTGGTAATATGCCCTTTTATAGATGAGTATTTTGCGCCCAAAAAGTTACCGTTGTACAACGGCAACATGCTATATTTACAACGGTAACATTTTGGGCGCAACCACATAACGCCAAAAAAGTTACTGTTATATGGGTTGCGCTCAAAAAGTTACCCTTGGGCGCAACCAGGTTGCGCCCAAGGTGCCTAATGTTTTTAGGGTTTAGGGAGGGTTTAGGGTTTCTATTGTTTTTTAGGGTTTAGGGATTAAGACGTAACCGAGAAAGCTGAAAAAGGAGGAGAATACAAAGATCTAATTTGGAATTCGTAAAGTAAAATATTTTGGATGGATAACAACACAAAACGGATCTCCGTGCCCCGTTCCATCTTGTTCAAATCTGGGCTTAGGGATTAAAACGTAAGCGGGAAAGCTGATATGTAGATATTGGATGTTATTTTTCCAAATAAAACCTGAAAACCTTAAACTTTGTACTATAATGACCTACACTTAACACCCTAAACCCTAAAAAAACCTTAAGCAATTCCCCCTCACAACATCTTGGACGCAACATCGTAGTACCCAAATTCTTGGGCGCAACAGCTGCGTCTAATATGTTGTGAGGGGGAATTTTTTTGAGTTTAGGGTTTACAAGGTATTGTGAATTGTTACTGACCCTATAGTGCGTAAAGGAAATCCAGTACGTAAAAAATGCAAGATTTCTATTGATCTTAATGATTTAAGGAGGGTTTGGGACAATTTAGTGGTTTTATCATGTACTTGGCCAACCAGTATCATGGTTCGAAATAATTTATCAAAATATTATGTCGATATGTAGATATTGGAGGTTATTTTTCCCCATAAAACCTGAAAATCTTAAACTTTATACTGTAATGACCTAAGATCGCAGCCAGCGCTTAGAGCTATATGCAACGAGCAATCGCAGCCAACGCTTAGAGCTAAAGTCAAGAGAAAGCTTGAACTGCTAGGAGAGTAGGACGCTCTGCGATTGCTATGGTTATGTTATATGATTATATCTTATAGTTATATCAAATTTGGTTATATCATATCATTATACCTTATACTTATATACTATGATTACAAATTATGGTTGTATTAGATATATAGTATGGTTATATTCTATATTATATTCTATAGTTATATACTATGCTTATATCATATACTCCATAGTTATATACTATGGTTGTATTCTATATTATATTCTTATTATAATATAGAATTATATTCGATGTGCTAGTGATGCGCAGCCAGACAGCTGGAAGAAACCAAATGTGGTTTGGGGTTTAGCAAAATATTCTGTCGATATGTAGATATTGGAAGCTATTTTCCAAATAAAACTTGAAAACCTTAAACTTTGTACTGTAATGACCTAAGAGAAACACCCTAAACCCCCAAACCCTAAAAAACCCTAACCAAAACCCCTCACAACCCTCTGGGCACAACGACGTTGCGCACAGATGTTGGGCGTAACACGGTTGAGCCGAAAATGTTGTGAGGGTTTTTTTGGGTTTGGGAGGGTTTAGGTTTCTCATTAACCCAAGATTCCCAATCTTTGGGGTTTTTTGTTCTCCATCCAACAAATTTCAGTTTAGAGGTTGTAGATTGCATTTTCATTTTCTCCTCCTTCTCTTTTAAGAGCTTCAAGGAAGAGCCTATCTTACTTTTCATTGTTGGGGTTCTTGTTTTCTCCATCCTTAGTGGTTGTGCGATCGACTACTAGAGGAACCTTAGTAAATGAATTCAAGTTTCAAGTGTTTTTTTAAATGATTGTACATTTTATCTTCACTTAGATGATATGACTTGACCACTCAATTCCATATTACGGGGAGAATGTTCGCACTGCGAAATTCTAGCCCATATGTTGATATTGGAAGCTATTTTTCCAAATTAAACCTGAAAACCTTAAACTTTGTACTGTAATGACCTAATTCCAACATCATAAACCCCCAAACCCTAAATAAACCCCCCTCACAACCCTCTGGGCGCAACGTCTTTGCGCCCAGTTTTTGGGCACAAGGAGGTTGTGCCCAGAGGGTTCTGAGGTTTTTTTTGGGTTTAGGAGGGTTTAGGGATTATGACGTAAGCGGGAAAGCTGAGGATGAGTTAGCTCGTGTAAGTGCACATGACCTTTTGAGAAATTACTGATTCTTCAATCAATTAATACTGAACAAAATGTGATGAGCAAACAAAAAGACAGGGAAAGTCACTGAAGTGAAAGAGGAAGAGGAAGATGATGAGAGTTTAGATGAGCTACCACAGAAAATAGAAAAATCCAAGAAATTGCAAAAGGCCAAGGAGTCTAGTAAGTATCCTGTTAGCTGAAAATATTTGTTTCTCCTATTAGTTATTTCCCCTCAACGTTTTCACACCTCTCCCAAAAATCATCAATGGCTAATCCGTTTCTTGTTTGAAGCAATTTATCAAAAAAAAATGTCAATTTCTATATATTAGAAGTTATTTTTCGCAAATAAAACCTGAAAACCTTAAACTTTGTATTGTAATGACCAAAAAGCAACACCCTAAACCCCCTAAATCTAAACTCTAAACCCTAAAAAACCCTAAACAAATTCCCTTCACAACCCTCTGGGCGCAACGACGTTGAGCCCAGTAAGTTGGGCGGGGATTTGTTTTGGGTTTTTTAGGGTTTAGGGTTTCATAGAGTATAGGATAGTGTTAAATATTTCTGACCCTAATCCGCATAAAGGATATAGAGGACGTATATATGGCCCGAACGTTTCAAAAAAACTTATTGTGAGTATATGCAACGAGCAATCACAGCTACCGCTTGGAGCTAAAGTCAAGAGAAAGCTTGAACTGCTAGGAGAGTAGGAGGCTCTGCGATTGCTATGGTTATATTACATGATTATATCTTATAATTATATCAAATTTGGTTATATTATATCGTTATACCCTATAGTTATATACTATGATTACATCTTATGGTTGTATTAGATTGTTATATAGTATGATTATATTCTATATGAGTATTCTATAGTTATATACTATGATTACATCTTATGGTTGTATTAGATTGTTATATAGTATGATTATATTCTATATGAGTATTCTATAGTTATATACTATGCTTATATCATATATTCCATAGTTATATACTATGGATGTATTCTATATTATTTGCAGTTATCCTAACGAGCGTCTATTGACGCTGAACCTCCCCAACCGTCGTCATACCTTTCAAGGTTCGAAGCAATTTAGCAAAATATCATGTCGATATGTAGATATTGGAAGCTATTTTTCAAAATGATGCTTAAAAACCTCAAACTTTGTAATGTCATGACCTAAACCCCTAAACCCTAAACGCTAAAAAACCCTAAACAAATCCCCCTGACAAGATGTTGGGCGCAACAACATTGCGCCCAGATTCTTATGCGCAACGACGTTGCGCCCAACATGGGGATTTTTTTGGGGTTTAGGAGGATTTAGGGTTTAGGGGGGTTTTGGGTTTTAAGGGTATTGTGAAGTATTAATGACCTATTGTGCGTAAAGAAAATCCAGTACGTATAAATCCCAAGATTTCTATTGTTTTTATGGTTTAATGAGGGTTTAGGGTTTAAGACGTAAGTGGAAAAGCTGAAAAAATATTGTTTCTCCTATTTGTTGTTTCCCCTCAACGTTTATGTAATCATCCAAAATCATCAATGGCGAATCCCCTTTGTGCGTCGGTGGTGTTCCTCCTCCAATTAATCTCGTCAGAACAGTTTAGTGGTTTTATCATGTACTTGGCCAACCAGTATCATGGTTCAAAATAATTTAGCAAAACATTTTGTCGATATGTAGATATTGGAAGTTATTTTTCCAAATAGAACCTGAAAACCTTAAACTTTGTACTGTAATAACCCTAAACTCAACACCGTAAACCCTAAAAAACCCTAAACAAATCCCCCTCACAACGGAATGGGCGCAATGAGGTTGCGCTCAAACCCTTGGACGCAACGTCGTTGTTCCTAGATGGTTGTGAGGGGGATTTTTTTGGGTTTAGGGTTTGAGGGTTTATAGGGTATTGTTAAGTATTTTTGACCCTATAGTGCGTAAAGGAAATGCAATACTTAAAAAATGCAAGATTTTTAGGGGCATTCTTAGTAAGTGTAAGAAACAACTAAAAGTCATCTGATTTCTGTGGTTCTGCATGTTTTCGAATCAATTTAGCAAAATATTCTATTGATATCTAGATATTGGAAGTTTTTTTTCCAAATTAAACCTGAAAACCTTAAACTTTGTACTACAATGACCTAAACCCAACACCCTAAACCCCCTAACCCTAAACCCTAAACAAATCCCCCTCACAACCCTTTGGGCACAACGACATTGCGCCCAGGCCCTTGTGCGCATCGTCGTTACGCCCAGACGGTTATGAGGGATTTTTTTGGGTTTATGGTTTGAGGGTTTATAGGATATTGTGAAGTATTACTAACCCTATAGTGCGTAAAGGAAATCTCACACGTAAATAATGCAAGATTTTATACAACGAGCAATCGTAGTCACTACTTGGCGCTAACATCAAGAGAAAGCTTGCACTGCTAGGAAAGGAGGAGGCTCTGCGAAGAGTAAGAAGGAAAACACTTACAAGATCTCCATTTTCAAGCATTTCATCCAAAATAACCCTGAAAATGTGAGTAAGAAGATAGTTGCCCTTGCTTAGCCATTTTCCTGAACTTGTATCACAAGCAAAGGGTATTTGCCAACAGCTACATGATGTGCCAAGAGAAAGAGAAAGTAACTACTACGATAAAGAGAGCATAAGTCGGATAGATGTATCAAAAGATGACTGGTGTAGCTACTATGATAAAGGGTCTACTGTTGCTGGTGGTTGAGGAGCAGGTTCATCTGGTGGTTCCAAGGACAAAAAGTTGTTTACCAAAACTTTATATTTTGTCGATATGTAGATATTATAAGTTATTTTTACAAATAAAACTTCAAAACCTTAAACTTTGTATTGCAATGACCTAAACCCAACACCCTGAACCCTAAACCCTAAACTTTAAACAAATCACCCATGTAAGGATCTGGGCGCAACGACGTCGCACCTAGATCCTTGGGCGCATCATCGTTGCGCCAAGTCGTTGGGCACAAGGAGGTTGCGCCCAAATGGTTGAGAGGCACGGTTTGTCACAAATGGTGCCACTTTACAGAGGTTCAATTCTTAGTGTTTTCGGCTCCGCACGGACAGAGACAAGTTGGCACGGTAAGTCCACCATTGTACCTAAACTATAGATTGGGTTTGAGATTCTCGAAGATTGGGTTTGAGTGTAACTGATAACCCATCCCACCTTTTATCAAACTCTCTACATATTGTTTTTGTTATTCCATCTCGGTAAGGTTCTATTTTAAATGTAATTTATAACTAGCTACATTCTTTGCTTAACTTATTTATAATATTAAAACATGTTTATTATGTAGCCATTTCTCTTTCAAATACTGTTTTTTTGACATTCAACATCATCATAATATATGCTATTAATTGTATGATTTTTTTCCATGTTTACGTATATGAAATTGATGCAACTAGCTAAGCCTTGAAACATTACCGTAATATATATAAGTACAAATTGGAAAAAGAGTGGATTTACATCGACTAAACATATCCAACTCCATCCCGATCCAACATTTGTAGTAGTTGGATATCCTAAGCCCTATGACTAAAGAAATATTCCCCCATTACCACCCATGCTCCGTTGGATAAGGTAATCTTCCATCCTAGCCTCAAACGGTTTCTCCAATCCTTCAACGCTTGCATCTTTCCATCGGGTCCAAACTTCGGGTGGGGGTGGAATCAGACAAAGATCATCAACTAGGCAAACCTTTACAAATTCAAGGGTTAGAATACATTAGAAAAAAATAAAGGTTAATGATGATCGAATGTGGAAATGCTTACCGATACAAAATGGTCATGGTTGCCTACAAGGGATATCGCATGCACCCTAGTGGGAGGTTGTGCGCCTAGGGGAGCCCACATTGGGAGGCATGTGTGAGGTCCAACATATGATAGCACAACAAGAGCCACCTGGTATCGTGTGGAAAACGCCAAGCCGACCATAGGAACTTCCATCCAGTGATCGCTCGTGCACACCCCGATATAATTCACAAACCTGATCAGCTCTGATATGGGAGTAACATGACAAGTCGGGGTGTACAGCGCTCGGCGTTGTTGTAGTTCCTTTGAAAGCTCCCATCGGACGTACCGATAATCGTCTTCATGCGACCCTAATAATACAACCAATGAACGGTACCCACAATGATCATCGCCCATTACATTTTGTACTCCTCCAATGTAGGCGAGCATGATCTAAGTGCTCAAATGCTCAAATGGACCGGGTGCATCATCTAAGTTTGAGGAAGACATTCTCTCAATATTTTGTTATTTCAATTCAGTGGTATGCTCAAATGGACCAATGCTCAAATGGGCGAAATACTCGCATATATATAGCCAAAAAAGTTACCGTTTCACAATGGTAACTTTTTGGGCGCAACGATGTTGCGCCCAAAAAGTTACCGTTTCTCAACGGTAACTTTTTTTGGGCGCGACGTCGTAGCGCCTAAAATAATTTTAAAAAATAACATTTTTAATTTTTTTTTAAAAAAATATATATTTTCCGGTCATTGTTGAACCGGTTCATCATTGGACCGGTTCAATAATCACCGACAACTCATTTTTCAAAATAATACAAACAAAAGCAGATCTTGGGCGCAACCAGGTTGCGCCCAAGGAATTTCCTTTTTTTAAAAAAATAAAAAAAGTGGTGCGAGGCTAGAAAAAAGCGATGCGAACATGAATCCCCTTTACATGAAAAGCGGGTTGGACTTTGATGGGCATTGGGACAAACGAACATATTTTCTAAAGTTGCCTTTAATTATTAAAATACCACATTGTGCATTTCTTTCTTTCCATGCCTTAATTGTTCTCATTTTAAGAAATTTGTTTTTGTTGTTTTTGCGGACACAAGGTTTTCTGAATCCCATAAATTTAAATTAAAAGGGCATGTTTATAGAAAATGCACAATAAATGGTTAAACAATAACCACTCTCTCGCTTATTTCAAAGAACTAGTGATAAGGCTAAAGTCGTAGTGCCTATCAAAGTAAACCTCAAAAACCTAACTAATGTAGTAGGGTAAATAAGGATCGATCCCACAGGGAGGTAAGCAATCTTCCTAAGTGCAAAACTTGTATGCCAATAGTAACAAAGGGGGGATTTTAGTTTGTGTCACGTAATAAAGTAAATCAAAGCAAAAGATGTAATCAATGGGTGAGAAGTAACTTAGCCAGACAAATATCCACACTTCAGTTTGATTGGTTGATCCTAGATTGGAAATTCCTACCAATGAATATTCCTGTCCCGATCTTATGTATATAGATAGGTCAACCAACCCTGAAAATACTTACCAATAAACAATCAAGAAACTATCAAGATTCAATCTAAAGGCAGCAATAAGCATAAGAATTAACCAGGATACATGCAATACATAACAACCCGTCAGTACTCGACATGTAATCAATTCTCTTCACAATAAACATTCACAACCAGGAAGTGTAAATTGCGGTTGCTATACAAGATAAGGGATTTCAACCAGAAATATCCAAACCCTAGCAATAGACAATTACTAATATCAACTAGATGATCAGACTAGTCAAATCAGCAAGAATCATAGGATGAAGCACAAAGAGAATCAATATAAGTCGGTTTTCCGCTCCCGGAGATAAGTCGTTAGGCGATTCCGTGTTGGTGAAGCTAGCTTGTTGATCGGTTGATTCGGCGGCGATTGACTGCGATGAGTTCTCCGACGGGCGTGACGACGAGATTCATGAAGAAAACTGGGCGTGGAGGTGGCAAAACTGGAGATCGGAGTTCTCCGAATCCTCCTTTGCCGGCGAGGTCAGATTTTTCAGTTTCGATTGTGAATCCTATTTCGACTAACAATTCTAGTGTCAATTTGATTGCTCCTTCTAATCCGAAGACACAGACTATGAATTGTGCTATTTGTGATACCCCGTATTTCTGTAAGGTTATTTTGGGAATTTTCCCGAGTACCCATTTCGTACGTCGGATTTAATTCAGATAGTTTGAGACATTCTGTAATGTGCTCTGCCTCTGTAATATTTTTCTCAGTGAAATAACATACAGTCGACGCATTTTGGGAGTTAATACTCGTTCGTGTACGAATATATTTAACACGGGGTTAAGATTATTGCCCAAGAGTTATCATCCAATCGGCACTAAAGTACAAGTTTGTTACCCTAAGGTTTTTATCCAAGAGGCAAAGTGCAAGGTTATTACCCAAGGGATGGGAAGGAAGCTTCCTATCACCTTCCTCGCCCTTGGATTTGCCTATATAAGGATGGCTTGGGAGGAAGAGAGAGGGCTAGTTTCATAAGCTCTCAAACTCTAAAAAACGCTCTCTTCGGGAAAGCTCAAGTCGAACGTCGGAGCTCGTTTGGTGTCGTTTCCGGTGGCCAAGAGAAGCTTGGGAGGCCCTTAGAAGCCTAGAAACCAAGCAAGGCGAAAGACGAGCCAAACCGATCGTCGAGGGTGAGTTTTTCCTCTCGTATTTCAGTTTCTGTTTAGCGACGGCGACCGCCGGCTTGAAGGCGGCGACCGCCGGCCAGAACACGACGCCCGCCGTGATGAGCCCGGCGACCGCCGTGAAGATCCCGGTGACCGCCGTGAAGATCCCGGCGACCGCCGTAAAGATCCCGGCGACCGCCGTGAAGATTTGGCCACCGCCGTGAGGAGCCGTGAAGAGCGGTGCCCGCTGCATTTGGGCGGCGCCCGCCGCAAGTTTGGTTGTTGGCCGATTGCTGTCGTGGCTTCCGTGGCCTTCGTTCGGGTTTTATTTCCTTCGATTCCTTTCGTTCTTTCTTAGATCTGTATTGTTGTTTGTCGAATCTAACTTAGGGTTTCTTTGTGGGTCGATCCGAAGGAATCTGTGCTCCAGATCTGTCCCTGTGTCGAGCCCGGAATCCCATCGTTAGACTTCATTCAAACTCTGCGGATTCAGGCAAGTGGCGGTTCGCTCTTGCTCATCGTTCCATATTTACATTAATTATCAGTTGTTTATCTGAGTAATTAATTTGGAATGATTACTGTATTTATCTGGAATTGGTTTTATAAACTGTTTTGGAAACTGTAATAATGATATTAATAGGTTGTATATCTGTTAGAACAACGCTATTATTTATGTTCGCCTTGAGGGCATTTATGTGGATTTATCCTGAACTATTGTTGTGCTCGAACTGTTAGTTAGCACGAGTATTCGTAGGAACACCTGGACTCCGAGAGGTCCATTCATTTCTTTATAACTTGGGAAAAGGGCGATCAAGACCCTACGATAGTAGAAGCTTGGACTCTGTGAGGTTCATTCCTTCGATATAAGTCCAGAGGCTTGGATTCTGTGAGGTCCATTCCTTAGTTGTATGTCCTGCGTGACAGAGCATATGTTTAAAAGCTTATAATGTAATGTGGGTTTTGTAATTTAATAAGATAAAGTGCCCGGGTGCACATAATTAATATACCTTTGGCGAGTAGTGCAGCTAAGTAAATAGTGCAGCTACGAAAGCTCGTCTCGACTTTTGATCAGAGTACGTTCTCTTTCCAATCTGGATTCACTGTAAGCGGTGAGGTTGGTCGTGAACCGAAACATCTAAGTCAGCTTTTAAATCACTGATGTCTGATTCTTTAAACGTTCCAGATTTGTCATATTTCCTTAAAGACTCAATCTCTTGGAGTCTCTTTTCGGGTCGATTTCTGTGAAGATTCAGTCTTCCAGAATCTTCTCTTGTGCATACCTCTTGTTTATTCCAGTAGGAGTATGATGGTTGACTATCGTCATCGGTTATTATTCGAGAAGCGATGAGTCTAACCTAATATGACTGCTTCGAACCACTCTGCTTTGTACCCTTGCATAGTCTATTCAGTAGACTAACCAACCGCAATTGTTCTTTGCATGGTTGGCTGGTGTCATCTGTGAAGATATGAGGAGACTAGATTGACTATGAAGACGACGGTTGTTTTTGGATGTTTTTAATAATTTCTTTTAATCAGGTTGAGATCCTTGGGAGATGACCATTGTGGTCAAGATCCTTGTTTGTAATATATTTAAAAGACTTCCGCTGTACCTTGTTTAAAGACTTCCGCTGTACTTTGTTAAACTCTGTTTTTGTCCTATTCAGGATTGTGATGTAATCCCGGAACTCATGTTTTATATGAATAAAGTTATCATTTTGTATCATTGTATTTCATGGTTTGTATTCAAACGGTAAAGCCTTGGGTGATCTCGGTAAGGAACACTGAGGTCACTGGCGGTAATACCTTTCCAAATGGGTTCACATTTGGGGGTGTTACACTATTAATTCATCTCCTACTCCTGATCTTGTGGATTGTGAGGCCAATGGTGCTGAAATTTTTGTGAATGTTGAGTCAGAGGAAAGACCTAGAGCGGAGGCAGTGTTAGAATCGGTTCTCGATCTTCCGTCTAAGGATTCAGTTAAGGTTTTGGAGAAAGGAAAGGATCGTAAGCGATCGTTAACTCATAAATTGGAGAATGCTGGCTCTAAGCTTGAGGAGTTGTTGGCATCAAGGTGTTTGGTCATGATGATAGGGGTTGTTGGCATCAAAAATCTCAGTTTGGGGCTCAGAATGCTGGCTCTAAGCTTGAGGAGGCTCGTGGTAAGAAAATCTGGATCAAGAAAGTGAACTCAGCTCAGGAAAATGTTAATCAGTCACTTGATAAAGAGAAGATTGTCCATGACATTGTTGAAAATGAAAGTACATCTTGTCATGTTGAGATAGAGTTATCTAATGGTGTTTCAGGAGGTGGATTACTTCAGCAGGGAATAAAGGTGGTTAGTGATCCTAAGTTGCCTCATAAACTAGGTAATAAGGGAAACACTAAAACCAAAGCTTAGACCTATAGTTCTGCTCTTCATAACTCTAAATCTGCTGGTTACTTAGGTTCTATTGGGAATAGGAGTGGTAGCAGCTCCAAGAGTAATCCTAATGACTGAAATTAGATTTGGGGCATGGAATACTAGGGGATGTTGTTCATCTCCTAGAATAAAGATGATCAAAGATTTTGTTCGACATAACAAGTTGTGTGTTGTTGCTTTCCTTGAAACTAAAATCCCTAAAAATAGGGAGTTGGATGTGGCTGGTAGACTCATGGCTCAGTGGCCTTATAAGACTAATAGCTCTCCTGTAGATAGAGGTAGAATTTGGTTAACCTGGGACTCTGCTGTGGTCAATGTTTCTGTGTTGAATACTTCTAGACAACTGATTCATTGTTTGGGCTCCAGTAAGGATGGGCAAATTTCCTTCCTTGCTTCATTTGTATATGCTTCTAATGCATTTACTGGTAGAATGGATCTTTGGAGAGAGTTGCATGCCATTGCTAGTTCTATTGTTGGGCCTTGGACTATTATTGGTGACTTCAATTGCATTCTTTGTTCTGCTGAGAAGATTTCATTTAGACAGGAAGTGAGAGCTAGCAGTGAATTGGTAGATTTCATGGATAAAGTGCAGTTGCATGATCATGCTTATTCAGGTGCTAAGTATACTTGGAGCAATCAACCAGAAGGGATGGATAGAATTGCTTGTAAATTGGACAGGATGATGATTAACAATGACTGGGATGCAATCTTCCCTGATTCTAACGTTTTCTTTTCTGATCCTAACATTTTTGATCATTCTCCTTGTGTAGTAATGCTCAATCCATCTATTGGGAGTAAGAAAATTCCTTTCAAGTTCAGAAATTTCTGGACAGAGGAGGAGGATTATGAGATGCTGATTAGGAATACTTGGCTTAGGCCTATTAATGGGACTGCTCAGTTTGTTGTAGCTGAGAAACTTAAGAGAGTGAAAGCTGAATTGAAAAAATGGCAAAGAGGGAGATTTAGGAAGCTTGAGATCATGGTTGATGATTGTGTTGATAGATTAAAGGCTGCAAATGAAGCTTTACAGAATGATTTTTCTTGCCTAAGTAAACAACATGATGTGTTAGAGGCTAAGAATGATCTTAATCTCAGATTGGTTCAGCTTCAGAGTTTCACTGCTCAGAGGGCTAAAGTTGATTGGATTAAACTTGCTGAGGAAACTTCTCCAATTTTTTATAATGGAATTAAAGCTAGAAGGGCTAGATGCACTATTTTTACATTAAAAGATAATGCTGGTAGAGCTTTGGAGAAGAATGATGAGATTGAGAAGAAAATTTTGGACTCCTTTACTAGTCTTTTTGGTACTGCTGGAGTTCAATCACCTATTTGTTTTGATGGGTATGAATGTACCAAGGTCAGTGCAGATTGTCATGGCAGCTTATGTGAGATTCCTAATGCTCAGATGGTGAGGAATGTGGTGTTTGGTTTGGGTAATCTGAAGTCTCCTGGGCCAGATGGTTTTGGAGGTTGGTTCTTCAAGAACAGCTGGGATACTATCAATCAAGATATAGAGGCAGCTATTGTAGAATTTTTTAGAAGAGGGAGAATGTTGAGGCAAACAAATGCTACCTTTGTTTGCCTCATTCCTAAGGTGGATCTTCCTTTTTCTGTGAAGGAATTTAGACCCATTTCTTGTTGTAACACCATGTTGAAGATTATTTCCAAGATTCTAGTTATGAAAATAAGACCTCTCCTGGATGATATTATTTCTATCAATCAAGGAGCTTTTGTGCCAGGGAGATCTATCACCCATAACATGATTGTGGCTCAGGAGTTGGTTAGGGGTTATGATTGCAGTAATACCTCCCCTAGATGCATGATCCAGATTGATTTACAAAAGGCCTATGACTGTGTTTCTTGGGATTATCTTGAAGAGAGCTTAATTTTTCTGAATTTTCCTCAACAGCTTATTCTATGGATCATGGAATGTGTTAAGACTCCTTGTTTCTCTATTATCATCAATGGTGAAGCTAAGGGTTTCTTTGAAGGGAAAAGAGGACTTAGGCAAGGTGATCCTCTTTCTCCTTTCCTGTTTGTGATAGTAATGGAATTGTTTGCTAGAAAAATGAGGAAGGTCAGTGCAGACAAAGATTTCAGGTTCCATCCAAAATGCAAGTAGCTTCAACTGACAAATATTGCCTTTGCTGATGATTTACTGATCTTTTGTAAGCCTACCCTTCCCTCTCTTATGTTGATAAAGTAGTGTCTTAATGATTTTGGTAAAGAATCAGGCTTGGTTGCTAATCCTACTAAAACTAAAGTGTTTTTTGGTGGCTTAAGTAATGATAGAAAGACTGAGTTCTCTACAATGCTGGGTTTTTGTCAAGGAAACTTCCATGTAAGGTACCTTGGCACCCCCTTGCATTCTCGAAGACTCAAAATTTGTGAAATGGCCCCTTTGCTGAATAGAGTTAGGACTGTGGTCCATAATAGAAGTGCTAAGAAGCTATCATATGCTGGTAGGGCTCAGGTTGTAAGAGCTGTCATTGAAGGTGTTCTTTCCTTTTGGATGAAAGTCTTGTTTATCCCTAAGAAATTTATCAGAAAAATTGAAGCTGTGTGTAGAGCATACTTGTGGTCAGGAGATGTGGAGAGTAGGAGATGTTTGGTTTGCTTGGGATAATGTGTGCAGGCCTCTATCTGAAGGAGGTCTTAGCTTTAAGGAACTACTATCCTGGAATGATACTCTTATGTTCCATCTTGTTTTTGATCTGCATAGAGATAAGAGTAATCTGTGGACTTTGTGGGCCAAGAAACATCTTACTAAGGGGCAGTCCATTTGGTATGTGCATGCTCCTCCTTGTAGTTCCCCCCTGTGGAAGAACCTCTTGCTGGTTAGAGATAAAGTGTTGGATAGAAGTAATAGCAGTGACCTTAATAAACAATTCTTAGCTAAGAACACAAGCAAATTGGATAGCTATGTGCTCTATAATATGCTAAGGAATTTGTCTGTGGAAAAGGAATGGTGCAATGTTATCTGGAATGGTTTGCAGCCTAAGAAGTAGAGTTTTATTTGTTGTTGGCTTCCTTGGGTCGTCTTCCTACAGCCAGCAAGCTGCATAACTGGGGTTTGGTTCCTTCAGCTGAGTGTGTCCTTTGCCATGTTGCTGATGAGGATGATAATCATTTGTGGTTCAACTGCTCAGTGATTCAGGATGTTGCTAATAGAGTGTTACTTTGGCAAGGTGTCAGCACAAAACTGAACTCTCTACTGGATTGGTGGGAGTGGTTTGCTCAGTGTAGGAGAAGAAACAATAATGTTTATAAGTGCAAACTGCTAGCTATGACTGGGATTGTTTATCACTCTTGGAAAATGAGGAATGAAGTCATTTTCCAAGACAGAGGTGTTGACTCTGCTCAGTGTGCAGCTCGTGTTATTGATGAATGCAAATTCAGGATTGTTCAAAAGTTGCAGCTGAGGGGAAGAAGAGGAAGAGCAATGAGGAGAAGATTGAGAGCTTGATTGGCGTCTTTTCCTTGTTGTTCTAGTTTTTTGGTCTATCTTTAGTTTGTATATGTTGTGGTTACATTTGTTGTTCTGCCTTTGGTTCTGGTTTGCTCTGTTTGTTCTTTGTTGTATTCCTGCTTGTTGTTTCTATTTTCTTCTGTTATTTTTGTTGTATATCCGGACTGTTTTGTTGTGTTTTGTTTTGGTTGTTTTGCGTGTGTGTTGTTTTGCTTGGTTTTGTTTGTGTGTTGAATATTGGTGTTTGTAAATAGGACGTTGGACCTTTTTCCCAACCATCTATACAATTTTACCTTCTGGCAAAAAAATCAATATAATCAAAGGAAAAGAAATAGAGTTATAATCTCACAACCAAATACAAACGAAGGCTTCAATCGTCGGACTAAGCAAAGGTTGCTTAGTTCTTCATAGTCTTCAAAGCATAAAAACTCTAAGGGAAAAACCAAACGATAAGTTGTAAACTTCAATTCTCTAAGGCTGCTAAAGAACAGAAAGATATAAACCTAGCAAAACCTAGTTTCCAAAAGATAGGAAATAATATCCTAAAAGGAAATAAACGGAAATAAAAGAAAATAAATAAAAGAAAAAGAAATAAAGTAAAACGAAACTCGGATGAAAATCCTGGCTCCCGCGTATGAACAGTATCCACGACCGCGGCTTATCTTCCGCGACCGCGGAAAAGTCTCTAGACGTTCTTCGTTGTTTCTTCAATCCGCGACCGCGTCACCTTCTTCCGCGCCCGCGGAAATCTTCCTGTTGCTCTTCTTCTTCTCGCCATCGGTCTTCTCTTGTGGCTTCGCCTCCATCTTCAATATGTCTTCATTTAAGTACTCAAAACCACCAAATCAACACTCCTTCTCCACAACTCCATTCTCCTATACTATGTTCTAAACACACACAAATGGCACCTAAAACTCCGATAACAACTCCTAGTTACGCACTACAAAGTAGAGCGTATCAACTAGCGGCTAGCAAATTTTGAAAACATGAATACGCTCCTAAAAACGCTCCCTTTTCAAAACCCTAAAAAATGAAACGCCGTCGCTCGAACCCTGTTTAACCCTTAACCCTCTCTGCAAGCTCGATCACAAAATCGTCTATCAAACTGAAAATGAGAATCTGCGAACCCACTCCGGCGAGATCTGGCCTTTCCTCTACAAAGCGAAGGCGAGATTTCGGGAGAAAATCCAAGGATCAATTGCTCTCTTGTCACTGTTCGTGGAGATCTGTGGCTACATGCTTCGGCACTTGAAGCTGGACCATCATCACCACTTCGCCGGAAGCCCCTTGCTAGGAAGTTTCCTTTCGCGGCTTTGGAAGCCGGTTTCCCTGGACAACTGGATCTTAGGCTGGATTTGGGTTGGTAGGGCTCTGTCTGACTCCAACACTGTTGAAGGTGATGAGACCTTCGAGCTTAGGAGCTTGACTCGCTGCGTGGAGTTTTGGACTGAGAGATTTGGTAGAGTGTTGGATTTGGTTAATGTTGCTAGATCTGATCTCTGTTACAACTCTCCTACACTTTGGTGGATATAGGCGACCCTATTTCCCGCCTCACAGATGTACTCCTCCTCTGCTATCATTTCTTTTGGTTGCTTTCTATTCCTTATGATGTTGATTTAAATACCATCCTTAACTGGCTTCACTGGATACACTACCCTCCCAATACTCTGACCCCCTTCCCCTTTCGATTAATCTGGTGTGAAATTTTATGTTTTCTTTCCGCGTGTGTCTTTGCGTTTGTTCCTTCCCTATCCAATTTGATGGATAAAGGGGAGAACACAATGAAAAAGGCTCTATGCTCCCCTCCTAGATCTTCAGCTGATGCAATTTCTGCTACTCCTGAACCTGTTGCTAAACAAACATACGAGGTGACCCCTCCTGCAGTGAGTTCTTTGAAAACTCAAGTTCCTCTTGAGACTCACAGTCTCCCTTCTCTGAACAAACCTACTATTGATATGGATTTATACCTCTCTAAATTTTCTGATGTTTGGATGAACTTGAACTATTACTTGGTTTTTTGCCAGTGTTTGACTAATTTTATGTGGATGTGTTATTATCCTAATACTTTTACCTTTATCTTGATTAATGAAGGGAGATATATGTTTCTCCTTTTTTGCCTCTTGATCAATTTGAATACCAACAATAATGGTTTTGTGCTGATTGTTTTTTGTCCATTTCTACATTTCCATGATATTCTTTTGTTTGACCCTGTGCTTCCTTACTTTCCCCACCAAATTTTGGAGCTTGACTACCCTAAGGTATTTATTGAACTTTTTAACTCTCATGAGTTGGAACCTGGAGGTGGAACTCAAACAAAAGCAGACTGGAACTCTCACACTTTGAAAAAATGATCTCATGAAAATTTCCCATTTGAACAATCTTTACTGGAGGCTCACTTTGGTGAATAACCTTCACTTGAACAAACTATGCTGGAGGCTCACTTTGGATTGTTTGGATTGGTTTTCTAGGACCATCCTAACTATCAACAATGGAGATCAAAATCAGAACAAGGATCCAAGGAACCAAAGAGAAATGAAACAAAAAATGAACAATCAAACCATGAACAAAATTCTTTGGAGCTTTAACTCCATGAACAATCTGTATCTGAACTAGTTGTGTTGTCTACATACTCATTATGTTTTGTATAGCTCAAATGTGACCATTCTTTGGATGGTTATATTGTTTTCTATACAGCTTCTCACCTTTGAAAAACTTGTCCCTTTCAAGACTTTGAACCTTGCTCTTGTTAACAGAAATTTGCCTAATTTGAGCAGAATTTGTTACTTGATGTGTACTTTTGAGCTCTCTAAATACGAACAAATAAACAGAACCCAAGTTGGTAATGTCAAAATTAAAACAACAAATGCCTTTGAAAGGGTCTTTACTGTTCGGGTGTCCAAGCTGTGGATTGCTAAGTACTTTAGGATTTGGCCTTCCTTAAACAGTTTTAGATACTTAAACAGAAAAGTTCTGTTTTTCATAAAAATCAATAGACAACAATAAGACATGGACTCCTATCATAAAGACCAACACAAAAGAATTTATACGAAGACCCCTAAATGTCTTTGGATATGGGGCAATGTCAAATTGGTTTTTTATGAAGATTACAACATGGAATTGTCGTGGGATTGAAAAAAAAAACACTGTGGATGGATGTTGAATCCTTCTGTAAGATTGAACGCATTCAATTACTAGCTCTGTTTGAAACAAGAACGAACAAGGAACCCAGTGAAAAAATTTGGAAGAAAGCTGGCTTCGATCAATTTCACTTTGTCCCAGCTATCGGCTTCTCGGGCAGTATCTGTGTTATGTGGAAATCTTATCAACTCACGAATGAAATCCTTGAAGTTGACCAAATAAACTCACGATTTGTGAACATTAAATACAAAAATCTTTGTACAAAGATTACAACCCTGCTTATTCTTACGTATGCACCTCCCAATGAAGCGGGCAAAAATGAATTATGGGATACCATTATTCGCTTTATCAAAATTAGTGCTTATCCTTGTATAGTTATGGGAGATCTTAATGAGATTCAAGACCATACTGAAAAAATGGATGGCTTAATCCCACCACTGACAAAATTTACTAGATAAAAAATATTTCAAAGATGAATGTGAATTAATGGATATCCCTTTTACAGGGAATACTTTTACTTGGCGAAAAAACAAAATTGAAATAAATAATATCTATGAAAAACTAAATAGAGTTCTGGTTTACCACCAAATACTACAATGGTATCTGACATATGTACAAAAAATTATGCTTTTACTAGCTCTGATCACTGTCCTATTTCAATTGATTTTGCTTCTACAACTAATTTCAAAAATCAACCCTTAAATTCGAAAAAATATGGATGACAAGAAAGGATTTCAGGAATGTTGTTAAACAAGCCTGGAGGACAAATTATCATGGATTAAGGATGTTCGATCTCATTTCCAAAACAAAGCTATTAAAAAACACGCAAAAAGTTGGAATAAAAACACCTTTGGTAATGTTTTTACCCAACTAAATAATTTAGAAAAACAACTGTCTGACATCCAAATTGAAATTTGCACAAATGCTAACAATAATCTAATACAGAAACAAATAAGGCTTATTCAAAAAAAGGAAAAGCTCCTTAGTTTCCAAAAGATTTTCTGGAACCAAAGAGAAAAAGTTAAACATATTAAATTCGTGGATACAAATGCTAGGTATTTTCATAACATAGCTAGTGGCCGAAAAATAGAAAAATTATAAAAGATATTATAACACAAGAAGGAACTAAGATAATTGGAGAAGAAAATATCAGAAATGAAATCAGAAATGATTTCATTAAAAGATTTGAAAGTGAGGTAATGAACGAAGGTCTCTTACGGAAAAATCTTGATTTAATTCAAGATGAAATCACCTCTAAAGATAATGAAAACCTTATTAGGAATGTCTCAAATTATGAAATTAAAAAAGGCTGTTTTTGATATTGGTTCTGATAAATCACCTGGACCAGATGGAATGACAGCTGAATTTTACCAAAAATATTGGGATATTGTGGGACCCTCGGTTACTCAAGCAGTGAAAAGCTTTTTCCTTTATGGAAAATTACTCAAACAAATTAACCATACATTCATATCTCTGATCCCAAAATGTGATAGCCCTAATTCAACAAACCAATATAGGCCTATAAGTCTGTGTTTTACAATTTATAAAATTATATCAAAAATTTTGACAACAAGATTAAAACAAACTATGGAAAAGCTAATTCACCCATTACAATGAGCTTTTATTGCAAATAGAGCTATACAAGACAATATTTTAATTGCACATGAAATATTTCATTCTTTTAAAGAAAAACAAAGAAAGGAAGGTTTTATAGCCATTAAACTAGATATGGAAAAAGCCTATGATAGAATTGAATGGGATTTCATCCTTAAAACTACGGAAAAGTTTGGCTTTCACCAAAAAATCATTAACTGATCAAAGAATGCATTACAACGGTCTCCTTCTTGGTTCTTGTTAATAATGGCCCGACGAAGATTTTTACACCAACTAGAGGACTACGATAGGGAGATCCCCTATCTCCGTTTCTATTTATTTTAGGATCGGAAATCCTAGCCCGAAAACTATAAGAAGCAACTACTAGACCGCAAAAACCAATTGGTTTCCAAATTTGTAGACAAGGAACACAAATTCCTTTTTTGGCATTCACGAATGACATTATGATTTTCTCAAAAGCAACTCCAGAAAATTGTAAGGAAATTAAGGACATTGTGGATGATTACTTTAAAATATCTGGACAAAAAGTTAATTTCAATAAATCAGCCTTTCAGGTAACAAAGAAAGTTACAAGCACCAAAAAATTGTTGATCCAAGGAATTCTTACAATCACAAACATGACCTCTCTTGAAAAATATTTGGGGTGCCCTATCACTAATGGTAGAGTTAACTCAAATACATTTGCTGACCTTTTAACAAGTACACAAAAACAGTTAACAAAATGGAAAGCTAACTATCTATCCTAGGCAGGAAGAACAACATTAATAAAAACCAATCTTGCTTCTAGACCAAACTACCTAATGCAAAGCTTTATGCTTCCTACAAATAATCATAATGAACTAGACAAATTAAACAGATATTTTTTCTGGAACAAAGATCCAGCATATAAACCCCTTATCGGATGGGAAAAAATCTGCAAACCTACACAACAAGGTGGCCTAGGACTACAAAAATCAAAAGACATGAACAAAGCATTACAATTCAAATTACTATGCAAAATCCTGGCAGAACCTGATAATTGTTGGGTTAAACTTATAAATGAAAAATATCTAAAAACACAGCATCTATTACACTATGAAAAAAGAGGCTTATGCTATTGGCAGTGGTCCAAAATGATTGAAATCTTGGATGAGTTCAGAAAGGGACTCATTTGGCAAGTCGGAAATGGGAGAATAATAAAATTTTGGACTGATAAATGGTTATCAAAAGGTCCCTTAAACAACATAACCAACATACAACAAAATCAGAACATGGATGTAACACCCCCGACTTATGTCGGTAGTGCCACACGCCAGTGATCTCAGACGTTACTGTCCAAAGTCACCCTAGGCTTTAATCGGAACAATTAAACTTAAATAAGTATATTAAATAACGAAAGATTACTCAGCGGAAGACATTTTTATAATGAAACTCAACCTTTTATTAAAAGATCTCTCGTTAAATGAGAATGACGATTTTACAACAGAGTGAAATTACAGCAGAAGACTTTTATAATAACCCTATTACATGACTCGTTTATAGGAACACATGTTAAAATAATACTTAACAACCTTAACACACTGTCACTTAAATCTTCAACTGTAAGCCTCTTCTTCGATTGGTTACTTCAAGTCTTCGGGGACCAACCATTGATGTGCCGTATAGGACGGATGACACCAGCCAACCATGCAAGGAATAAAACCCGGTTGGTTAGTCTAATGAAAGACTATGCAAGGGTACAAACAGAGTGGTTCAAGTGATCGTAACCGTTTACTATCATTGTTCCTCGAATAATAACTGAAGGAACGATACATAACCCAGAACTTTCACGGAATGATTTGTATTAGACATGCACTGAAAAAGAAGACTCCAAAGGAATTGAGTCTTATGGGAAACGTATGACAAATGTTTGGGAACGTTAAGTTTTCACACACAAGTTTTAAAACATGACCTTGACAATTTGGGTCCACGACCAACCTCACCGCGTAATGCGAATCCAGATTGGAAAGATGACTTACTCTAATAAGAGTTCGGGCGGTTTCCACGTTGTACTCCTCGCCCGAGGGTTTATTAAT
This sequence comes from Rheum nobile, assembly GCA_027886185.1. Lineage (NCBI taxonomy): Eukaryota > Viridiplantae > Streptophyta > Magnoliopsida > Caryophyllales > Polygonaceae > Rheum > Rheum nobile. The sequence goes on along the minus strand of WOAB01000644.1, from coordinate 10,354,267 downwards.
TATGTGCATAACCGCACTTATCTTATTTACTTCCAAAACGCACATTAACATTCAAGCTTTTAATACAATCTCGAATAACTACGAGAACAACACATGGTGACATTACGTCCAACCCAATTGCACTAACAAGGTGCTTAAACACCTCTTATCCTTAACGGATGGATGAGAAGCAATGGTCATGACCTTAAAAGTATTAGAGAATTATTCTGACTAATATCGAGTTATAAAGAAACGACTAATCCTCGTAGGGAATTAGCGTTCCTACGAATACTCGTGCTAATCTAGCATTTAAGTTCACATTTAAATCCACACCAAAACTCATTACAGTAATATCATACCAAACTATATAATAGCGTTGTTTCTAGCAATATATACAACCTATTATAAAGTCATATTTTAACACATCATTTAATTAAATCTGTTCCCAAACTGAAAAAACAACTTTTATCCCATCTTAATTAGCAATCAATTAATTGGTAATCAAGGGAAACATGGAATAATGAGCAAAAGCGAACCGCCACTTGCCTTAATCTAGACGAATCGAAGATGTCGGGTTCCGAGATCTGGAGACTGGAATCTGTATACGGATTCCTACGACGACGTCGAGACAAAAGACAGAACCCTAAGTTCGATATAATACGGATGAAACGATACAAACTAAAATGATATGAATCGAATGGGAACAAAGGCTAAGCCATGGCTGTGGATGCCCAAGCCACGATCGCGCTTGCTAAGGCAAGCCGTGGTCGCGGTTTGTACATCCGCGGTCGTGGAAATCTGGGCAGAGCCGCGGTCGCGGAATTCATCTCCGCGGTCGCGGATGTCCCTTCCGACGCGGCTCTAACACGGCTTCGAGGCTTACCGACGATGACGTTTACTTCACCACTGCGAACACCACCACCACCATGACGCTTCCAGAACACCTCCGGCAACCTCCAACAATTACGGCGAAACTCCGACGAACTCAAGAACCCCGGCGAAGCACTAAACGAGAGAGAGATGCAAATGTGGATCTGAGGATGAAGAATCTGGTGATGGAAGCACCCTATTTATAGGGTAAGGGGGAGCTCAACGCCGTCATACCAACCGCTTCATGCTCCCTCACCGGCGGAAGTTACAAAATGCATAAATTTGAACCGACGAAGCTTCGGATAAGCACGACGAAGAAGACGAACCAACGATCCGCGGTCGCGGAAACGGTGCCGCAATTGCGGATGGCTCCTGGGCGAATCCGCGCCCGCGGAAGCATTCCACGGTCGTGGAATTGCCGCGATCCATTCCTGGGTCATCTCGCGGGTCTTTTGCCAAATCTCATTTTTAGTACTTCTAAAATTATTCTAAGACCCAATACACTTTAAACGTATATTATTTTGTTCGAATAATCTTACTGAGATTACAGAAATTGCCCATTATGTCCTTCTTACAAAATGACAGTTTGTGACTTTTAGGGGTTATTACAATACTACCCCCTTAAAAGAAGTTTCGACCCCGAAACTTGGCCGATAACAGCTCGGGGAAAACGACCTTACTTTAAGTTACCCAACCTTATAAGTTTAACCATGCCTAATCCATTTAACACTTTGTAAATTGGTTCAAGCATTTCTAAGTTAAAATTGATAAATTGGTTCAAATTATAGTTAACGTAAGGTTAACCATAATTTAGACCCTTCATAACCTAAGGAGTTTTATAACTTGTTTTCACCAATTATACATTTTACCATATTACCCTTATGGCAATCATGAGGGTTATTACATTACTACCCCCTTAAAAATAGTTTCGACCCCGAAACTAACATCACTAAGGTAGAGTGACCGGTTTTACCATTAACCTTACTACCTGCACTTAATATCCTTAATCATTTCATCATTGAAATTGCTCCTAGGAAAACGATCTGGTTCCTCAACCATACCATTATCTTCGCATATCTTATCTCCATGTGCTATACTTGTAATAACTCGTGACTATATCCACAAGGTCATAAATATCTTAGGATAATAGTCTCCAAAATCATCGCAATAGACTTGCTATACCTTAAGCATGAGAACACACGTTTCTCTTTCAACTTTTCCCTTTATAAACCATTCTCAAAGTTCATACCTTATCTTCCTTAAGTTGATATCCTTAAATAAATTTGGTCTTCGTAACCTATTTCACCAAAGTCGAACTATTATTCGGTCATGAATCCACCTACTACATCCTGCCTTCGTTCATTACCCTCGTTAGAATTGAAATGATCGTCCACACGATTATGATTACCTCAATCAGAGTATCCATTATAATCTCCAATATAATCTCGCTTTTATGCCCTACACATCATAACGATCTTGATACCCTCCAGCAGAAGAATACAATATTTCCCTACTAACTTCCTTTCGATGGATGTGTGGCTACATGAGGTTGATGGTAGCAGAATGTTGGCCGATAACTTCCTTACTAACTTCCTTTTGTATGGTGCAGAATGTTGGCCGATAACTTCCTTACTAACTTTCCCTACTAACTTCCTTTTGTATGGTGCAGAATGTTGGCCGATAACTAAGGCGCAGGAGCAGAGGTTGATGGTAGCAGAGATGAGGATGTTACGCTGGATGTGTGGCTACACGAGGCTAGATAGAAACCGAAACGAAGTTATCCGGGGAAAAGTTGGAGTGGCTACTATTCAAGATAAATTGCGAGAATCTAGACTACGTTGGTTTGGGCACGTGCAGAAGAGGCCTACTAATGCGCATGTGCGCAAATGTGAGGAGTTAGCGATAGTACAGTTTCGTCGGGGCAGAGGGAGACCTAAGAAGAATTGGATGGAGGTCATTAGAAAAGACCTCGCTTTTTGTCTCTCACAACGTCTATGGCTCAGGACAGGTCTTTTTGGAGGGATATGATTCGCATTACAGAGGGTTAGTCGGACAAGGGATCCATGTGACGCTCTGAATCTCTTCTACATATTTTTCTCTTTTTCTCTATTTCTCTATTTCGGTTCCCTTTATACTCATTTTTCCACTCACGCTCTTTTTAGTTGGTCGTTCGAGCATACATCCACCCGACTAGTCTCGGGGTTCGGATGGAACCATCTTGACTCCCCTAGACATCCGTCGCACACGGGTCAATCCACTGGGTTGTTGTTGTTGTTGTAACTTCCTTTCGATGATCAAATCCTCAAAGTACATACATAGAACTCACTTATACCCCAAACTTAGTACCTCCAATTGTCATATCGGCTTACTCTTTACATATGCACCTCATCTATCTCATTATTTACCTTATTTAAATTTGGCCCTTATGCCATCTTCTCCCAACATCTTCCGTATAAGGTTTCTTAATTTTCCACTATTAACCACATCCTATTCCTGTTTACCTCAACATGATTTAATATCCCATTCCACAAGATTATAACCTCGTTTTACCCATACGTGTCATACGATCACCTTAATAGACGTAGGTCACTTCTTCCTCAAGTCCAGTCGATAACATCCACATACTTATTTTATGCCACACTATTTGATCCACCAAAATCATAACAACTCTTACCGGTTGAGTTTATTATTCACTCATAAGTCCTTAAACAACCAGTCGTCCTCACACGAATTATTATCCCAAATCAAGCACACTTTTGCTTTACTGATATTTACTATTTACCCAAGACTCAATCACCTTAACACTTCTTGTATCATCATCTCATTATATCATTTCCTTAAGAATACCTCGCAACGAAACCTCGAATAGGTCTTCCAAATTAAATCTTATGATTTCGCACACTTAACTTTCCCAAAAAGCTTTTAACACTGGTTCCATAGTGGACACACTCGTTTATAATCCTCATAAGCATAATTCTTGGGTTCTAAAGTTTACTCAAGATCGTTTTAGAGTACGATCCTCTTAGAGAAAACGACTCCTTATGAAATATCTTTCTTATACATTTATTCCCTTAAATATATACTTTATACAACTCACCCCATATAATGCTCAAAGTATACACATGAGGAATAGCCTCAAACTCCACAGAGCATTACTACCCACACCAAATCCTTATGGCAAGGAATATTTACAACATTATCCTCTCGAGACAATGCTCATGACTTCGAGCAAGGGAACAGATAATGTCAATCCCTAACCTGACATTATTTCAGAAAAAATAGAGGGGTTCTTAAGAATAGTTTCGACCTCGAAACTAGCGCTAACAAGGTAGGGAACAACCACACATGTCCCACCCAACACTATCCTTTATGAGTCCAAACAGTCTTTATTAACACAACACATGTACTACTTTTGGCACTCAAAGATTCTCATATGAATGAATGATAAGTGCTATTTTGTAGTGCATATGTTAGATTCAAAGGATCGTGAAGCCACGGTGCAAGCTTTGCTCGTCGATGCCTCAGAACACAAGAACTCAAGACAGCAGGATTCCAGAATTTGTCCTGACTTAAATGGGGTCTTTCTTCTTGCTCCGAACTCCAAATTGAATGATTCCAGCGGAAGTAGTTAGATAATGAAGTCTAGTTTCTGTCCTCGAAATTTGAGCGCAATTGGATCACGGAAACGAAAGTTATGGTGTTTTTACTGAGGTGTCGCTGAGAGTTCCGGGAAGGACTTCAGCGAGATGATTGTTGTGGATGTTGGTTGTTGGCGTGAAAATGATGGCTCACAACTAGTTCTTCAAGGGAAGGGAAGAATCGACGCAGACTTGGTTGAGAAAGAAGAAGAGTTGGCGAGATGAACTCACTCGGCAACACTTAGAAATTTGACGCAAGGAAGCAAAGAAGAAAGAGAGAGAGTTTTGACAAAGGCAAATTCGTTTTAATCTTGCGTGCCTTTTCAGGCATTGGAAGGCACTTATATAGTTCCTACATATTGTCATAAAGTGCCAACAAAAATAACAAAAATACGGAACTTGGCCTACTAACAAGAAATACTAAAAACGTGGCCATAAAAGAAAAGTCTTAAGTTGGGCCATTATTTAATAAATAAAATACTCCCATGCCATGGGCCTGAAATGAGGTGGCATGGTCCATGTGCCAACCCACAACACTCATTGCGCCTAGCCAAGTGGTCCAGGATGGCTCGGCGCCTTGCTTGATTCTTCACGGGCCGCAAGCGCCGGTGTTCTCGGCGCCGGTTTGGAGACTTGTGTAGAAGTCGGCTTGGGCATGGCTTAGGGGCCCTTGGCACGCCAACCCCTTCTTGAGGTCCTGTAGGAGGTGGCGAGCCCTTGACCGAGTGATGGCTCCGGGCATAGGGTCGCCGGCGCCGCCTTGATTCTTCTTGCTCGGCCGTCTTGTCTTGGCGCTAGGCATTGTGCTCTCCTCTTGGCCTAGCTCTTGGCGTGGCTCCTCGTCCGCGCCTAGCTCTCGGACATCCTCGCCTAGCTCCGGCTCATGTTCCTCGTCCGCGCCTAGCTCTTGGACATCCTCGCCTAGCCCTAGACCTTGTGATGGAACCAGGGATTGCCTTGTCATCTTGGACGTTGGCCTTGGTGACGCTTGTGCCCGGCGCACCCGGCGCCTTGGCCTTGTCTTGGCCAATGCCTTGCTTTGGCTTGGCTTTGGCTCTCCTTGATGAGACTTGAGCTCCATCTTTAATACTTGAGCCATCTTGGAAGTCCAGGCTCTCTTGAAGCTCTTGATGGGACCCATGGTCACATCATCCTCTTCCCCTTCGAAAGGATTCGTCCTCGAATCCAAATGCGCTTCTAGAAAGAGCCTTAACTCACATGAATCTGCACAAACGCAAAGTATGGAAGTGAGGCACCAAGAAAAATATAAGAAAGAAGAAAATATAATAGCAAACCAACTTAGGTCTATAGAATGTCCATGAATGAACCTCCATGCACAACTATCGCCCAATCTCTTTCTAGATAAATACTTGATGATGGAACATGATATGCACATGACATATTTATCTACAAAGGTAATGTATCGAACAAGGTATCTAGCATGCAACAACAATTGTGAATGCGAGCTATGATGTATACATGCATACCTAGTTCTACATGCAAAAACTGAATTCAACACATGAGATTCTCTACCCCTAGAAAAATATTCATGTACAAGCAAAGGGGATAGAATAGGAAAAGTAGCAACAAGTGATACTTTCCTTGTATTAGGCTCCATTGCCACACCCTTCTTCTCTTGGTTGAAAACTGATTTCTTGGGCTGTTCCACATCCTTAGCTTCAACTTCTTCCTGGAAGGGTTCTTCTTGTTGTAGAGACCCATTGCGAAAGCTCACTTGGACAACCTCTTCCTCACAAGAAGCATCTTCAACTTGGATTGACTCCTTGCAAGAACTCAGCTGGACGTCCTTTACGAAGACATCATCAACCAAAGATTCACTCTCAAAGGAACTTTCATCCTTATAAGTGTAGTATTGGTTTGGGCAAATTTCAGCTAAGTGGCCTCTCCCTTCACATATGACACATACAATGTCACGTGTTCTAACCCGAGGTTGTGGGCTCACTCTTTCTCTTCCCTTGGATGTGCTAATTGATAAGTAAGGTGAGTCATAGACTCCCTTGGCCTGCACGGAAGGGTTAGAAGAACAAGAGTATGAGTTGTTAAAATAAGGTGTAGGCTCGTACCTCTTGTATGAGTTGGCTTCTTGTTGAGCAAGATAGCGAGCCTCTTTATATGATGCTCCATGGGCCCGATAGTAGAAGAAGTCCTTTCGAGGTAGATGATCTTTGTAAGTTTGAGAGTTAGGATACACACCATAAGCTCGAAAGTAAAGATAATCCCTTTGTGATAATAAACCCAAGCTTGACATCTCCATTTTCTCTCCTTGCAAGGTTAGTAGCCAAAGCTACCACGTGTTGTGCTTCAAGGATCTTGCTTCTCTTTGGGATTCACCATCTCTAACCTTCACAAAACAAGCACACGACAGCCACAAAATCCAAGAAAATTCCAACAAGGTATGTAACAAGTAAGATTGCCAAATTTGCCTAATTTAAATTAGGACTCGGAATCCAACAAGTTCTTGGGTTAGGGTGGCTCCTATATGCAAAAGACTCACAAAAATCGAAAATAAAGTGCACCACAATCCTTGTCAAAAGCTTAAGTTAATTCACAACTCAAACAATTCTTGTAAGTACTTGTTTCCTATTACCACTTACTAATGTTAGCTCGAGCAAAAGGAATTACAACTTCACTTACAAACACAAAGATAGTGCACGACTTCTTCTCTTTTTTATTTTTTTTTTATTTTGATTTGGCTTGCTCTTTTGTACAATATCAAGCCGAGTTTTTCTAAAATGCTTTTTTTTTACGTATGGAATGCAGAAACGAGAACAAGAAACTTGCGATGCAACTCGAGTAACAAAAGCGTATGCACTTCGGATTCGTTCCTCCACAAGAAGGCTCGGTTTGCAAATTACGTAAAAAATTAAACTCGGATTGTATATGTGCCAAATAAGGAAAGCAAAGACTCAAAAGATCCTATACTAAATGCACAACTAAATGGGCTTTAAGAGGGTTGAAGGTTACTCTTTCCAAATTCAAACTAGTATCAAATGCAATTAAAGCACACAATAAAGCCAAATTTGAAGGTTACAATTCTTCCACTCTAAAAACGTCACTTCCTGTAGGGCATTCAGATTTTCTAGATCTATCCTAGATGCAAGACACACGACACAATCAAGAAAAAATTCAAGAACAAAGCAAGAACAAGATTCGGACACAAAATTCCAACTACACATGCAAAGGCACGAAAACAAAGAACTTGTAGGACTTCAGACCTTGAATTTAAAAGAGGAATTTGAGAAAAACTTACGTGCTATGATACCAAATGTTAGATTCAAAGGATCGTGGAGCCACGGTGCAAGCTTTGCTCGTCGATGCCTCAGAACACAAGAACTCAAGACAGCAGGATTCCAGAATTTGTCTTGACTTCAATGGGGTCTTTCTTCTTGCTCCGAACTCCAAATTGAATGATTCCAGCGGAAGTAGTTAGATAATGAAGTCTAGTTTCTGTCCTCGAAATTTGAGCCCAATTGGATCACGGAAACGAAAGTTATGGTGCTTTTACTGAGGTGTCGCTGAGAGTTCCGGGAAGGACTTCAGCGAGATGATTGTTGTGGATGTTGGTTGTTGGCGGGAAAATGATGGCTCACAACTAGTTCTTCAAGGGAAGGGAAGAATCGACGCAGACTTGGTTGAGAAAGAAGAAGAGTTGGCGAGATGAACTCACTCGGCAACACTTAGAAATTTGACGCAAGGAAGCAAAGAAGAAAGAGAGAGAGTTTTGACAAAGGCAAATTCGTTTTAATCTTGCGTGCCTTTTCAGGCATTGGAAGGCACTTATATAGTTCCTACATATTGTCATAAAGTGCCAACAAAAATAACAAAAATATGGAACTTGGCCTCCTAACAAGAAATACTAAAAACGTGGCCATAAAAGGAAAGTATTAAGTTGGGCCATTATTTAATAAATAAAATACTCCCATGCCATGGGCCTGGCATGAGGTGGCATGGTCCATGTGCCAACCCACGACACTCATTGCGCCTAGCCAAGTGGTCCAGGATGGCTCGGCGCCTTGCTTGATTCTTCACGGGCCGCAAGCGCCGGTGTTCTCGGCGCCGGTTTGGAGACTTGTGTAGAAGTCGGCTTTGGCATGGCTTAGGGGCCCTTGGCACGCCAACCCCTTCTTGAGGTCCTGGAGGAGGTGGCGAGCCCTTGACCGAGTGATGGCTCCGGGCATAGGGTCACCGGCGCCGCCTTGATTCTTCTTGCTCGGCCGTCTTGTCTTGGCGCTAGGCGTTGTGCTCTCCTCTTGGCCTAGCTCTTGGCGTGGATCCTCTTGCTCCTCGTCCGCGCCTAGCTCTCGGACATCCTCGCCTAGCTCCGGCTCATGTTCCTCGTCCGCGCCTAGCTCTTGGACATCCTCGCCTAGCCCTAGACCTTGTGATGGAACCAGGGATTGCCTTGTCATCTTGGACGTAGGCCTTGGTGACGCTTGTGCCTGGCGCACCCGGCGCCTTGGCCTTGTCTTGGCCAATGCCTTGCTTTGGCTTGGCTTTGGCTCTCCTTGATGAGACTTGAGCTCCATCTTTAATACTTGAGCCATCTTGGAAGTCCAGGCTCTCTTGAAGCTCTTGATGGGACCCATGGTCACATCAGCATATCTAGTGGTTATTACCAGGTTTGAGGCGCCATTTGGATGGATTTAGAGCACAATCGTGGATTATGGAGTTAGAGTGGAGAAGTGAAGAAATCATGGGATTTATAGAGGTTTGAAGTGTATTGAAGAGTAGAAGAACAATGTGCTGAATTCAAATGGTTCGTTCTCTCTACTCAGATGTCCAAATGAAGTGATTCCAATTCTAGAAGTTAGATCTTGAAGTCTACTGCAAGTCCTCAAAATATTAGCACAATCCGAGTTGGGAATCAAAAGTTATGGAGTTTTTACTAAAGTGTCGCAGAAGCTGAAAAAGGCACCGCCGTCCCGCGGTGGAACTCACCGCCCCGCGCCAATAGCCACCGCGACCCGGCGGTGGATCTCAGAGAAGACTGACGCCCCGCGGTGGGCACGTAGCGCCTCGCGGCCAGAAGACTTTATTTCCTTATTTTTGCTATTTCGGATTTCCTTATTTTCTATTATTTTATTTCCTTTGTTATTTTGCATTAGGTTAACTTTATTTTCCAAAGCCTATTTAAGATCTTTTCCAGGTCTTAGATAGGAGACTTAGTTCGTTTTTCATTCTGCCTCTAGGGTTTTAACCCATGGAGAGCTAAACACCTTTATTTCGCTAGACAATTGAAGCATTGCAATGGATTGGTTGTGAGATTTCTATTCCTTGTTCTATATCTTATAAAGTTGGTTTAATTCTCTTGAGCATATTGTCTATTGGTTTATGTTGATTCTTCTAGCGTAGCTAACTAGGTTTTTCTACATCTATCAATTGCTAGGATTTGCATATAGGGGTTCCGAGTGCATATCTAGTGGCAAACACGATTGTTGCGTATAGGGGTTCCGAGCGTGCAATCGTGAGTGAGAATTATTTGCATGCTAAGTAGTAGGGTGTCCTTCTATTTGCATGTATCCTATATCCTTGTGTGCATTGCTATTGCTTTGTTGGTGGTAAAGTCTGCCGACAACTGTGAGAATCGGTGGTACTTTATCATTGGCATAGTAATAAGTCTATCGACAACTGTGAGAATCGATAGTACTTAAGATCAGGGTGGGAACAACTATAAGATTGTGAAAAGAACTTGGAAAAATAGTTATCAGTGATCAACCTGTTTCCTTTGCAGTGTGGATATTTGTCTAGTGGAATATTTCCACCCGTCATATTTATTTTCACTCTAAAGCTTGCATCTTTGTTACTCTGTGTTTGATAATCAAAACCCCCCTTGTTACTTTGCATGCTTATAAACACTTAGAAAGATCACTTCCTCCCTGTGGATTCGACCCTTGCTTGCCTCCACTACTTGTTTAGGTTTGTTAGGATTATTTTGTTTAGGTGTCACGACAACGCCTATCAACGAACAAGTTGTAATAGTAACGAATTTAGTAATTTCCGGAACAAGGAAACACTTCTTTATTATTCGAGACATTACATTAAAACAATTGACAGCTTTATATTAAAACAACTGACAGAAGGTCGAACATACAGATTACTAAACTATGGAGACTATAGACACAAGTCATCGATCCTTATTCTTAAAAGGCTCAACAAAATTACAACTACTCATTCAGGGTCTCATTTCCGTCGGTTTGACGCATCACAAAGAGTTGTTGCCCCCGACCCGAAGACTCCATAGGCGCCTTGCCTTTATTACGAGCAATAGGTTGCTCAGAAGCGGACACCTCTGGCTTTGGGTTCCGCCCATTGCCAACATTTGAGGCTTGATATGATTGTGTTGGTCCTTGACCCTTCTGCCTACAGTATGTTTTCATGTGGCCTTCCTTCCCACAATTGTAACATACCCGCTTCTCCTTTTGGCAATTAAAGCTTTTATGCCCTGCCTCACCATAATTGTGGCACTGAATCACTCCGCTACTCCAACCTGAGCCTCTAGCGGAGTCAGACCGAGTCGTCTCAGTCTTAGTACGACCAGACTTCTCAAACTTGGTGGGCGATACCGGTCGCTTGAATGTACCAACCTGGCAGTTCTGTTGCCCACCCCTTCCTTTATTCTGCTTCTCCCGCTTTCGGGCGGATTCTTCTAGTGTGGCCTCTATTTTGTAGGCCACATCCACATATTGCTCTAACGTAGAACAACCGTGACGCACCAATAGAGGTTTGATTTCTGGATTCATCCATCCGTGGAAGTACCAGATCTTTTGTTCTTCACTCGACACTTCCGGTCCAGCATATTGCAACAGGTGATTGAACTTAGCTGCAAGCTCAGTCACCTTCAACCCATCGATCTTAGGGTAAATGAACTCCTTATGCTTCTCCTCCCTCATAGCACGGGAAAAGAAACGGTCAGTCATCTTTGTTTTGAACATACCCCAGTTCAGCCCGGGATGATCAGCTAGACCAGTGCTCTCCCACCATTCGCTAGCAACATCCTTAAGTTGAAGGGAGGTGATGTGCACTTTCTCAGCCTCAGTGCAATCCACGTTCCTGAACAACCGTTCCATGTGCGAGAACCAATACACCACTCTGACTGGTTCTCCAATACCATCATAACTGTCAGGCCTCATTGAGCTTATGGCCTTTAAGGCTCGACCGTAATTTCCTCTGTTCCTGACGGCATCGACCTGAGGTACATGCTCCACTGGCTCCTCAAATTCAGGAATAATCTGAGGAACTGGACCTCCTTGTGCTTGCGGTGCAACTGGCCGAATTATATCGGTGACCACCTGCATAACAATCCCACGAATGGCCTCTATGGCCGCAGCGTCGAACACCACCTGAGGGTTAGCCTGAACTTGGCCAATTAGCGGCATTTCTCAGATTCCGCCTTTGGTTGTTACTCGGCCCAGCTCCGGCACGGATTGTGTTCCTTGTGTTCACCATCTGTTGATGAACCATAACGTCAGCTTAGAACCTTTTCGACTTATACATGACACTTAGTCACTTACGTTATGATACGAATTATAAGGGTCCAAACTAATAACTTTATATCAGTCTGACTGGCCCTTCACCATTAACCGTAACACGATCTCCTTCCCTTTACTTGAGAATGGGTACTTTTAGGAGAAACGTCAACTTTTAAATGACATTAAACCTAAGGAGAGACAATATCTCTAAGAATGGATCTAAGGAATAAGTAACAACTCGAAGCTTGCAGAAGTTTGAAAAACCACTTATTATTAAACCTTATACCTTATACATATAAATCCTTTATACTTAATTTGGCAAAATCGGTATTTATACAGTTATTTCCTTGAAATAAAGACATTATTAATTCCTTGTAAGCCCTTACCAAAATCCAAACCACACTTTGTAAAGTTATAACACAACTTAATTTTTAAACGTTTATAACATTATTTTATAAAAGTACTATGAAAATTAATGCTTAACACAAGAGAGTCTAAACATTACTTTTAACTTTCATAAATCGTTAAGGAATTTTAAGACCTTAGTTTTAACACTAACAATTTAGACTTACGAAATTCCTTTTTAAAAGAAGCTAGTTTGAAAATAGTTTCGAAATAAATTTCTCAAAAATTCTGAAACCTAACAATAGGCCAAGAATTTTAAAACCATTACTCTGATACCATAATTGTAACACCCCGACTTATGTCGGTAGTGCCACACGCTAGTGACGTCAGACGTTACTGTCCAAAGTCACCCTAGGCTTTAATCGGAACAATTAAACTTAAATAAGTATATTAAATACGAAAGATTACTCAGCGGAAGACATTTTTATAATGAAACTCAACCTTTTATTAAAAGATCTCTCGTTAAATGAGAATTACGATTTTACAATAGAGTGAAATTATAGCGGAAGACTTTTATAATAACCCTATTACATGACTCGTTTATAGGAACACATGTTAAAATAAAACTTAACAACCTTAACACACTGTCACTTAAATCTTCAACTGCAAGCCTCTTCTTCGATTGGTTACTTCAAGTCTTCGGGGACCAACCACTGATGTATCGTATAGGACGAATGACACCAGCCAACCATGCAAGGAATAAAACCCGGTTGGTTAGTCTAATGAAAGACTATGCAAGGGTACAAACAGAGTGGTTCAAGTGATCGTAACCGTTTACTATCATTGTCCCTCGAATAATAACCGAAGGAACGATACATAACCCGGAACTTTCACGAAATGATTTGTATTAGACATGCACTGATAAAGAAGACTCCAAAGGAATTGAGTCTCATGGGAAACGTATGAAAAATGTTTGGAAACGTTAAGTTTTCACACACAAGTTTTAAAACACGACCTTGACAATTTGGGTCCACGACCAACCTCACCGCGTTATGCGAATCCAGATTGGAAAGAAGACTTACTCTAACAAGAGTCCGAGCGGTTTCCACGTTGTACTCCTCGCCCGAGGGTTTATTAATTATGTGCATAACCGCACTTATCTTATTTACTTCCAAAACGCACATTAACATTGAAGCTTTTAATACAATCTCGAATAACTACGAGAACAACACAGGGTGACATTACGTCCAACCCAATTGCACTAGCAAGGTGCTTAAACACCTCTTATCCTTAACGGGTGGATGAGAAGCAATGGTCATGACCTTAAAAGTATTAGAGAATTATTTTGACTAATACCGAGTTGAAAAGAAATGACTAATCCTCGTAGGGAATTAGCATTCCTATGAATACTCATGTTAATCTAGCATTTAAGTTCAAATTTAAATCCACACCAAAACTCATTACAATAATATCATACCAAACTATATAATAGCATTGTTTCTAGCAATATATACAACCTATTATAAAGTCATATTTTAACACATCATTTAATTAAATCTGTTCCCAAACTGAAAACAATAACTTTTATCCCATCTTAATTAACAATCAATTAATTGGTAATCAAGGGAAACATGGAATAATGATTAAGAGCGAACTGCCACTTGCCTTAATCTAGACGAATCGAAGATGTCGGGTTCCGAGATCTGGAGACTGGAATCTGTATACGGATTCCTACGACGACGTCGAGACAAAAGATGGAACCCTAAGTTAGATACAATACGGATGAAACGATACAAACAAAAACGATATGAATCGAATGGGAACAAAGGCTAAGCCATGGCCGTGGATGCCCAAGCCACGATCGCGCTTGCTAAGGCAAACCGCGGTTGTGGTTTGTACATCCGCGGTCGCGGAAATCTGGGCAGAGCCGCGGTCGTGGAATTCATCTCCGCGGCCGCGGATCTCCCTTTCGACGCGGCTCCAACACGGCTTCGAGGCTTACCGATGATGACGACGACGTTTACTTCACCACTGCGAACACCACCACCACAACGCTTCCAGAACACCTCCGGCAACCTCTAACAATTCCGGCAACACTCCGATGAACTCAAGAACTCCGGCGAAGCACTAAACGAGAGAGAGATGCAGATGTGGATCTGAGGATGAAGAATTCGGTGATGGAAGGCCCCTATTTATAGGGTAAGGGGGAGCTCAACACCGGCATACCAACCGCTTCATGCTCCCTCACCGGCGGAAGTTACAAAACGCAGAAATTCGAACCGGTGAAGCTTCGGATAAGCACGATGAAGAAGACGAACCAACGATCTGCGGTCGTGGAAACGGAGCCGCGATCGCGGATGGCTCCTAGGCGAATCCGCGCCTACGGAAGCATTCCGCGGTCTCGGAATTGCCACGATCCATTCCTGGGTCTTCTCGCGGGTCTTTTGCCAAATCTCATTTTTAGTACTTCTAAAATTATTCTAAGACCCAATACACTTTAAACGTATATTATTATGTTCGAATAATCTTACTGAGATTACAGAAATTGCCCATTATGTCCTTCTTACAAAACAACAGTTTATGACTTTTAGGGGTTATTACAATTGATGCCTTGGTTGCAGATTTCATTCTGCCAAACAAGACATGGAACAAAGAAAAGATTACACAAAATGTACTAGGTGACATAGCTACACAAATCACATTCATACCAATCCCAATTAATAACATTGAGGATAGGATGTACTGGGAAGCCAGTAAAAACGGGTGGTTTTCTACAAAATCGGCCGTGAACATGATTAATAAAAATAAACGATATACAACGCATGATTCCTCTTGGATATGGAAACTGGAAACTTACCCCAAAGTTAAAAAATTTCTTTGGAAAATCATGAAAAATGGACTCCCTTCAAAAGCACGACTAGCTGAAAAAGGAGTCTCAATTCCTCTATATTGTATTCGATGTAGGGCACAATTTGAAGATACTAATCATATCTTATTCCATGGGAACCATACTATGAAAACCATTGTAAAAATTAATCTTCATACTCTTGGGATTATCAAATCACTTAATATTGGAAATAAAAAAACATACAAACTAATTGAGGAAATCCGACAAAAAACTGATAATTTACAATTTTTAGAACTACTTATTTCCTGGTGGGGAATATGGTTCTACCGAAACCAACAAAGTTTTGGAAGAACAAACAATAACACATACCCTATTAAGGATGTACCTATTTACATCCAAAACCAAATTCATAACTGGAAACAAACAAAAAAATGAAACCCAGACTGTTTGAGTACATATCAAATAAAAAACAATATCAATACAAATAGAAGACGTCTAAAGAAAAAGTGGAAAAAACCACAAGATACCATCATTAAAATAAATACGGATGGATCCACTAAGACTAATGGAGAATCTAGTTATGGATATATTATCCGAAATAGCAAAGGAGAACCCTTATTCATCTTTGGTGAAAAGTGCGGAATATCAACCACACTAAAAACATAAACCATTGCGTCCAGGAATGCTTTGCTTAAAGCTTATGAATTAGGCTTTAACAACATCCAAATTGAATGCGATAACCTTACAATTGTAAACGTTCTAAACAAAATCTGGCACTGTCCTTGGGGTATTGAAATTTTATTTTCTGATATCCTTTGTGTATTACAACTGTTTTCTTCAGTGCAAATTTGTCACGTCTTCCTAGAAACTAACATTGTTGCGGACTACATTGCAAAGCTGGCGCAACGAAGTCCCTTGGAAGACTTTAGAGATAATTTAGAACTTGTAGTTCTCATCCGTAATGATGCTATAGACTGAGAAACCGTTCTTTATGTTATTTTCTGTCTAATTTTTTGTCTTATGAAAAAAAAGAACTAGCGGCTAAATTAGTAAATTGCAAATGACGGCATCAGTTTCCAGTGCGAATCACCTGGTCCATTCTAGTAGTCCAATTACTGGTCCAACTATTTATTCGGTCTATGTAAATAAAAGTAAAATCAACTCTTCTATTTTTTTGTCTTCCTACTGTGTTCCCATCTTTCAATGCCAATTTTCACTTCAAATTTGTATAATCTTACAAAACGTTTACAAGTTCTCGTTGACCTTCTTACAACAAAATGGATGCTCTAAACCATAGCCCTACTTTGACCCACTAGTTGCCTACTCCGCTCTCCTCAATCGCGACGACGCCTTGTGTGGCTCCAGATTAGATCCGAATCCTCGCACCTCCGCCACCAACACCCAACTGCCGCTGGATACTAGGAGGAAGCCCATGAAGGGGACGAGGGTGTCACGGAGGACGCTGACCACCGACACCACTAATTTCAGGGCCATGGTTTAGGAGTTCATCAAAAAAACCGCCTCCCCCTTCACCATCACCTCCTCCTCGTCCACCGCCAATTTTAGATCCCGCTTTGACCAACTCTTCGGCGACTCTAATAGAGATCTCTTTCCGGTTCTGAGGTCAGCATCGTTGCCAACCTTATCTTGAGAGGATAAGAAAGAATGGTTGTGAATTGAGCCTAAAAAGAAGAGGGAGAAGGTTATCTATGTTTATATTGGGTTTGATCGAAGATATAAAAGATTAATTTTACAAAAAAAAAGAAATAGAGGATTAAAAGAATGACTTACGGGGAAGAAGGTGAAAATGGGTTAATAAATGTTTATGTGAGAGAATGAGAAAATCCCTCTTAGTAAGGATATATATAAGAGTACATAATAACATTTGAGAATATCCTAATAATACTAAATACATGATATTAAATATATAACCAATTCTAAATATACACGTTGACTATCACCTCTCTTAGTTGTAGCGGTAGCTTGTCGGACACTTAAACTGGATCAGAAATATGAAAATAGAGGATATGGCAACCTTTTGGTGAACAAAGCAATAGACTGGTGAGTGGATAGAACATGTAGAACTCGAACTTGACACAGAGCAACTTTGTCCCGAACAAAGTGTAGGTTGATCTCCACACGCTTTATGCGCTGATGTTGTACCAGATTGGACGAGAGGTAGACCGAAATAACACTATCACAAAATACCAGGGTGGAACTCGTGATATGAGATTGGAATTCGAGTAATAAACTACGGATCCAACACGTGTCTGCAACTGCATTAATAACACACATGTACTCTGCTTCTGCACTTGAACATGCTACAATATTTTGTCTTTTCGAGGACCAACTGATGAGGTTTGTCCCAGATAGACACAATGCCCGGATTTTGACCTTCTAGAGTTAGGGAAGCCGACACAATCAACATCAGAATAAGCCGTCATATATGAGATAGAGTTCTTTGCGATTTGAAGGTCGAGTGCAGAAGTACCATGTATGTACCAGATGATGCGTTTTAGGGCCATAAAGTGCTTTTCTCTTGGGTTATGCATAAATAGACAACATTGTTGATCAACATGGGAGATATTTGGCCTAGTGAAGGTCAAATATTGCAGTACACCAACCAGGGACCGAAACAAGGTGGGGTCAGAAACTCGGTCCCCGACGTCATGGCCGAGCTTAGCCGAGGTATCCACTGGCGTTCGACTGGGGTTATAGCCTAGCATTCCAGCCTTCTACAACATCTCCTTTGCATATTTCTCATGACTTCGGTGAAGGCCTTGAGAATTCTTGGTTAGAGAAATGATGTGAACTTGCCCTCGATGAGTGCCCTTGAGGAGGAAGACGCAATGAGCCAGCGCTCCAATGGCCCCGTGACTAGAGCCCGTGTCAAGGCCATCGCTCAAGCCACACAGTCCTTCGTCACCCGCTTCATCGCATGCGTCGAGACATCCTCGACGCCGCCACCGCCTATGCTCCTTTTGACACTTGGTGCCTCAACGCCTGGCGCGCCTACGTCGGAGGCCTCATCGCCATAGCGCCATAACACTCGCCGCCTGCCTTCATAGCGCCCGTCTCTGCGACACTCGCCTCGGCGCCCGCCTATGCATGCAGCGATGCCTATCTTAGTACTTTTGCTATTAAGAGGCCGTCCCATTAGGCTAGTTTGTTTGCTTGAGGCCCATGGCCGAGACTCATTGGCTATATAAGCCAAACACTTGTAACATTTTTACTTACGTTGAATTGAATGCTGAGCTTGTCGTCAAGTAATCTCCGCCATTAGCTTCAACGTCACAAACCGGTTAGATCCCGATTGAACCACGTCACAGTTCACCAAACACAACCTCCGATTACATCCAAGTTTTCTAATCCTCTCACCTCAACTCGAGCCATTCGAGAGAAAGAGAGTCGTCAACCTCTACTTCGGTGAAGGTTGTCATTTATCCCATTCGTGAGCCGAAGAGAAGGGATCCGAAGACTCATCTCCTACCATAATCCGTCATCAATGCGTAGTCGAGGGCATCGTTACACATCAAGAAATCCCAAGAAAATAGTGTAAGGTGCCCAGATCTGTCACTGCAAACTCTTTGCTCAAAGCTGTAATAATCTGAGTGAGGAAAGCTTGTGTAGAAGCGGTAAGTACAGTAGAGAGAGATCAAACTTATTGATAGAATCCATAGAAGGACTAGTCAAAGGCTTATCAAATTTTATTTCAAATTTACGGATCATATGTAGAAAAGGACTCCAGAATGATGGCATATTTGGAAATCATCAAAGTGCTTACAATGTCTTTCAACGTATTATCAATCAATCAAGTCTCGAGTGATCTGAATGTTCAAGCTGACGCTTTAGTCAACTTGGGAACCGTCATTAACCCAAATGAATTTGATGAAGTCCCCGTTGTACATGTCATGCAACCTTCCACCAACAAAGACAAAACTACTTTTAGAGTGGAAAACATCAATGAAGAGCCACACAAAGACAGTGAGATGATTTCTTATGTCAACTGGTTCAATAATGGCAAACTCCCAAAGAGTAGGATGAAGGCCAAAAGTTATCTACTCAAGGCGTTCAGGTTTGTCTTAAAAAAAGATATTTCATACAATAAATCGACAAAAAACATAGACTGGCGATGCATTTGCAAGTTAGAAATCCGTCAAGTGTTGCAGTCCATTCATGACGGCTACTATGGCAATCATTTTGGAGGAGAAACATGTCACCTAGAGGGTCAGGGCAAGTCTATTTTGGGCTGGTATGAGGAAAGACGCCTTGCAATATGCCAAGAATTGTGATGCTTGTCCAAGGCATGCACCAACATCCTATTAACCTCTAGAGCCGCTCCGCCCCAACATAGCACATTAGTCATTCATGAAATGAGGGATGTGCATTGTGGGAAAAATGTCATCAACCACATGACAAAAAGTCTTCTTTCTTGTCATGATGGATTACTTTTCAAAATGTATCGAGGCAGAAGTGTTTCGTGAGATAAAAGAGCAACACGTCATTTCCTTCATAAAATGCAACATTATTTGCAAAATTGGAGTATCCACTACTATTGTGTATGATAACGGATACTAGTCCATTGGCAATTGTAAAAAATATTCTGTCAAAATTGGGGACACCATATGGTCACATCTATACCTCGATACACCCAGGATAATGGACATGCTGAATCAAAGCAACAAAGTTATTGTCAGCAAGAGGAAGAAAGAAGGCGGGTGTTGACGAACTACCTTTCATAATGTGGTTGGATCGTACTACTCTAAAGACCGCAACTATGAAAATCCTTTCTCCTATGTAAAGCAGTCATTCCAATAGAGATCGACATGCTCACTGCTAGGTATGAGTTAGCTACTATTGAAAGAAACAACGAAAGAATGGTAGACGCTCTAGACGATGTCGACTAGCTTCTAGGAGAGGCCAAGCGGTAAATGTTTAAGAATCAAAAAAATGTCGCCAAATCATACATTAAGAAAATCCGCATGAAGACGTTAAAGGTTGGCAACTGGTATTGCGCAAAGTGCTCTGAAACACTAGAGAAGAAAATGCAGGAGAGTTGGCACCCTCTTGGGAAGGGCCATACCAAATCAGAGGCATGATTGGTCAAAGAGGTTGTAAGCTCATAACCCAGGATGGTGACATAATGCAAAAAGGTTAGAATGCATTGCAGCTAAAACGGTACAATTTCTGCAAAATCCTTCTCTCTTTACATACTATATATTTTAGCAATTTCAATACCGTCATATACATTATGATTATTCGTTAAAAAATGATTATTGACTTATGTATCGGAGGGCCATTGGGAGAAGCCCAATGGTCATATCTTATGCTTTGTGTTATCAAACAAGAGTAAAACAAGGTGCAACTACAAATTGTCAATGAAATAAGGATCAAAGTCGCATTCGACGAAAGACACTTTGATAAAGAAACAAGAGCAAAGCTTCATTATTGTATACCATTTTTACAAAAGGAATAAAAGAAGTATATTCCTTTCATTTACTACAAGTGTTTACAAATTACATCAATTACAAAGCAACATGCTTCCTACAAAACCACAAAGTTTCTACAAAGTTCTCAAAAGGTGTAAGTCGTTTCCTCTTTAGGAAAATGACGCCTTCTCTTGATGAACCTGCCACATTGTGATATTACCTACAAAATAAACACGCAAACAAGCATACAAAGCGACCGAAAGACTGACAAAAATCCTAACCTTTACATAAATGATCCCACCCATGTGGATGGGTTTTCAAAAAAAAAAAAAAACCATCAACACGCCGACGGGTACAAATATTCATCCGTCAAAACAACGATGGGCACCGCAAGAACAAGTTTCAAAATACCTAAAACCGTCAAAACCAAAGGAGGACACATCTAAAAAGCCTTCAAAGTTGACACCTACTTTTCAACGTCAATAACATCTTCGTGGGATTTTCACTTAAGGGCATCACCATCAGCTGACGATTCTTCTTCCACAACTTCCTCCATAGCCGATTGACCTAGTGTGACAAAACCAGAGGGACACGCCTTTTCAAAACCAACACATTCTATGACTGCATCCCAAGCACTATGTTCACCCAAGTGAAAGTCTCCATCATTTCCACTTTAGATTTCCATTCAAAATATGTTATTGCTTCCACTTGCTCCACAGCTAGACGACAAAACCTCAACGCCTCAACCTCTGGTTTGCTCCCCAAATTGGCAACTTGCGACTCTATCTCTGATACTCAAGTTGATAGCTTCTCATTGGCTTCATGATCGGTCTTGAAATATTTCCCGTAATCCTCCACTTTTTGCTTTAGAAGAGACACTTCTTTCTGAGAAGTTTGAAAGGCATCATATATCTTTTTCAACAACTCAATATCACATGACAGATGAAGAGAACATTCCTTCTAGACAACAATGATACATTCGTTGAACATTGAAAATGGAGTTCCATTCAGAGCGGTCGCCCTCGTCGACGGCATCAAAAGATGACCCATAATGGGAAACAGTGAAGGCACAACCTCTTTCTAATCCACATTTAAGTTTAGAATACCCGAAGCTTTCTATTTGGTTGTCGATGAAGGGGTAGCCACAAATGAAACATGATTCACTTTAATAGGGATGGACTTGGACGATGTGGTAGGAGTTGGCATAGGAGGTTTCATCAACGACGACTTAGGAGCATATTCCACCTTGCTTCCTTCCATATTTCTTTTCTTCGTTGCAACCAGGTTCATAGTGCCTGATTTCGTTTGCTAAGAGCCTATACATTAAAAAGCACTGATTAAGATATGTATCTGAAAAATCTATAAGACGGAAGATGCAAAACGAAACTAACTCGAAAAATTGGAGATCGTATTCTTTTCGTTCATTGGAGCGGCAATGGGAGAAATATTTAGTGGAGCCGGACTCTAAAGGAAAAGACTTCACTTTACCTGTTTCCAGCCAATTTAAAATCCATGCACAAACGTTCTTCCTTGCTAAGCCTATGAATCTTCCTAGTTTTTATAGTAGCTAGCTTCTTTGGCAAGAGCAACAAGGATTTGAAACGGAGCTGGCAAAATCAAAATTCGAGAAAAGATAACAAGATCAGAGAAGAAGTGGTAAAAATCGGAAACTTCTATTAGATAGACCCTACCTTATTAGATAGAGTTTATAGATATAATTTACCTTCCATATTCTATCTATGTAAAGATAGAATAGCTGTATAACATAGATTAGATAGCTTGTCTGTATTCCTCTATATATACAAGGCTTAAAATCCATGAATAAACAAGAAGACAGATTTAAACCTTGTACTGATTTCCTTCATGGTATCAGAGCAACGGCGATTTAAAATTCCGCTGATCGCTAACCTCCTAAACACAACCCTGTCAAACACAACTCTGCTTATCTCCAATGAAAATTCATGTCTTTGTGCATAAATCCTGCTTTAAAAATGTCACAAGAAAAATCAGTGGATGGAGAACGGAAATCAGTCTCCCCGTACCTCCTAACCTCCAACGATAATCCCGGAAACATCATAACTCAAGTTCAATTCAAAGGCGACAACTACGATCAATGGTCTCGGGCCATCCGCACGTCCCTGCGAACCAAAAAGAAATTTGGGTTCATAGATGGGAGCATTAAACAACCAAGCGAAGATTCACCAGATTTGGAGGATTGGTGGATGGTAAACTCTATGATGTGTCTTGGATTTTCAAAACAATCGAGAACAACCTCCGATCTACTATTTCTCACAAAGAGATTGCCAAATATGTATGGGACGATATTGCACATCGATTCTCTGTTGGGAATGAACCACATGCTCATCAATTAAAATCTGATCTAGCAGCGTGCAAACTCAATGGGGATGCGGTCGTACAGTATTTTGGACGCCTCAAGAAATTGTGGGATGAGCTTCTTACCATTTAGAACGTCTTGTCCTACTCATGTGCAAAGTGTACCTGTGGTTTGTCCACGTTCCTGCAGAGGAGGCGCGAAGAAGAGCAACTTCACCAGTTCCTCATGGGACTTGACGACTCTTTCAGTTCTATCCGATCACAAATTCTCAACACAGAACCTCTTCCGGGGATCAATCGGGCCTACTCTCTCATCATATAGGAGGAGCGGGTGCGTACGATCTCTCATACTCAATCTACGCAGCCTGAGAAAATGGCTTTCTCAACCAGAACCAACCAAACCAGTCGTGGCGCCAATGGAGAACGAGAACGTTGTGACTCTAACCTTCTATGTACTCATTGTGGTCGACGGGGACATGACAAAGATGGTTGCTTTCAACTCATAGGCTTTCCGGACTGGTGGGGAGAACGTGCCAAAACATGGGGTCGTGGTAGCGGCGCGCCACCAAAAGACAAATCAGCCGAAGGCAGCCGGTCTACTTCCTCTATTGGACGTGGTCGTGGTCATCCGAAGGCCAACTCTGCACATGTCGATGACAACAACTCCTCTACCACTCAAGACCAACCTCCTGCAGGCTTTACACAAGAGCAGTGGGCTTCCTTGTTGACACTCATGAACAGACAACAACCAAGAAACAATCAACGATTGTCTGGTAAGGACCTATCCTCACATTGGATCATTGATACGGGTGCTACACATCATATGACTGGATGTATCACACTCTTAACGGACACCCATGACATTAGTCTGTGTCCGGTTCGGCTTCCCAATAGAGATCATTCTCAAGCCGTGAAGATGGGTCGCTCGATAATTAACAACAACTTTATTCTTCCCAATGTTTTATTTGTACCTTCTTTGGATTGTAATTTATTATCGATTCCACAATTACTGGATGACCGAGATGGTAGCGTCCTGTTTACTAAATGGTTTTGTGTTATTCAGGACCCCAATTAGACGATGCCGATTGGAGCATGTGAGAAGAGTGAGGGGTTGTACTACTTGAACGGAGTCACGCAAGCACGAGTAGCAGGGGTCACACGGCTAGATACTCTGGAGTTGTGGCATCAGCGTTTCGGACATCCGTCCCCGACAGTAGTGAAGCATTTACCTTATTTTCATAGCAAAGTTAGCCATCCACACATTAGTCCATGTGATACTTGTTTTAAATCTAAGCACACTAGAGAGTCCTTTCCTTTAAGCAATAATAGAAGTACAGATTGTTTTGATTTGATACATTGTGATCTTTGGGGACCATACCGAGCTCCGACATTGTGTGGCTCTACATATTTCTTAACCATCGTGGATGACTACTCGCGAAGTGTGTGGGTTTATCTCCTTGTTGACAAGAGCACGGTACCCGCTCTCATGAAAAATTTCTTCGCGATGATTGCTCATCAGTTTGGCAAGCAAATTAAGAGGGTACGCAGTGACAACGAGACCGAATTTATGAGGATTCAATCCTACTTTGACTCTCAAGGAATCATCCATCAAACCTCTGTTGTCGGTACCCCGCAACAAAATGGACGAGTTGAACGGAAACATCGGCATATTTTAAATGTCGCTAGAGCCCTTCGTTTTCAAGCATCCCTTCCAATTAAGTTATGGGGCGAGTGCATCTTAACGGCTGCATACTTGATCAACCGTACTCCAAACGACATGCTTCAAGGTAAAACCCCGTATGAGATGATATTTCAACATACCCCTGAGTACTCACACATTCAAGTATTTGGGTGTCTATGCTACGCTCATAACCTTCGGAGAGGAGGAGACAAATTCGCTAGTCGGAGCCGACGTTGCGTCTTTCTTGGATATCCATTTGGTAAGCGAGGGTGGCTAGTATATGACTTAGAAACTGAGGAGACCTTCTTCTCTCGAGATTTCAATTTTTTTGAGACCCAATTTCCTTTTCAAGAAACACATCATGTTGTTGAACCCTCTCTAGTGTCCCCTCCAATCTCCAACGATGGCGAAATTGTCTGTGGATTTCCTACTGAACAGCCCCCCTCGTCTACTGAACAGACGATACCTATTGCCGACGCAGCGCCAGCCTTTCCGACACCACCAGATAACAGCCCCGCTCGTCTAGATACTGAAGTTATGGCACCACCCGAAACTGATCTTGACGCCCCCCAATCACCAACTGAATAGCTTGGTCGTGGCCATCGACCACGACATCCCCCGTCCCACCTGCGTGACTACGTGACTCACACTATCCGGGCCCCCACCCCCTCGCTTAACTCCACCGTTCCATCGACATCACCAGGTATGCGATATCCTATAGCTAACTTTGTCAATAGTGGCAAACTATCACCCTCTTTTCGGTGCTTTCTTGCTTCTATTTCAACAGGACATGAGCCCGAACAGTTTAGAGATGCCATCAAAGATAAGAATTGGAGGGAGGCTATGCAGAAAGAAATTACAGCTCTCGAAGATAATGACACTTGGGAAATTACGACTCTTCCTGTTGGAGAGAAAGCCATAGGAAGCAAGTGGATATATAAGCTAAAATACAATGCTGATAGCACCCTTGAAAGATACAAAGCACGCCTAGTCATCCAAGGCAACCGCCAAGTCGAAGGCATTGACTATGACGAGACCTTTGCACCCACCGCCAAGATGACCACGGTCCGGACGTTCCTTGCAGTGGATGCTGCTCGTAGTTGGGACCTCCAACAAATGGACGTTAACAACGCGTTCCTCCATGGCGATTTAGACAAGGAAGTGTATATGAAACTCCCTCCCGAATTTTCTCCAACCCCGAACTCCCAGGTGTGTCGCCTCAAGAAGTCCCTCTATGGGCTTAAACAGGCTCCGCGGTGTTGGTTTGCTAAACTCTCCCAATCTCTTCTCAAATATGGTTTTCAACAATCTAAAGCGGATTACTCGCTCTTCACATTTCGCAAGGGGCCTCACTATCTTTTGGTCTTGGTCTACGTCGACGATCTCGTGATTGCCGGGAATGAAGGGCCAACCATTGATGGGTTTAAGCACTACTTAAACTCATGCTTTCATATGGAAGATCTTGGCAAACTACAGTATTTTTTGGGGATTGAAGTTGCTAGAAATCAGCAAGGCATAGTATTATGCCAACGCAAATACGCCCTTGACATCATCACAGAATCAGGACTCCTTGGGTCCAAACCATGTTCCACACCTATGGAGCAGAAGCACAAGCTCGGTGAGGCATCCGGTCCCATGTTCGACAACCCGAGCTCTTATCGTCGCCTTGTGGGTCGGCTCATTTATTTGACGATCACGAGGCCGGAGTTGGCATATTTTGTCCACGTCCTATCCCAATTTATGCAAACACCTCGCCAAGAGCATTGGCATGCAGCCCTTCGGGTTGTACGATATCTCAAGGGTGCTCCAGGGCAGGGAATTCTCCTCTCTGCAACATCTGACCTCTCTCTAAATGGTTATTGCGATTCCGATTGGGCGGCATGTCCAACATCTCGTCGGTCCTTGACCGCCTATTGCGTCTACTTGGGTACCTCACCTATCTCTTGGCGCACCAAGAAACAATCGACGGTCTCTCGTTCATCCGCTGAAGTGGAATATAGAGCTATGGCCTCGGTAACATGTGAGTTAAAGTGGCTGCGTCGCCTACTCTACTCCCTTGGTGTTCATCACCCTCAAGCCATGAATCTCTTTTGTGATAGTCAATCCGCCATCCATATTGCCAAAAATCCCGTTTTCCATGAGCGCACCAAACATATTGAAGTTGATTGTCACATTATTCGGGATGAACTGACCAAAGGCGCTATTCGTCTGGAGCATATTCCCACTACTGCTCAGCCAGCTGATATAATGACAAAGGCACTCGGCACAGCTTAGTTCGCCTCTATACTTGACAAGTTGGGCGTGATTGATATCCACGCGCCAACTTGAGGAGGGGTATTAGATAGACCTTACCTTATTAGATAGAGTTTACAGATATACTTTACCTTCCATATTATATCTATGTAAAGATAGAATAGCTGCATAAGATAGATTAGATTGCTTGTCTGTATTCCTCTATATATACAGGGCTTAGAACCCATGAATAAACAAGAAGACAGATTTAAACCTTGTACTGATTTCCTTCAACTTCATTTTACATGTTTCTAGCCAAGCGCTCCTCAAATCTCTACATTCAGCTCTTAATGAAGCAATCTCTACGTAACATAAATGCTCTCCCCAACCACATTTCTTGATTTCTGTCAATATCATGAATCAACATGGTCTTATTATCATAAACCTTAAAATTCACTCTCCATCTCCCACATGTGCGAGGGAAATAGGTATATAACAATTCTTTCAATCCAAACTAAATGCTCAATTTATTATAAAGAATATTCTCTATGTTTGGGGCATCAATTGGGTAGGTGAAAGGGTGTACGTGTTAAGAAATTGGCGGACAAGTGGCAAGAAGGGGAGATGGTGACCAATTTTAAAAGGACAATCGTAGTAGCAAAACCTCCAGTCCTAATGGCATCGTCTTTCTCACATCCAGAAGGCACATGCGAGACGATGCTTTTCGGAAAACCCGATTTGTCTAAAATGTCTAAAAGCTTCACTCGGGAAAGCTTGTTGTTCTTGGAATTTTGAATAATTTTTAACGAGACAAAAGACCTAGACTCTATGGGAGGAGATTCACTTTGATCAGACTGGGAAGACCGCGGCATGATCATAAAAAAGATGTGATAAAATCCAAAAAATGCAGAAAGAATAAGGAGGTTACATGGAAAAAGAAACATGAAGGTTTAGTGATATTGACAATGTATATTCATTAAGTAGAAGTGAGGCCACAACGGCTTCCAAAGCAGACAATTTAAGAGACGTATGTAGATGGACCCTTACCCTTAGATTTTGATGATTAGATAGCCTAGGGTTGACGATTTTGAAAATGTATAACAAATTTATTCATGCCTTCATCAAAACATTTTCATGAAAATGGTTAGGCCTAAGATCTCCTCGACCCACGAAGCGGAAAAGTCCATGAAAGCCCAACACGAGCTTAAAAATGTCAAACAAAGAACATCTTCTAGCAAAGGACAAATGAGGCCCATTGCCCCTTTTATTCATCTAAATCTAAAAAATAAACCCCAAAAGTCACGTTTAAGATTTTAACCCCTTTTTAATCCCTCTTTCTATTTGTCTCTCTCATCCAAAATTCTCTCCCTTCCCCGACAACAGAACTCTATCGCGTCACTCCTCCGGCTCCCAAACTCTCACCTTCTCCTCCGGCTTCCTCCGTCTCCGTCGTCCCTGCTTCCACCGGCTCCGACATCTCAGGTAAGCTCTTCAACCTTCTCTCTCTATGTTTCATGTCGGTAATGGTGGATTTTCTTCCGGCAGTGATGGAGCGAATTCGAAGCTCTGATGACCATATGTTCTTCTTCCTTACGCTTCACAGTGAATCTACGTACGATGACCTTATATCACCAGCGAAGCTCTTGATGTGGGATTTTTTTTATTTCAAATCCGTGCTCTCGATGGATCTGTGATGGCTAGAGAACAACCGGAGGAGAGAGAGGAGGATGAGGGCGATTGCCGCTAAGATCTTCACTGGACTGAGAGCGCAGGGCAACTACAATCTTCTGAAGCACTGCGACAACAATGAGGTTTTGAAGGCTCTCTGCGCTGAGGCTAGCTGGATTGTCGAGCCCGATGGCACCACTTATCGCAAGGTTTCTTAATCTTTTCTAAACTACTAATTTCTGTGCTTGGTAGATCTCGGTTACTAGCTCGGAGTTTAAATTCGTTTCTAGGTCAAGTTTGCAAGCTGAATTTTTCCCCAATTCTATTCAGAGATTGAATTTTTGGACTAATTTTGAAGGAGCTGGTCTAATTGAACTTGCTGCTGTCTGAATATAAAAGGAATTGTTCATGTTTCAGATAATTGGATGATTTGATAATAAAAAAATTGATACGATCTTAGCTAGTGCTTTTGGGTGGGTATAATACCTAATTTGTTCCCAAATTGTGTTGTAAAAGTTTGTTAATTGACTGAAGTCTGAAAGTGTTATGTTTTAGAGAACTTATATAGCCACAATTATGTGATGATGTTGATCTTTCTATTACCAGGGATCCAAGCCATCTCCAATTTATCTTTCTATTACTAGGGCACTCTGAAAGTTGTTTTTCTTGTATAATGATATCAGAAAGTTAAATTGAGATCAAAATTCCGAATAGAACTGATTCAACTATTGCTTGTGTGCTACTCAGGTCCAACTATCACATGTGGAGTTTGTATGGGGGAATACTTTTGCGGAAAATGCAATTTTTTCAATGACGATGTAAGCTTCCTAGCAAATTTCAGAGTGCCTTATATTGCTTGTTTTCTGTTGATATTGCTGGTTACAGCAATTTGTGCTTACTCAATTTCTTGTAGGTCCTAAAGACGTGAAGAATATATTGTCTTTTTTGAAAGATTGTGCTGCTGAACTTAACAGCATTGTAGATGTATTGAAATATCAGGTATGAAACTTATAGTTCAAGTAGGAAAGGGGAGGTAGATGTTGAACTTAACAACACTGCAGATGTATTGATTGTATTTATTAAAAGAAGACACATCACCTGGAAAACGTTTTCTTTCATAATTTTTTTTCTGAAATGGATCAAGTAGGAAAGGGGAAGTAGATGGTTTACAAGTTTGCCAGTGTCACTTCAAGAATCAACTCCGATGAATGTTTGGAGTCTTTGGACATCAGTTGCCCTTAAATTATGGTTTGGTAGTTGTTGGGGGGTGATGGCATGATCCACTCTGAAAGTACACTTCAAAAAGACTATACAGGGCCTTCCTTAGATATGGAAGAACTAGGATGCCAAAATTGTTCTGTAGCTATCTTATTGCGTTGATTGTTGTCTTGAAATTAGTAGGCTATATGTTGGAAACCAATAGTGGATTAGGAAGTAGGAACTGTAAACTTCTATTCTTATAATTTGGTGAGCACAAAGATGAAGCATGCAATTGTGATTTTGGCTTCCTTGCTTGACGAATTAGTGTCTTCATTTGTTGAACCTGGAGATGTTCTCATCTAAGGCTTTCAATTCTTGTCCTTAGTTCTGACTTGTTTTGATCTTTTCTTTCCTAACTTTTTAATTTGCTCTTAACCAAAACTGATATGTTATCATTGTTTGCGAAATTGCTTATTTTCATTAGAGCAGAACATCCATTATATTCTTTAGTGTAGGAGTATAGTTTCATAAGAAATTAATTTATAGTTGCCTATCTATTTTTATCTTTATTATATAATCTTCATTTTCATCGGTTATGCAGAAGGAACTTGAGCTTTTGATCGGTAATGATGTGGTAATGATGTTGTGTGGACTTTTGTAAACTAGCATCGGTGACACTTTGAACTAGCCTAGGTGACGCTTCACACGCGCCACCGAACTAGCCTCGGTGATGCTTCGAACGTGCCACCGAACTAGCCTCGGTGATGCTTCAAACGCGCCACCGATCGGTGACGCTTCGAACGTGCCACCGACTAGCCTCGGTGACTGATAAGCAGTACTTTGTAGGGCTTAAGTAAGAGTCATTAGAGGTTTTATTGGTGCCATTCGGGTAGATTTAGACACATTCATGTGTATGGCGTTTGGAGGCGAGGTTGGTGTATTTGGAGGTGTTTGAGCTATTTTGGAGATCATATGAGACACTGAGGAGGAAGCCACCAGTATTAGACGCCAAGGAGTTATGAAGTATTGGCGAGGAGGTGCTGAAGACACGCTTTCGGGAGCTGAAGAGACAAAGGAGGAAGAAACGAGTTCACGGCCACCGCCGTGCAACTTACGGTGACCGCCATCAATTCCCATCCAACAGCATTGGCTACGATGTAATTACGGCGCCCGCCGCGATTACGGCGCCCGCCGTGAAGGATGCAGCGACCGCCGCCCGTGTCAGAAGACCGCCGAGCCGAATTTTCCTTATATATTATTTCGCATTATTTTATTACTTTTTATTTATTTCGTTTTAGGTTAACTTAGCTTTATTTTCCTTTAGTATTTAAGGGTTGAGAAAAGGGCTTGTTTAGGGATCATCATCATCATAATCTATAATCTCTCTCTGGAACCCTAATTCTCATTCTACGTTATGAAGAACTAAGCCTCCCTAGCTTAGTCAGACGCTGAAGCTTTCGTTTTGATTAAGTTGTGAGATTCTCGTTCTTAATCTATTGCATGGTTTTTATCTCTTCTCTTGCTTAAGTTGCTTATGATTGATATTGATAATATCTAGTCTGATCATCTAGGGTTTGTTGTTATTGGTCTATTGCTAGATCTAGATTGTTACTGGTTGAGCATATCTATTTCAGAGTAGCAACTACATCGTACTAGTATCTGGTTGTGCTAGTCTTATGCAGAAGAGAATTGATTTACATTCTAGGATAAAAGCTGGTTGTTTTATGCTAGAATTGTATCCAACTATATTTCTATCTGTAAAGCTGTTGTTAAACTGAATCTTGATAGTTTCAGGGTTGTTTAATTACTTAGTGCTAATAGTATCTGGTTGTGCTATTAGTTATATCTGAAAAGGAATTGGAATCACCATTGCATGAGATTTTGAATGAGTATCTAGGATCAACTTGTCATACGAATAGTGGATGTTGTTTGACTAAGTGCTTTTCCCTATCACTGATTCCATTATATTTTACTTTGTTTACTTTTGCATGCTTAGGTTACTAAAACTCACAAAACCCCCCTTTTGGTTACTTTGCTTTGACACATAATTTGCATACATAGATAGAATTCGCCTCCCTGTGGGTTCGACCTTTACTTACCTAGGACTACGGTTTAAGGTTTGTTTGGATATTTTGCATAGCAGTTTTTACACGACTAGAAACCTGTTATCAAATTGGCGTCGTTGCCGGGGAGGCT
This sequence comes from Rheum nobile, assembly GCA_027886185.1. Lineage (NCBI taxonomy): Eukaryota > Viridiplantae > Streptophyta > Magnoliopsida > Caryophyllales > Polygonaceae > Rheum > Rheum nobile. The sequence continues at coordinate 10,322,357 of WOAB01000644.1, read as the reverse complement.
TTAATCTATTTTGTGTATGTGATTTGTGTGCCAATCTTGGTGTGAACCTATCTTATGGTTCACACCCGTGTTACTAATAATCTACCTCTAGCTTTTGATCCAGAAATCGAAAGAACTTTTCTTCAAGCTCGCAGGATGGCAGCTCGTATTACACTTGAGTCTTTGACAGCTCCTAACTTGGAGCAACCAACTCGTGTTGTGCAATTCCCTGCCCTGGGTGATGGGATTAAATTTGAGCTCAAGACAGGAGTAGTTCATTTACTCCCGAAATTCAGTGGAACCCCGCTTGAGGATCCTATTCAGCACCTGGATGAGTTCCTTGAGGTCTGCACCAGTATGCGGCCATCTGAGATTACTGAAGATCAGATGAGGTTGAGAGTCTTTTCCTTTTCGCTGAAGGACTCAGCGAAGGACTTGTATCATTCTTTACCGCCAGGAAGCATCACTACTTGGGTGAATTTGAAGAAGGTGTTTCTCGACAAATACTTTCCAGCTATCAAGTCCAATCAACTCAAGAAAAAAATATGCAATGTGGAGCAGCTGTCTAATGAGTCTCTCTATGACTACTATGAACGCTTCAAGAAACTGGTGAAGAGTTGTCCCTTCCATGGTTACGAAAAACATGATCTAATTCTCTATTTACATAGAGGACTCCGCGAAGATGACCGTCGAATGGTGAACTCTTCATGTGGTGGAAATATTCTGAAGAGGACTTATGAAGAGGCTCAAGAGATATTTGCTACACTGGCTGATGACTCCAGGCAATACAGTGGGAGAGGTTCCCAAAGCTTGGTAGTTGCTAGTTCTCAATCCAAGATTGATCAGGCTGATTTTGATGTGCTGAGAGAGGAGGTGAGATGTTTGAAGATGAAAGGTACGCCTCAGCAGGCTAAGGCCTGTGAGATTTGTCATGACGACTTGCATCCTACTGATTCGTGTCCTACCCTACAAGAGGAAGTGAATGCAGTAGGAGGATATCAGCAGAGGCCCAGGCATGATCCCTACTCGAATACTTACAATCCTGGTTGGAGGGACCATCCCAATTTCAGATGGAGAGACCCGGAACAGAATCAAGGTCAAGTCCAACAGCAGGGTAACCCTCCACAACCTAGGCAACCCTATGTGCCAAGACAGCAAGGGCAGAGTTCGAATCCTTCATCGTTTGTGGAGGATATGATGAAGATGCTAATGCAGAGCAACGTGAACCTTAATGAGAATGTTGCCAAGTTGACCAAGAGCCACATATAGTTCCAGGAAAGTACACAAGCTAGCATTCAGAACCTGGAAAGGCAATTTGGCCAGATCTCTCAGGTGGTGAGCAAGCTTGACGCGAAGATTTCTGGTAAACTTCCATCTCAAACGGAAGTGAACCCGAACATTAGGAATGTCAGTGTTATGACTCTGAGGAGCGGGAAGAGACTCAAAGAGGATGATTCTGAGGTCGACAAGGAAGCGGATCAGGAGCTGGAACAGAACAGCGACGGCGACCGCTGTGCAACTTACGGCACCCGCCGTGACATCGACGACGACCGCCGTGAAGACCACGGCGCCCGCCGTGAAAATGACCATGCTCTCGACTTGTCTGATAAAAATTGTGGCGACCGCCGCACTTATCACGGCGCCCGCCGTGACGGTGAGCCAAACTTCAAACTTTCTGGTGATGTTCACGGCGCCCGCCGCACTTCCTACGGCCCCCGCCGCCCCTCTAAAGCCGATGCTGAGGCTGAGAAGGAGTATGTACCTCCAATTTTTCCTGAGTGGAAGCCCGTTGCACCATTCCCATCTGCATTGAAGCGTACCAAGCCACTTGCGCAGGACAAGGACATGTTTGAGATGTTCAGAAATATTGAGGTCAACATGCCTCTCCTAAATTTGATCAAGTCTATCCCTCTTTATGCGAAGTTCTTGAAGCAGATGTGCACCACAAAGAGGAATCAGGATAGGAACAGCAAGAAGAAGGTGAAGGTAAGCGAGCATGTCTCTACGATTTTTCAGAAGCGCTTACCCAAGAAGTGTGGCGACCCAGGTATGTTCACCATCCCCGTCACCATTGGAGGTACCAAGTTCAATAAAGCTATGTTAGATTTGGGTGCTTCCATAAATGTTTTACCTTCATCTCTTTGTGAATCCTTAGGATTAGGACCCATGCATGCGACCAAAATTTGCATTCAGCTAGCTGATAGATCTAGTGTGCGTCCTATAGGGATAGTGGAGGATGTTTTGGTTAGGGTTGGTGATCTTACTTTTCCTGATGACTTCTATGTGCTTGATATGGAACATGATATGCATGTAGCCCCTATTCTGTTAGGGAGACCCTTCTTGAAAACTGCCAACACTAAAATCAACGTGAGTACTGGTTCCTTGACTATGGAATTTGATGGCCAAACCATTAATTATAACATCTATGAGGCCATGAAATTCCCCTCTGATGGTCATTCTTTGTGTGCAATTGATGTACTTGAACCTGTGGTGCAAGATGTTTCTGATGAGGACCACCTAGATGACACACCACCTATTGTTGATTCTAGATTGGATATTGCTATATCTGATGACTTGCAGGAAGGTGTTGATGAGTGGGACGCTTGCTATAAGCTCCCTCCAAAGCTACCAGGCAAATCGCCTTTACTGCTAACTCCGAGCGAGAAGCTCGTTCCCTCTTTAGTACAGGTCCCTGAAGTCAAGGCTAAACACCCCCCTAATCGCTCTAAGCATGGGGTAGACGCGACTAAGAAGGTCAAGATGGAGAAGCCGTTGAAGAAGAAGCATGGTCTAAGGTTCAAACATTTCCATGATTGGTTCAGGAATGAGGTATGGATTGAGAAGGTTCCCAAAGAGTCTGACGATATGGATTGAGGATTTTCGAGTAGTATGTCGAGCCAATGACATTAACTAAGGCGCTGATCGGGAGGCAACTCGATGTTAGGTAGTTTATTTTCCTTCCCTTAGTCATTTCCTCTTGTGTTTCCTTTTAGTTTTTCCTTTCTGTGTCGAACTAACCTGCAGGAAGCGTTTCAAAGTGAAGAAGGAGTTCACGGCGCCCGCCGCCGACCTTACGGCGCCCGCCGTTTTCACCCCCTTCGACACTTTGCTTACGGCAAATGACGGCGACCGCCGTTTAATTACGGCGATCGCCGCCATTCTCAAGTTCGTTTTCTTTGATTCAAAAAAAAAATAAAAAAAATAAAAAAAAAATTGAACAAATGAACCCCGAAAAAACCTTAAACGGGGAGTAAAAGACGAAAATAAAATACCCCGAAAAGACCTTAAATGGGGAGGGAAAAAAAACATAAAAAAAAAAAAGTTTTACCGAGTTGTCCTGATTCCCCACGGAGAGGTGCGCATCATGTTGCTAACAGAGGAATACATTCTCCCTACATTTATTTGGCAACGATGGTGGCCTTGCAGTCGACATCTGGAGAGGAGGAATACCAGGGCCCAACCACAATGACATCTGGGCCCATTTTTGAAGGTCATGCAATCCTGTTCCCTTGATTGACCACTACTTCCCCAGAGTGGTTCCTTTTGATTGCATGGTAGGAGTTGATGGAGTTGAAGGCCGTGCCACCCTGATTTCCTGAATAACCACCGCACTTCATAGTGGTTTCCTATGGTTGCACGGTATATGAAGGTTATAGCGTTGATGCAGACATCCAGGACATGAACTTTCATGAGTACACCCCCAGCGACAAGGAAGTGTCCAAGCCAACTCGGCAACGTTGTGAGTTATTTTTTGCTTTTCCCTGTGCTTTATTCTTTTGTCTTTCATTACATTGAGGACAATGCAATGTTTAAGCATGGGGTGGGGTTTTATACTTGCTACGTCGTTGAGGAGAAAATTGAAAAAAAGAGAAAAAGCCAAAAATTTGAAAAAAGGCTATCATAAAAATCTTAGGATAGGTCGAAAACCCGAAAGGGAGGCCTAGGTAATAAGCAGGTGGCTTGGACCAGCATTAGGCTGGGGTAATATGAGGTCAAGAGTGACGTGAGCTTATGTGAGCACATCTATTGGAAAATGAAATGAGTGGCTTGGTGAAAACCCGGCTGGGCGCCTTGGCAAAATGAGCGAAAAAGAAGAAGAGTGATTTTAGGATTTCTCATTATTCTTGGCGAGGCGTCATAAGAAGAGGAGACAAAGAAGGATTGTCGGGTAGGTCACTATGGGAGACATAAGGAGCAATAGATGGAGGCTAGGATTAGAGGTTACTCACACTATTGGATGTCCGGGTTTAGCTTTGGGGAAGTACTCTGCTTGCCCCTTAAGCTGTTGAGTTGTGGATGTGTTGTAAATGAGATTGGTGCCAGGAGCTTTGGCATGGGTTAGATGACTCTTAGTTGGAGGATATGCTTCCTGAGACCTTGGGTGCTGCATTGGAGGAGTGGACTCTTATTTGGTTTACTCGTGGACGAGCAAAGGTCTAAGCATGGGGTGGTTTGATAAGCACTACTTTATAGGGCTTAAGTAAGAGTCATTAGAGGTTTTATTGGTGCCATTCGGGTAGATTTAGACACATTCATGTGTATGGCGTTTGGAGGCGAGGTTGGTGTATTTGGAGGTGTTTGAGCTATTTTGGAGATCATATGAGACACTGAGGAGGAAGCCACCAGTAGTAGACGCCAAGGAGTTATAAAGTATTGGCGAGGAGGTACTGAAGACATGCTTTCGGGAGCTGAAGAGACAAAGGAGGAAGAAACGAGTTCACGGCGACCGCCGTGTAACTTACGGAGACCGCCGTTAATTCCCATCCAACAACATTGGCTACGATGTAATTACGGCGCCCGCCGTGGAAAGACGGCACCCGCCGCGATTACGGCGCCCGCCGTGAAGGATGCAGCGACCGCCGCCCGTGTCAGAAGACCGTCGAGCCGAATTTTCCTTATATATTATTTCACATTATTTTATTACTTTTTATTTATTTCGTTTTAGGTTAACTTAGCTTTATTTTCCTTTAGTATTTAAGGGTTGAGAAAAGGGCTTGTTTAGGGATCATCATCATCATAATCTATAATCTCTCTCTGGAACCCTAATTCCCATTCTACGTTATGAAGAACTAACCCTCCCTGGCTTAGTCAGACGCTGAAGCTTTCGTTTTGATTAAGTTGTGAGATTCTCGTTCTTAATCTATTGCATGGTTTTTATCTCTTCTCTTGCTTAAGTTGCTTATGCAGAAGAGAGTTGATTTACATTCTAGGATAAAAGCTGGTTGTTTTATGCTAGAATTGTATCCAATTATATTCATATCCGTAAAGCTATTGTTAAACTGAATTTTGATAGTTTCAGGGTTGTTTAATTAGTTAGTGCTAATAGTATCTGGTTGTGCTATTAGTTATATCTGAAAAGGAATTGGAATCACCATTGCATGAGATTTTGAATGAGTATCTAGGATCAACTTGTCATACGAATAGTGGATGTTGTTTGACTAAGTGCTTTTCCCCATCACTGATTCCATTATATTTTACTTTGTTTAGTTTTGCATGCTTAGGTTACTAAAACTCACAAAACCCCCCTTTTGGTTACTTTGCTTTGACACATAATTTGCATACATAGATAGAATTCGCCTCCCTGTGGGTTCGACCTTTACTTACCTAGGACTACGGTTTAAGGTTTGTTTGGATATTTTGCATAGCAGTTTTTACACGACTAGAAACCTGTTATCAGTGACGCTTCAAACGCGCCGCCAACTAGCCTCGGTGACACTTCAAACGCGCCGCCGACTAGCCTCGGTGACGCTTCGAACGCGCGCCGACTAGCCTCGGTGACGCTTCGAACGCGCCGCTGACTAGCCTCGGCGACGCTTCAAATGCGCCACCGAACTAGCCTCGGTGATGCTTCAGACACATCAATGAACTAACCTCGGTGATGCTTCGAATGCGCCACCGAACTAGTCTCGATGACACTTCGAATGCGCCACTGAGATGATGCTTGGAACATGCCACCGACTAGTCTCGTTGACACTTTAAGAGTGTCATAACTTACTAGCCTCGATGACGCTTCAGACGCGCCACCGACTAGCCTTGGCGACGCTTCGAACGCGCCAGCAAACTAGCCTCGGTGACGCTTCGAACTCGCCACCGACAAGCCTCGGTGATGCTTCGAATGCGCCACCGACTAGCCTCGGTGACGCTTCGAACGCGCCACCGACTAGCCTCGGTGACGCTTCGAACGCGCCCCCGACTAGCCTCGGTGACACTTCGAATGCGCCACCGACTAGCCTCGGTGACGCTTCGAACACGCCACCGACTAGCCTCGGTGACGCTTCCAACGCGCCACCGACTAGCCTCGGTGACGCTTCAAACGCGTCGCCCACTAGCCTCGGTGACGCTTCGAACGCGCCGCCAACTAGCCTCGGTGACACTTCGAACGCGCTGCCAACTAGCCTCGGTGATGCTTCAAACGCGCCACCAAATAGCATCGGTGATGCTTTGAGCGCGCCACCAAACTAGCCTCGATGACGCTTCGAACGCGCCACCAACTAGCCTCGGTGACGCTTCAAATGCGCCACCGACTAGCCTCGGTGTCACTTTGAAAGTTTCACCACTTACTAGCCTATTGAAAGCGCCACCGACTAGCCTCAGTGACTCGGTGACACTTTGAAAGTGCCACCAACTAGTCTCGGTGACACTTTAAAAGTGTCACCACTTACTAGCCTTGATGACACTTTGAAAACGCCATTAATTACTAGTCTTGATGACACTTTGAATGCGTCACTAATTACTAGTCTTGATAACACTTTGAACGTGCACTAATTAGTGAAGGCGACACTTCATAAATGCCACCAACTAGTGGTGGTGACATTTCAACGATAATTGTCATCAAAATGATATTTGTATTGTCATCAACTAGTTGTGATGACAGTTTGTGACATTAACTAGTTGCGATGACAATATGTATCATCAACTAGTTGTGATATCGTTTGTATTTGATGACAATTTGTGTTTTGATGATAGTATGTGACTATGTGTCATCAACTAGTTGCAATACCATTTGTATTTGATGACAGTTTGTTTTGATGACAGTATGTGTCATCAACTAGTTGTGATACAATTTGTATTTGATGACAATTTGTGTTTTGATGACAGTTTGTGTTTTGATGACACTATGTGTCCTCAACTAGTTGCGATGCAATTTGTATTTGATGACAATTTGTGTTTTTTATGACAGTTTGTGTTTTGATGACAGTTTGTATTTTGATGACAGTTTGTGTTTTGATGAAAGTCAAATGATGACAGTTTGTATTTGATGACAGTTTGTATTTGATGACAGTTTGTGTTTTGATGACAGTATGTGTCATTAACTAGTTGTGATACAATTTGTATTTGATGACAGTTTGTGTTTTGATGACAGTTTGTGTTTTTTATGACCGTTTGTATTTTGATGATAGTTTGTATTTTTGATGACAGTTTGTATTTTGATGACAATTTGTGTTTTGGTGACACTTTGTATTTTAATGACATTTTGTGTTTTGATGACAGTTACTATCATCAAGATGATGACATCACCAAAAAGTTTTTTTGGCGGGAAAAATTTCATCGGTTGACCACCGGTCAACGTCGGTCAACGGCCGTTGACCGGTCAATGATCAAATGTGTTATTTGTTTGACTTATGGTGATGTCATCATTACATAATGATGACATCACCATGGGTCATGGATTTGAATGAAGTTTATTGGGGGGTATTTGTCTAATTTCACTATACTAAAAGGGTCATTTAACTTGAACATCGTCTAGCAAAACGTCCAAACATTAACAATATGTGCAACGGGGATGAAACGTCGCTTCAAGGTGAACGTTAGAGCCGACCCGAAAATCTCGCCATCAATATTAAAACAAGAGATATCTTTGCCGTTGTTACTTAACGTTTAGAGAGATTTACGCGATGTTAGTTATTGATCCAATGTTAAGATTTCTTACCATATATATACATGTAATGTTGACCATCGTAAGACACACGATACTAGCTATAAATACCACAAGAATTTTCTCTCTTTGTGCTCATCATCTTCTGACTAAGTTCATCTACTAAAGTGAGTTTCAATCCAAATTGAGTAACTATTCATGCAAAGTTTTACTTTTTCCTTTGACATAGTCCATTTCGTCGAAAGGCTGATGTTTTATTTTTTTGAGTAACGATTCATATATAAACCCTTTTGGATATCATACCCCTCATCCGGACAAGAAGTGTACTTCTACATTTTATGTCCAAAACAAGGTAGACGAATGAAAGAATCCGAATCAATTGCGAATTTCTTTGCAAGGGTGTTAGTTGTAATCAATTGTAAGACCCGAGGCATTTAGAACCGCAATCCCATGCCAATCTGATGACTTCTCAAGAGGTCACCCATCATTGTTGATGAGGAATCATCCCCGCCATTAGTGCCAACCTTTGATGGACCGATTACTAGGTCAAGATTGAAGGAACTACGTCAAGAGCTGGAGACGTTTATGGCACATGATGTATCACATGACGAAGAGGACAAGTCCAAAGTCAAGGCGTTGACTTTATTGGTCAACGTTACCTATGTTTAGTCTTATTAATTTCTGCATTGGATATTTTTAGGATTATTATTTAATTGTTTTAAGCTTTCTATTTTCGGATATTTCGGGATTAAGTGTAACCCGTTTTTGGGAAGCTAGGGCCGGCCCTCCTAGGGTATTTAAGGCCTTCCTTGTCTTCTTCATTAGGCAGATTTCTCATATTGTTAAAACACAAAAACAGAGCTTGGGTTTTGCTTTGAAAACTCGGCTCCCCGTGAGAGTCTCAATCGATTGTTCTTTCCTGCTTAGTTGTTTTCGTCTTTGTCAAGTCCCTCTGGAGTTGGTGATTTCGTACTTCATAAGCAATCCTCTCCGTGCTTCAAGTTCGTCCGCGATTCTTGGTTGTGTGGCGTTGTAGAGATCGGGTTGGTAGATCGTTCGACAAGGTTCCTTGCTATCAAGCAAGCGGGTTTTCTCGTCGTTTCTATTGGTTCTATCTATTATCCTATCCATTAGTTTCACTTCCGCCATTGTTCTAATCTTGTGTTTTCTTTTGTTTTGAGATCCGTTGCCTAGATCCATCTTCTACACGGCTAACCCCGTATCAATTGGTATCAAGAGCTTTGCGGCTTCGGATCGCCTTTGACAGTTCCAGATTCATCATCAAAAATTGGATCTTCTTGTTTTCAATCGTCAATTGAATTTCTTTGTTTGAGTCACATTAGTGAATTGTTAGTCTGACTGATTGTTTGCTCTTGTTTGTCTTGGAAAGGAGTTCGTTGCGGTTGATTGTGACTACGTGGATCCACAAAAACATACCAAAACCGTCCAAAAATCACCAAAAAAAAATTCGGCCCCCCCTTCCTCCATTGTTGTTCGAACCCTAGCTTGGCGAGCAAGACACGACAGCGTCCAGGTTCGTGCGCGCCAGAGATCCGGTTGTTCTATTTTGGTAATCTTTAAGATACTTGCTTGATTTTCTAGAGATTTTATTTTATCTTTATGGTGTAATATCCCAGGAAAAACAAGTTGCCTAAAAGAAAATTATATCAAAACACAAAAAAAAAAAAAAAAAAAGAGGAAAAGGCATCTGGGATTTTTGAGAATTTTTCAGAATTTTTTTTTTCGAAATACAAAAAAAAAAAAATTAGGGTTCCGTTTCAGATTTTTTCGGACCTCTTTGCCGCCGCAACCGTACCCGGCCACAACCCGACCGGGTCCAGACCGGGTGAGCCTCAGTTAACCCAGCCCTCACGTACCTGCCACCGACCCGGCCCAAACCCGACCGGGTCCTGCCCGGGTTCCGCTCAGTCGAGCCCTACCCGACCCCAACCCGACCGGGTCCCACCCCGGGTTACGCTCAGTCGCCACCACCCGGCCTCCACCCGACCGGGTCCTGCCCGGGTTCCGCTCAGTCGAGCCCCACCCGGCCTGACCCTACCCGACCCCAACCCGACCGGGTCCTACCCCGGGTTGCGCTCAGTCAGCACCACCCGACCCCAACCCGACCGGGTCCCACCCCGGGTTGTTCTCAGTCCGCCCCACCCGACCCCAAGCCGACCGGGTCCCACCCCGGGTTGCCCTCAGTCGAGCACTACCCCCCTCTTGCCCGAACCCCTTCTCCCTTCCGTTCCCTCGGGTCACTCTCGGCTCCAATTGGCTTCGTTCCGAGTCGACAAAGGTACGTCTTTCTGACTTGCAATTCGCATTTCTTGAGTTCGAAACACATATATAGCCCCATCTTTAGTTGCATTTCATTCTTGTGACTATAGTTGTGTCGCTTTCCTTGTTGAGTCGTTCTCTAGTCTCGCTTTTGTTTGAGTCACTTTTCGTCGTACATCTACTTGTCTTGTCTACTACATCTCTGTTTGACCTTGATTTGTTGCGTATCTTGAGCACATAGAGAACTTGTCATTTACGAGCCTAACTTCGCAGGTTGTACAATCACCGAGTGCAAACACTTGAGAGTTTTTTGGTTTTCCTAACCTTAACGTCTTTCTGTGTTCGTCTAAGTGGTGATCATGACAGGTTCCGGTGATGAACAGGTTACTGCAAATGGTTCCCATGTCGATATGCAGGCGATGCTACAACAGTTGGCTTCTACAGTCGCGCAGTTGTCTGCGAAGTTTGACTCGTTGGAGACCCGCTCCAACCCACTCCCGGCTGCGCAGGAACACATTGGTCCATCGCATAGCGCACCGCTTCCCGCCACCGAGCCCTTGGTCGACCAAGCCACGGCCTACCAAGCGGCGATGGACGAGCATCGCCAACCGAGAGCCACTGGCACCGACCGCATACGCCCGATTCGGCATCCCGCACCTCGTGATAGGTCTGAGTCCCCTCCTATGTCGATACGTTCTAGTTTATGGGGTGATGATATGCAGGACTATGAGCGCGAGGAGCGTAATGAGTGGCGTCCTTACCACCCCCGGAATGACCGCGGACAGCCCCGCCGCCGTGAAGCCGAACAAGACGGCATTGGACGGATCAAAGTGAAGATCCCGGCTTTTGATGGAAAGTGTGATCCAGACGTCTTCCTTTAATGGGAGACGAAGATTGAGCAGATTTGGGGTTGCCACAATTTCCCTGAACATAAAAAGGTACAACTCGCTGCTCTTGAATTTACTGGTTATGCTTTGGTTTGGTGGGATTCTGTTGTGAAGGCTCGAAGACAAGCCATGGACCCTCCGGTCAACACATGGAACCAGATGAGAGCTATGATGAGGGCCCGCTTCGTTCCCCACCACCACAATAGAGTTCTCCGCAACCGTTTGGAGACTATGAGGCAAGGCTCTTTAGGTGTTGAAGAGGTCTACAACAATATGCAGATAGCCATGGCACGCGGCAACGTCGTCGAAGATGAAGAGGCCACTATGTCCAGGTATCTACGTATCTTGCATCCTCATTTAGCTGACACTATAGAATTGTATCCCTATTCTACCACGACAGATTTGCTACACCAAGCAATTAAAGTGGAGAGACAATTCAAGTCCAGCTATACCCAACAACACCGCACGGTGCCACAATGCCAAAGCTGGCGTCCCGACCAGCAGCAGGGCCGCACCGGACACCAGAGATCCCACCCAGCAACCGGTCCACCTCGCGACAATGAGCAGAATTCTCGTGGTGCGCACCCCTCTACCTCCACCGCACCACAGCAGCCCACACGGCCCGCCCCTGCAGTTACACGAGATAACCCTGCTGACCCTCCTCCTAGAGCTAGAGATATCACTTGCTTTAAATGTCAAGGAAAGGGTCATTACATGAAGGATTGTCCTAATACTCGTGTTTTGATGATTAATCATTTGGGTGAGTTAGAGTCTGAGTCTGACACTGAGCATGAAAATTTAGTTGCTAGCCATGATATGAATGAGCATGCCAATGATGTTGATTTGGATTTTATTGAATATGAGCATGGTGATTCATTGATTGTTAGGAGGACTTTGCATGTTAATCGGGCTCCTTGTGATGATAATCAGCGTGAGAATTTGTTTCATACAAGATGTCTTGTTAAAGGGAAAGTTTGCAACATGATTATTGATGGTGGTAGTTGTTGTAATATTGCTAGTGTTGAATTAGTTCATAAACTGCAACTCCCTACTTTTTTGCATCCTAGACCTTATAGACTTCATTGGATGAATGACTGTGGTGAACTCAAGGTGAATAAGCAAGCTAAGATTACACTTAAGCTAGGAACTTATGAGGATGAAATTTTATGTGATATTGTTCCTATGCAAGCTTGTCATATTTTATTAGGTCGTCCTTGGCAATTTGATAGACATGTTATTCATGATGGACGTACTAACCAACATGACTTTGAGTTTCGTGGTAGGAAAGTGGTGTTGAAACCGATGACGCCGCTTCAAGTGGCTGAGGCTTATGATAAGAAAAGAGAGGCCGAGCATAAGGGTAAGTCCCCAGCGAACCATCCACTGCCTCCACACGGACCGACCTCACCCTCGCCTCTACCCCTAGCCGAGTGCTCTTAGCATCCAGCAGAGACCACCTGGTAGATTACCTTCCCTCGGACGTCGCCCTCATGTCCCTTTGTCAGGCCTATACCCTGTTAGGTGACGACGACCGAGCTACACTCCCAGCTGCTGTCCAGACCCTTTTAGTTGAGTTCCTTGATGTTTTCCCGGATGAGATACCCCCTGGCCTACCCCCTATTAGAGGCATTGAGCACCAGATAGACCTGATTCCCGGTGCTACCCTACCCAACCGGCCTGCCTATAGGATGAACCCTACTGAGACCCAGGAAATCCAGAACCAAGTCCAGGACCTTTTAGATAAAGGGTATGTTAGAGAGAGCCGATCCCAGTGTGTTGTGCCTGTCTTACTCGTCCCCAAAAAGGACAATACTTGGCGTATGTGTGTTGATTGCAGGGCTATTAATAACATCACGATCAAGTACAGGCACCCGATCCCCAGGCTCGATGACATGTTGGATGAGCTCCATGGCGCCTCCACCTTCTCCAAGATCGATCTTCGCAGTGGATACCATCAAATCTGGATGAAGGAAGGAGACGAATGGAAGACAGCATTCAAGACGAAGTTTGGTTTGTATGAGTGGCTTGTTATGCCTTTCGGTTTGACTAATGCCCCCTCTACTTTTATGCGTCTTATGAATCATGTATTGAGATCTTTTATTGGTAGATTTGTTGTAGTTTACTTTGATGATATTCTGATCTACAGTAAATCTTTGGAAGCACATGCAGAGCACCTCATGGAGGTTTTATCCACGCTCAGAGCTGTACAGTTGTATGGAAATCTGAAGAAGTGTGATTTTTGCACTGACAGAGTTGTGTTTCTTGGTTTTATAGTGAGTGCTCATGGACTGCAAGTGGATCAAGAGAAGGTGCAAGCCATCCGTGACTGGCCGACCCCGAGGAACCTAGGTGACGTGCGCAGTTTCCACGGCCTGGTTGGCTTCTACAGGAGGTTCGTTCGAGATTTTAGCACCATTGCAGCCCCGCTGACAGAGATCACAAAGAAGAATACTCCATTCCGTTGGGGTGAAGCTCAAGAAAAGGCGTTCCAGACTCTCAAGGATCGTTTGACACACGCGCCATTGCTGGTTCTGCCTGACTTCACTCGCCCCTTTGAAGTAGAGAGTGACGCCTCTGGCATTGGTATTGGAGGAGTCCTCATGCAGGAAGGTAAGCCCATTGCCTTCTTTTCTGAGAAGTTGGAAGGTGCATGCTTGAATTATTCTACTTATGATAGGGAATTATATGCCTTGTTTAGAGTGCTGAAAACTTGGCAACACTACCTTTGGCCTAGAGAATTTGTGCTTAAAACTGATCATGAGTCCTTAAAGCATTTTAGGAGTCAAGATAAGTTGGATAGGAGGCATGGTAGGTGGATGGAATTCATAGAAACATTTCCATATGTGATTAAGTATAAGAAAGGAAAAGATAATGTTGTAGCTGATGCCCTTTCTAGGAGACATACACTCTTGACTACTTTGGATGCTCGGGTCCTTGGATTTGTTTATATTAAGGAGTTGTATGATATGGATGCTGATTTTGGAGTTATTTATAAGCATTGTGTGGAAAAGGGTTCATTTGATAAGTTTTTCTTGTTTGATGGATTCTTGTTTCGAGTTGATAAGGTGTGCATTCCTGTTTGTTCTCTACGGTTGTTACTTGTTGATGAGTCCCATAGAGGTGGATTGATGGGTCATTTTGGTAGAGATAAGACTTATAACATGTTGCATACTCATTTCTATTGGCCACACATGCTTAGGGATGTAGAAAATTTTATCAAACGCTGTGTTGAGTGCTTACAGGCTAAATCTAAGGCAAAACCGCATGGTCTTTATACTCCCTTGCCTATTCCTTGCTTTCCTTGGGTTGATATTAGTATTGATTTTATTGTTGGATTGCCTAGGACTAATAAGGGGAGAGATTCTATATTTGTGGTTGTTGATAGGTTCTCTAAGATGGCTCACTTTATTGCATGCCATAAAACTGATGATGCTAGGAATGTTGTTGATTTGTTCTTTAGAGAGATTGTTCGGTTGCATGGTGTACCTCGTACTATTGTGAGTGATAGGGATGTCAAATTTCTGAGTTACTTTTGGAAGACTTTGTGGGGTAAACTTGGTACTAAGTTGTTGTTCTCTACTGCTAGTCACCCCCAGACAGATGGACAAACTGAGGTTACTAACCGAACATTGGGTACTATCCTTAGGGCTGTTATTAAATCTAATCTAAAAAGTTGGGAAGATGCCTTACCACATGTTGAGTTTGCTTATAATAGGACTATTCATTCTTCTACCAATATGTCCCATTTTGAATGTGTGTATGGTTTGAATCCCCTAACCCCTTTGGATCTTAAGCCATTGCCTTTACCGGAACGAGCATACTTTGATGCTGATAGACAGGTTGAGTTCATGAAGGAGCTGCACGAGCGGACTAAGGCTCGTTTGGAAGCTACTGCAGCGAAGAACGCAGCCCGAGCTAATCACGGCCGGCGTCAAGTGTTGTTCGAGCCCGGCGACTTGGTGTGGCTACACCTGCGCAAGGAGCGGTTCCCGGAGCAGAGGAAGTCGAAGCTGTCTCCCAGAGGTGATGGACCGTTCAAGGTGCTGAAGAGAGTAGGCGACAATGCCTACGTGTTGGAGCTGCCCGATGACTATGGCGTGAGCCCGATATTCAATGTCGGTGATCTTACCCCTTATGCAGCCACTGATGTTGATGACTCGAGGACGAGTCCTTTTCAAGAAGGGGAGAATGATGAGGAATCATCCCCGCCATTAGTGCCAACCTTTGATGGACCGATTACTAGGTCAAGATTGAAGGAACTACGTCAAGAGCTGGAGACGTTTATGGCACATGATGTATCACATGACGAAGAGGACAAGTCCAAAGTCAAGGCGTTGACTTTATTGGTCAACGTTACCTATGTTTAGTCTTATTAATTTCTACATTGGATATTTTTAGGATTATTATTTAATTGTTTTAAGCTTTCTATTTTCGGATATTTCGGGATTAAGTGTAACCCGTTTTTGGGAAGCTAGGGCTGGCCCTCCTAGGGTATTTAAGGCCTCCCTTGTCTTCTTCATTAGGCAGATTTCTCATATTGTTAAAACACAAAAACAGAGCTTGGGTTTTGCTTTGAAAACTCGGCTCCCCGTGAGAGTCTCAATCGATTGTTCTTTCCTGCTTAGTTGTTTTCGTCTTTGTCAAGTCCCTCTGGAGTTGGTGATTTCGTACTTCATAAGCAATCCTCTCCGTGCTCCAAGTTCGTCCGCGATTCTTGGTTGTGTGGCGTTGTAGAGATCGGATTGGTAGATCGTTCGACAAGGTTCCTTGCTATCAAGCAAGCGGGTTTTCTCGTCGTTTCTATTGGTTCTATCTATTATCCTATCCATTAGTTTCACTTCCGCCATTATTCTAATCTTGTGTTTTCTTTTGTTTTGAGATCCGTTGCCTAGATCCATCTTCTACACGGCTAACCCCGTATCAATTGTATTACTCTCTCTCTAGCACGCTTAATTTCAGAGTTTTTTGTTCTCACTTGAACCCTGAAAAGGAAAAGGCTCTTGTTGAAATGGGAAGCACTTTCATCCGTATAAATCAATCTCAAGTCTGGGGTGTTACATCAACCAGATGAAGCAGTATGGAGAAAGTATCGAGGATGCTCGAGTTGTTGAGAAAATCCTCCGTTCATCGCCTAAAAAAGTTTGATCATATTGTCGTAGCCATCATATTGCTTTCCAAGAGCTTGAGTTCTGTTCTAGCTGAAATTAGGTTTTTGTTGTTGTTCAAGTACATTGAAGTTTACATATTGAAGAAATCGAACACCAAACTTCCGCTAAATAGTATGTCTGTTTTTGTGTTATGACCGCAATGAGACCTTAAAATGCTGCTTCAACTCATTGGATTGCTGACTTTTTTTGTTTTTGTTTTTTTGATAAAGTAAGAATTCAAAGTGAACAACTTCGAGAGTCCAGAAGCTGGCAACCGGAATAACCGGCAATACAACAGCACACAAGAGAAAAAAAAACAAATAACAAACGAAACAAACTAAGGCAAGACAAAGCAAAGCAGTCGAGAAATGTGGTGAGTAAAGCATAAACAACTGCTGCGCCGCCAGAAGTATGGTCATCATCATCCTCTACCATGCCGGAACTACAACTCGATTCATAATCTAGGCAAGCTTCATCAACCAAAGAAAGTCTCACAACCGAACCGGAAACAACGGGACAAAAACAAAAAAAAGGGAAAGAGTCTGATGGCTCAAACGAACCCGAACAAAACCACTTAATTTCCCCTCCTCTTTTTCACCCCCAAACCACCACTATAATCGGATTTCGAACCCAAAAACAGAGGAAGCGAAATCCCAAAACAAGAGGAGTGCAGGTTTGAGAAAGAGGCGGGAGGGGGTTCGCCGGCGTCTTCTCGGAGAAGGCGAAGGTTAGGCGTCTTCCCGGCGAAAGCCCAAAACTCCATCGCCAACACATCGCAGCCATCGGCGGCGGCGGCGGGGCTCGGACGGAGCGGGGTTCAGTGCGGAGTCGGGGCTCAGTCGGAGCGGGTGGGAATGGTTCAGACCATGGCGGGATCTGGGCTTGGTGCTCTCGGACCATCGAAGACAGCGGCGTCGGCGGGGCTCGGTGCAGAGCGGGGGCTCGGTCGGAGCGGCGGGGGTTAGGGCTCGGTCGGAGCGGCGGGGTTAGGTGATGTGACCCCGGTCACGACATTACTCGACACTACGAGTGCCATCTAAGTTACTTTGGTATTGTGACACTCACATGACAATTTTAAGACATTCTAAGACACTTTCTATTTGTAGTATTTTTTCGGTATTTAGCAGTTTCCCTTCTTAGCAGTTTTCATTTTTAGAGTGTTTCTAAGTTTGGAAACTAATCGTTTTTAGTATTTACTATTTTTGGATATTGCCGTTTTTAGCAAGTTTCTATTTTTGGATGTCGGGCCTCTCTTGTGCCCAAGAGGGCCGATCCACTTATGCTTTTTAGGCCCATTGGGCAAGAACCTTGTTTTGGATGCTATATAAGCCAGCCTTAACCTAATTAATAAACAAGTTGAATTGAGAGTTAAAGCCTAGCGCTGCCGTTGAGCCAAGCTCCCGTCCCCTAGGTCTAGCTTCTTCAACTAAGCCATCACCGAACCGCCCTAACCGGCCCCCCTAACCCACGATCAAGTCCACCGAACCCACACCACTGAATACGAACAACCCCCACTCACCAAATGTGGCTCTCGACCCTAGCCGAGATCCCCCTCGTACGAACCACAACTCGCCTCGCAGCCTATGTCACGATTTCCGCGACCGTAGAAACCCTAGCCACGCCCGTGGTTTTTCCCCACAACAACTCCAGTCTTCGCGACGATCTGATCTTCAACGAGAAAGAGAACTTCGTCCACCTTTTTACCTAGATCCGCTCTGACTTGTGTTTTAGGAGACCGAAATACATCAACTGGTATCAGATTTTAGGGGTACAAGGTTGGTCTTTTCTTTCTCACTTTGTTCTCACATTAAAATTACAGTCTTTCCATTGCTTCCGCTTTCGTTTGTGTGGCTTGTCGCCATTGTTTTGCTTCATTTGTTTCAGTTTTGTTGTTGTTGTTGGTTGCCCCCAACAATCCCCTACCCTAGGTTGAATTTGTGGCTTCCTAAGTCCTTCTTCAAGACCAAGAGTTTAAAAAAAATAAAAAGAGATTACCGTGAGAAACCCTAACCCTAGTCGTGGACTTTGCTTGCCCTAAATCAAATTAATTTTGCATATTTGGTTTGCTAAAGTTCGTGATTATTGTTAGAATTTTTCTCTATTGTTATCTCCTAGTTTTCATACAAAAATTCCTTCTTTCTAGTTTCTGCAACAATTGCTCTTCGTCTACACTACAAAACTTGTGTCAATTAAAAAAAAAAAAAGGCATTCGGTTCTTAACAAAAAAAAATAAAAAAAATCAGCCACCGAATTAGAAAAACATAAGCCTCAGGCGATCTCGGCAAAGCCGATTCACTATTGACACAGGTCCATTGAGCTTATCCCCCCGTATTCTTTCTTCCTGGATTCTAGGATTTGCATGCTGGAATACTTCTTGCGTAGTCACTATATTTTGGCTTCTGAATTGTGAGGTTTGTGTGGTTTTTGTGTTGGTTTAGTCCACGCTGAGTCAGCCTAGCCACTCCGCCCTCACGGCTTTACCCAGATTAGTGACCTACGTGAGACTTTGTGGGTTTGATTTGATCTATTTTGTCCTTTATTTTCGTTACCTTTTGTGTGTTTCTGCTCTTTTTGCATTTGTCATGGTGTCTATAGGGACAGCTACGGACGAAACACTTGCCCCTCGCCAGGCCGCTGACGATGCTCAAGCCAGAATGATGGCGGCGATCCTTTCGAAGCTCAATGAATTACAGAAGGACGTTGCCTCCAACCGAGCCGCCACTGAGGCCTTGGCCGCGACCGCGGCTGCCATA
Source organism: Rheum nobile (assembly GCA_027886185.1). Lineage (NCBI taxonomy): Eukaryota > Viridiplantae > Streptophyta > Magnoliopsida > Caryophyllales > Polygonaceae > Rheum > Rheum nobile. The sequence continues at coordinate 10,303,435 of WOAB01000644.1, read as the reverse complement.
ACCGCACCCGCAGAAAACCAAACCGCGCCCGTGGAAAAGCAAACCACGCCCGCGGTTCTTCCTGTTCCTGCAGATACCACAGCGATTGACCCTTGTTGGCTCCCGCGCTCACTACCGACACCACGCGGCGCCTCGACAAGGGAAAGGGCCCGATGCCCTCCAGTTCGCAGCTCTAGCCGGGTCTTCGTCGCTTGGACTCCATCATTGAGTCCCGACTGGAGGACCATGGCTTCAACAGATACAAACCCCTGCGCTCGCCAGCGGACGACTTCGTCTACGACTCCGCCGAGCACGAGTCCCCCGCCACAGACTTGGGTTTCTACCCCTACATCGACACCACTGACCGACGTCAGCATTTCACGACCATGCAGCGAGACGAGGCACGCCAAGATGCCTTTTTTGAGAGCCGACGAGACGCAGCTCGCGGCAACACCAGTGGCAGGGCACCACAAACGGCGTCGACCCATCCTACTACCAGCCGTGACCCCGGGACTGTTCCCCGTACTGCGCCGCGACCTAGGTATATGCCCCCTATTGCTTTTACTGAGTATGATGAGGAGGGTTTTAAGGTTGCAGGTGTTCCCAATCCGGGAAACTTTCATCCACCTTTGGGCGACCCAGTAGAGAGCCAACTCTACCCGATAGATTACATCCCGCCTCGGATTCCGACGCCACCACGGCGACCCATGCGTCAGCCACGCGCTGACGATCATGACCGACGTCGCCAGCGTCGCCCTCGCCCCATCCAGGATAACTTTGATGATTATGATGATGAGCTGGACGAGCCTTACCCTGAGCCGATTCCTACAGCTCGACGTTTCCCTGACCGCTGACACACGCCCAACCCCTATGCCAGTCGTCGCGAGATCAAGGTAACTATCGAGCATTTTCATGGTGATTATGATCCTGCTGTGTTTTTAGATTGGTTGCAGGCTACAGAGCATGCACTACGACACTGTCAGTATGAGGAGTTCGATAAGGTCGATGTTGCCACTCTGCAGTTTCGTGGCACTGCCCGATGTTGGTGGCATCGTTTCTGTACTGACAGGGAACTACGAGGCCTGGAACAAATTGATCAATGGCACCAGCTGGAGTTCATTATGCGCCGCAAATATGTTCCAGATGACTTCCAGAACCACATGCGGATGGAGATAGCGCTCGCTCGCCAGGGCTCCCAGACGCCAATCGAGTTCTTCGCCAAACTCGAGGATCTGTATTACAAGGCGGGCATGAGCATTGGCCCTACTACTATGAGGATCAGGTTTTTGAGTGGGTTGAATCCCAACATACGAGACCAGCTAGAGATCTCACTCACACGGTGATGATGATCCACCAGCAAAATCAGCGCCGCAGACAGACTCCCTAGTCCCAGACTCAGTCTCGCAGGTATGACACTATACCTATTCCTTTTGTTTCTACTGATGTGTCCTCTTCCGTGGAGACCAGACAGGTTCAAGCCCCGGCCCGTGGACATGAAACCACACGCACCACGGCAGCCCCTGCCCCGACTCGGGAAGCCCCACGCAGCAATGAGAGGACACGAGACCAGGCCTGCTATCGTTGTGGCGGTCGTGGACACATCCAGCGCGACTATCCCAACCCGAAGAAGATCCTTTTCACACAGGCCGCATGATATGAGTCCTTTGAGGATGAGCCAGACGAGGAGATAGCTACCGTACCACAGGACTACGCTACACAGGACGATGGGTACACTTGCTTGCCCCATGACTTATCTGTCGGTACCCCACTGAGCCTTTTTGCACAGCGTGCACTTACTGTGATGGAGGTGCCCCTGACGGACCAGAGAGAGAGAATTTTCCACACACGCTACCTGGTCCAAGATGCCTCCCTCAACGTCATAATAGATAGTGGGTCGTGCTGCAACATTGTGAGTGAGAAGGTTGTCCAACACCTTCAATTACCGACGCAGCCACACCCACAGCCATATGGTCTTCAATGGCTTTCTGTAGGTAATGGTGATGCGGTACACAGGCAATGCCGCATCCCTTTTCAAATTGGTCAATACCATGATAGTGTTTTATGTGATGTTATGTATATGGATGCTACTTATCTTCTTCTTGATAGACCTTGGCAGTATGACAGGAAGACGGTACATGACGGGTTCCTCAACACTTACATCTTTATTCATGGCGGTCGACGAGTCACTCTTCTCCCTCTGACGCCTTAGGAAATATTACACGACCATGTGGAGAGGAACCGCGCGAAGGCCAACGACGAGCAGTGTCTCGTCCCTATCGAAACCGCGGACGCAGCATCCGTGACCGCGGCACACACATCCGTGCCCGCGGCCACCCATTCTGCGCCCGCGGTTTCTCTAATGCCGGCCCCCGCTTCTGCACACGGAATCGCGACCGCGACTGCGGAACTTCCACTGTGCGTTGATCCCGACGCCTGCTCCCTTTTGCCACCATTTCAGGACCACGTAGCGCACCGCTCTTTGCTGACACAATCTCGAGCATTTACTCAGTCTTTTCAGGGACGTTCTCCTATTACTCCTACTGCGTGTCTTTCTTTATTGGAGGATCCCTATGACTTACCCACTTTTGTGCCCCCTCTATTCTAGGTATTTGATGACGTACCTCCTGATGAGCTTCCACCCGCTTCCAGCGTTGAACAAGCATTGGACCTGCCTCCGGAAACAAAGCGGATACGTCGACAAGCAGACCGTGTTGGACCTGGGAGGAACGCAGCCCCACTGGATAGGAACACGAGGACTACTGCACCGCAGATGACCATGTATCGGCATCGCTTCACTTTCGACCACGACATCTTGTGGCCTAACGAGCCCCCGAACAACGACATTCGCGAAACGGGGACGTTTTGCAGCCAAGTGGGGGAGAGTGATGTGACCCCGGTCATGACATTACCGGCATCGCTTTCCTCACATGCCAATTTTGAGACATTCTTAGACACTTTCTATTTTTAGTATTTTTTCGGTATTTAGCAGTTTCCCTTCTTAGCAGTTTCCATTCTTAGAGTGTTTCTAAGTTTGGAAAGTTATCGTTTTTAGTATTTACTATTTTTGGATATTGCCGTTTTTAGCAAGTTTCTATTTTTGGATGTTGGGCCTCTCTTGTGCCAAGAGGGCCGATCCACTTATGCTTATTAGGCCCATTGGGCAAGAACCTTGTTTTGGCTGCTATGGAAGTCAGCCTTAACCTAATTAATAAACAAGTTGAATTGAGAGATAAAGCCTAGCGCTGTCGTTGAGCTAAACTCCCCCCCCCCCCTAGGTCTAGCTTCTTCAACTAAGCCATCACCGAACCGCCCTAACCGGCCCCCTAACCCACGATCAAGTCCACCGAACCCACACCACTGAATACGAACCACCCCCACTCACCAAACGTGGCTCTCGGCCCTAGCCGAGATCCCCCTCGTTCGAACCATAACTCGCCTCGCAACGCAGCCTCTGTCACGATTTCCGCGACCGCGGATACCCTAGCCGTGCCCGCGGTTTTGCCCCACAACAGCTCCAGTCTTCGCGACGATCCGATCTTTAGCGAGCAAGAGAACTCTGTCCGCCTTTCTACCTAGATCCGCTCTAACTTGTGTTTTGGGAGACCAGAACACATCATTAGGGCTCTCTTCAACAGCCCAGCCAAAGGCTAGGGCCGGTGTTGGATCTGGGTTTGGTGCGGTGGAAGCTCCGGCGCCGGCGACGGGTCACACCGGCTAAAGGCGAACAGTGGAGCGGCGGAGGAAAGCGGCGGTCGGCCATGGCTGGGATAAGATTAAGGGGGAGGCTCAATGGAGCAGTTGTACCAGGGACGGTGAATCAACTTTTTTGGGGTTCTAGGGCCAGCGAGCGGCGCCCTCCGTGGGAGCGTTTTTTCACATGTTGAGATTGGATTGCTGACTTTAATTTAGATTATTAGAACAATCAAAATATGAGTAAGGTTCCGGTGCGGACGGTTCTTACGGTGTGGACGTGCGGACATGCACTTTAGGGTCTTAAATGTGCACTTTAACGTCTTAAATGTGCACTTTTGCAAAAAATTAAGAAAACAATAAAAAAATCGCTTTTTTTCCCAAGCTTTTTTCTAATATTTTGCAAAAGTGCACATTTAAGACCCTAAAGTGCATGTCCGCACGTCCACACCGTAAGAATACTCCGCACCGGATCTCATCTCATCAAAATATATGTCCAACTTGTAACCGACCTCATCAACTTCAAACTTCTAGAATTGATCAAGTTGGGAGTAGTTTTCCGCCTGTAATTGCTCTAAACCTATCCAGAACCTATGCATACAACCACGAACACATACTTAGCCACTTAGGGTTTGTTTGATATAAATAATTATAAAGATTTTTTTATTAATAGAAAGTTAAAAAGTGGGATTGTAAAATGACGTATATTTAACAAAAAAATTATTTTTATAGATTTGTATGTTTTTTTATTAGTGTTTGTAGTGAAAAAATAATAATTGATACACATTTATCAAAATTTATAAAAATATATTAAATTTAAGAAAATTTTAAAAATAAATCGTTTTTCTTTATTAGGGAAACACACCTTAAGCATAGAAATATGATGATTGAATTACACTTAACACTTAACGGTATCATGCATTGCTATGAGGAGTTCAAGTGTTTAGGTCTCTTAGGGTGTAAAATGGGGACAATTGTGAATCATTAGATCAAGGGGAGGAGATGGCTATAATTAAAAGAGATATAAGTGGCACGGCAGCATTTTCGTAATTATCGAGTTTGTTTGTTTTTTTACTTATGAACGCAATACATTAATGTACCAAGGTTCGTAAATAATATACTATAGGTTCACAAACTTTACACTAGAGGTTCACAAACCTTATGCCAAATGTTCGCAAACTTATACTTCGGTTCACAACGTGTTAACAAAATGCACGTTTACTCTATTTATTAGATATGAACCTTTAATACCTTAAGTATGAACATTTAGTGTACTACATATGAACCTTTAGTTTAATATATATTAATATCTTGTGTACTAATTGTGAACCCTTAAACTTAGTTTATAGTTATTAACCATGCACCTTTTTACATTTAGTATGCACTTTATAAAATCTGAACAATTAGTATAATAAGTATGAAACTTTAGTGTACAAAATATGAACATTGGTCTATGCAGTTCATATATACAACTATGAGAACGTTTATATTTGAAATAATTTTTCATTGGTCTATGGGGTTCATATGTTACATGTTACATACTTACATGTCAATGTTCATGTATATTAATATAAATTTAATATTTATTCTTCAGAAAAATTTATCTTATTTTCTATTTTGTGCACCATAAAAATATATTACAATTCATATATTATCGTCTAAGGTTCGTATTTAATAACATCAATGTTCATATTAAGAAATAACAATGTTTAAAGACCATTCTGTAATTAATTTGGACTAAAAATAGAAAACAAAAAAAGTATGTTGAGAACTGTGATTATTTTGGGCAAAAAAACATGTGCTTAATAATAATTCATTTAATGGGGAGTCATTTTGGGATGGACATGTCATTGTAGTTAGGTTGTGATTTAGTGATTATTAAGTTTATATAGTTAAAAAAAAGTAGAAATACATATAATGAGTGACAAAAGATTATGTATGTTCCAAAAAAGAAATTGGAAAATGAGGCTGAAGTGCACTAGGGGAGAAGAATGACTGAATGTAAAAAGTGAAAACATTTGTTTTTATGAAATTGAAAATAAATCTGCTCAAATAAAGATTTTGGAAAGAAGGATAATAGACATTTTATTGTATTTTGTGAACTTTTCCATATTGATAACCGTTTCATTGTTGTAAATACAAAATTCTAGACGAAGACATTTGCATTATGTTTATCTTCGTATATGCTCCTTGAAGAGATAATGATAAATATCATTTATGGTCTCTTTTGACCAATTTTATCCTACAAACAGACTTACCATGTCTCTTATTAGGTGACCTTAATGAAATACAGAATAATTTGGAACAAAAAGGGAGTTGTCATCTCCCATCATCTAAATTCCTCAGATTAAATAACTTCAAAAATAGTTGTGATCTAATTGATATTCCTACTCAGGATGGTAAATTCACTTGGAGGAAAAATAAAACCAAAATTGATAACATGCACTCTAAATTAGACAGAATCCTCATGATCAAATCCTGCAGTGGTTCCCTGACATTTTTACTAAAACTCATGCTTTTACATCATTAGATCATTATCCTATTTTTGTTGAATTAGATAATCAATCTCATATCAAAGCTCAACCATTCAGCTTTGAAAAAATTTGGACTTATAGAAAAGAATTTAAAAACATCATTGAACAAGCATGGCATATCAATACTCAAGGCTTTCATATGTATAATCTTATAAAAAAAACTTACGCACTTAAAGTAAGTGCCAAACACTCGAACAAAACTACATTTGGTAATATTTTCAATCAACTAAAAGAAGTAGAAGATGCACTAACCATTATCCAAAATGACATTATTCTCAATCCTAACCAAAACTTGATTTCCAAAAAAAATAGATTAATATCCAAAAAGGAGAATCTCCTGTCATATCATAACAGATATTGGAGCCGACGTGCTAAAACAAAACATAAAAAATCAATTGACACTAACACTAATTACTTCCACCAGGTGGTTACCGGTAGACGTAGTAGGAAAATCATTAGAGAAATGCGTACAAATGAAGGCACATTCATTATAGATCTAGAGAATATCTGAAAGGAAATCAGATATGACTTTGAGAAAAGGTCTAGAAAAAGCAACATAAACAATAATACTCTCACAGAGGACCTCACTAATATTTATAGTGAACTTGCCACTCAAGATAATGATGAACTAACCAAACTTGTAACAAATGAGGAGCTAAAAGGCCATGTTTGGTATCAGCAGTAATAAGTCACATGGTCCTGATGGAATGTCTGCCTTATTTTATCAAAAATATTGGCATATAGTCGGATTCACCCCCTGCAAGTGCCTTATACTCTCACAGAGGACCTCACTAATATTTATGTCTGCGTTATTTCAGGAAAACTACTTAAACAAATTAACTACACATTTATAACTCTTATACCCAAATGCGAAAATCCAAATTCTAAAAATCATTATAGACCATCAGTCTATGTTCGACTATTTATAAAGTAATTTTAAAAATTATGAGTGATAGGATGAAAACTATTTTTTTAATCTAATCCACCTCCTGCAAGTGCCTTTGTAGCAGAACGAGCTATCCATGATAATATTCTGATAGCTCACGAAAATTTTCATTCCTTCTGTTCCAAAAAAGAAAAGGAAGGATGGGTTGCGATTAAACTCAATATGAAAAAAGCATAAGATAAGATCGAATGAGACTTCATTCTATAAGTCCTCAAAATGTTTGGATTCTCTACACGATTTATCGAGTGGATGAATAAATACATTGAAACTGTATCATTCTCGGTTCTTGTTAATAATGGACCAACTGATGTCTTTTACCCTAAAAGACGATTACGGCAAGGGGACCCTCTGTCACCATTCCTATTTAGAGAATTGTTAACGGGGGTCCGATAATGGGTCTGATAGAATATATATAATAAAGTAATCAATTTGGGCTAAAAGACCCAACTTCGGTCCCCAGATTTGGGCTTTGCACGGGACCGTCCCATACAAGCCATCATAAAGGCGCGTTTGGTTGGCAAATTTTTTTTTGCCTTCGCTGAGGCAAAAACGACGTCGTTTCGCACGCCCCCACAAACGCGGCCTTATTTGCTTCTGAAATGGCAGTGCCACGCGGCGCTGGCGGTGAGTTCCACCGCAGGGCGGCGGTGCCTTTTTCAACTTCTACGACACCTTAGTAGAAACACCATAACTTTTGATTCCCAACTCGGATTGCGCTCATATTTTGAGGACTTGCAGTAGACTTCAAGATGTAACTCCTAGAATTGGAATCACTTCATTTGGACATCTGAGTAGAGAGAACGAACCATTTGAATTCAGCACATTGTTCTTCTACTCTTCAATACACTTCAAACCTCTATAAATCCCATGATTTCTTCACTTCTCTCCACAACTTCTGAAGTACAGACTTAGCCACAAATCTCATCCTAAACTCCTCTAAATAATGCTAATAATTGCTAGTTAAGGTGCATGAAATGACACCTATCACTTCTGCAAAGTGATACATTGATATCAATGCTTCTTTGTTTTATTTGACTAAGCATCTCTATGCTTTTGGTTGGCATTTTCTATGATTTTATGTGGTGCAGAATGATGCAGAGAAAGCATTTTGTTGCTTTTGGTTGGCATTTTCTATGATTTTATGTGGTGCAGAATGATGCAGAGAAAGCATTTTATTGCTTCTGCAAAGTGATACATTGATATCAATGCTTCTTTGTTTTATTTGACTAAGCATCTCTATGCTTTTGGTTGGCATTTCCTAGAATTGCAGAGATCTATATAAGTGAGAATTTACAATGGTTTAGTCACTCCTCATTTCTTCAAATCTCTGAAAATGTCTAGTTCATCATCAAACTCATCAAACTCAAACCCTTTACTTTCTAGCGATAGCTCTGAAGATGGTGTATACGAAAGAATTATACAAGAAGCGCTTGATGCGTGTGATGCACTTCAAGAGCGTGCTCGACACCGTACAAACAATGCAGAACCAGGACGTGCTCGACGTCGTCGAAAGTATATTGAGAGAAATAGGGAAGAAGGCTATGAGCGGCTTTACAGAGATTATTTCTCTGATCAACCAACTTATCCAGATGATTTCTTCCGTCGTAGGTTTAGAATGAGCAAGGAAGTTTTCAAGCGCATTGTGGAAACACTAGGGAATGGAATGGAGTACTTTCAACAAAGGCCAGATGCAAGAGGTAGGCCTAGTATATCTACATTACAAAAATGTACTAGTGCCATACGTATGTTGGCATATGGAACTACTGGTGATGCTTGTGATGAGTATATTCGTATTTCTGAAGGAATCGCAAGGCATTGCTTAGAGCATTTTGTTGATGGAATAATTACCTTTTTTGGTGATGAGTATCTCAGGCGGCCAACCGCAGCAGACATACAACGCCTACTAAGTGTGGGTGAGTCTCGTGGATTTCCTGGGATGCTAGGTAGCATCGATTGTATGCATTGGGGGTGGAAAAATTGTCCAACTGCATGGAAAGGACAATATGCCCGTGGAGATCATGGTCATCCAACAATCATTTTGGAGGCTGTTGCATCATACGACTTGTGGTTTTGGCATGCATTTTTTGGTGTACCAGGTACGGCTAATGATATTAATGTTCTTGAGCGATCTCCTGTTTTTGATGAAGTTTTGAATGGTAGAGCTCCAAATGTGAATTTCACGGTTAATGGGACTCAATATAAGATGGGATATTATCTTGCTGATGGCATCTACCCGCCTTGGCCGACATTTGTTCAATCAATTCGCCTCCCCCAAGGCGATGAAGCCAAGTTGTTTGCCCAACACCAAGAGTCTGTTCGTAAAGATATGGAGAGGGCGTTTGGAGTGTTGCAATCTCGTTTTGCAATAGTTCGTCAACCAGCACTCTCTTGGGATTTTGTAAAGCTTGGAAGGATAATGAGGGCTTGCATCATTCTACATAATATGATCGTAGAAGATGAACGAGATTCTTACACCCATCATGGATACGAAATCCCACAATTCGGTAAGGGAGTAAGTGGAGAGAATACATCGGTGGATAACCAGGATTGGAGCAATGATAGACCGGAGATTATGAGCAATCCAGTTATTACAAGAAGGGCTCAAATGTGGGATAGAACAATACATCACAGGCTGAAGGAAGATTTGAAGAAACACATTTGGGACCTTTATGGCAACAATTAGATTGTTTCGTTGTTTATGTGTTGTTTTTAATCATTAAGTCGTGTATCGTGTGATGTTTGTCGTTAAATTTCGTCATTTGGTTTAGTTCATGTTGTTTTTTAAATGTTATTTTATTTTCATAAATTTATGTATCACTTTTGTTGATTTGTCTATCAATGTATGTTTGTCTTTCTTAATTTTAAATAAATAATATAATTAAATAATTAAAATAAAATAGCATTAATAAATTTAATGTATGATTTTTTTTATTATATTAATATATAATAAGGGGTAATAATATAATAAATGGTATATTAGTAATTTAATATTAACCTAAGGATATAATTGTAATTTAAACAAAATCTAAAAGACTCATCTAAAAGACCCCAATAAAAGCCCTCAATACACCATAGGTCCCATAGCAAATAATTCTCTCAAAAATCCTCTATAAGACCCATCCTATAAGACTCCATTAAAGATGCCCTTATATTAGGAGTAGAAATCCTATCTAGAAAACTTCAAATTGAAAGTACCAGAAGTTATAATCAACTGGGATTCAAAATTTCCAGAAGAGAAACCAACATCCCCTTCCTAGCATTTGTTGATGATATTCTTATATTTGCAAAGCCTAACCCAACAGCTTGCTCTAAAGTTAAAACTATCATTGAAGAGTGCTTCTCAATCTCTGGACAATGTGTAAATTACCAAAAGTCTGCATTTCAAACAACAAATAACACACCAAGTCACACCAAAAATTTGATTCATTCTATACTAACTATTCCGAGCACCACATCCTTAGAAAAATATCTAGGTTGTCCGATCATTAAAGGAAAAGTTAATCATGATACATTCAAAGACACAATCTTATCAACAAACAATCAACTTACAAAATGGAAAGCTAACTCTCTTTCTCAGGAAGGAAAAGCTACCTTAATAAAATCTAATCTGGATGTGAAACCGTATTTCATTATGCAGAGCTTCATGCTGCCGTTCTATATCCATAAAGAACTAGATATATTTAACAGAACTTTTTTATGGAACAAAGATTCATCATTCAAACCCTTAATAGGATGGGATAAAATCTATAAAAACAAAGAAAACAGAGGAACTAGTATTAGAAATACACAAGATATGAATAAAGCATTACAAATGAAACTTATCTGGAAAATATTTGTTGAACCGAACAATATTTGGGTTAAAATCATAACTGAAAAATACCTAAAAGATATTAATATTCTTCACTATAAGAAAAAAGGTAACCAGTCTTGGCAATGGTCACAATTACTCAAACTTAGAAAAGAATTCCATTTCGGCCTCCAATTGCTGGTTTGCGATGGAAATTCTATATTCTTTTGGACTGACAATTGGCTATCTGATCTCAACCTTAAAAATAACACTTTACCGAAAACGGTTATTAATCCTTCTACAAAAGTAAATTAATTTATAAATAGTAATAAAACATGGAACAAAACTAAACTGGATGAATTTTTAAACCAACTTATTGTGGGAAGAATTCTAGACATACATATCCCTCAACATCCAATCCACGATAGACTGTCTTGGACCCCTAGTAAAAATGGTTGGTTCTCTACAAAATCTACCTTTGAACTAATTGTCAAACAACAAACACCTACTACCAACAATGTGGCCTGTATTTGGAAATTGGATACATATCCAAAAGTTGTAATAATCCTCAATTTTAGTAGGGGTATTTGTGGAATTTTCAAAGCTTTCGTTTTGTAAGCAAAACGTGTTGGGCATTTTCTGTAAACTCTATAGGAACCATTTGAATGAGTTCGTATACGTTTAAATATTACTGGGTCTTAAAATTATTTGAGGAGTGCTAAAACCAAAGTTTAGCAAAGTTCGCGATCAAACCCGCGAGCAAGGTCCACGAGCGCGACAGATCCGTGACCATGGTTTTGAAACCGCGGGCGCGGTTTTGCTCGGGTAAACCGCGATCGCGGTTCTGAAACCGCGACCGCGGGAGCCTCTGTTCGTCTTCCCCGCCTGCTTCCAGAAGGCCGGCGAATGGTTTTCTCCTCGTGCTCCTAACGCCGGGGACTGGAAACGGTTGGCTTGCTCAGTGTGGGATGAACTCCTCCTCCATGCTTATAAAAGGGGGTTGTGGCAGCCATTCTCTTCATCGATCTCAAGCTCTCTTTCTTCTCTTCAAAAGTCTTGTGTTCTTCGCCGGAGTTGTTCGTCGTCGGAGTTTTGGTGGTCGTCAGAGGTCACTCGTAGCTTGTGCGTGATCCTTGGAGTAGTGGTGATACGCGGTGGTTCAGAAGTGGAGTGCAAGCCTCGTCGTCGTCGTCGGTAAGGCTTTGAAGCCGCCCTAACCTCGCGTCGGGATGGAGACCTGCAATCGCGGCTCCATCCACCGCGACCGCGGGCTTGGCCCAGAAAACCGCGACCGCGGCTTTGCCCAGCAAAGCGCGATCGCGGCCATGGTAACCACGACCGCGGCTCAGGCTTTTTTTCCCTTCGTTTCGTATCTTCGTATCGTATCTAGCTTAGGGTTCCGTCTTATAACTTGTCGCCGTCGTAGGGAATCGTACTCAGGTGCAAGTTTCCAGATCTCGGAACCCGATCTCTTCGTTCGTCTAGTGTAAGACAAGTGGCGGTTCGCTCTTGCTCATTATTCCATGTTTTCCTTGATTATCAATTATTTGATTGTTAATTAAGATGGGATAAAGTTGTTGTTTTCTGTTTGGGAACAGATTTAATAAAACCATGTACTAAAATATGAATTTATGATAGGTTGTATATATTGCTAGAGACAACGCTATTATATAGTTTTATATGATATGACTATAATGGATTTTGGTGTGGATTTATATGTGAACTTAAATGCTAGTTTAGCACGAGTATTCATAGAAACGCTATTTCCTTACGAGGTTTAGTCGTTTCTTTATAACTTTGCGTTAGGAGGATTATTTCCCTAATGCCTTTGGTCATGACCTACCCCTATCCGAATATAGGTGGTGGTGCACTTAGCTAGTGCCAATCTTCGGGATTCGTCCCATATTCTACACCTCATTGTGAGATCTACTGTGGAAATTATAAGCTTTAACGTGAATGTGCATTTTGGAAGTAAATAAGATAAGTGCCGTTTTGCACATAATTAATATAACCTCAGGCGAGGAGTACAACGTGGAAACCGCCCGGACTCTTGTTAGAGTAAGTCATCTTTCCAATCTGGATTCGCATTGCGCGGTGAGGTTGGTCGTGGACCCAAATAATCAAGGTCATTTTTATAAAACTTTGGTGAAAACTTAACGTTCTCAAACAATTGTCATACGTTTCCTATGAGACTCAATTCCTTTGGAGTCTTCTTTTCGTTGCATGCCTTTTTCTATAATTCCATGAAAGTTCCGGATTATGTATCGTTCCTTCGGTTATTATTCGAGGGACAATGATAGTAAACGGTTACGATCACTTGAATCATTCTGTTTTCACCCTTGTATAGTCTTTCATTAGACTAACCAACCAGATTTTATTCCTTGCATGGTTGGCTGGTGTCATCCGTCCTATACATCACATCAGTGGTTGGTCCCTGACAATTTGAAGTAACCAATCGAAGAGAAGGCTTGCAGTTGAAGTTTGCATTTTATGAAGTAATATTTCCAAGGCGTGCCTGTCTAATTTGAAATAGATGTAATACATAGTCATGTAATTAGGACTACGTTTAAAAGTCTTCCGCTGTAATTTAAAAGTCTTCCGATGTCATTATACTTTGTTGTAAAACCGTCCTTCTCATTATACGAGAGGAATCTTAATAAAAATGTTAAGTCTTATTCATTTAAAATGTCTTCCGCTGGTTATTCTTTCGATATTTAATATTTATGTATGTACTTAAGCTTAATTGTTCCGATTAAAGCCTGTGGTGACTTTGGGCATTAACGTCTGAGGTCATTGGCGTGTGGTACTACCGACATAAGTCGAATGTGTTACAAAAGTTAAAATTTTCCCTTGGAAAATCTGTCATGATGGTTTACTAACGAAACAGAGACTAGCTCAAAAACATGTTCTTGTCCCCTTAGCATGTGATTCATGTAATAACCCTCTTTGAAGATTTATTCCACTTCCTTATACAAAGCCCTTTCACTCTTACACAAATCAAAAAACAAAGTGCAATTATTGCAAATATTGTTAGAAGCATTGATATTACCAATAAAAAACCAAGTGAAATATTAACTGAACTACAATCTCTCCTAACTAAAAAAGAATTTATTTGTCTCTTCACTACATGGTGTGAAATTTGGATTAACAGAAATCAAATCATCTTTCATACAGACTCTAATGATAGAATAAAGGATTTATCTGAATATATTTCCACATTAATAAAAAACTGGGACAAAACAAAGATCTCAGAAAGTGATGACCTTATTCAACCAAAAAGTAAACAGCACCAAATCAGAAAAACTAGATTTTTGAAATGGGAAAAACCAAACCAAAATTTTACAAAATCAATTTTGACGAATTAAAACAAGCTAATGGTGAATCTAGCATCGGGATTATCATTAGAAATGATAAAGCAGAAGTAATCCATATAGAGAGTAAACGATGCGGATTTAACAATATCTGTATGACCGAAGCACTAGCATTAAAACATAACATTATTTATGCCAAAACATTGAACATTACTAAATTATAAATTGAGGGTGACAATCTCTGCCTTATTAATTCAATCAAAGACATCTGAGATTTTAGTCGAAATGGTTGTTGCTGACATTTTAGTCGATATCCATTCTTTCCAAGAAGTTCAATTTAGACACTATTTTAGGGAGGAGAACTGTATTGTTGATCGCATTGCTAAGCTCGGTTTTTCATCATTTGTGTCTAACCTTAGTCTTGATTCGAAACTTCGTGTTCTCATTCGTAAGGATGCTCTAGGCTGGTCTTTGCATAGAAACTAAGACCATTCTAATTCTTTCCTCATAAAAAAAGTGACACCTTTTGTTGTTGAGGTCAAAAATAAGCCCAAAGTTTTTTATAAAAAAATACCCATATTTTATACATTTCTCACAAAAACCGCTATTTTCTAAAAATTATTCACGAAAACATGTATAGAGAGCTGTTTGCAAAGTGGTTGTTTTTGTGATAAAATTTTGAGAAGTGGTGGGTTTATACAGAAATGTATAAAATATGATTTTTTTTTAAACTTTGGGCTTAATTTTGACCTCACAAAATTTGACGTGACTTTGTTGATAGTAAGTATAGTTTAAAAAGTGGTGGTTTTTGTGAGAAAGATATAAAATATAAGTGATTTTGGTTTTCAATTTTGGGCTTAATTTTTACCGCAAAAAGAACTTGTTACTTTTGTAGCATGTAAAGGTAGGTTCGTTTATTTTTTTACCACTTTAAAGGTTGGTCTAATAAACCTTTATTCTAAAGCCCTAATATCGTTCGAATCCATGTAGACTCGGCCTAGCCGTCTAACACTAGGTGTCCCTCACCGCCAGTGGTGTTAAGCTTTCACCTTGCGTCTATCGAAGGGTTTCACATCCAAATTATGCCCAATTTGTACAAAACATTTTAAGAAGTTGTAATTAAAAATTTATACTTACATATTTTGAAACATTTCCGATTATTTTGATATCCACTTAAAAAATTCTCGAATTAAGGTCAAATATTTTCCATTTTGTAGTTAGAAGTGCAATATACCCCAAATTATATACAATATGATCCTCTCTTGCAAAACCACTTCATACTAATAGTAAGATTGTCTTCCTAATGGAGATGATGCCTATAATGTTATGTAACGATTTATATATAAACCATTTTGGATATCATACCCCTCATCCCGACAAGAAGTGTATTTCTACATTTTATGTTTAAAACAAGGCAGACAAATGAAAGAATCCCAATCAATTGCGAATTTCTTTGCAAGGGTGTTAGTTGTAATCGTAAGACCCGAGGTGATGTGACCTTGTCCGATGAAAAGATCACGATTCGTCGTCTAGGATCGATTGAATGCGTAGTAGGGCGAACGAACTCTTCGGAAGGGTTGAAGATGTGGTTCGGTGGACCTTGGGCTGTTCGGACTGATGGGGAACAGCGGATCTGCAGTGGACTGAACGCAGGGCAGTGGAGATGGGGCCGTGGTGATGGTGGTGATGATGACTGGCGGTGGAGGGAAGCAACCGGCGGGGACGAGCGGCGGGAAGATGGTGATCGGTGGAGGCAGCTGCGTGTGGTGGTGATGGACGTGAGGGGGCTGCTAGGGTTTGTGGGGAGGCGACAAGAATTAGGGTTAATTCTTGTTACAGGAAAACTGATCGTAACTGGATAGATTGGTAACCGAATTAACGCGCCAGGATAATTCAACTAGAAACGCGTTAACTTTTGTGACGTCAGGGCCCGGGTTTGCAGGAGATTACTCGACTGGAAAACAAAGCTCTATTTCGACGTAATTAGAAAATAAGACAAAAGAGAGTATTTATACTAGAGAGGTGACCTAATGGGCCGGACTCTCTAGTTACTAATTCTAGCGGCCCATTTAACATAAACGGAAACCACCCAGAAATAGCAGCTACTGAAAATAGAAATAATGTCTGAAAATGTACTACACAAGTAACGTATCAATCTGGCTCGATGTCGCTGTGGAGGAGTCAGTCACGGCTATACTGACGAGACACAGAAGCTCGGGCGCTGTAGTGATCTGGCCGTGACTGGCTACAAGTCTGGTCACCAAAGATTGTGTCGCGGCTTGGACACGCTTTGCTCTGGACCGGGTGATCGGGCCTGTAGGTGGGAGTCGCATGGCGTCTTCCTCCTCTGTAGCC
Organism: Rheum nobile; assembly: GCA_027886185.1. Taxonomy (NCBI): domain Eukaryota; kingdom Viridiplantae; phylum Streptophyta; class Magnoliopsida; order Caryophyllales; family Polygonaceae; genus Rheum; species Rheum nobile. Next base: position 10,286,833 of record WOAB01000644.1, on the reverse strand, counting down.
GACATAGGGGACTGGGTCACATCACCCTCCCCCACTTGAGTGTGAAGCGTCCCCGCTTCACCCTCATCGAACTCGGGCTCAACATACGGTGTTAAGTCAGCGACGTTGAACATCGGATGCACCCCATACTTCTCCGGGAGCTCGAGCTGGTAGGCGTTGTCGCCAATGGCCTTGACGACTCTGAATGGACCATCACCCCGTTGGTCGAGCTTAGACTTGCGGACGGACGGGAATCGCTCCTTCCGCAAGTGTAGCCAAACCAAGTCGCCCGGGGCGAAGATCACTCGTCACCTGCCCTTGTTCTTCTGGGCTGAGTATTGTAGTGCACGTCGCTCCAGCTGTGCGCGTGTCCTCTTGTGCAACTCCTGAATGTGCTCAGCCAATTTGCCAGCAGTAATGTTCTCATGGGCCTGCAGCGGGTATGGCGTCATGTCCAGCGGTGTCAGCGGGTTCCTTCCATAAACGACCTCGAAAGGAGTCAGCTTTGTCGCCGAGTGCCTGGACCTGTTATAGGAAAACTCAACTGTAGCAAGTAAGTCCTCCCACCTCCGTGGGTTGGCCTTGAGAACCGTCCGAAGGAGGGCTCCCAAGGTACGGTTGGTCACCTCCGTTTGACCATCCGTCTGTGGGTGATAGCTAGTAGAAAATAGGAGTTTTGTGTCTAGCTTACCCCACAAGGTTCTCCAGAAATGGCCCACAAATTTGGTATCCCGATCACTAACAATAGTTTTAGGGATACCGTGCAAGCGCACCACATGCTCAAAAAACAATCCAGCGATGTCCGTAGCATTGTTGGTGTTCTTGCACGCAATGAAGTGTGCCATCTTGGAGAACCGATCGACAACAACAAAGATACAATCTCTACCACGCCGAGACATAGGCAACCCAGTGATAAAATCCATGGAAAGATCTTCCCAAGGGGCTGCAGGGATGGGTAGAGGCGTGTAGAGACCATGTCGACTAGAGCGTGCCTTAGCCTTTTGGCATGTCACACAACTCTGGCAATACTTGGTAACACTTTGGGCCATCTTTGGCCAGAAAAAGTGTTTCCGAAGTGCTGCCAGTGTCTTAGACACCCCAAAGTGCCCACGGCTGTCATGTGCTTCCTGCAGTAACAAGTGCCTGACAGAAGACGTGGGAATACAAAGTTTCCCAGCCTTGTACAGATACCCGTCATCCAGGAAATACGTGTCATGCTCTCTGCTGAGTTTACATTGCTCAAAGATGTTTTTAAAGAAAACATCATCAGCATACAAATCCTTGAGCAATGCAAAACCCAATAAACGAGACTGGAGATGAGTGATAAGCACGTACCTGCGAGAAAGGGCATCAGCAACCACATTCTCCTTACCTTTCTTGTGCATGATCAGGTACGGAAATGTCTCCATGAACTCGACCCACCTAGCATGTCTGCGGTTGAGGGTCGTCTGGCTCTTCAGATAGGCCAGGGCAGCATGATCCGAATGAATCACAAACTCACTCGGCCAGAGGTAGTACTGCCAAGTCTTGAGCACCCGGATCAGCGCGTACAACTCCTTGTCATACGTCGGGTAGTTTAGCTGAGCCCCCGATAGCTTCTCCGAAAAATAGGCGATAGGACGCCTTTCCTGCAGCAGAACACCGCCAATGCCGTAGTCGGAAGCGTCACACTCCACCTCGAACCGACGAGTGAAGTCAGGCAACTGCAGTAAGGGTGCCCGACACAGTGATTCCTTCAGGGCGACAAAAGCAGCATCATGTCGCGGAAGCTAGGTGATGGAAGCCGCTTTCTTGGTCAACTCGTGCAGAGGGGCGGCTATGGTGCTGAAGTCGCGAACAAACCTCCTGTAGAAGCCGGCCAGCCCTAAGAATGAGTGAACCTGAGTGGGGGTAGTCGGAGTAGGCCACTCCTTGATGGCGCGTATCTTCTCTTCATCCGCACGTAAGCCATCCCTGGAAACAATGAAACCAAGAAAGTTTGTGGATTCAGAGCAAAAAATGCACTTACCTTTGTTGACATACAAGCTCTCCGTCCTCAAGCAGTCTAGCACCTGTCTAAGATGGTCAATATGCGCAGACAAACTACTAGAATAGACAAGTATATCATCAAAGTAAACGACTACAAACTTCCCTAGGAAAGACCGAAGCACATGGTTCATGAGGCGCATGAATGTCGATGGCGCATTGGTCAATCTAAAGGGCATAACTAACCACTCGTAGAGACCGTACTTGGTCTTAAATGCCGTCTTCCATTCATCGCCCTCCTTCATACGAATCTGGTGGTAGCCACTCCGAAGATCAATCTTGGAGAACAAGGTGGCACCATGCAGCTCGTCCAGCATATCATCGAGGCGCGGAATGGGATGGCGGTACTTGATGGTGATCTGGTTGATGGCGCGGCAATCCACACACATCCTCCAAGTCCCATCCTTCTTTGGCACCAGAATCACAGGAACGGCGCAGGGACTCAAGCTTGCCCGCACCACACCCTTGGCTAATAGATCGTGGACCTGTCGCTGCAACTCCTTTGTTTCCTCAGGAGATGCTCTGTAGGCTGCGCGGTTCGGCAGAGAAGCGCATGGAATGAAATCTATCTGGTGCTCAATACCACGCACAGGGGGAAGACCTGATGGAAGCTCGTCAGGCATGATATCCTCAAATTCCTGCAACACAGACAAAATTGCAGGCGGGAGTGCGGGCTCGGTCGTAGTAATGGCACAAAGGCGAGGAATAAGAAGGAAACAAGCAGACTTGCCTTGAAGTGCCGGTGCGAGGTCCCTGGTTTTTGACAGAAGAACCCTGGGTTCACAGGTGCCCCGCAAGGTAGATGCACGAGCCGGTGATGAAGAAGGTAAGCCATCCGAACCTGTAGAGGGTAAACGCAAAGTAATGCCAGGTGTCGAACGCTTACTCGAAGATGCAGAAGATTGCCCAGAAGAGGAAGACGGAGACGGTGGAGGCGCGTGAGCTGACGCGGCCGACTTTGGTTCCATGGCAGCTGACTGTTTGGCTGCCTCAATCGCCTTCTGGCGCTGTCGCTCTGCCTGGTCCTGTAAAATTTCCTGTGGACTCATTGGTAAGAGCGTCACTCGCCTCCCGTGGTAATTGAACATGTAAGTGTTCAAGTACCCATCGTGAAGCACGCGACGATCATATAACCATGGACGACCCAAAAGCAGGTGGGTAGCGTCCATGGCGGTAACATCACAAAGCACAGTATCGCTATAAGGACCAATGGAAAATGAAATAAGACACTGCTGTGATACTGTGTTACCTGAACCGTCTAAAATCCACTGCAGACCATAGGGAGTGGGGTGAGGAGTCGTCGGAAGGTTGAAGTGGCGGACAACCTTCTCATTGATTAAGTTGCAGCAAGAGCCCCCATCAATGATCACGCTCAGCGAAGCATTCTGAAGTTTGGCGCGAGCATGAAACAAATTCTCCCTCTGCATTGCCAGGTCACCCTCCTTGACGCTCAGAACGCGTCTGGTGACCAAGGCGAAGTGGTAAGTGTGGTCGTCATGGTGGTCAGAAGTGTTGACCACACAGCCCTCAGCATCGGCTGTATACACAGTTGCAGGTTCCGTTTCGACGACGTCTTCCTCCTCCTCGTCGTAACTCTCATAGCCTGCAGATTGGGTGGAGAAGAGGACCTTCTTTGCATTGGGACAATTCATCTGGAAATGTCCTCGTCCTCCACACCGGTAACATTCCACATCGCGGGCTCGGTCAGTGCGAGCGGGCTCTGTGGATGGCGGTTGCGGGCGCCGAAAAGGAACAGTCTGAGCTGCTCTCGACGGTGCGGCAACAGATGCAGTACCTGTGTTCCGACGATCCTGTCTAAGCACACTAGAAATAGCAGAAGGGTCAGTACCGGAAACCGAAGGAAAGGGTCTAGAACCATACCTGGAAGATGGCGCGGCCTGCCAAGGTTTCTGCCTCTGGCGCTGGTGCTGAAGGTAGAGCTTTTGCGCAGTATGTACAACATTGTTGAGGTCCCGAATGGGCAGAACGTCAACCTGATCCTGGATAGGCTGGTTCAACCCAGTGATAAATCTTGTCTTCAAAGTGCCTGGAGCAACACTAGCGCCATCCTTGAAGTACATGTCCTCCAAGCGGGCGAAAAACTCCTGAGGGGAATCCGTACCCTGTCGCGCACGAGCGATCTCGGTCCGCATCTGCTCCTTGTACGTGGAAGGCACATACTTCTGAGTCATGATGTACACGAGCTGATGCCACTCGGTAATGGGTGCCCAACCCATCCGGTAATGCTACTGCGTAACTCGTTGCCACCATGTCTGTGCAGCTCCCTCAAAATGTAGAGTCACGAGATCCACCTTCTCGTACTCAGGGACAGTCAAATGACGCAGGACGTGCTCGGTGTTCTGCAACCACTCAAGAAAGACCGAAGGATCATATAAGCCATAAAAGTTTTTGATTTTTACCTTCACATCTCGGCGTTGGATAGGTGGTTGTGCCTGGCGGTCCTGAAACCGAGCAGCAGGGTCCGCCACGGGCTCGAAGTGATGAGCGCCATACTGTGGTGGAAAGCGAGGTGGTTGTCGGGGTTGCTGTCGGCCGGGGGGTGGGCGCAGAGGCTGGTGAGCCTGTTGGCGGCGTTCGGGCTGGACAGTGTGCCAATAGGCCTCCTGATTCTGAGGCAGCAAGGGAGGTGGCACATAGTTGGTATGCTGGTGTTGAAGCTCAGGTGGATCCTGGAGAGGCGGATGAAAGCCGTCAGCATATCCGAACTGGCCCTCATCCTCCTCAAGGTCGTACTCATCAAACATATCCTCTTCATCAGAATAAAGAGGAGTGCGGGCACTTTGGTGGTCCTGGTAAGCATCAATATCAAACGGCACAGAAGTGGTTTGCCGTGGACGCTGACGTTGTCGCTGCTGCAGATGGGAACCCGACGGCTGGTATTGCTGGCGACCAGTTGTAGGTGGTAAGGTCGGTGATCGGCCTTGCTGAAGGCGACCACTGGAATGGACCTGGTAGTCCTCATATTCCTCTTGGGGACACGCCTCAGTGGGGTCCGTAGCTACAGGGGTCTCTTCCTGGATCACGACTTGCGTAGACCTTCGTTGTCGGTGACGTATCGGATCTACAATGCTCTCTCGTTGCGACATCAATTCTTTCAGTTGGCCTGCATCCGAGGTGGAGGGAAGCATCACAGCTTTGCCCTATGCCTTTTCCAGGGCTAGGGCTCCGAGGGCATCGGCCTGTTGTTGATCTGGAGCAGAAGCAAGCGTAGTGACCGGGGCCGATTGTTGGCGAGCAACGATGATGTCATACTTCTGTTGAAGGTCAGCGAACTGCGCATCCCGTGCTTTTTCTCTAGCAAGGACCTCGCGGAGCATTTGTTCTGTAGCAGTTTCTGCGCCTATCTCGCGGGTGATATCTTCTTCAGACATGATATCTGACAGCAAAAAATGGCAAACCACAGAATCAAAGCGAACAACAACAGCAACAGAAACAACAAACAGCGAAGCAGAACCAAACTCAACAAACAATCACTCGGGTATCTAATCTGGTTGGCCGTGTGGGTGGTTACGAGCAGGCTTAAGGCAACTCATACAACAATCAACAAAATCAAGGCAATTGCTCAGCAAAGAAAATGTCGAAAGCAGATATGCAAGGATATAAGCACAGAAGTAAGCACAACACAGTCAACCAAGATATGCAACCCAGACAGTGAGAGAGATACAGAAGATGGTAAATGAATCACTGCGAACGGGGTTGAAGGTGCCGGAATCAAGACCGGGTTCTCCCTTCCTGCACTGTGAAGAGACGCATTTGCCTTATTTTGGCTTGTGTGGTCCCGAAAAATATATTTATTTATTTTTTGATACGAACAGCCCTCTGTTTTTTTTTTTTTGTGTTAGCAGCTGTATGCTGATGTGGTGAGTCTATTTTGAACCCTAGCTGCCATGCACAAACGAAGGGAGAAAGACTGCAACAGCCAATTCGAACGAAGAGAAATCACGAAGTGGAAGAATTCAGCAAAGTGACATGCATCAAATTGGACAACAAAGACAATCGGTCACACTAATTCTCACGCACAGGAATTCAGCAATTTACGAACAGCAGTGCAGCAAATTAAAAGAACAAAAATTCTGGTGCAGTGATTCAAGTGGGAAGGAGAAAGGGGATTGCGAAGTTGTAGATTTTTGACGCACACAAGGCAAACGAAGTTGCAACGAACTATGTAAACCTATATGCAAGCGTATCTACCCTAAACACAATCAAAACCAAGCAAAAACACATGAAAGTGCAGAAAATTGGTGAGTAATGGTTCGGCGATGAGCAGGATTTTTTTGTTTGTGTTTTTTTGTTTGTATTTTGGCTTTGTGAGAGGTCAAACGATGTCCGTTTTGGGCGAATTTTATATGCCCGGACTCGTCTCGAGATGCTCTACAATAATATGGAATAAAATTGTAGAAAGGGGGAAAAAATTTGGACGAAATCTGGGTAGAAAGGTCTGTCTTTTTTGGTTTTTTTTGTTGTTGTTTTTTGATGCAAGAATGGATTTGCGGAAGCGAAGGAATAATTTGAATGAAGAGTTGGAACGACTTACGCGATTCGAAGGCTCTGATGCCAGTTGATGTGACCTTGTCCGATGGAAAGACCACGATTCGTCGTCTAGGATCGATTGAATGCGTAGTAGGGCGAACGAACTCTTCGGAAGGGTTGAAGATGTGGTTCGGTGGACCTTGGGCTGTTCGGACTGATGGGGAACAGCGGATCTGCAGTGGACTGAACGCAGGGCAGCGGAGATGGGGCCGTGGTGATGGTGGTGATGATGACCGGCGGTGGAGGGAAGCAACCGGCGGGGACGAGCGGCGGGAAGATGGTGATCGGTGGCTATGGGAGATGGTGATCGGTGGAGGCAGCTGCGTGTGGTGGTGATGGACGTGAGGGGGCTGCTAGGGTTTGTGGGGAGGCGACAAGAATTAGGGTTAATTCTTGTTGCAGGAAAATGGATCGTAACTGGATAGATTGGTAACCGAATTAACGCGCCAGGATAATTCAACTAAAAACGCGTTAACTTTTGTGACGTCAGGGCCCGGGTTTGCAGGAGATTACTCGACTGGAAAACAAAGTTCTATTTCGACGTAATTAGAAAATAAGACAAAAGAGAGTATTTATACTAGAGAGGTGACCTAATGGGCCGGACTCTCTAGTTACTAATTCTAGCGGCCCATTTAACATAAACGGAAACCACCCAGAAATAGCAGCTACTGAAAATAGAAATAATGTCTGAAAATGTACTACACAAGTAACGTATCAATCTGGCTCGATGTCGCTGTGGAGGAGTCAGTCACGGCTATACTGACGAGACACAGAAGATCGGGCGCTGTAGTGATCTGGCCGTGACTGGTTACAAGTCTGGTCACCAAAGATTGTGTCGCGGCTTGGACACGCTTCGCTCTGGACCGGGTGATCGGGCATGTAGGTGGGAGTCGCATGGCGTCTTCCTCCTCTGTAGCCGACATAGGGGACTGGGTCACATCACGAGGCATTTAGAATCGTCATCCTATGTCAACTTGATGACTTTTCTGGAGGTCACCCATCATTGTACTACTCTCTCCCTAACACGCTTAACTTCAGAGTTTTTTGTTTTTACTTGAACCCTGAAAAGGAAAAACTCTTGTTGAAATGGGAAGCACTTTCATCCGTATAAATCAATCTCAAGTCTAGGGTGTTACATCAACCAGATAAAGCAGTATGGAGAAAGTATCGAGGATGCTCGAAAATCCTCCGTTCATCGCCTAAAAAAATTTGATCATATTGTCGTAGCCATCATATTGCTTTTCAAGAGCTTGACTTTTGTTCCGCGACAACTCGCTCGTCCAATTTGGGTTGGAACTGGACTAGATGTACTATTGATCTTTTAGGCCCAACACACATATATATATAGAATATGTGGTTAGGTCCCATATTGTTTTCAAGAGTTGAATAATGATTCTCCACGTACAGAGCACCACCAACAACACCTTGAATTAGACATGGTAGTGACTTTGACTTTCTAGGCGGCGTCTCAAACGACAATAGTTGGACTCGACATTGGCATGCTCGAGTTCCCGACTTCGAGGAGAATCCAACCAAATGGCTTATGGGCGGCAATGCGTCCTCCTATGGCAGAAAATCATCCTCGAAGTGGAGTGATTACCCAGTTTTTCTGCGCACAACAGGAACGAGTTCGAATGTTCTTTGATGTCGTTCGGTGATGGTTCTAGACGATTGAAGAGTTAGGTTCAATTAATTTGAGTATGAGGAATACGATGGTGTGGTCAAATTTTGGTATAGATGGCTCGAAAGATGTTGGTTTGGACTGGACAGAGCGTTCAAAACATGGAGCTTCAATGGAGTTTTTGGTTCTGAAAAATTGTGAGGTAGAGCTCCTCCTTTTATAGGCGATCAAGCTTGGAGCAAAAGGGAAGAAGAATTCTTTGTTTCCTGGTTTAGAAGATCATGATTTGCATAGAGAGGAAGAGAATAATATCTGGTCGCAATTACCAGGTTAATTGATTCGGGTTTGAGTGAAATCAACGGGAGGAGAATAACAAAGAAGTGGAATTCTGGGATTTAAATTAGAATTCACCTTGTTTGCACAAATGAATCGATTTAATTTTCCATAAATAAACCGGTTTGAACTTGGGTGAAAATTGGGGCGTCAGATTCAATGGCGCACTGCACTAATTTTAATTTCATTCTACCTGCAACATCAACCCCCACCTCAGCATTGGCCGTGCGTGTTACACCAACCTTTGAGGAATTGTAATTTTAACCCAACCTTTATAAATCAAGTCAATTCCACCCTTCCTTCATTACCAATTAACTAAAAGCTTTTAAAATTTAATTACCTTTGCCTATTTGAATTCACCAAATTATTATTTGGATAATGTTATTTTGTAAAAATAACACTTTTATTCTCATTTTATAATTTCTCTTTAATATGCCTCTCAAAACTATTTAATGAAAATAATTTTGACTTTGAAGTATGAATTGAATTAAATTTATTTTGAAAAAATAGTAATAATCATCATAAATTCATATTACAATCAAGAGAAATTTGCAAATATCGTAACTACTAAAAAAAAGGGAGATGAAATGGAGATAGATATGCATGTCTTACTCCCATTTCAGCTGATGTGTTGCTTCTGTGAATTGCCACCATATGCTATACTTGTGCGTGGTATTTGTGATTTGTCTACTAGGCTAAATAATTTCTTGCTTTTTCCTTTTATTTCCTTTTTCAATATTTCAGTTTTGCTCTTTTTAAAACACACTTGGGATTTCGTAGGATTTACGAGATTGGCATTATCCCTATTCTCCAACTGCAAACTCAATCCTCCCGATCTTCTGCCTTCTATTCAGAATCGCCGGCCTAATCGTCGGTCTCATTTCATTCACGACCCCACTTCGAGCGAAAAAATGCGATTCGCGCCAACCTAGATCCGTCTCCGTCGTTTGGGAACGGGAAGATACTTCATTTAGTAGCAGCACCGACGCCGATGAGGTTGTTAAATGGCACAAGGTAATTATGGGCTTCGTCGGCATCTTTACTGGATTCAGTTTAGTTGGTCGCCGTTGGATAAGCAGGAGCTTGAAAGGTATACATTGCACTCTCTTTTTCTCACTTGTGGTTGTTCTCTTCTTCTAATGGCTTTGATAGTTTACCATTTTTTTGCCGGTTGTTGAAACCTGTGTATTATCTGCTTAGATGAATCTTTTTTTTTGTGGGTGATTGGAAATTTTGTTAAGAAGAAGTGTGAATTCATGTGATGTTGGTGTTCTCTGCAGCTGTGGAGGGTTCTTTTGAGATTTAAATTTAGGTGAGTTACAAACCTTTTTTTAAATTAATGGATTCTTAGTAAAAATGAACCCCTCTCTCTTCCTAAATCCTACTCCATATCCCCTAAACCTATTCCTTAAATTCTAAATCCTAAACCCAAAAAACAATATTTTAGAGAGAGAAAAAACAAAGAAGAAAAAGGAAAAATAAAATAAGCTAGTAGGGATAGGAAAAATACATAAAAACTAATAGTGATCTCTTTTATTAATTGAAAACTCTTAAAGGGTCAATGGGCTTAAAATGCTATTTAAATTTGTGCTTGTTGTGGGGGAGTTTGAATATAAATCCCACTTGAGTGTCATGAATTAGAGTAATTTTGAACAGTTTCTGGGGATGATTAGTAGATCATTACCATATTACATGGATAGGTTGCTAAGTCACCTAAGTCAGGTGGTAACCGCGTCTAACTTGAGGTATAAGGAGATTATGACAAGTGAATGATGTACATCGCAAATTATGGAGTTGCAGTCTCAAAGGCCAAATCTAACGCTCTATTAAGCCATTGAAGCTTAATGTCAAAAATCATCTTATAAACTTTTTGTAATGAAATCTGATTTGTTATTGTTCTTAAATTTTTCTATATGATTATTTTGGTTCACATTATTAATGCACTTCATGTGATGATGGCAATATATATATGCTTTATATTGCACATAGAATTTGCATTGGGGATCTATAGTTCATTGTGACTTGACGCTTTCTGAATGTTGCATTGGTTGATCTATAGTTCATTATGACTTGAGGCTTTCTGAATGAGTCATGAGGTTTATGGCTCAACATTTAATTACCTATTCATCTTCATACATATACGTGCCTCTTTTAATCCTAATTTCTTCATCACAAATAACCACATTCTAATTACGTTGACTTAATTATTTTATGATTATATACAGGCCCAGCCCAAAAGCAGGGACAGTAGGGACTCTGGCCTAAGGCCCAAAAATTTTAAGGATCCAATATATCCTTTTGTCTGTATATATTATTACTAATATATATTAACGAGACCGCTAAATACGCTCAATTTTTTTACTGTTTAAGCTTAAAATAGCCCCGCTCGCGAAAAGCGGAGGCGGGACCGAACCCACGCATACGACAAACGGACGCGCAAGAAGGGTTTAGGGTATCCAATTTTTTAATGTCACGCTAACGCAAAGCGGAGGCGTGACGTTTTGGCATTAAATATCGTCCCGCGTACGAAAAGCGGGTGCGTGGCCTTGAATTTGGAGGGAAATGTCACGCGTTCACGAAGCGTGTGCGTGCATTGAATTTGGAGGGAAATGTCACACGGCCACTCGGTTTCTGATCTTTACAGATGGCAAGAAATATTGTATTTCATTAAATTTCAAAATACTTCAATCGGTACGCGCAAGAAATAGGCCAATTCAGCAGCTTTTTGCTCCATTTCTCGTGGAGTCAAATTCTCATCAGTACGAGTCACTGATCTTTACAGATGGCATATATTATTATTATACAATAATACTATAATAATGATGATGAGATCTATTGTTGTATAATAATAGTCACAATATTACATAAGTAATATGAAATATAATAAAATACTAACATAAGTAATTCATTATATTTCATATAGTTACACTTATATACTATATTATTTCATTAAATTTCATATAGTTACACTTATATAATATTGTATTTTATTAAATTTCATATAGTGTATTTTATTAAATTTCATATACTTACACTTATGCATTCGTCGGTATTTCATTACATTTTATATAGTTATACTTATATACTATATTATTTTATTAAATCTTGTATACTTTATTTACAGTATTTTATTATATTTCATATAGTTACACTTATATAATTTAGTGTTTCATTAAATTTGATATAGTTACACTTATGTACTATAGTATTTCATTACATTTCATATAGTTACACTTATATATTATAGTATTTCATTAAATTTCATATAATTAAACTTATATACCATAGTATTTTTATTAAATTTCATATAGTTATACTTTGCGTAGCATTTTGTAGTGCGAAAGGTTCCAAAATGTAGTGTATATAGTGGGACTGTATGTATAACATAGTCATTTTTTAGAGATTATTACTTATTCGTTGATTGTCTTTGATAAGAAATAATAAGTGTAGACTTTTAAAGGTAATAAAATTAGATAGAGAATCAAATTCGTAGTTCCAAAATAGACCCCAATAGGTAATTTATATACAAAATAGATGTATCATATAAAATATAGTAAAATAAACTCAAAATAAAACTAATCATGTGTCGGGTCGGGTCCATCATCTCCCTCATTTCCTCCGGCACCGCTACTCTGACCGCGCTCATACTGTGATTCCCTAAAAATGTGCGATGCGCGCTGAGGTGGATCTGGCATCGGGTGAGCGTCCCCCACCAATATGTGGATGACACTGAGAAGGTAAGCCCTCTCTTCATCAGTGATCCCGTCGGTGTCCAACCGGGCACGTGTCAACCCAAGCACCATCTGCGTCCGCTGCATAATTTAAATATGTTAATATTACGTACACTAATGCATAAGTATTAAACATTTAAAAATAAGAAAACATATACCGCAGCGATATCAACTACTGGAGGTCGGGGAATGACATTTTGTGCTTGGGAGGTAGGATCCACGTATGGATGAGTAATCTCCTCAAAATAGTCTATGTAGTGGGTATCACAGTCCCATGGCCACCTACATGGCTTAAATGCATCAATATCGAAGAGATGGTTGTCGCGTTCTGCCCATGTAGGAAATTCTGGCCCGTTGAACTCCACCTTGTAATTCTTCGAACATATCCCCATGTTCATCAAACTCGGCTGAAACGGAGGTGGAGGAACCACCTGCCTCAGACCGAACTGGCGTAGCACTCGGCTCGGCATGTATCCCTCCTGGACATCAAGGCAACGGATGATACCGTCGAACCTGGATCCCTGGTGGGTAGTCCTGAAATCCACCTGTGAATCTGCCCCATCCGAGCGTTCACCCCTGACTCTCCAAGGCATCCAACGGACCTGTAATTACATCATGTTACTATTTGTTAATAGTTATTATAAGTAATTACATTCGGTTGTAGATTGTACCTCATCAGCTGTAACCATATCTAGCGCATGTCTAAGCTGGAGCCTATCCGCATCCACGCGGGGAATGGGTCCAGGCTCGTCCACGGCTGCTGCCCGCGGATCCGCTAGTCGTTGCGGGTCTTGTGACGTGTGTCCTCCGAAACGCGGAAAATAACGCCATATCCAACACTATAAGACCATTTTACAAAATGTTAACAAAATAAAATACCAGGATACAAGTAATAAAAAAATAAATCATACCTGGAGAAGCCTCATACAACCCGCTATGCCAGCCGTCTGAGCTCGGGATGCCTCCCCTAGGTTGCGATATAAGATCGCAAGAACCCCAGTGCCCCATGCAAATTTGCCAACTCTGTCATGGTCCAGCACGAATTGCATATACTTGTGCTTCACCCGGTTGGTGGACCTATTTTTCATAAGAAAATAAATTAGTATAAGATATTAAAAATAAGGGCTAAAAAAATTTACCAGAGGTTACAATCGGTATACCTGTCGCACAAAATAGTACATCCAATCAAGAGGAATAGATAGGCAGAAGCTATATCCTCCTCTCTATGTCCTCTCAACATCATCCCCTTCACAAACTCCACGATGTCCTTCCCGAGGAGTCCGCCGTCCCCGCTGTACCAATACATGTCATCCGTGGTAATGTCAAACATCTGGCAGATGCGGATCCTAAGAGGCCCATCATCCATCTGCTTTGTCATCTCAACCCCATCGATGGGAAGTCCCATAATCATCTGGACGTCATGCAAAGTGATTGTAACCTCGCCCATGGAAAGTGAAAGTTGTTGGTCTCGGGATACCAACGCTCCACAAATGCGCTGATGAGGATGAGATCGACATCCCCGTAGTCCAACGACCCTAGCTGGGTCAGGCCGCTACGCTGTGAAATAGGCCACCATGTATCAGGGTCGAGTACAACACGTGGATGAAGTGTAACGAACTCGAGGCCACGCGTGTGAGCTCGTAGCCACGGTCGGGTCTGTAAAAAAAAACTAGGTTAATATAATTGTCGTACCATAATTTTAATTTTCTAACAAAACTCAAACAAATTATCATAAAAAAAATGGTACGTACCATCGACACGTCCGCACCAGCCCAAATATACCGAGCAATGTGTGTCGGATAACTGGTCAGAATCGTCCCTGATATGGGCCCCCCTGGCATCCACGGCCTACGCTTGCCCCCAACAGCGCCAACCTCATCCTCGGCGTCAGGCTCGAGAGCCGGATCTGGAGAAGGAAGAATTGGTCGACCTCGTCGCAGCCTACGAGGTTGTGCGGCACGGCCTCGTCTGCCTTGACGGCCCACGCGAGAAGGAGGGTGCAGCGGGGGGTGATCGGGGGGAGCAAAAGGTGAGGCAGAAGGAGTAGCAACTCGCAGGGTCGTAGGTGGAGCAGAAGGAGCAGCAGCTCGTGGGGTCACTGGTGGAGTAGAAGAAGGAACATCAGCTCGTGGGGTCGTCGATGGAGCAGAAGGTGGGGCAGGAGGAGCAGCAGCTCGCGGGGTCGTCGGTGGAGCAGAAGAAGGAGCAGCTCGCGTGATCGTCGGGGGAGCAGCTCGCGGGATCGTCGGGGGAGCAGAAGGAGTGGTCATCGGGTCCGCCCCCGTCTGCTCCTGAGAATCGGGATGTGTCATGGGCGGGGCGTCCTCGTATACATCATCAACCATCGGCTCTAGATGGTCACTGCTGGGCCCCGATGATGCCTCTGTAGTCATATCGGCAAGCAGATCCCTAGATCTTGAATGATCCCTATCGCCCCGACAGACCGATGCGGTAACACGCCGCTCTGCTACGTGACGACTGAGATTTCGTTTCTGGGAGCGTGCCGACTCCGCAGCCACAACCAAATCCTATTATTTAATGTATAAATTTTAAATTTATATCTTTTATTGCTTATTCATAATTGGTTAATTTTTACAATAGAATTTAGTTAATTTTAATTTATAAATTAATATGTTTTATAGATATTTAATTTATATTTGAATTTGGTTAAAATATATTTATCATTACTTATTTCATAATTTTAATTATAAAATTATAAAGCCTAAATATAAAGTGTACTTATCAACTACTGGTTAATGTTTTTAATTTGATTGTAATCTTAGTATAAATATACTAATACATAAATAATAATAATAATAATAATAAATAAATAAATAAAAAGTATACGAAACTAATTTCTAAAACATATAGATTTAGCAATTTTAATTATGAATCCTAAAGGCCGAAAAGACAAATATGTATATTAAGTTACTCCGTCGGGACACATTGACATTTTAAAAGATGACGGGAACAAATACCTATTTAAAATGTACAACGATGGACAAATTGGTATTGTATCTCGTCGGAGGTTGAAATGGCCCGACTTATTATTTTTTAAACCAGTTTAGATTTAAATGAACCAACTATCTTGTACTCAATTACCATCACTCTCCATTAGCGACCTCGACTCTAACCCTTTTTCAATCCCTTCTCAAGCCCCTGACTATGAATAAAACTGGATAAAATAAAGATTTGATTGATTTCTAATGTTGCTACAACCGCTTCTCCATCTTAGAATATCAATTTATCCATAGTGATACATTTTCAATACCTATTTGTCTTACATATTTTTTAAAATACCAATGTATCTCGATGGAGTCACTTAATATACCTATTTATCTTTTCGGCCGAAATCCTAAACATAGAATGTACTTATTTGGTTCAATTTTTTAAATTTAAAATATATGTCGAATTATAATATGCAAGTAAATACATACTTGAAGACATCCTTGTGTCCAAGGGAGACCACCACGCCATACGCCACGACCAGGTGCGGGATGACTTGCTACTCGACCTCCTCTAGCATCGCCTCGACCACGTCGTCCACGCCTCATCCGGGAAAGAATGACTGAGCTATCATCATGGAAAATGGCACCACTAACGCCAACAGGACCACCAGCGCCAGCCGCCACGCCAGCCACTGTAGCTTGTGGTTGACCGCCACTGTTGACGCCTGGAAGAACTGCGCCTGGAGGAGGAAGATCTGGTGGTGACGGATTGACGGCGGAGGTGGTGACGGTGGTGGAATCTCCCACCGGATCGACGACGGAGGGGGTGACAGTCGTGGCATCGCCGGAATCATCGTTGGTGGCCATCATCCGACGCCGGATTTTGGGTTTTGAGGACTCGGGTTTTGGGGATTTTCGGGGCACCAACGCCGGAATTTCGGGGGAGGAGGAAGAAGACGAGAAGAGTATGACCGGAATTCGAGGGAGGAGGAGGAGGGAGATCGGGATTAGGGTTAGCGGCGGCGGTGGCAGGGAGAGGGAGATCGGGATTAGGTTTAGGAAGAAGACGATGACTGTGGGCCCAGGGACCCGATTGGGTTTATATGCGGCAAATTACACGCGCACGCGTAGCGGGAGCGCGTCTGTTCAGCAGGGTATGGGGCAAATGGCACACGACCGCGTTGCGGGAGCGGGCTTTCCTGTTCAGCAGGGTATGCTGCTAGCACAAGATTCTATCTCTTCCAAATCTTCTATATCTCTTCCAAATCTTCTATACTTCCCACGTGGCCACGTTCTATTAACTGATTCTACTATATATATCAAACTCGATCATATTAACTGATTCTATATATTAACTGATTCTATACTTCCATATCTTCTATATATATCAAATCATTGGAAAATATTAACTGATTCTACTAATTATCTAACAACTAACTCAAGTGGCCACGTTAAGTAAACAGAGGAAATATTGACTGATTCTCTTAACAACTAACTCACGTAGCCATGTTCTAGTAATATATATTGGTATGGACCGTATGGTTTAAGTTCATATACTTGGAACAAAGCTCAAGAAAGCTCAAGAGACAAAATGGTTTCCAAGAAAAAAATTGCTCATGTGCGTGATTTGCTTCAAATTCGGTTATTCATGCGAGAGTTGATTGAGAGCAAATCTGTAGGATCGAAGGTGGTCGGTGAGCATCTTAGACGGTGTGGATGGTTTGACACTCTCGAAGGAATTTTTGAAGAAGAACTTAATTATCAAGAGTTTCAGTATAATGCCGAGGTTCGTCATTCCGTCATGAATGGAAAGCGTGTGATGGCTCTTCCAATTGCTGATTTGTGTCTTGTTAAGCAAGAGTTTCCAAGAAGATCTGAGCGATTGAAGAACCGGAAGATTAGTGAGTAGTAGCACTAGTTGTGTGTTGTGTCTTCTGTTTTTACTGTTCCAGCAGATCCATTGTTGTCTTCTGTTTTTACTAATTTCTTATTTAATGTTGTTGATTATCTATTACACAGATCCATTGTGTATTGTTCGTGCAAAATTGTTTTTTGTCTTCTTTCCTGCTGTTGTTTGGTCTTATTTTGGGTTTTAATTGATTGTTTATGGGACAAACAAAGCAAGCATGTGCATTAACATAATAAGAGGAATTGTTAGATGACTGTAACTAAAAATAGAAGACAGTCAATTCGAAACTATGAATCCATTTGGGCCAAGGGGAAGTCAAATATATCTGAAGAAGAAGACTGAATACATGTAAACGTGGGAGAGGTGTGGGACCGTGTGGCAGATTTGCTACATGTGAAATAGAAAATTTGCTAGATGGCTGTAAAATCATGGCTGCTTCTTCAAACCAGATTTTGGTGGCCTTGTTTGCTCTTGTAATTAGGCTGGCCCACAGTATAATGGGTCCCACTGGTCACTCACTCCTGCCACTACACTGAATTTTCCATTAGTTTTGCAGCACCAGTGATCAAATTACATGTACATTACTTCCAAATATATGGTTATAAATCACTCTTGAAGTCAAATAGAAAATTTGCTAGATGGACCGTGTGGCAGATTTGCTACCTCTCTGAATGTAATTTTTCGTTGCCTCCCTAAATCAAGAAATGCAAAAATCTGCATAGACATATAGAACGTGAGTTAAATTTTTAATGGAAGTACCAGGCAAGAAAACAAGACTATGACAGTTCATTTTGCTGAATTCCCAAATCTATAAAAATTCCTAAAATCTCAAATACCTAAATCTCTGAAATCCTTTAACTCCCTTAAATCTCTAAACGGCAAACGTTAACTAATTTACGGAGGGGTATTTCGTAAAATAAAAACAAACCTCATGTTACCTCGCGAAATATGCTAAAGTTTGGGGTATTTCACAAATTAAGCAATACTTCAGGATTACCAAGCGAAAAAACGTATATATTACTATTATTCATAAGCATTACAATCATCAATTACACAAAAGGTGTTGATGTACGACCAGCTTGCACTCTATATGTACACTACTGTGCAATCCTCTCCTCGTAGAAGTTGTCCCAACCAGCGACACTAGGGTCTTTGAATCTCACCCAATAAGATGGAGGGGGCGGTAGTGGAGCAATATCACTAAGCCAAAACTACAATCAAATAAAGTTAAATATTAAGTTTGGATATTTTATGACCTAATTTAAAATGAATGAAATTAATTTACGTACTTACCGGAATGAAGTGCTTGTCGAATAAAGCTATGGACATGATCTTGGTTGGTGGTTTGTCGTTGTCATCGAAAGCCTTCATCGGTAAACATAGGCACGGGCCGTTCCAAGACAAAAACACAAGAGCCACCCGAAATCGAGTTGCAAATGCTAAACCAATCATGGGCATCTTCATCCAGTATCTGGGGGCGCAAGGACTGGACAAGTAGTTGACATTCTGCAAAAGGTCATCATGCGGGTGCACAGTGGGGCGTATGCTCATGTATATATCTTTGTTTACCACCAACTCTTGCCCGATCTCCATGCGAACTCTGTAGTACTCACTCTCAGGCCATCCTAATAGTACAGCTAGGCTTCGATAACCACAATGTTCGTCTGCTGCCATGTTATGAGCCATGCTAATGAAGGCAAACATGAAGTAGTCCACACTCTCAGCTCCAAATGTAATCCCATAGCGCTCCATAATGATCTTCGAGAGTTGCGTATCTTTGTTGGTGTCCTGTGCCTGACTCCCACTCTCAGTCGACACTCCCTTACTTGACTTGCTACCTCGGGGGCGTCCTCGTGGTCGAGGGAGCTTCTTGTCATTGAGTGAATCCGAGTACATGTCCCTGCAATGCTCAACCCTGCTCGGTTCCCTCTTTGTGGAGTATTTGCTACCGGTGGCTCCCTTCGGCCTACCTTTTGAAACACATTCTTTAGGCTCCTTCAACGTAGATTTCCGCGGGTATTTCAAGTCACAGAACAATGATGAGACTTGCTTTACGTGATCATCAGACATTACTTCGTCTTTGTAATCCCCAAACATCTCCCTAAAAATCAAATGATGCACCGCGACGGGTACCGTGTCACCATCTCTCTCCTCCGCAACCACTGACGAATCTCCTTCCCACTTCACTTGTTTCCAAAAGCGATGAATCTCACTCGGCATGATCGGAGTGTTTGTAATCATGGCTATTCCGATTCTGTGGATGCACGGAAGCCCATAGCATGTTGTCCACCAATGATCTTTGCAAACTTCCTGGATCTTTCCATCCAGTATAAAATAATACATATCCAAAAGTATCTTCAAGCACTTCTCCGTCACTTTGTAGAATAAAGGGGGAAATAAGGCATGGATGTTGTTTGGCAGGTCATGCACCTCCGTTGGAACTTTTGTACGTGACATTTCCATTGTTTCTCTAACCCTCTCACACTGAAACTCCAAGGCATAGTGGATCCTCTCAATAAATGAGTTGAAACCTGTGATACCCCGTAATTTTGTAAGGTTATTTTGGGAATTATGGAATTTTCCCGAGTACCCGTTGTGTACGTCGGATTTAATTTAGGTAGCTTGAGACATTCTGTAATGTGCTCTGTATCTGTAATATTTTTCTCAGTGAAATAATATACAGACATCATGCCTTGGAGTTCAATTGTCGTTCGCATACGATAATTTTTATCCCGGTTTAACGTCAGGTTCATTCAAAGCTGAATGGGCGGGAAAAGGGAGAAACGGAGACCGCCGTGGTTGGGCCCGAGAAGTCAGCGTGTCAGCTTCTAGCTGGCCGCGACAGGCCTAGCGACGGCGACCGCCGCATTTACGGCGACCGCAGCATGCCCGCCGCAGGCAAAATCACGGCGACCGCCGTGATTGTCCAGTGGGCATTGCCCGTCGGTCGCCGGCGTCGTTCGAGGCGCGCCGTTGCGTCGTTTTCCGCGTCTTAGGGTTTTCTGGGTACTCCTTGGGGTTTGCCTATATATAGAGGAGCTTGGGCATGGGTTTTGGGTCATCTACAACCCCGAATCGCTGCCAAAATTCTCCCTCAAAGTGAGTTGAGTTTCGTCGGTTTTCTTGTGCTCGCCGGAGGTGTTGTGGTGTGTTTCCAGAGTGCCTTTGTGAAGCTTTTGGTTAGCCTTGGAGGTTAGAAGCCAAAGAAAGTCGAGGGAGGCCGAACCGCTCGTGTTTGGGGTGAGATTTCTCTCGTTTCAGTCGGCCGTGTTCTTCACGGCGACCGCCGTGATGAATACGGCGACCGCCGCCAAGAACGGCGACCGCCGCCAGAGCCCAGAACGCCTTCGTGGCTTTGGCTTGGTTGGTTGTTGTCGTGGCATCTTTCCTTTCGTGTTCTTTCGCCGTGTTTAGATTCGTATTGTTTATGTCGAATCTAACTTAGGGTTCCTTTTATGGGTCAATTCGAAGGTTGTTGTGTTGTCGGAACTATACCGTGTCGAGCCCGGAATCCAGTGACGTCATTAGACTATTCTACGGATTAAGGCAAGTGGCGGTTCGCTCTTGCTCATTCGTTCCATATTTATATTAATTATCAGTAGTTTATCTGAGTAATTAATTTGGAATGAATATTCTGTTTGTCTGGAAATGGTTTTGTTAAACTGTTTTGAAAATCATATAATAGGTTGTATATCTGTTAGAACAACGCTATTATCTGTGATCGCCTTTCGGGCCTTTATGTGGATTTATCCAGTAACTGTTGATGTGCTATACTGTTTAGTTAGCACTAGTGGCTAGGAACGCTATGTACCTTGAGGGGGTTTAGCTGTTTATTTATAACTGGTACTTGGTGGTTCATCCCCAGTACTTTCTCTTTGGTCATGACCATACCCTTTCACAGGGTAGGCGCACTTCGCTAGTGCCAAATCTTTCAGGGTTCATCCCTTCTATAACTCTTGTGAGGAGATCTGATATCTCTTGTGAGGAGATCCGATATCTCTTGTGTGGAGATGTAAAAGCTTATAACGTAATGCTCGTTTTGGAATTAAATAAGATAAGTGCCCGAGTGCACATGATTAATATACCTTGGGCGAGTAGTGCACCTAAGTTATAGTGCAGCTAGGAATACTCGTCTCGACTCTGATCATAGTACGTTCTCTTTCCAATCTGGATTCGCTGTAGGCGATGAGGTTGGTCGTGAACCGAAGCATCTCAGTCAACTTTTAAATCATTGTTGTATGATCCTGTAATCATTCCAGATTTGTCATATTTCATTAAAGACTCAATCTCTTGGGGTCTCGTTTCGAGTGGATTTCTGTGAAGATTCAGTCTTCTAGAATCTTATCTTGTGCATACCTCTTGTTTATTCCAGTAGGAGTATGGTGGTTGACAAGCGTACTCGATTATTATTCGAGGAACGAGGAGTCTAACCTAATACAACTGCTTCGAACCATTCTGCTATTTACCATTGCTAGTCTATTCAAGTAGACTAACCCACGAACATTGTTCTCCGCATGTGGGCTGGTGTCATCCGTTCGATTCGGCACATCAGATAGAGTGAAGATTTGAGGAGACTAGATTGACTATGAAGACGACGGTTGTTTTTGGATGTTTTAATAATTGCTTTTAACCAGGTTGAGATCCTTGGGCAGGTGATCATTACGATCACAACCCTGTTTGTAAAATCTTTTATTAGTCTTCCGCTGTACTTTGTTTGAACTCTGTGTTTGGCCTATTCGAGATTGGGTTATAATCCCGTAACTCATGTTTCATTTGATTGATGTTTTGTTTTGGATACTTTGATCATTATGTATCATTGTTTGCCTTAAATTGTATTTAATCCGGTAAAGCCTTGGGTGATCTCGGTAAGGAACACTGGGGTCACTGGCGGTAATACCTTTCCAAATGGGTTTAGATTTGGGGGTGTTACAGTTGTGGTATCAGAGCCAAAGGTTTTAAAACGGATTTGGGATTTTATAAATCATTTATCCGTTTTTGAAAATGCTTTAAAAGGGCTCTGAATTTTCAAAGTGAAAAGAATTTCAAAACACCGTTCATAGTCATGTCTTCTGTACAGTCTGATATAGTAAGCTTGCTTCTATGTCTAGAAAGACTAATTCCTTTCCCATTGCCCCGTTAGATATGGGTGCATTCTGTTCTCTTCAGAGGAACCCGGGAGAAGCCGAGGTGGTTTCACCATCTCTAGTTAGGCTTGATTCCCAGTTCGCTCATTGTGAGTTGAGGTTGTAGAATCTAATAACTCGGTTCGAGTCCATCAATAGAAATTACCAAGTTGATCTATTCTAAGTTGATTTTATTACAATAATTATATCAAAATGATACTAATGTGATAAAATCCTTGGAATTTGATCGGTAAACAGATGGTGAACACGAGGAACACTATCCGTACTGGTGTTGGGCCAAGCAATGATCCCAGACTAAATCCAAGGATTGTTGCAGACCCATCAGAAGAGCGTGAGTCTGTCTTCCATAATAATCCTGGAGGCAACGACCCAGCTAGGGACAACACTCCAAGGATATTTGATAAAGCAGCCGTTGCAGAAATTCGGGGAATCGTCATGCAAGCGATTGTCGACGCGTTACGCCCGAATGTGCATCAGGCACAAGGAGTGCCAGTACCTCCAGAAGTTCCGAGGTTTGAGGAACAAGAGAACCATGTGCTACAGGGAGGTGTGATCAGGAATAGAGGGGAGTATGGCCGAGCCTTGAAGGCTGTTAACTCCATGAGGCCTGACAGCTTCGATGGGAAAGAAGAGCCAGTCAAGGTGGCTCATTGGTTTTCCCACATGGAGTGGCTATTCCGCAATGTTGAGTGCACTGAAGCTGAGAAGGTGCATATAGCCTCTCTTCAGTTAAAGGAAGAAGCCAGCGAATGGTGGGAGAGTACCGGCTTAGCTGATAGCCCGGTATTGACCTGGTCTATGTTTAAGACCAAGATGACTGATCGTTTCTTCTCTCGTGCTATGAGGGAGGAGAAACACAAGGAGTTTCTGTATCCGCAAACGGATGGATTGAAGGTGACCGAGCTTGCAACCAAATTCAATCATCTAATGCAGTACGCTGGACCTGAGATATCCAGTAAAGCACAGAAGATCTGGTATTTCCACGAATGGATGAGTCCAGACATCAAGCCGATGATGGTGCACCACACATGCTCTACTCTGGAGCAATATGTGGATACAGCCTACAAGCTGGAAGTGACTCTAGAGGAGTCGACCAAGAAGCGTAACAGCCAGAGGCAAGTGCAGTACCAGCCTCAGGCAAGTGGGTTCAAACGCCCCGCGCCACCATCAGATTTTGCCAAATCTGGCCGAGCAAGAACGGATAAGACTCATGATGGGTCTACGCAACGTTCTGGCCAAGGCAATAATCTGATTCAGTGTTACAACTGCGGTACGCACGGGCACAAGAGCAATGAATGTCTAAAGGACAAAAAGACATGCTTTGACTGCGGAAAGGAGGGTCATATGCAGGCGTTCTGTCAGTGGAGGAATGTGAAAGGAGCTGAGTCACGGCAAGGGTCTGTTAATCAGAACAACCGACCCAAGTTCAGTATGGTGGAAGCTCATAGCCCTTCAATACAGACGACTGCGCAGAACAAAGGGAAAGCCCCGATGGCTTCAGGAAGCCAAGGTCAACGCCTTTACGTGATGCGTGAGGCGGATGGACCCGATGCTCCATTTGCTTAAAGTATTTTGTACTACTGTTGTTAATGTGTTGTTGATGTGGGTACTACCCAGACTTTAATTTTGGATGGTGGTAAGTTGTGTGTGCAACGAGGTTGTGAACCTTTTGTTGTAACTCTTCTTATATATGAACCTTTGGTTTATACCAAGTTAATGTTTCATTGCTTGTTAGTGGGGTAAAGTCCCGTGTTCGAGACTCACCAACAACCTCTTAGGAGATGGCTGCCTATTAATTAGGTGGAGCTACCAAGGATGGGTTGAGATGTATGGACAGCGGCTCATGGCAACAGTGGACGCTGGTAATGACTGGGCCTGGGCTCGGAGCCACTAGTGAGTCGTCTGTGAACCATGTAGTGGGCTGGTCCAAGATGGTGACCATTTAGTGGGAACCAATCGTCTGTAGGATTGTCGATTACCATCAAAGGTAAGAAATTCAAAGCGATTTGACCTAAATAACCATGGTCACATACGATAATTATTTTCGGTATGGATTGACGGAAGCGTCACAAGGCAGTGATCGACTTCAGTTTTTGATATTTCTATGGTTAGAGGATTTACGGGTGTCTTTCCAGAAGATATTCCTGGATACCCCGAATCGTGTCGTGGAGTTTGCAATTGATCTCGAGCCGTGTACCACGCCGATCTCTGAGGCACCGTACCGGATGGCTCCTGTTGAGATGCAAGAGTTGAAGAAGCAACTCAAGGATCTTCTTGACAAAAGTTATATAAAGCTGAGTGCATCACCTTGAGTAGGAGTGCCCTAGTTTTATTTGTCAAAATAAAAGATGGACCGTTTCGACTTTGTTTTGACTTTCGAGAGTTGAATAAAGTCACGATCAAGAGCAAGTATATGTTACCAAGGAGTGATTATCTGTTGGATCAACTACAGGGAGCAAAAGTTTCTCCAAGACCGACCGGAGATCTGTTTTTTTTTATCAGCTCAGGATTCGTGAGGATGATATTCCGAGGATTGCGTTCGGACGAGAGATGGTTACTACGAGTTTATAGTCATGCCATCTGGATCTACGAATGCTTTAGCAGTTTTCTTGAACCTAGTGCATCGATGTTTTAGACCAGTACTTGAATAAGTTCATAGTGGTCTTCATCAATGACATTTTGATATTTTCCCGAGCAAGGAAGCTCACAGGGAACATCTGTGGATTGCTTTATCGGTCCTTAGACCAAGTCGGTTGTACGCAAAGTGGGCTAAGTGCGATTGTTGGATCTAGAAGTGGCTTTCTTAGGCCATGTGATCAATAAGAATGAGGTTATGGTTATTCCCCAGAAGAGTGAATCAGTAGTTGTTTGGAAGCGGCCTCAGGGTGTGAGCGAGGTGCGCAGTTTTCCAGAGCTTGCTAAGCATTATAGACGGTTCATGGAAGGATTTTTCTAAGATCACTCCACCTATGACCAGTCTGTTCCGCAAGGGCAACAAGAAGTTGTCTGGGATGACAAGTGCAAGACCAGTTTTCAAGAAGTTGAAACAGTGTCTGACTTATGCACCAGTTTTGGCGTTGTCAGAATGATGGCTATATGGTCTATAGTTAATGCTTCGAGAAATGGGTTAGGATGTGTCTTTAATGCAGAGGGGCAAGGTTATTGCATACGCATCTAGACAATTGAAAACCTATGAAGCAAACTAACCAACACATGACCTAGAACTTGCAGCAATAGTGTTTGCGTTGGAAACTGAGGTTACTTGGGTAACCCAGAGGTCAGCAGAAGTTTCCACCAGGAGATTGTCCGTTACATGGCATTCCTAAGACCATTGTATCGGATCGAGATGGCCGATTCATGTCAAGTTTATAGCAAGAACTTCACAAGGCCATGGGAACTGAATTGAGATTCAGCAGCGTTTCATCCTCAGACAGATGGTCAGTCTGAAAGACCATCTAGACCCTGGAGGATATGCTAAGAAGCATACGTACTCGATCATCCGACTAGCTGGGAAGACATCCTAAGTCTGATTGAGCTCACGTACGATAATAGCTGGCATGCTACAATCAAGATGGCTCTGTTTGAAGCTTTGTATGGTCACAGAGGTAGATCTCAGATTTGTTGGGTTGAGTACGCCGACAAGATTCTACTTGGACCAGAGTTGGTCAAAAGGACAACTTCGAACATTGCTCTGAGTAGACAGAGGTTGTTGACCGCTCAGAGTAGACAAAAGTTTTACGCAGATCAGAAGTGTTAAAGTGTTGAGTTCGAGGTTGGTGGCAATGTACTTGTCACAGTATCGCCACCCAAGGATGTTTTCAGGTTTGGTAAGCGTGGGAAGCTTAACCCTCGCTACATGAGACCATTCAAGATTCTGGATAGAGTAAGATCTCTAACGTACCGTTTGGCATTGTCGCCATCGGCATACCCAGTGTATAATGTGTTCCACGTATCATTGCTAAGGATATTCGTGCTAAGATGAGTCTCGTAGGCTGAGCTATAAGGACGTCGAGATTCAGGCAAATGGTACTTGAGAGGAGATGCCAGTGTGCATTCTCGAACGCCATGTAAAGCGACTGTGCAACGAGATCGTACTGTTGGTACGAGTTATGTGGTCCAGGTCTGGGACTGAGGAAGTTACTTGGGAAACCGAGGCAGAGATGCTCAGACACTTTCCCGAGTTGTTTTTCGGCCAAGTTTCGGGGTCGAAACTTCTTTTAAGGGGGAGGTGATGTGATACCCCGTAATTTTGTAAGATTATTTTGGGAATTATGGAATTTTCCCGAGTACCCGTTGTGTACATCGGATTTAATTCAGGTAGCTTGAGACATTCTGTAATGTGCTCTATATCTGTAATATTTTTCTCAGTGAAATAATATACAGACATCATGCCTTGGAGTTTAATTGTCGTTCGCGTACGATAATTTTTATCCCGGTTTAACGTCAGGTTCGTTCAAAGCTGAATGGGCGGGAAAATAGAGAAACGGAGACCGCCGTTCAGAAACGGCGACCGCCATGGTTGGGCCCGAGAAGTCAGTGTGTCAGCTTCTAGCTGGCCGCGACAGGCCTAGCGACGTCGACCACCGCATTTACGGCGACCGCCGCGTGCCCGCCGCAGGCAAAATCACGGCGACCGCCGTGATTGTCCAGTGGACATTGCCCGTCGGTCGCCGGCGTCGTTCGAGGCCCGCCGTTGCGTCGTTTGCCGCGTCTTAGGGTTTGCTGGGTACTCCTTGGGGTTTGCCTATATATAGAGGAGCTTGGGCATGGGTTTTGGGTCATCTACAACCCCGAATCGCTGCCAAAATTCTCCATCAAAGTGAGTTGAGTTTCGTCGGTTTTCTTGTGCTCGTCGGAGGTGTTGTGGTGTGTTTCCAGAGTGCCTTTGTGAAGCTTTTGGTTAGCCTTGGAGGTTAGAAGCCAAAGCAAGTCGAGGGAGGCCGAACCGCTCGTGTTTGGGGTGAGATTTGCAGCGCAATTGGTGGCAAGAGAGCGCAAGGCTTCTTGTCAAAGCGTGAGGTCTCGAGTTCGAGACTCACGAACAACCTCCCAGCCATGGGGATTTGGTTGGGGTACATGGGCTGTTGCCCATGGATAGAGAAATGGCTGGCCCAATAAGGTCGGAGTCCCTCTCATTCAAAGTGTATTTTTTTGTAACATCCCAGGCCAAGCTACCCCAGCCACCAAGCCGCCCAGCCACCCAACGGTGCCGACGCCGGTATTGGTGCCGCCTGGTTGTCCAAGGGCATGCAGCCCACACACCCAACCATTCCCCCATTTAAATGGGTAGGTTGTTGCCCACGGGGATCGAACCCGAGACCTTTAGATACAAGGGCAATGCCTTACCACTTGTATCACCAATTGTGCTGCAGCGCAATTGGTGATACAAGTGGTAAGGCATTGCCCTTGTATCTAAAGGTCCCGGGTTCGATCCCCGTGGGCAACAACCTACCCATTTAAATGGGGGAATGGTTGGGTGTGTGGGCTGCATGCCCTTGGACAACCAGGCGGCACCAGTACCGGCGCCGGCACCGTTGGGTGGCTGGGCGGCTTGGTGGCTGGGGTAGCTTGGCCTGGGATGTTACAAAACCGTATTGAGAAGATTGCAAAACCTCTTTCAAGTTTTTGTGTATACCCTCAACCCTATAAAAAAAAGGTTATAAACTATCTTGTGCAATAATATCAAACATACAGATTAGAGTAAAATGTACCTATTTGTGGTTCGGGTGAAGAAATGAAGATGAAGGTCGGTCCAAGCTCTGACTATATTCTCCTTGTATGGATTGAGCCACGTCCTTTCCACGTATCCAACAAGGCCATTGTGCCATGATTTTCTCAATTGCTAGAGTCTCATTTCGTACGTTTCCTCCGTGCTTGACAAAAACAAACCCCAACATTTATTTGTAAAAGCGTCGGCGCTATCCTTGGCCTTGAGAACGGTGAGAGCATATGATTCAATATTGTGTTTAATGTGCACCCAACACAAAAGATGTTTCACCGTATCTCCGAAAACTTCACCAATTGCAGTGATGAGAGCAGTTTCTCGGTCCGTCACTATGGCCGTTGGCTTTTCTCCCACATACGTATATATATTCTCCAGACTTTCCATGATAAAAACGTAATGAGGTATATCCTCCCCTTTAGTAAATGCATATGCGATGTTGAATGTCTTGCCGGTAGAGGAAAAATCAACAATCTCAACCAAAGCCATGCCATACCTATACAAGTATACATATAACAAGTCTTAATAGGATTGTATAAATAACAAAAAAATATTAAAAGTCATTAAATACGCACCTATTAGTCTTGTATGTGCTGTCAACAACAACGACATGTGGGAATAACTTCAACAAGTGCAGTGACTTTGGGTTGGCAAATAATAAGATATCCACTTCATCAGCTTGCTTATCCCTCCTATGATACACTTTGTACCCTTGTTTTTCCAAGAATGTTAGCGTCCATTGGGTTACCGTCAAATCTCCACGCTCCTCGAATTGAATCTTCCGCCGAAAGTTGTTGATTTGTTTGACGGATGTCACATTTTCGGGGAATCGATTCCGAAGCTCAGAAATAATACACCTTGGCATCAATTTCATATTTGTCCATCTCCTAACCATGCCCTCCTGGTCTGAGTTCATTCGACCCATATATGCATGCCCAAGGAAACTAGTAGGAAGGTCGTGGTTGTGGTGTCCGTTAATGACACTAAGCTCACCCCATCTTTCTGTCCCTGTTTCTGAATCTTTACTCACTCTAAACCCAATCACCATAAATGGACAGTTGGACTTCTTTGTGTTGGTTCTCATTCCCTCGATGTTTTTTGATTTATACTTGCCGAATTCCTCGCAGCTCATCTTCACCCTTCTAAGATTTGAGTTTTGAATGACAATAACCATCATCAATTCCCGACCCTTTTGTTTAACCCATTTAATCATTTCCTCTCGACTATCCCACACCAAGTCTACGGAAAAGTTCTCTGAGTAATCTCTCGTGCATACCTATTTACAATATGTTTTATTGTTTAGATAAACAATACAATGATTCATCCTTACACTATTAACACTTAATTAAGTACATATATACTTACAAGTCATACCAAAATATCGAAATAGTTATACTAAGTATATCAAAATGAACTAGATCATATAATTTTAATAGTTACACCGAATATATACAAATGAACTACATGATATAAGTAATTTAATAGGCGCCCTAAGCATATCAAAATAAACTACATCATATAATTTAAAAAACTATATAAATTAATATCTACACTAAGTATATAAAATTAAACAGTATAGCAACGATAATGTATTATGTAACTAAAAACGAAAAATTAAATTAAATTAAATTTCGAATAATAAATTTCGAATAATAAATACCTCTTCAATTTCATTATTCTCAACATCTTTTTCTTGTACCAAAACTCCATCATTCCTTGACATTTTTAACTTTTAAATCGCTTTTGAGAAGGAATGTTGTAAAAATTTGTGATGCAATTATGAATTTATAGATAGATAATAGATAAAATTTCAAACGATCGAATTTTTATTCTGATTTTATAGATAGATAATAGATAAAATTTCAAAAGAGATATCTTGAAATCGATGGGGTAAAACGAGCGAGAATAGCGAAAGAAGGGAAAAACGGGTGCGTGACTATTTAAAAGTAATATAAACTTTAACGGTATCGCAAGAAAAGTCGCTTACAATCAAGTGGGTCCCGCGCCCGCTTTCAATATAATTAAATCCAAAGTCGCGCACCCGCAATGCGGGTGCAGGCCTATTTGCAATTTAAAACTCAATAAGTCCCGCGTCCGCAATGCGGGTGCGTGCTTTCTCGACCTCTTTTCGGATACCCGTTCAGTATATCGCGTACCCACTTCGCGTATGCGAGCATTTGGTCCCGCTCCCGCATTTTATACGCGTGGTCAATTAAATTAATTTAGTAAAAAATTTAAACTTATCTAGCATCACCCTATATTAATAACTGAAATGTAATTTAGCTCAGTGGTTTACACCACCACTCCCAACCGTAAACTCCCACGTTCCAATATTAGTTCTAACTTTTTTTCTTTCTTTTTTCCACTTTCCCAACCAACTATCCATACTATTTTAAAAACCAAAACCTTACAAATGAACAGTAGCATATGTCACCTTTCTTTTCTGAATTAATTACACAACTGCCATTTAGTGTACTTTCATATAGCTTTCCACGCGTCTATAAATTACCCCATCCATATGTACGTGGCAACTCATCCTCTTCTCTTCTTCTGCCCACCGCCTCACAACTTAACCGCCCTTTCTCCTCCATCCGTCTGTATATATATAGTAATGGCCGGTAAGCCATTTAGTCATATATCTCCACTTGCACAGCATCGTCGACGGCGACTCCTCACCCTCATTCCGTCCGCTTTCAAGGCGTGTTTTCCCGACCAGTCACTTCAGCTTCCGTCGTCTACTTCCCGGTGAGTCTCGAACTCTCTTGGTCAAAAGACAAGGAATTGGGCAATTAATTTAGATAGTATTTGATCTAGAGGTGATTGGCGAAAGAGATGTGGAATTGTTTACTGTGGAGTTTTGGGGATAATAATACTAAAGTTGTCATCAAGAATCTCTTGAATAATTGGTAATTTTTGAATTAGGTTTTGCATATGATTTCTGGATTATTTTTTTTATATATATTTTCATTGATTGGGCTTCAAATTGATTGTTGTTTGCTTGTAAAGATTGCTCAGATCGAGAGTATGAGAAGATGCAAATTGAGAGCTTTTACTTCTCAAATGTTCATAGGTCCCCTCTACATTTCTCCGTAGCCGTTGTATTTCCCTCCAATTGATGAATATGAATTCCATGCTAATCATGATAAGACCCACACCTCCTTCAATATTATATTAATCCTATATCAAAACCAAAATGCAAACTTCTGTACGTTCCATTCATATTGTCCAACAGAAGTGCCCGCCACCTGTTCGACAAAATGCTGATGAGAGATCTACCTTTAGTTTTCTTCGCCCTCATACCTCAGCCTACATCCACCTCCCTTTTTGTAGAAAACGCTGCCACTACTGCGAGCTAATTAACTAAAACATACTGCAATTATTTATCTTTGATCTCATGATCTTGCATCTTATTGGCCATTAATTTGAACAAAGTAGAACCTGTTAGTCTATTGAGAATTACACGGCCGTTTCATCTAAAGTAATATCAATGAATTATTGTGACTTTCATTCAACACCCCTCATTGATTCCTTCTTCGCCACACACCTATCTTAGTTTGCTTGCTTTAGTCATACTATGGATCATTTCATATGATGAATTTTGTATGTGCATCATACAAGTTCCCTTTTTTGGGGGGCATAAAAGCAAGTTTATAATTTGATATCTATTTTAACTATATGTAAGTGTAGTTTGCTTCGATTGAAAGAACGTGCTGGTCTTGTGGTTGTGGAGGTGTCGGGAGTCATGATGTAGACTTGGTGTAGTCGATTTTGCCAGTCTTCAAAATTTTTATATAGTTGTTTCTCCCTTTGTTCAATATATGTAGAAAGTGATGATTGGTTCAGTTTTAAGGTCGTTGTTGAGTATCTATATGGAGTATATATAATTATTAGAGATATTTATATGCTTCAATAATCTGTTGGTTACCGACAGTTAGTCTTGGAAACCAAGGTGATGGCGAGGGTTCTTAATTTTTCTTTCAGTTTTCATTGATGTACTTGCTCTATAATAGTCTTGCATAACTTAGGATAGCTTTTAAAATAAAAGATAGCAGGAATGATATTTTGAAATTCTTATTTAGGAAATGGAAATTGGTAAATACACAAAAGAAAAAGGTTTCTTTCTTGGCAGTCATTGCTAATGTTATTTTGAAATTTTTGTAATCTTATTTCTACATGAAGAAACAAATACTTGAGTAAGAACTTCATTTCTTCTGCATCTTTTATGACAAATTCATTGTGTTATATTTATAGGAAAAGGGTATGCTTCTATATGAGCACTTTATATTAGGAGATAAGAGAAGTTAATATTAGGAGATAAGAGAAGTTATATGGGTAAAAGAATTTGATACAACAATCTATGTCGCTTCTGCAAGTCAAAGATCCCCTGTTCAAAAGGGTGGGAGCGTCCAGATTGACGCGATTTGCAGTAGATGGTAATTTCATTTCAAAGGCGTAAATTTATTCCAAATGTTGTGTATGGGTAAAAGAAAAAAATTTGAAACCTCACTATGTGTAGACTCACCTCTATCCCTCCTTAACTAATCCTCAGGCTAATACTGATTTCGAAATCTGAAATTTCCATCTGCAGTACTTCTTCGCCCACAAGCACATGTCTGATTTTCTATGAATGACTAAAATTTTCTGATCCACACAAGGTGTTTGATTGCGCTGTTTGCCTTCAGAACCCACGAATTCATCTGCAATACCTCGAAAGTGATCAAGTCATCTTTAATTTGCCTCTTAATCCTTATGAAATACATAATTAAAACGCCTCATCATGGTTAAATTGCGTTTTGGAGGTGAAATATCCATCGTATCCTTCTTCAGTTATGTGGAATTATGCTTATGAAATAATGGTTACTCTTCAATGGGAAAAATATATAGTTACGATTAGGCAATATGTTTTCATTTGTTAGCATAATATTGAAGTTTCACACAGAGAAAATAATAAGTGCCCTCAGACTGATGTTGCATAAAAGAGTGATAGTAGGCATGCATGAACTTCTGAATTCAATGTGATGTCTTTTCACCATGCACAGATGAAAGACGAAAGAAAATAGTGGAGATGGGTGGAGTTCAAGAACTAGAGGAGAAAAAGATTATGACAGTCTTACTCCTAATTGTGGTTTGAAATAAATAAAGTTTTATTTATAATACGGTCAATTTTAAAGAATGTTGATATTTTATTTAATGTTTAGGCCGAATTTCAGTAAATCACCCTTTAAATAGGGTACTTTGTCCACAATCACCCCTTATATACGAAATTACTTACAATCACCCATTAAACACATTCCGTTAGCAACGAGCCACTCCAACCCCTTTTCCATCCAAAAAACCGTTAACTCATGTAAATTTACCAAAAAGCCCTTATTCAACCGGTTTTGCCAAAAAAATTAATTTTTTATTTTTTGACCGCTTTTGCAAAAAAAAAATGAATAAAATAAAAAATCGGTTTTGCAAAAAAAGAATTTATTTTTTGATTTTTTAAAATCGATAAAAAAAATTTAAATTTTAAACCGATAAAATAAATTTTTTTCAGTTTTTAAACCGATAATAAATTTTTTTAAAACTGATAATAATTTTTTTTTTAAATCAATAAAATATTTTTTTTTAAAATTTTAATCCGATAATATTTTTAAAACCGATAAAATAATTTTTTTTAAAACCGATAATTTTTTTTTTTTAATTTTAAACCGGTTTTTGATTTTTTATGGTTTTTAAAAATTTATCGGTTTTTAAAATAAAAGTAAAAATTATTTTATCGATTTTTTTTTAATTGTTTTTATCACATTTTATCGGTTTTGCAAAAAAAAATTATTGGTTTTTTAAAAAAGATTTATCGATTTTAAAAAAAAAAATCGGTTTTAAAAAATCAAAAAATAAATCCGGTTTTTATTTTATTCAATTTTTGTTTTGCAAAACCGGTCAAAAACCAAAAAAATTTAAAATTTTTGGCAAAACCGGTCAAAAACCGGTTGAATAAGGGTTTTTTGGTAAATTTACATGAGTTAACGGTTTTTTGGATGGAAAAGGGGTTGGGGTGGCTCGTTGCTAACGGAATGTGTTTAATGGGTGGTTGTAAGTAATTTCGTGTATAAGGGGTAGTTGTGGGCAAAGTGCTCTATTTAAAGGGTGGTTTACTGAAATTCGGTCTAATGTTTACTTATTTTTTTTAATAAACTACGTTTCACATGTTAATTTTAAAAATTACTACAATTTTTTATATTTCTGTTTCCCGTAGCACGGGGCCTTCAACTAGTTTGAACAAAAGCGTAAACTCCTAAACCGAAGAAAAGGCCATTTATAACAACATTTTCATTGAAAAACCACAGTTTTCCATTCACACTCTTCTTTCAATACCTAAGTTTATCCTTAATTTCATCATTTTCATTTATCTCCTAATCTCATTATTAGGTCATAAGAAATATTCAAAAATGGACCTTTGTGGTGGCAAATCAAAGTTATTTTGGAAGAGGTATGTAAATTTCTTACTAGCTAGTTTAATACCCGTATCTTATACGAGTCTATGTAAAGATTTTTAATTCAATATATATTTTATTGTTGATAATATGTATAAATATAATATTTAGAAAAATATTTATATGAAACTCTATAGTTTAACAATGATGAAAATTATATCTAATTACTATAATTGATAACAATTTATATAGTTTTGTTAGTTAGGTGAACCATAAATATTGTATAATGATTCAATAAGACACTCTTTTCTTAATTTAAAAATTTTATGGTTAATATTAATAGAAAAAAAACAAAACATTTCAGATTAAACTATTTTGTATGTATCAACTACAATATTTTTGTTTAAAAAATCGATGTGTGTTGTGTGTCTTGTTTTCACTTTTATAAATATTTGAATATATGAAAATAATGTATATATTATTAACATTCAAATATTCCAACTATTTTTTTTAATTAATTAATAAATGTCTAGAGTGTTTAAGCAAATTGAAAAAGGAAAGTATTATAATATAATTATGTAAAGAAATATGCTAAATCATATATATTTCCATAATGGAATCTTTGTGTTTGATTCCTAATTAATTAGAAATATATTAATGGTAGATTTAGGATTAATTATCAAGAAATTATTAATAGGTTTAGGATAGAAATATTTTATTTATAATTAAATATATTAAAATAAAGTGAAAAAAAGAGAGTGGCATGTGGTGGTTGATGAGATGGCTTAATTATAGGGTACAATGTGACTAAGTTATGTTCTAGTTTAGTATACATATATATAATAGATTTCTTCCGACCTTAGTAATAGAATTGGAAATTTCATTTGCATTTGTGTTTATGAACTTTTGATGCTTGAGCCTTACCTCATTATTGGAATTGCATATTTTTTGTAGTGCAACTTGTGAGGATTCTTTGAATTGTGCATATATGATATATATTATATGGAATTGCATATTTTCTTGAATTGCAACTTGTGAGGATTATTTGAATTGGTGCTTAAGTTCCACAATGCAAAACTTAGCCTTGGGGTTGGCCATTCCCTTGTGAGGATTCGTTGTTACAACTCTATTTTTGCTCTTGTCGCATATTATTCAACATTTTTTGGTGTAATATGTAACTATACATTGTTTTAAAATTAATTATATGAGTTTTTATGTAGTATATGTGTTGAGTTATTAAAAGTTAGGGCCCTTAATTTCTTTTCGCCCAGAGGCCTCTAAAATGTCAGGACCGAGGCTGATTATATATTCTTCCATTCATGTTGTATGGTATAATTGCGTCATATTTTTCTGGGCACAATGTTTTTTGGTTGAGTGCTTAGACTTGTTGTTGGAAATGTGAAGCCGGCTATGGGCTTTGTGTATGGTGAGGTGAAAAAGGCAAAAGAAGAAATCAAAGAGGCTTTGAAGCATAAAAGGAGAGGTTATCCATTGTGTGAAATTAGGAAATTTTGTGCTCTCTTCTTTGTTTTTTGTAAAAATGCAATGTAAAATAGATAGTTGTGAACTGAAGCACAAGGGAACTACATGTCTTGTGAGTGACAAGTGGTTAAATCTTCATTGCGGACAATGGAGAAACCCCTAAATACTATTTCTTTTTCGTTTTCTACCTATTGAATTTGTAATATGATGTTTGTGAATTCTTTCTTTTTGATTTGTTGTAAATTTACCACATTTACAAAGAAATTTATTTCTCCATCTCCAATTCTCCAAAATTGTCCCTTCCATCATCTCACTTTTGCATTTTTTTCCGTCTGTTTTGAGACATTGGGTTCATTTATTTGTTGAGTGACATTTTCACGCTCTGTATGAAGTCCATCTTCTTGGAAAGTTTTATGATGTTTCAACTCTATAACATAGGAATTATAGCTCATCTTATCTAAGGTGGAACAATGCCCTTTCAATAAAATACAAGAGGCGATCGTACCATCAATGTAGGCGCCAATATCTAACCATGTACTAAAGAATTCGGACTCAGATGTCAAGATCAATGTCGCAGTCTGTTTTAATGAAATTATAAGAATAACAGCATCTGATCGCCATCGTTGTGTCAATGCATCATGCTCACTCTCTTCTTGTTGAGTAGACAGTAAACCCATTTTGATATTTAAGTCCTGATTATCATCAGAAGAGGCCAGTTTCTTTGCAAAGCACAATCCCACAAGATGATTGCAAGAACTTTTGCCATATGGAATATGATTTTACTAGTTTCATGTCTAAATTTGTTGTGGCAATATATGAATAATGGGACAATTTATTCCGCCACATATTTTTTAAGTACATAGTGTGTTGAAATTGGATATAAACTAGAGCTAACTAAGTGATACTAAATAATGCTAGGGGTATGTTCGGTTCGCAGAGACTGAATTGAACTGAAACTGAACTGAGTATCAAACTGAACTGAAACTTTAAGGTAAAATTTAAGCTAACGACTGAACTGGACTGAAACTAAACTGAAATAGATGACTGGATTCAATAAAACGCGTTCGATTCGTCTTGACATAACCAAACTGAAAAATCATTAAAATTCCCAAATTACCCTCAAATTAAAATCTATAGGGGCATCACATGTTTGGCACGTGATGTTTGATTTGGGTTGCTTTGCCTCGTCCCTGCTTCCTCTTCCCTCCATTAATCATCTGCTAGGGTTGCCGTCTTCCATCCAGTCCGAGCGTGCGTGCGAGTCGTCTTCAAGCTCCGTGAGTCCTCTTCAAGCTTCGTCTTCTCCTCTTGCGGTGTCCAGTCCGATCATCTGGGAGTCGTCCAAGCATCAGTCGTCTTCCTCTTCCCAGTGGTCTTCAATTCAAGCTGTGTCTTCCTGATCGAACACCAAACCCTAAAATCGCTCCAGTCGAAGTGAAGAGGAGAACACTGGATAAATCATGAAATCGACAAACGAAGTTATCAGTAGAAGACGAGAAGAAGGAGGACGAGGAGAAATGTAAACCTTAATCGCCAGAGAAAACATGACGATGAGAGATGGAGGAGAAGACAAACCTGTTCTGGGCAAGTCGCCAGACGAGGAGAGATGCGCAGTCGACCGTTGGAGAAGAAAGAGGTCGAGGAGATCGACTTCGGGTTCGAGAACGATGATGATGGAAGTGATGAACAACGAGAAGGAGAAAGAACTGAAGAAATGAAGAGAAGGGGTATCAGGTTGTAATTTGTGGGGGTTTGGTGTTTTTTTTTTGTTAAGTTCAGTCACCTCAATCCAAAAAAGTCAGGATTCCTAGATTAAAAGTTTTGAGTAAGTTCAGTCATTTTAAGTCACTTTAAGTCGACTTAAATTTCTGGCGAACCGAACGGACTTTATAAGTAAGTTCAGTCATCCTGACTTAAAATTTTGATTAAGTTCAGTTAAGTCACTTTAAGTCGACTTAACTGACAAACCGAACGAACCCTAGATCATTTTCTATATCCGGCCACTTTGTAATAAAAAAAAAATGCTCGTTTTTCATGTTGCGGTCATGAAAGAAAAATGTGATATTTTCCCTTCAAGCCTCAGTCACTATGAGTTTCATCACCCACATCCTCTACAGTATGGTGGAGAACGCAAGTTTTGTTTAGGTTAAATGCAAGGGTTATGAGGATAAGGTGTTTTAGTGGTAGTGGAAATGAGGGCTATGGAGAGAACGATTCCAATTTGGCTACCAAGGAAGTGGAAGAAAAGGATTTGAGCTCCAAATCCACTCTTCAGTAGACTCCTATTCTTCGATTTTATAAGTTTGTTATTTTGTTATGACATGGGATGAGTCTTGTTTCATTACATTTTCTCTTTCCCATTAGTTTTGTTCCTTTTGCCTATTGTATGTTGTTATCTATGGTGCGGATGTACTGTGAACTAGGTTAGAATGAATGCTAATAAGGGATATGCATTGAGGGCTCTTACAAGGCATGGCTTAGAGGACTGCTTTGAGACACTAAGCCCTACAAATCAGGGCAATTCATCTAGCAATGAGAGTGCCAATGATGAAACAAGCACGATTTCTAGCAATGAAATCTTTGACATTGCGAAGAATGTTGCTAAAACCAACAGTGTTCAAGCGCTTCCTAAGACACCTATTGTCTACAAGTCCTTTGAGGAAGCATTCAACCGACCTGGTGCAGATATTTTGCCATTTTCGACACTTTATCACCGACACTTCTCCCTTGTGTCGGTAATATTTTGAGTCACGCGGGAGTGATTACAATTATCGACACTCTTATATGTCGAAGCCTTTTTCGACACCTTAACTTGTCGTAAATATACATATTGTCCATTACCGACACCAGAATCTATCGTAATAAACTAATGCAGTTCATCCATTATCGACACTTGATATTGTCGTTAAATTTAACCTAAATAAATGCCCAAAACTCTTTATCCCCATCTCTCCCAACACGACTCCTCTCGCACCAAAACTCTCCACCTCCCACCCCTGAACCATCAATCAATCCTAGAATTACTCCGGGCAGAGTTCGTCGCCACTTCGGATTTGAGCTTGTTGCCATCTCCGGTCAGAGGTCGCCGTCCATCTCCCGTCAAAGCTCGCCAGCGCCATGTCGTCGCCATCTCCGGTCAAAGCTCGTCGCCATCTCCAGTAGCTCGCCGCCATCTCTCCCGAAAATTACTCCTCGTACGATTTTTCTAAGACCTAGGTTTCTAGCTCCTTCTCCATTTCTAAAACCTAGTGTTCCTGGTATCTATCTATGTTGTTTTCATTAAATTTGATGCTAATTTGGTGGTTAATAAGAATATAAATATGGATACTCTAGGCTGATTTTTCAAGTGATGTTTTGAAATTCTGTGGTTTATGATCAGTGCTATAATACATAATGCTTTTAAGTGAATGATACAGAATGTTGCTGGTCAGTTTGCTACACTAAGTTACTTATAGTCCATGGTCTCTTATTTGTGTTTGAAAACCGTGACATGTCTTGTGCTATACTGCTATTGGTATCTACTTTTCCTCATTTGTATCCTGCACTTATATATTCCAACCACATTAAGAATGTGCTTCCCATTTCATCAAGCTAAACTTTAGATCTTCATATATATATGCATTTTCTAGCTGAAGAACGCCCAAAGTTATGAAGAACACAACTTAGTCAGCTAACAAGTTTGGGGAGAAGAGGAAGAGAAAGTATGGGTATATCAGTATATGGACTAACAAGTTTCTTATATTTCAATGTCATATACTTAAACGGGATAGATAAAAATTGTTTTACCACATATAT
This sequence comes from Rheum nobile, assembly GCA_027886185.1. Classification (NCBI taxonomy): domain Eukaryota; kingdom Viridiplantae; phylum Streptophyta; class Magnoliopsida; order Caryophyllales; family Polygonaceae; genus Rheum; species Rheum nobile. Next base: position 10,247,174 of record WOAB01000644.1, on the reverse strand, counting down.
TAAGACTAAAGAAAGTCACTAGTATGTAGTTATGGAATTGTTATAGTGACTAGCCTTTATAAGGCCATAATTAGTACTTATGCATTGAAAGACTAGTACAAATAAGGGTAATTCAACCTTGTTAGAGATCCAAATATATTGTGTATTTGAGATGTTAAGGATATATACTATATAGCCTTGGCCATAGAGGGCTACTCTAATGGTGAATAATATTTCCTGGAAGAACTTTTGCCCACTGTGTTCATATATGGACTGCGTGTGTTTGTGTTAGCCTAATCTCTATATTTAGTCCTTACAGTGGTCATAGATAATCAAATTTCGGTTATCAAATGGCTTAACCACTGGCAAATATATTCTTCAATTATCTTTCCGCTTCTCCATTCTTGACTGTGATAATTCTGGTTGCTTGCTTCTTTTTTTCTCAAGATTCATCACTTTCATAAGTTAGTAAGTACTTAATAATGTTTTCATTTAAGGCTGTTGATCTAAGATGTTTTGAAATCTCACGTCCTACCAGGGAAAAGGTAAGTTTAGGATCATCTCACTTAAAACAACATCAATTGTATGATTATGTATCTAACATACAATTCTGATTCATCAGGGAGCAATTTAGCCTTAGAATGTTGAACTGTCTGAGATTTCACACATCATAAGATGGGGAAGTATACTATGGGAAGATCACTGATATATATGAGTTGGACTATTATGGTGCATATAAAGTCATGTTATTTCGATGTGAATGGGTTGACATCCATAAAGGTTTAAGGATTTTTGACAATGGAAGTGCTTGTGTCAACTTCTCTAAGTTGATGCATACCGGTAGATGGTTGAAAGATGACCCATTTATCTTTTCATCTCAAGCTAAACAAGTCATGTTCATTGAAGATGAGCTTCAAAAAGGATGGTTTCATGTCATTAAGACAAAACCTAGAGATTTATTTGATTTAGGCAATGTAATGATTTAGGCAATGCGCGATTTATTCGTTACTCACTTGTTTAGTCAAGCTAGCAATGCAATCAAGATGAGGCAACAAAGCTATGATCATTCTGATTTTTCACTTCAAGCTAGAAAAATCTTACTCCGTATATCAAAGCATATTTTGCCTTTTTAATTAATATAAGTGAGAATTCAGTTTTGGTTATATTTGTGTGAGATGCGGGAGTTTTCTGATTTTTCACTTCATGCTTCTGTAAAATTGATTTCCGTCTTTTCGTGCATTTTAGACCGAAAGGAATTCCCATTGGAATCATCTTTTGGATGGTTCTTATGTTGTCGTGTTCCTATGTTTTTCCTGTGTTAAGGCAAAATCTTAGTGACTTTTATGATGACAAAAATCATCTCTTGCCATGTAGATCCTGCAATATATTAGTGTCCCTGGTGAGGTTTCAAAAGGAATAGATACAGATGATCCATTGAAGACTACTGACCAAACTAGACGCCTTGGCTTGATTGTATGTATTCTAATATTGTTCACTTCTAACACTTGCACATGTTGCTAATAGTAATATCCGTGTGTTCAAACTTCATCACAAAGCTTCTATTTGAATTTTGTGCTAAGCTTAACTGCTTGGCTTAATTGTTTTATCCCTCCTAGTATTGTTCACTGCTCACACTTGCATATATTGCTCATCATAAGGCCTTTTCTGATCTATATATATATGTTGTTCTGGCTGGTGGATTCAAAATAATAAATGGTAGTGAATGTGGAGTTGTTTTTGAAAATCTATAAATTATTGGGTTAGATAGAAGTGAATTAATGAGCTGGGGTTATAGTTTTTGAAAATCAAAACTAGTTGTAAGCATTAATGACATTAGAATCAGTGACCATATGATCACAAGGGGACATTAGTGATTCACATATATTGTTTAGATTGTATTCAAAGTAGACAATTATATAGCAAAAACTGCACATACATTGTACAAAGGAAACATTCTTAGATCAATTATCCTGATTGCCCCGTTTAGATTCAGTAGCACCTTTAAATCAGAATGCAAGTAATAACACTAGAGTTTTCCCAATCTAAACACACTTCAATTCACAATTAAGTTGCATTCATTGCTTTTCTGTTGTTCAGATTTCCTAGTGTCTTTCTATTAAGTTTAGTTGATAGGATGCTGTCATGGAGTTTTGACGTTGTTTTTTTGTTCTCATGCTTTTCATTAAACACATTCTTAAATAGTTTAAATTTCATATTACAAGTTAACAAAGAAGTATTTATTGTATTAGGCATGGATACTAGTTGGATTGAACTACCAAACAACCATCCAACTTATGTTAACAATGCTATTCAGTTCTTAGAGTTGGCTAAGGAAAACCTTACAGAAGGTAGAACTCAGTGCCCGTGCAAAAAATGTAAAGTGGACAAGTGGCTACCCATAGAAGATGTAGGGGAGCATCTTTTGTTTAACGATTTTCACAAGCCTTATAAAAACTGGATTTATCATGGAAAAGGGGATATATTACCACGTATGTTGGGGCAGAATATAAGCACTATCCATGGATCGGTTAATAATCAACTAAATGTGGTAGGTCAAGATGATTTTAGAGGGTTATTAAGTGCAGCTTTTGGTCCTAACATTCCCCAACCCACTTGTCATCCTCAAAATGAGTTGCCTATGGAGTCAAATGATGCAGGGCAAGACTTTTCTGATGAGCCTTTTGGACTTGATTCGTTTAGCCAAACTTCTCATCAAGAGCCTAATCAAAGTACATTTGCACATGAAGAAAATGTTAAATATCAGAAGTTATTAGAATGTGCTGACGAGGAATTGTCTGAAGGTTGTGCATCTTTTTCAAAATTATCATTTATATTGCACTTGTTTCATCTCAAATCCATGTTTCACTGGAGTGTTGAGTCCTTCAATATCCAGTTGAGTCCTTCAATATGCTGCTCAAACTGTTGATTGATGCATTTCCTCAAATTATGGAATTTCCCGTATCTTATTATGAGGGGAAGAAAATGATAAATGATTTGGGGCTTGGATATGAAAAAATCGATGCATGCCCAAACAATTGTGTACTGTATTGGGATGATTTATCAGATAAAGAAAGTTGTCCAGTTTGCAGGACCTCAAGATGGAAAATGGTTGAAGGCAAAAAGGGTGATAGGACTCTTGTTAAGAAGGGTGAGGCTGCTAAGGTTTTGCATTATTTTTCCCTTATTTCAAGATTAAAAAGGGTCTACATGTCAGCAAAAACGGCTAAGGACATGAGGTGGCATGATGAAGACCGTGTGAAAGATGGAAAGTTGAGGCACCCAACAGATGGTATGGCCTGGAAAGGTTTTGATGAGATGGCTTCTGAACCACGTAATGTAAGGTTAGCTCTTGCTACAGATGGCTTCAATCCGTATCGTCTCATGAATACCACTTATAGTACTTGGCCAGTAGTTTTAATTCCTTATAACTTGCCGCCATGGTTAGCTCTAAAGCCATCTTCTTTCATGCTATCGATGATTATTCCTGGAAATCATGCCCAAGAAATGATATTGATGTTTATTTACAACCACTACTGCGTGAGTTGAAAATACTTTGGGAAGGTGTTGATACCTTTGATGCATATTGATCAGCGCTACTTCGTAGGGTTTAACTAGGAGTTGTTATCGGAGTTTTAGGTACCATTTGGAGGTGTTTAGAGCGTTATTGTGGAGTATGTAGTTGAGGAGAAGAAGTGTGACTTTAGTGGTATGGAGAAGCTAAACGAAGACTTATTGAAAATGGAGAGGAGCCCATGGAAGAAGACCACGAGCCGTGACGAAGAAGAGCTGCAGAACGTAATCCGCGGTCGCGGTTGAGCAAGGGCTGGTCGCGGTTTGCAAGCTTTGGTCGCGGTTAATTCGAGAGCATCAGGGTATTTTCCGCGATCGCGGAAATTCTTCCGCGGTCGCGGAAATCTGTGTCAGGCGCGTCCGAGGACTTTCCGAAGATTTCGTCCGAAGTTTATTTTATTATATTTATTTCTTTTTCTTTTATTTATTTATTCCGGTAGGATTATTTTATTTCCTTTAAGGCTTTGTTTGTTATCTTTTTAGCATTAGGTTTGGTTTTAGGTTACTTAACCTAATTTCCTAGTAGCCACTTTTCATCTATCGCTTTTTCTACGTTTTATTTTCCTTTAGAGTTTATGGCTTCGAAGACTATGAGGAGCTAAGCACCCTTTGCTTAGTTCGACAATTGAAGCCTTGGTTTGAATTTGATTATGAGATTATTTTTTTACTCTATCCTTGAATGTTATTGATTCTCTTATGCTTCATCCCATTGAGTTATATTGATTTCTCTAGATTGGCCACCTAGTTTTATTGATATTATTCATATTGCAGGATTAGGATTTTGAATTCTATTGGTTGATCTAGTTCATCAATTGTTGTGATTAGTATTATTAATATTAGTTTCCCTAGCCTGACAAACTAGTTGAGATTGATATTATCTATAGTGCTAGTTCTCCTAATCTGGTCATCTTGTTGAGATTAATATTGTTCATCCCTAATTCAGAGTAGCAAACACGATTTACTGGAATGAGTTGTGAATGTTTATTGTGAAGAGAATTGATTGCATGTCGAGTATTGACGAGTTGTTAAGTATTGCATGAGCCTATCTATTCCTGAGCTTACTGCTGCTGTTAGATTTATCTTGATAGTTTCTTGATTGTTTAATAGTTAGGGTTATCAAGACTGGTAACTATTTCAGAACAGGGATTAGGACATTCATGAGGATTGAGGACTAGGAATAATCAATGATCAATCAACCAAACTAAAGGTGGATATTTGTTTGGCTAAGTGTTTTTCCCAATTTGATTACAAATCTTTGCTTTTGTTTCCTTTGTTTACTAGCTTACAAACAATCAACCAAAACCCCCCTTTGTTACTATTGCATGCAAATTGACATAAAGAAAGACAACTCCTCCCTGTGGGATTCGACCCTTGCTTGCCTATTCTACTAGTTTAGGTTATTAAGGATTTTACTTTGATAAAGCGATACGACTTTAGCCCCTATTACATATAGTAGAGAATGGTTTACGATGCGAGCTACTTTAATGTGGACTATTAATGATTTTCCCGCATATGCGATGCTATCCGGATGGAGTACTAAAGGGTATAATGCTTGTCCCTCGTGTACAAACTCAACTCATTCGTATAGGTTTGCTCGCAGAATTTGCTATGTTGGACATCGGAAAGGGCTAGATGATAATCACCATTATCGATCCCAAGGTGATTTGTTTGATGGAACCAAAGAGTATGGCCATCTCCCAATTCCTGCTTTTGGGTCTGAAATTTTAAGGCAATAAGAGGAAATCAATTATATTTATGGTAAGCAGAAGAAAGCTCCACGAAAAAAGAGAAAAAGAAGAGCTGCCATTTGGAATAAGAAGAGCATATTTTTTGATTTGTCCTATTGGGAATACAATCTTCTAAGGCATAATTTAGATGTTATGCACATAGAGAAGAATGTATGTGACATCCTCTTAGGAACTCTTCTAGGTATGGACAAGAATTGTAGGGATGATATTCAAGCTAGACAAGCTATCCAAAGTTTGGGAATAAAGGCACATCTTTGGCTTTAACCTCGCGTTGATCGAGAACTCTACATGCCTCCTGCTGAATATACAATGTCATCAGATGAAAAAGAGCGGCTTTTGAGAGTATTGCAGAAACCAAAATTCCCTGATGGATATGGTTCTAACATTTCCCGATGTGTCAACATGAAAAATCGTAGACTCGTGAACCTTAAAAGTCATGACAACCATATTTTGATGCAAGACATCCTTCTAGTGGCATTACGTGCATCTAATGCTGTAAGAGTCGTCGATCTACTTTCAGACTTGTCATCCTTTTTCAAGTATCTATGCTCAACGACTCTTGATCTAGATGAACTAGATAAACTTCAAGGGAGTATTATTCTAACTCTTTGTGAAATGGAAAAAGAGTTTCTTCCAACCTTCTTCACAATCATGGTTCATTTATTAATCTACTTGGTGGATGAGGCTAAGCTTGGTGGACCTGTTCAATATAGGTGGATGTATTTTATCGAAAGGTAATCACCTTATTGATATTCTGAGTTTTCTATTCATTGATTTTATCTATTTAATTTACTCATCTGTTAAAATATTTTCTGAAAGGTACTTGTCCCATTTGAAGTCTTATGTAAGTAATAAAGCCCAACCAGAAGGGTCTATTGCAGAAGGCTTTATTATGGAGGAGACCATCACCTTTTTGTTCGAGATACTTAGAAGGTGTTGAGACAATCTTCAGTAGATCCCGAAGGAACGATGATACTGGACAAAGCAAGAGTATGTATTTGTTAAATTCTGGTGGTCAAGTTCTTGGGATGACAAAAGTTGTTGAATTGATGACAAAAGTTTGAAACAAGCACATCGTTATGTTCTACTACATTCTAGTGTGATGAAAGATCTAATGGAGTAAGTATTAACATGAAGTTTGCATATTCATGATCTTCCTACCAATGCTTGAAACTAACTTTATTTGAATTTTTAAGTGAATTCATACATCACAAGAAGCAACAAAATCCAAGAGTTCGAGCCAATGACATTGTTAAGAATGACTGGATTATAAATGAATTCTCTGAATGGCTTCAAAGTCAGGTGCACAATATAAATGCTACCAGTATTGATATCTGTTGGAGTAAGAAGTTTTCTTTTTAATATGAAAAAGTTATATTATGATTTATAGGTGTACAATATAGATGGTAGCACTGAAGAAGGAAAACTAAGAAAGGCCCTTGCTAGTGGTTTGAATAGTTCTGCCAAAAGATTCAAAGGCTTCATGATCAACGACTATAAGTTTCACACTGTTGATCGGGAACGTTTCCGAAAGACACAAAATTTAGGAGTTATGGTGGAAGAAGATGGGGAAGTATACTATGGGAAGATCACTGATATATATGAGTTGGACTATTATGATGCATACAAAGTCATGTTATTTCGCTGTGAATGGGTTGACATCCATAAAGGTTTAAGGACTTTTGACAATGGAAGTGTTTGTGTCAACTTCTCTAAGTTGATGCATACCGGTAGATTGTTGAAAGATGACCCATTTATCTTTTCATCTCAAGCTAAACAAGTCATGTTCATTGAAGATGAGCTTAAAAAAGGATGGTTTAATGTCATTAAGACAAAGCCTAGAGATTTATTTGATTTAGACAATGTAATGGTTTAGGCAATGCGCGATTTATTGGTTACTCACTTATTACATTTTTATGGCATTGATATCTTTGAAACATTCTTGTGCTTTTATTTTTCTTATTTAGTCAAGCTCGCAATGCAATCAAGCTGAGGCAACAAAGTTGTGATCATTCAGTGTTGTGTCATTAATTATTTTTTTCTGTTAATATTTTAAGTTGTTCAACTAACCAAATTGATTTAATAGCATTCGCAATTTGCTGACTGCAAAATGAATGGGCCTTCATATCGTAATGGTAAGATGAAGTACCTCTATTGGAAACAAACATATTTGCAGATAAACTTCGTTAAAACAATCTGATCTATTGAAATATATGAACAGATAGGCAACTCCCAAAGACCCAAATATGTAGATCATGCATTAGAGAGTATTCACAACATCATTGAAAGCGTAATTGTAACACCCCCAAATCGTAACCCATTTGGAAAGGTATTACCGCCAGTGACCTCGGTTTCCACACCGAAGTCATCCCATGCTTTACCGGTTTAAATACAAATCATAAACAACAATCATGATGTAAACACCAAAATCTTTGGTTAAAACATATGTCTGGGGATTACATCCCAATCCCCATAGGACAAAACAGAGTAATCAGCGAAAGTCTTTGCAAAGTATAAATACAAGGGTCTTGATCGTAATGATCACCCGCCAAGGATCGCAACCTGATAAATCCATTAAAATACCGTTTGCTTTTATAGTCGTTCTAGCCTTTGTTTCTCGGATTCTTATCTGATGTGCCGAATCGAACGGATGACACCAGCCAACCATGCAGAGAACAATTACGGTTGGTTAGTCTAATGAAAGACTACGCAAGGGTACAAAGCAGAGTGGTTCGAAGTAGTCGTATTAGGTTAGACTCATCGTTTCTCGAATTAAAACCGATGACGATAGTCAACCACCATACTCCTACTGGAATATATCAAGCAGCATGATCAAGAGAAGATTCTAGAGACCGAGTCTCACAACAATCAATCCCAAAGAAGACTCCAACGAATTGAGTCTTATTGGAAGTATGACAAATGTTGGGGAACATTAATTAATCATACAAGCGTTCAATAACGACTTGATGTTTCGGTTCACGACCAACCTCACCGCTTAATGCGAATCCAGATTGGAAAGAGAACGGTACTCTGATCAAAGTCAAGACGAGCTTTCCTAGCTGCACTATTCCCTAGCTGCACTACTCGTCTGAGGTATATTAATCATGTGCTACGACGGCACTTATCTTATTTAAATTCCCAAACGCGTATCACGTTATAGACTTTTAAATATATGTTTCGCCATGAGGGACATATATTGAGTATATGTTTCGCCATGAGGGACATATAGGATATATGTTTCGCCATGAGGGACATACTCCTGAATGGGACGAATCCCAAGATTTGTAGCATCAGTTAAGTGCCACCATCTCTATACCCGAGTATAGAGATCGGTCATGACCCACCAAATGATTTTTGGGTTTATCACCCTTTGCACCATTAATCATTATTAAGAAACGACTGGACCTCGAATAGTCCATCGCTCCTACGAATACTCGTGCTAACTAAACAGTTCAACACAGTAATAATCATATCAAAGCCCTCCAGGCTAATATCATAAATATATATCTATAATAGCGTTGTTCTAGCATATATACAACCTATTATAATATCATATTCTTTTCACATCATTTATCAAACTATTCCCAACAGAACAGTAAATCATTCCAAATTAATTAACAAACAAACTATTGAAAATTAATGGAAATATGGAATGATGAGCAAGAGCGAACCGCCACTTGCCTTAGATCAGACGAAGCTTTAACAAGCTTAGAGACAACGGTTTCTGAGTCTAAAACTGGGACAGATCATGGATATTAAATCCCTCTGGAACGACCCATAACGAGACCCTAAGTTAGATTCAATATCTACATATATGAATCTAAAAGAATACAAAAGGAATCGAAGGAACCAAGCCTCACTCGCAACCAAACACCCAAGAACACACACACGTACTCAGCCTGCCGCGGGTGCGGTCGGCTCTCACTGCGGGGTGCGGTGGTGCCTTGCCGCGGGTGCGGCGATATGACAGAGGCGAGAGCCTTCGACAGATTTTCGATGGAAGACTCACCCAAATCGATCCGTTCGACTTCAATTTGTTGTGGTTTTGATCTCCCAACACTTTAGACCTTTGAATACCTCTTAGGAGCACCTTTGTGAACACTCAAAGAGATCCGATCACTTCTCAAACAAAGCTCAAAAGCTTGGCTTCAATGGAGATTTTCAGAGGAGAGGAGGAAGATGAAGCTGACTTTGTGCCTTCTCCTCCACGCCTTTCCTTCCATTTATAGGCCAAGCTAGCAGCTGACCACCAGATGACAACAAGGAGGAGGTGGCCCGACCAAAGAACAGGCTAGGAAGCCAACTAAGGCGAGCTACAACCTGCAACTCCGACGCTGGCGACAAGGGTGACGACGACCGCGGGGTGCGGTGGGGGTGCGGTGGCCGACTCGTGACCGCCACTGGCATTGGCCTTCGCCGCGGGTGTGGCAGGGTGCGGCCAGGGTGCGGTCAAGGCCAATTTTGCCCCCTTTTGCCCGTTTTGTCGTTTTTACCAAGTGGTTAGATATTTTTAACCACTGGTTAAATATATTCATACACGAACGACCTTTTAACCCAAAAATACATTAACTGTATTTTATATTACTCAAAAAAATATTACAGAGATCAAACATCTCATAAAATGTCCGTACTTCTCTGAATTTAATCTGACTTGTAATATGGGTATTAGAAATTTTCAAAATTACCCTTACAAAATGAGGGATATTACAGTAATCTCATCTATTTTATTTTCTCATACTAATATTATATATGATCCCGACATATGTTGTTCTAAGTGTACACTTTCCTCATTAGTGACCACACATTATCATCTAAGAATTACTATCTAAAAAAACACAACACAACAGATTTTTTTCCAAATCCTTCAGCCACCTTAAAACATCCACAGAACCACATCATATGAAGACCTCCAATGGAAATGATGTAGACGACGACACTGCAAAACAATAATATATCTACTAATGACAAAAGTTTATAATTAAAGACGTGACACATACATTTATATTTATCTATAACATACTTCCACATTCGTTGATGAATGATTCATAATTGAAACCATCCCTACTGCTCAATTCCTTTTCATCACTATCAAACACCGGAAAGGTTCTCGTCCTTTCGTCTTTCAAGTAAATCCTCCTTATAATACAATTAGTGTCCACACAAGAGGGAACTTCCTTTGATAAGGCCACTACAATCAAATTATACGAAAATACATCAACATACACTCATCGACACAATTACAAGCTGCATAAAAAAACTTATTTGCAAATTTCAAATCAACACGTATCATTTTTCACGATGCCCAAATCAACATATTACCATTTTATAAGTTATTTTATCATTACATATGTTACTTTGCACAAACCTACACAGTCATACTCCAAATTCAACATTAGATCCTTCGTAACTCTATTTTCATTGCCAATTCAAGATTACACGTATGCCACCCTCATGAAAAGTTAAAAAGTACTTCAGTGCATATAACCTCAAAAGTCAAAAGACAATAAATAAAAACAATAAGTTTCTTCCAACGACTATCTTTCTCAAAACATTCCTCTTCCAGGAAAAAGCACACAAATTGCATGTATATATTGTATTAACTCTATACTATTACATACAAGATACAACCTAAAATAAAACATGAATAGAGTGTTTATCATCTAGACTCCATAAACCGTTCAAATATCCAACATCTCCAACTTCAACGACAAATGCAATGTTAAGGTAAAAAACTTAAGCCACCACATATTTGCCTCTTCTCCATCAACGTTCAAGATCAGCGGCGACCATTGTCGGAAGTCTTGATATAGTACACTCATGACGTCGCAAAGTTCCATACCAAGAGTCAATTTCTCATTTTTACTTTCCACACTCCACAAAGTACACCACACTTATGGCTCCAATTGCGCATGTGATAGGCAAAACATTCTTAGGAAACCAACAGTAAAACAAGACAAGGAAGGGTATATACCCTATCGTAGAAGGATAAAGATGAAATGATAACCAACCCGAGCATACGCGGTCATATAACTCCCATAGCTTTGGGTCCGCGATAAGGCTATTCTCGGGAGTCTTGCAGAGTTCTTGATCCAACAATTTGATATTTCCCTAACAACGACTTACACGTAGACGCTCTTTTTACGAATCCATGAGACACAAATTCCACTTCACTAAAATGTTCATCGGAAAAATCCATTGCAACACAGGGTAGATGAACACAGAAGAGACACCTCTCACTAATGTATATTGCTGATTTATACTCAACGATGCCTCATGTCGCAATTATACCATATGAAGAGACGTTTGAGATAACAAGTACATGATGTGCCAAAGACTCCCTCTGCATCCTGTTTTATACTTCTCGACCGAAGCATATTAGTTTTTATTCCACTTACCCTATGACCAGCTTAAATATACTTAATATATGTACACATTTATATACTAAAGCAACACATGTAAATATGTAATATATATTTCCTTCCAATTAGTTGATTGTACATATGTAATATATATTTCCTTCCAATTATTTGATTTTATTTATTCACAAGTTTGACATTCGTCATTTCATAATAAACATGTATCCTTAATCTTCACCCACAAAATAACATTGTTAATTATACTGAAAAATAGAAGAACTTTACACTTGGATTATTTCTTCTACGGTAAGGAATACTATATATTAGGGCTTTCATATTCCCCGTGCGAAGCACGGAGCCATCAGTCTAGTTATTTTATAAAAGTATAAATTTTATAGGGTTATTACAACTTATATGTTGATGATATGATTTTCACGGGTAATAATACGAATATGTCTAGATATTTCAAGCAAGCCAAGATTAGAGAGTTGGTATCTTGAACTCATGATCTCATGTCATATTATCTTCACTTTTTTTTATTAGGTAAAAATTAGATTGGAAACCACATAAGAGTCGGTATCTCAGTCTATAGCATCCTTACAGATGAGAATTACAAATTCTAGATTAGCTCGAATATCTTCCAATGAACTCTGCTGGACCTTCTTTGCGATGAAGTCGGCCACCACGTTTGGTTCTCGGAAGACATGAAAAATCTGCACTGAGAAGAAAAGTTGTAAAACACATAGGATATCCGAAATTAACATTTCAATATCCCATGGACAGTGCCAGATTTGATTCAGAACATTCACAATGGTAAGGTTATCGCATTCAAGTTGAATGTCGGTAATGCCTAATTCATAGGCCTTTACCAAGGCATTTCTTACTACAAGTGTTTCTGTTTTTAAAGGGGTTGAGATACCACATTTATCCCCAAAGAGGAAAATTTGTTTACCCATGTTGTTTATGAAAATATAGCCAAATCTAGATTCACCATTAGCTTTGGTAGATCCATCTGTATTGATTTTAATAATATTATCAAGTGGTTTTTTCCATTTCTTTGTTGGTCGTCTAACAATGTTCATTCTATGAGTTTTTTGTTTGTCTTCTGCTAAACAGTCAGGGTTCCAGTTCTTCGTCTTATTCCAGTTCTCAATTTGTTTCTTAATATAAATTGGTACATCCTTTATGGAATCGGCATCATCGTTTGTTCTTCCAAAGCTTTGTTGGTTTCTATAAAACCAAATGCCCCACCAAGAGACCATTAATTCTATGAATTGTAATCTATCAGTTTTTTGTCGAATTTCTTCAATGATTTCATTAATTTTTTTGTTTCCTATGTTTAGGGATCTGATGATGCCATAGGTATCATAATTCATTTTTTCGATTGTTTTTATGGTATGGTTACATTGGAATAGGAGATGATTCAAATCTTCCAAATGAGTATTGCAACGTATATAACCCGGGGGGGTTGCTACACGTTTTTCTACTAATCTAGCTTTTGTTGGGAGTCTGTTTTTCATTATTTTCCAGACAAAGTTTTTAACTTTGGGATATGTGTCCATCTTCTAGATCCATGAAGAATCATAGGCAGTATAACTCTTGTTTTTGTTAATTAGTTCCATAGCAGAATTTGTAGAAAACCAACCATTTTTGCTAGTTTTCCAGTACATTCTATCATGGATCTCATTCAAGGGTATTGTGATCGAGGTTATTTTTTTGGCTAAATCATATGGTAAACATTGTTCTAGTAAATCCTTATTCCATGTTTTATTTGGCAACATAAATTCAGCTACCAGGGCATCCTTATTCAGGATTGATTGTGGATTTATGGTATCACATAAAGGGGTGTTTAACCCCCAGTTATCTGTCCATAATTTGATTGTTTTGCCATTACAAACTTGCCAAATTAGTCCAGATTTGAACGCAGCCATGAGTTCAATCATTTTGGACAATTGCCAAGAGCAATTTCCTTTTTTCTCGTAATGATATATATGGTTTGTTTTTCAAGTATTTTTCAGTAACAACTCTAACCCAATAGTTATTTGGTTCTGCTAGGATTTTGCATAGTAATTTGAATTGTAGGGCTTTATTCATGTCTTTAGCTTTTTTCAATCCAAGACCTCCTTGATGAGTTGGTTTGCATATTTTTTCTCAGCCTATAAGAGGTTTATAGGAGATGTCTTTGTTTCAAAAAAATGATCTATTTAACTTGTCAAGTTCATTGTGTGTGTGTAGGTAACATAAAACTTTGCATAAGATAGTTTGGTCTTGATGCCAGATTGGTTTTTAGTGGTGTTCTTCCTGCTTGGGAAAGAGAGTTTGCTTTCCATTTAGATAATTGATGTTGGGGCTAACTAAGAGGTCAACAAAGGTATTCGAGTTAACTCTACCATTAATGATAAGGCAACCAATATATTTTTCAAGAGATATCATATTTGTGATTGTGAGAGTACCTTGTATTGATAATTTCTTTTGGTTGGAAACCTTTTTTGTAACTTGAAAAGCCGATTTATGAAAACAAATTTTTGTCCTGAGATTTTGCAGTACTCATCAATAATATCCTTGATTTATTTGCAGTTTTCCTGTTTAGATTTTGAGAAGATCACAATGTCATCCGCAAATGCCAGAAACGGAATTCGTGTTCCTTGTTGATTGATTTGAAATCCTAGAGTATTTCGAGTTCTTTCTGAAGCTTTTTGGAGTTTTCTAGCAAGGATTTCGGATCCTAAAATAAACAAGAAGGGAGAAAGGGGGTCACCCTGTCGAAGTCCTCTTGATGGTGTAAATATTTCAGTGGGTCCGTTGTTTACAAGTACCGAGAAAGATACCGTTGTAATGCATTCGTTTATCCAGTTGATAAATTTTTCATGGAATCCAAACTTTTCCATAATTTTAATAATGAAGTTCCATTCGATTCTATCATAAGCTTTTTCCATGTCTAGTTTTAGGGCAATAAAGCCTTCAGTTCCTTTTTTCGATTTAAAAGAGTGAAAGATTTCATGGGCAATCAAGATATTATCTTGAATGGCTCTGTTAGCAACAAAGGCACCCTGAAATAAGTGGGTAATGGCATTTTGGTAAATTAATTAAGGGTTTGCTTACTTAAGGGAGAAATGGAAAATTGGGATTAAAAATCCCTAAGTTTTGGGTTTTGGTTCTCTCTCCCGTTCCTTTCTCCTTCCCGAATTCGATTCCCTGTGAGCAGCTCAACCAAGCCTTTCCTCCTTCCCTTCTTCTTCTCCGACGAGCTCCTCCTCCTGTGCCAGCCAGCTTCTTCTCCGGCGAGCCACCACCCAACCCACTTCGTCTCCTCTGTCGTGAGCTGTGTCTGTGGTGACTGGTTCGTGCTCGGTCTGAGGTGGTGGCGAATGGTGCAGCGCGAGACCGCTGAAGGTGGAGCTGCGGTTCGCCGGTTGCTGTTGTTCGCGTGCTGCTGTTGCTGCGTTCGAACCACCGACGAGGCGAGTCACGACCCGGAGCTGCTGCTGAGCTATGTCGTGTTGCTGCTGTGCCGCCGCTGTACTGCTGCTGAAGCCCTGCTGATTCCGGTGGTGAGAAGCCCAGCTCCGGCGACGAAGGCGCGGCCACCGATGAGTCCAACGAGCTGAGTTGTGCAGTCCAGCGGGTTGGAGCTTGGGTTAATTTGTGTGTGGGATTTTGACTGATTTGGAAAGTTGGAGGTATGATTTTAGGGTTTAAATTTGGGGGTTTTGCTGAGTTGATTATTTTGAAGTATCTGAGCTGAATTTGGTTATATATGGTTTGTACAACAAAGGCTTGAATTTGGAATATTTGGGATTTGGATTGATTTAGGATAATTTGGCCTAATTAATTAAGGGTTTGATTTTAGGATTTGAATTGGGGTTTTATTTGGTTGTGGTTTGGATGAGTAATTAATGTCAGGGATTTGCTCGGATTGATTTCGCAGGTTCGTTCGAGTTGGTTGGAGACCTCTGGGGTCGTTGCGGTTCGACTTGAGGCAAGAGGATCCTTGCTAACTTATATATTTTTATAAACTGATTATGTTTAATTTTACCGTTGCTTGAGCTATTATTTTAATTGGTTTGTTTGACTATATAATGGCTTGGATGAGATGTGTGATAATGTGTGATGAGTTTGTGTGTGTGTGTTGGATTGTTTGTGTGTATGTGATTATGTGATATTGATTGGTTGTCGTATGAAGTGTTTGAATTGGTGTCGGGTAGTGGTGGAATGTTGTTGGTTGGTAAAAGTCCTTATATTTAGGGCCTCGGTGGGTATGAACCCCCGAAGGTCGAAGGGTCAGGTGATGATAGTCTCACCAAACCGCGTAGGGTGCACGCCTACGTCGTTAAGGGCCAAGGGTTGGATGGTGAAAGTCCCATCCGGAAAGTGTGTGTTGATTGTCTTACCTTGGTGATGTGGGGGTGGAGACGGGGATGTTGTGAATTGTCTCACCTTGGTGATGTGGGGGTGGAGACGGGGATGTTGTGAATTGTCTCACCTTGGTGATGTGGGGGTGGAGACGGGGATGTTGTGAATTATCTCACCCTGGTGATGTGGGGGTGGAGACGGAGATGTTGTGAAGTGGTAATTGTGTGAAAGGGTTACTTGCGTACCTGATTAAGTGGTTGTTTGAAGTGATATATATGTATATTTTAATTGTTTGTGATTGGTTGAATATGAATTGAGTTATCTTTCTTGTTTGCTTTGGTCGGATATGGTGATGACTAGTATATATTGATTATTGTTTGTATTGATTGAATGTTATGATGATGAAATGGGTATGTGCGTGTGATATGAATTGTCTTGTAGCGTATCTGATTAAATGTTGACGTGGTAGTCAAATATGACTAAATGTGATTTGTGTCTGTTGACACGTGTGTGTGTGTGTGTGTTGGATCGTGTGTGTGTGTGTGTTGGATCGTGTGTGTGTGTTGGCTTGAATGTGTATGTGTGTGTGTTGGCTTGAATGTGTATGTGTGTGTGTTGGATCGTGTGTGCGTGTTGGATTGAGTGTGTGTGAGTGTGTGTATATTGGTTGTGTGTTGAATAGTGGTTGTGATTGTGAGTTTCGTGTGTTATAGTTGTTGGTTGTAACTGGTCAGGGTGGTAATTCTGTTGGTATGGTTGTTGTTGGTAGCTGGTAGATTATGAAGGTTGGTTGTGTTGATTGAGGGTATAGATTGGTTTCCCATCTTAAGGGTGTGGGCCAATACGAGTTGAGTTTGAGGTATGAGTTGCAGTCGAGGTTGACGAATTGGCGGCACCAGAAGGGTGGCTGGCCTGGATCGTTGTTTTGGTTATGATTGTATTATGTGATGTTTATCTCGTTGATGCCTATGTGTTTGTTGTTGTGAAGGTTAATTTATTGTGTAGTGCAGTAGTGAGTTCAGTCTAATTGATTAGCTGTGGTTGTAAGTCAGTCATAAGATGTGTATGTGCGTAGGGTTGTTGATTGAGGTATTAGGAATGGAGAGGAAGTTGGATTGGATCATTCTTTTCATTTATGCTTGTGATGAGTTGAGGTTGGATGGAAGAGATTAGTATCGTGTAGAATTGGATAAGATTGAGTATTGGATGATTATGTGATAGAGTGTGTTTGTGTTTAGGCGTGTATTTTATGTTGATTGGTCGGTTGATATGGTATATATTGTATGTATATATTGTATGATCTGTTGTTGTTTGGTATTGTTTGATTGTCGTGATAACTCTATGGTTTTGAAACTGTTTTGGCTCGGCTAGTCTTGCCATAGTCTTTCAAAAGACTGACCAACTGCGGTTTACGTGCCGTGGTTGGCTGGGGTATCGGGTCCCCCAGTCAATCAGGCTTTGCAGATTTAGCGCCAACAAGGAGGATCCTGATCACCGTCGGTTTGGAGTCGAAGGCTTTACTCTTTTGGTTTGGACTTTGACTTGGTTGTGCGTGTCGTTTTGGTTTTGGACCTTGTATGGGTCAAACTTGTTGTATTGATTTTTGGTTTGTAAAGTGTTGTATTTTCTGTAGGTTAAGTTTGATTGTGGTTTCAAATTCTGGCAGGTTTTACAGGTTTTACAGGTTGTACAGGTTTTCCGCTGTGCTGCTTTTGATATATATATGGGTTATGTTTTGCAAATTTTTATTTCACCCGCCTTATAGTCCTTCGGGACTATGGCACTGTAGCACCTCTGGCCCGGGGTGTTACAGAAGTTGGTATCAGAGCTCTTTTCAAAAAAAAAAATGTGTTCTTTCAGAGTTTTCAACTGGGGAATTTCTATATGTTGTGGTGGTGAACGATCGGGTGATCAGGAATCCTTGATGTCAACCGTAGTGAGTTGCGTTGGTGAGTGTTGTTTGTGATGTTTTATGTTAATGTTTATATGTTGAGTATTGATGATTAATTTTATATGCGATGTTTAGTGTTGTTGAATAATTTTTAAATGGTGCGTTCCCTGGTAAGTGGGACGTGCTAGAGATTAAAAAGGTATGAGTATGGTAGAGGATGAGGCCGTTGGGCTTATCGTCAAGAGGTTGAGTCTGGTAACTGATGATTAGGTATGAAGTTGTGGTATGCTACTGTTATAGCTGTAAATCCTTGAGTATACTGATGTGTGCTGATCAGGGAGACTACTACAGTTGATTTTGATCAGGCTATTGATGTTGGAAGTAGTAAGGAACAAAGAACTCAGTTGCATCTGAAAAAGTAGAATTTCGCGACTATGGGTTTGGCTGAGTTGAGAAGTAGAATGCGCAGGTTGCTACAGGCAGATTGTGGCAGGTTGTATATGACTAAGAATTTTGAATGGAACGGAAATGTCAGGAGAGAGTTTCGAAGAACTCAGGAAGTGTTTGCTTAGTGCACCAGTGTTAGTTTTACCGCAAGGAACATAAAGGCTTGTTGTCTATAGTGATGTGTCTGAACAAGGTTTGGGTTACGTTCTAATGCAGAATGAGAAGGTCAGTGCGTATGTTTCTTATCAGCTCAAACTGTAAGAGAGAGTTGAACATGAGATACAGATGGCTGCTAGAATTGCTTAAGGATTATGGAAAAGATATTGTGTATCAATCAGAAAGGGCTACTGTGGTAGTTGATGCCTGAGTAGGAAGTTGACACTTGAGTATGTGATTGCTTGTCTGACAGTTCTGCCGGATTGCAACTGGAATGGTGAAGGATGAAAGCAAAATTGTTCAGGAAAGAGCGGATACAGCAGCATGCAATAAAATGGAATGTTGAGTAAGATATCAGTGAGGTTGCTCAGGAAAGGGTGTTCGGATTTTTGTTCAGGAAGATGAAGTATTGTGATTTCAGAATCGGTTGTGTGTTGACGCTGATAAAGAGATTAGAAAGTTGATTCTCAAAGGAAAGTCATTATTCGGCAACAATAGTTGATATGCGTTGATTCAGATGGAACCTTATGAGGCTTTGTATGATAGTCACTGTAAATCGCCATTGTGTTGAGATAATTTGACTGATGCTGTGTTAGTTGCTCCTAAGCTTCTGCAGAAAACTAAGGATGACCTTGAGGTGATCCGTCAGAGATTATTGTCAGCTCAGAGTAGACAAAAGTCGTATGCGGATGTTCGTAGACGTCCTTTGGAATTCAGTGTGGGAGATTATGTGTTTATTAAAGTTTCGCCGACTAAAGGAGTATTCAGAATTGGGAAACAAGGCAAGTTGAGTCCTAGGTACGTTGGTCCCTTTGAGATTCTGAAAAGAGTTGGTGTCGTAGCTTACCAAGTGGCATTGCCGCCAGAGATGAGTGGAATGCATGACGTATTTCGTGTGTCTCAGCTGAGGAGATATGTGTATCATCCGTTATGGGCTAGGCATGGAACAGAAGAAGAGACTTGGGAACTGGAATTAGTTATGCGAGGCTGTTATCCGCACCTGTTTGATCTGAGTTTCGAGGACGAAACTATTATAAGGAGGGGAGAATGAAATACCCCAAATAAGTGGGTAATGGTATTTTGGTAAATTAATTAAGGGTTTGCTTACTTAAGGGAGAAATGGAAAATTGGGATTAAAAATCCCTAAGTTTTGGGTTTTGGTTCTCTCTCCCGTTCCTTTCTCCTTCCCGAATTTGATTCCCTGTGAGCAGCTCAGCCAAGCCTTTCCTCCTTCCCTTCTTCTTCTCCGACGAGCTCCTCCTCCTGTGCTAGCCAGCTTCTTCTCCGGCGAGCCACCACCCAACCCACTTCGTCTCGTCTGCTCTCCTCTGTCGCGAGCTGTGTATGTGGTGACTGGTTCGTGCTCGGTCTGAGGTGGTGGCGAATGGTACAGCGCGAGACCGCTGAAGGTGGAGCTGCGGTTCGCCGGTTGCTGTTGTCCGTGTGTTATTGTTGCTGCGTTCGAACCACCGACGAGGCGAGTCACGACCCGGAGCTGCTGCTGAGCTGTGTCGTGTTGCTGTTGTGCCGCCGCTGTACTGCTGCTGAAGCCCTGCTGATTCCGATGGTGAGAAGCCCAGCTCCGGCGACGAAGGCGCGGCCACCGATGAGTCCAACGAGCTGAGTTGTGCAGTCCAGCGGGTTGGAGCTTGGGTTAATTTGTGTGTGGGATTTTGACTGATTTGGAAAGTTGGAGGTATGATTTTAGGGTTTAAATTTGGGGGTTTTGCTGAGTTGATTATTTTGAAGTATCTGAGCTGAATTTGGTTATATATGGTTTGTACAACAAAGGCTTGAATTTGGAATATTTGAGATTTGGATTGATTTAGGATAATTTGGCCTAATTAATTAAGGGTTTGATTTTAGGGTTTGAATTGGGGTTTTATTTGGTTGTGGTTTGGATGAGTAATTAATGTCAGGGATTTGCTCGGATTGATTTCGCAGGTTCGTTCGAGTTGGTTGGAGACCTCTGGGGTCGTTGCGGTTCGACTTGAGGCAAGAGGATCCTTGCTAACTTATATATTTTTATAAACTGATTATGTTTAATTTTACCGTTGCTTGAGCTATTATTTTAATTGGTTTGTTTGACTATATAATGGCTTGGATGAGATGTGTGATAATGTGTGATGAGTTTGTGTGTGTGTGTGTTGGATTGTTTGTGTGTATGTGATTATGTGATATTGATTGGTTGTCGTATGAAGTGTTTGAATTGGTGTCGGGTAGTGGTGGAATGTTGTTGGTTGGTGAAAGTCCTTATATTTAGGGCCTCGGTGGGTATGAACCCCCGAAGGTCGAAGGGTCAGGTGATGATAGTCTCACCAAACCACGTAGGGTGCACGCCTACGTCGTTAAGGGCCAAGGGTTGGATGGTGAAAGTCCCATCCGGAAAGTGTGTGTTGATTGTCTCACCTTGGTGATGTGGGGGTGGAGACGGGGATGTTGTGAATTGTCTCACCTTGGTGATGTGGGGCTGAAGACGGGGATGTTGTGAATTGTCTCACCTTGGTGATGTGGGGGTGGAGACGGGGATGTTGTGAATTGTCTCACCCTAGTGATGTGGGGGTGGAGACGGAGATGTTGTGAAGTGGTAATTGTGTGAAAGGGTTACTTGCGTACCTGATTAAGTGGTTGTTTGAAGTGATATATGTATATTTTAATTGTTTGTGATTGGTTGAATATGAGTTGAGTTATCTTTCTTGTTTGCTTTGGTCGGATATGGTGATGACTAGTATATATTGATTATTGTTTGTATTGATTGAATGTTATGATGATGAAATGGGTATGTGCGTGTGATATGAATTGTCTTGTAGCGTATCTGATTAAATGTTGACGTGGTAGTCAAATATGACTAAATGTGATTTGTGTCTGTTGACACGTGTGTGTGTGTGTGTGTTGGATCGTGTGTGTGTGTGTGTTGGATCGTGTGTGTGTGTTGGCTTGAATGTGTATGTGTGTGTGTTGGCTTGAATGTGTATGTGTGTGTGTTGGATCGTGTGTGCGTGTTGGATTGAGTGTGTGTGAGTGTGTGTATATTGGTTGTGTGTTGAATAGTGGTTGTGATTGTGAGTTTCGTGTGTTATAGTTGTTGGTTGTAACTGGTCAGGGTGGTAATTCTGTTGGTATGGTTGTTGTTGGTAGCTGGTAGATTATGAAGGTTGGTTGTGTTGATTGAGGGTATAGATTGGTTTCCCATCTTGAGGGTGTGGGCCAATACGAGTTGAGTTTGAGGTATGAGTTGCAGTCGAGGTTGACGAATCGGCGGCACCAGAAGGGTGGCTGGCCTGGATCGTTGTTTTGGTTATGATTGTATTATGTGATGTTTATCTCGTTGTTGCCTATGTGTTTGTTGTTGTGAAGGTTAATTTATTGTGTAGTGCAGTAGTGAGTTCAGTCTAATTGATTAGCTGTGGTTGTAAGTCAGTCGTAAGATGTGTATGTGCTTAGGGTTGTTGATTGAGGTATTAGGAATGGAGAGGAAGTTGGATTGGATCGTTCTTTTCATTTATGCTTGTGATGAGTTGAGGTTGGATGGAAGATATTAGTATCGTGTAGAATTGGATAAGATTGAGTATTGGATGATTATGTGATAGAGTGTGTTTGTGTTTAGGCGTGTATTTTATGTTGATTGGTCGGTTGATATGGTATATATTGTATGTATATATTGTATGATCTGTTGTTGTTTGGTATTGTTTGATTGTCGTGATAACTCTATGGTTTTGAAACTGTTTTGGCTCGGCTAGTCTTGCCATAGTCTTTCAAAAGACTGACCAACTGCGGTTTACGTGCCGTGGTTGGCTGGGGTATCGGGTCCCCCAGTCAATCAGGCTTTGCAGATTTAGCGCCAACAAGGAGGATCCTGATCACCGTCTGTTTGGAGTCGAAGGCTTTACTCTTTTGGTTTGGACTTTGACTTGGTTGTGCGTGTCGTTTTGGTTTTGGACCTTGTATGGGTCGAACTTGTTGTATTGATTTTTGGTTTGTAAAGTGTTGTATTTTCTGTAGGTTAAGTTTGATTGTGGTTTCAAATTCTGGCAGGTTTTACAGGTTTTACAGGTTGTACAGGTTTTCCGCTGTGCTGCTTTTGATATATATATGGGTTATGTTTCGCAAATTTTTATTTCACCCGCCTTATAGTCCTTCGGGACTATGGCACTGTAGCACCTCTGGCCCGGGGTGTTACAATCCCACTCGGAGAAGACGACCCAACCCGCGAGAGGAGTATTGTGAGAAGAGCCTTGTTCATGATGGAGGTTGATATCGGAATGAAGATTGAGATCGGAAATGGGTTTGTGGTTTCTCAGACCATCGAGCGGCGGTGGCCGAAAAATATTTAGGGTTTCAGGGGGCGGGCGGGTTAGGAGCGTTTTCTGATTCATTTTTTTTAATGCTCGGGTTTTAGGTTCCATATTATCTTCACATTGAAATTAAGTAAGGAGATGAAAGAGAAATTTGCTAAGGAGTAATAGGTATGTCACCTGTTGGTCTTTTGGGTATACACAAACACTCTTAACTTTTACGATGAAAATAATAAAGGAAGAATAAATCTTGGTTACTCTATAGTTTATTCCTGGGTAGATGCATCATCAACAAAAGAAAAGATGTTTTCTCTATTTCGTAATCTAATCCAACTAATCTCCTCTTGATCAAAAAAATCAAAATTGGATTGTCAAGATAGATTAATCAAGGAAGAATAAATTGTGGTTACTCTATAACGTTAAAGTGTATGTTTACTTGGTATGCTACAAAATTGTATATATAAGTATGTTAAAGTATATATTTAGTATGTTAAAATTAAGTATACGTAAGTATATTAAAGTACATGATTAGGATGCTATAGTGTATGGTACTAAAAAAATTGGATTTTGTTTTTTTGGAAATAATTTTTTAAAAAGTTTGAAATTACTATATTTTTTGAAAAAATAATAATTTAAACATAAAAAACAATAAAGTTTGATGTATTTGCAATTTTGTCACTCATGTCTTTTAATCCTAACTCTGTATTTTTTAGATCTAATGCTCATCTCTCCTCCTCACTATTCACCTTAAGTCTCCTACTCATATGATCTCGTTAATAAATCCACAAATTAACAAGGCTCGAAATTTTTTGGCCCCAAACAATCAAACTATGTTCTAGCTGACATTAGGTTTTTGTAGTTGTTCAAGTACATTGAAATTTACATATGGAAGAAATCGAACACCAAACTTCCGCTAAATAGTATATCTGTTTTTATGTTATGAACACAATGAGACCTTAAAATGCTGCTTCATCTCATTGAATTGCTGACTTTAATTTAGATTATTAGAACAATCAAATTATATGTCCAACTTGTAACCGACGTCATCAACTTCAAACTTTTTTTTTTGTTGGCCCAACTTCAAACTTCTAGAATTGATCAAGTTGGGAGTATCTTTCCGCCTGTAATTGCTCTAAAACTATCTACAACCTATTCATATAACCACGAACACATACTTAGCCACTTAGGGTTTATTTGGTATAGATAACTATACAGATTTTGTTATTAATAAAAAGTTAAAAAGTGGGATTGTAAAATGACGTATATTTAACAAAAAAATATTTTTTTTTATATTTGTATGTTTTTAGTGTATGTAGTGAAAAAATAATAATTGATTACACATTTATCCAAAATTTATAAAATATATTAAATATAAAAGTATTTATAAATAATAAATCGTTTTTCTTTATTAGGGAAACACACTTAAGCATAGAAATATGATGATTGAATTATACTTAACGGTATCAATGGTATCATGCATTTCTATGAGGAGTTCAAGTGTTTAGGCCTCTTAGGGTATAAAATGGGGATAATTGTGAGTCATTAGATCAAGGGGATGAGCGAATAATGATTAAAAGGGTATAAGTGATACGGTAGCATTTTCGTAATTATCGAGTTTCATTTTTTTTGTTTATGAACGCAATACGTTAATGTACCTAGGTTCGTAAATAATAAATCGTTTTTCTTTATTAGGGAAACACACTTAAGCATAGAAATATGATGATTGAATTATACTTAACGGTATCAATGGTATCATGCATTTCTATGAGGAGTTCAAGTGTTTAGGCCTCTTAGGGTATAAAATGGGGATAATTGTGAGTCATTAGATCAAGGGGATGAGCGAATAATGATTAAAAGGGTATAAGTGGTACGGTAGCATTTTCGTAATTATCGAGTTTCATTTTTTTTGTTTATGAACGCAATACGTTAATGTACCTAGGTTCGTAAATAATATACTAGAGGTTCACAAACTTTATACTAGAGGTTTAAAAACTAACTGTTTACTAAGGTTCACAAACCTTATGCCAGAGGTTCGCAAACTTATACTTAGGTTCACAATGTGTTAATAAAATGCATGTTTACTCTATTTATTAAATGTGAAGCTTTAATACATTAAGTATGAACATTTGGTGTACTACATATGAACCTTTTAGCTTAATATATATGAATCTCTGATGTACTAATTGTGAACCTTAAACTTAGTCTATAGTTATTAACCATGCACCTTTTTACGTTTAGTATGCATGTTATAAAATGTGAACATTTAGTATAATAAGTATGAAACTTTAGTGTCCTAAATA
Source organism: Rheum nobile (assembly GCA_027886185.1). Classification (NCBI taxonomy): domain Eukaryota; kingdom Viridiplantae; phylum Streptophyta; class Magnoliopsida; order Caryophyllales; family Polygonaceae; genus Rheum; species Rheum nobile. Next base: position 10,222,079 of record WOAB01000644.1, on the reverse strand, counting down.
TGAACATTGGTTTATGCGGTTCACATATACAACTTTGAGCACATTTATATTTAAAATAATTTTTCATTGGTCTATGGGGTTCATATATTACATGTTACATGTCAATGTTCATGTATAGTCATACAAGGTTAATGTTTATTCTTCAGAAAAATTTATCTTATTGTCTATATTGTGCACCATAAAAGTATATTACAATTCATATATTATCGTCTAAGGTTCGTATTTAATAACATCAATGTTCATATTAAGAAATAAGAATGTTTAAAGACCATTATGTAATTAAGTTGGACAGAAAATAGAAAACAAAAAAAAGTATGTTGAGAGCTGTAATTATTTTGAACAAAAAAACATGTGCTTAAATGATAATTGTTTTGGACGGAAAATAGAAAATAAATATATATGTGCTTTAAATTGTAGTTATTTCACAATTAGGTGCGTTTTGGTTATTAAAGATAAGGAGAAAGAAAGAATCAAAATAAAAGTCAAGGAGCACGCTAGAGGAACACGGCAATAGTAAGATTGTCTTTATAATGGAGATGATGCTTATAATGTTATGTAACCGTAAACATGGCCATAAAAATGAAGAGAATACCCTACTGAATGGAACCAATTAAGACGCTTCATACTTGAATTGTAGTTATAAAGCTACACATGTTGAGTCTTGACCTGAAAAGGCCAAGATGAAAGAAATAGAAGTGTTTTGAGATTATGAGTAGCTGAGGAACACGGCAAAACCGCATTATCTCGTCCAAAGCTCATATTAATGGCATTGCAATTTCTCCTACAGTTGTGGGTACAACGTTGGTTGACTTGCCGGTCTTATGAACGTATCTGCGAGCCCAAACGTGTTTCCCATTGATCGAAAACTTAGCCTTGCTTTGCCCTCCAAGGATCTTACAAATCGCACGAGGATCACGCAAAACTAGCCTTGCATACAGCGGTTGTTCGTCTTTCGCCACATCTTGCATGCGCACTTGTTCAACTAGATCACCCAACAACCTGCCCAAATTTTCATTTATGATACAACCAAGTTAATTGAATGTTTAATCAGTACGTGGAGTACATTGTACCTGGTGAAGAAATCTTCAACTTCTTTTTCAGGAATTGGATACCCTTTTGAGAATGTCAAGAAAATAGTCCTCTCATCAGGGGGCAGTATTTCCTCCGCCTCCTTTCTAATGCCCAGCCGCATACGCCTTAGCATCTCCGTAAGTACTTCATCTTGCACCGAGTTGATCGTAGATCCACGATCAAAAGTGCTGTGAATGATAGTCGACTCAGTGTGTAGTGCGCCTACAGGCATTGGCGCGTTGACCTCTTTGACTTTCAAAACATCAGAGACCATTGTGAACAAATTATGACCATTGGCAAGGACAAGATCACCGCTTGGTTTGGACTTTTGCTTCATCGATACCTTTTCAATGATATCATCAAATGCTTTGGCACAAACATCTTGGAAGGCCTTTTCCATGCCGGAAAGGATGTCAATCCGATTGTCGACAAAGAACTTAGGACAATTAATGTCCATCTTCCTAGCAATGCTTTTGATCAAGGGAAGCTCAGCATCACCAAAATTGGCAGTGCTTAACTCGCCGTCCACCAACTTTAGGCACAAGAGGGCCTCATCAAAGAGAGCTTGTAATTTTGGATCAGGGAACTTCAGAATGGTGTAGACAACAGGGGAGAAGGAAGCGCGTTCAAGCCATATCCATAGTGTCATGACTCGTAAAGATTCGCTCTTGTTGCACTCAAGCTCTAAGACAAGTCGGGTGAAGAGGTTGCGGTCTATGGAATGGAATGCGTAAATTTCGTCTTTTGTGATCGCGGGGTAAGGGGTGCAGAATGTCGTAAACAATGGCGAATACGGATTAGATGAGAACGAAGAGGCCATTGGAGATGCTATTAGTGAAATTTGTTGTGGTAAGGTCTTAATAATGAAGTTTTTATGATTTGATGGAGATTATTGGTGATTAATTGGGTTACTCTAGATGTACTTTTATGGAGTTCAAGTTCAAAGGGTGTAGTAGCATTCAATTGCATGCCTTTGTGGTACAAATGGAAACAAAGAGCAAGTTTCTATAAATGATCAAAACCGTTCACCTTAAAATGAAAATAATAATACATTACCCAAATTGCATATCTGTTAATCTCTGGATGATGAAGCTCCATGCATTTTTACTCACACAATTAGGTAGTACATATATAAGGTTTCAACCCAAAAAAAAAAGGTCCCTTCTTATTTTGTTCCCTTTCGCCTAATTTATGAACTTAAAGCTAGTCACGTACGATTCTTATACATACATGTACTATTATTCTCCAAATGTACGTATCGCCTTATACGATTTTAGTTGCTTGTGTTTCCACCAAGTAATGAATGTTACTTATCCTAAGGGAAGAACAAGGATAAAAACTTGAGCATTTATAAAGCATGTCTTCAAGTCTCACAATTTAACCAGCATTGTGATGACTCAAGAATAGTATAAAAAAATTCCTAAAAATAATCACTCAATCATCTCTACACTAATGTATAATGTTTTTAGTCATGTGATCTTACAGTAACTCTGATATTCTTCTTGATGTAGTTTTAATAGTTTGTGTTCACCTTTCTGAAATTTTGTATTTCTTAACTTGTTTATTATTGATCCAGATAACATAATCTGCTCCTTGATTTCATATTTATTTGAAAGTTGAAATGTAGGGGGACATTTGGAAGGCCGTACTAGGCACATTTTTGATGGAATTATTGAGGATCCTAAGGAGGTGATCGAGAATTGCTTCAACTTTTTGCATGAATTGCATCCCAGGAGAAGGTTGATGAGGTGTACAGTGTTCGTTGGTTGTGCCCGCCGACCGGATGGTCCGTTAAATTGAATTGGGTGCGTTTGTCAAGGAGAATTGTGTGAGTTAATAGCAAGGATGAGTCCGGTTTGCTGTGCTTTCTGGGCTCTCCTTGTATCCAAAAGCTTCGTCGGACAAATATTGGTTTGCGAGAGCTATTGAGATGGGGTTTGATTTTGTGGATTGTCGGTGGTCCGGCGTCAAGGACTAGGGCTGGAAATCATCCGTGGGTGACCGACTCACCCGAAAAACCCGATGACGGTTGGGTGATGGGTGATGTAAATCTCACCCATCATCCACACTTCACTCATCCATCCGCTCACCCGTCGACAATTGTAGTTATAATTTTATGTTGTTAAAATGTATTACGTCAATTTTAGTTTTTTTATGTTTAAAAGTTGAATATTTTAAGAATATTTTATGTTATCATCTATCAAATCCTATATTTAGAACAACTATTTTCATATATTGAAGAAAATTAATTATTTTTGCACTTAATCATGTATTTTATTACATTTAAATAATTATAAAATATTAATAAATATGTTATGTGGATGACCCGACCCACCCGAATTACCCGTTGGGTAATGGATGGACGAATATAGGTGAAAAGTTTCGCGTGTCACGGGTGGGTCGGGTGGAAGATTTAACTTCACGGGTCGGGTGAAAAATTGGCTTCACCCATCCATCACCCGACCCATTTCCACCCCTGTCAAGGGCATCGTGTTGCTCAGTGTCTTAGTACTGTTCTTCTCCCTAATTTACGCGAGCGCTAGATCGCTCAAATTTTATGCTTTTTAGGCTAAAAAAAGTCACGCATACGCAATGCGAGGGCAGGAACTGAATCACGGTCACGCAAAGCGTAAGCGTGACATTTTATTGGATATCCGATTTTGCGGAACAAAAAATCACAAATGCGTGACCGTGACAGTTTTAATATAACAAAATAATATTTTAATTTTAAAAACAAATATTTATTTAAAAAATGTCATGCAATGCGTAGGTGTGACTTTATTAATATTAAAAAAATAAAAATAAAAATAAATATTTTTTTTATTATTATTATTACTTTTTTTTACTTATGATTATTTTGTTTTAATTTTTTTTTAAATATTTTATATTCAAGATATGAGATTTAGGATATTTGGAACCCCGAAAACAAGAAAATACATGTTATGGACGCTATATGGGTTTCAAAATTAAGAGTATGAAAATAATAAGTTAAGTATAGTGTAATTTTAACTTCATTATCGTATTATTCGAATCTTGGTTGTACTAAATTAGTCTAAGTATAATGTAATTGAAACTTCATTGTCGTATTGTTCGAATATCGGTTATACTAAGTATAATGTAATCACAACTTCATTATAGTAATGTTCGAATATCGGTTATACTAAATATTGTGTGATTTTAAATTCATTATCATATATTCAAATATTGGTTATACTATGTATAATTAATCTTAAGTTCATTACTGATCGTATTGTTCAAATATTGGTTACCCTAGGGTTTCTAGGGTATGAGATTTAGGGTATTCCAGAATCCCAAAACAAGACAAAAATGGTATGAACTCCCTAAGTAATACAAGCATGATAGGGTATGAAAATAACATAGTTTTGAAAACCTAAATTCGAAACCCTACTTATCATAAGGTTTATAGGGTATGGGATTTAGGGAATCCCGAAACCCCAAAACAATAAAAAAAATGGTATAAACTCCATATGTGCTACAACTCCTACAAGCATGACAGGGTATGAAAATAACATGGTTTTGAAAACCCTAAATCCGAAACCCTACTTACCCTAGGATTTTTAGGGTATCCGATTTAGAGTATCCCGAAACCCTAAAACAAGACAAAAAATGGTATGAACTCCCTATGTGATACAAGCATGATAGGATATGAAAATAACATGGTTTTGAAAACCCTAAATCTAAAACCATACTTACCCTAGGGTTTCTAGGGTATGGGATTTAGGGTATCTCGAAACCCTGACATGAGACAAAAAATGTTTTGAACTCCCAATGTGATATAAGCATGATAAGGTATGAAATTAACATGGTTTTGAAAACCCTAAATCTAAAACCATACTTACCCTTAGGGTATCCCAGGACCCAAAATAAGACGAAAAATGGTATGAACTCCCTATGTGCTATAAGCATGATACGATATGAAATAATATGGTTTTGAAAGTCTTAAATCTGAAACATTTCTTACCCTAGGGTATGAGATTTAAGGTATCCCGGAACCCTAAAACAAGACGAAAAATGGTATCAAATCCCTATGTGCTACAACCATGATAGGGTATGAAAATAAAATCGTTTTGAAAACCCTAAATCTGAAACCCTACTTACCCTAGGGTTTTCTAGGATATGGGATTTAGGGTGTCTCGGGACCCCGAAACAAGACAAAAAGTGATATGAACTCCCTATGTGTTACAAGCATGATATGGTATGAAAATGACATCATTTTGAAAACCCTAAATCTGAAAGCCTACTTATCCTAGGGTTTTCTAGGGTATGGAATTTAGGGTCCGAAATTCGAATAATACGATCGATATGAACTTAAGATTACATTATATATAGTATAATCAATATTTGAATAATAAGATAATAGAGTTATAGTTACGCAATACTTAGTAGAAGCGATATTCGAACAATACAATAATGAAGTTGTGATTGCATTATACTTAGTGTAACCGATATTCAAACAATACGATAATGAAGTTTTGATTACATTATACTAAGTATAATCGAAATTTGAATAATACGATATTGAAGTTAAGATTACATTATACTTAACTCATTATTTTCATACTCTATAATCTTGAAAATCATAAAGCGTCCATAACTTGTCTTGTTTTAGGAGTCTCAAAGACCCTAAATCTCATATATTGAATATATATAAGAATAAATTTTTAAAAAATTTATACAAAATAATTTATAAGTAAAAAAATAATAATATTAAATTAAAAAAAATGTTAATTTTTAATTTTTTTTAAAGATATTATATTTTTTTTATTAAATATTGTTTTTTTATATTAAAATAGTCACGGTCACGCATTTGTGATTTTTTGTATTTTTTAATATTTTTTTATTAAAATATTATTATTTTTTTAATATTATTTTTTATATTTTTCAAAGTTATATTTTTCAAAATACGTTTTAACCATGTAAAATGTATATTTTTCAAAGTTATATACCTAAAAACGTAATGTACTTATAGTTTTTGTGCTTAAATATATATAATTGATAACATGTGATTCATGATGCAAAAATGGTAATATATATATTAAAAATATTTGAAATAATGATGTGATATGATTTAACTATTTTTTTCTTTTGATTAATTATACATAATCAATCGGTCTCATTACTTAAATCTAACTTATATATTTTCTTATTCAATTATTTGTATGAAATTCCTTATCACCATATGTTCAAGAGATTAAGCTTATAATTTACCAGTTTAGTTCATAAATATTTAATAATATTTTAACTTCAAAATATATTAACCAGACCTATACAAGGCACGAGGACATATGCTAGTTCCACCGATTTTCCTACAATTAGATCGCACCAACAAAATTGCGGCTTCTTGTCAATGCAATCAACCCTGAATAAATAACTAATTTTAATTCGTCGCATTATATAATACCTTAATATAACATAAAGAAGAAAATATATAAATTAAACGGTTCATGATAAAATTGAATATAGAATTTTGTAGATGATTAGATTTAGGATCAGATGCATACAATGGTTTCGGTGAAAAATATGGAGCCCTCTCGTCCGTTGATTCACTTCATCCAACAACCAAGATGTAATCCTTCCTACCTAAATTTTTAACTACGGGGTGTTTGGTAACTTTTCCCTTTTGAAGGTCATCTCCCTCATTCATCATTTCTTCCTCTTGCATCCTTGAAGCTCTGCCTCCAATGGCAGGTTCGACCTCACTTAGCTCCCCTTTGTGGGTCTCTTCGTGTCGACCCTTCGAAGAAGGTTCCTAACCACTACATATGCACTAACCTCAGTTACGCCCTACAAATTAACATCCATGTTGAGAAAGGTTTTTAACCAAGTATACCAATTCGTTGTTGGAGAGAATCTTGGGTTTGACAATGGTGAATGAGTTGAGAGATGCACTCAAGGTGTTCAATGAAATTCTTAAAAAAGATGTTGTGATATGGGCATCCTTGAGAGAGATATGGATACCCTTTTCAATTTAAATTGATCAAATCTAAGCCTACCATCATGTTCATCGCCCTCAAATTAGTTCAATTCGACTGCTAAAACACACAAATCTATACCTTAACCATCCCAATTTGAATTCCGAAACAACAACCCATTTTCGACCTTTGTTTTTTCAATTGGACTGTTGGTAGAGTTTTTCTTGCCAAATATGCAAAATCGACTACCATCTCCTATCCCAATTGATATCCCTCTACATCGTGAGTCGAATGGTACCCTCTATGAGCCATTTCGTTTACGATTGAGTTGCGGCCTGCCCCTTAACCCAACAATGGTTGCTCGGTTTGCAAGCACAATCGCCATTGTCGAGCCACTACTGGCTTCCACCGCGCCACCATCGACTGCCTCCGGCCACCTCTAAATAACCCCCTCGACCCCATGAGTCCATCCGTAGTGACACCAAGCTGTTTGATTTCTGATCGAGCCATTGAAGTCGGAGCGACGTTTTGTAACTACTCAGACTTCCAAATTTTAGTTGAGTCATAACGACTTTTAGAGTTGTCATTCCGAGCCCCCATATGGTGCTACCATGACATTTGATGAGTCGAGCTACACCGCAAAAAACCCAAATGAGCCCATCTAAGCCATGTTTGATCGAGTAGCCCGAAGACCCCTTCCTGACCAACTTTAGGGCACATATTGGGTTATAAACATTTTAATTGAACCCTTATGTTATTATATATGAATTTTAGATGACAATATATGAACATTGACACATAACATATGAACCCTAGTTTGTTTATACAACGCACTAAGTATGGAAAATAATAAGAATGAGTATCTAACTTAGATGACTATATATGAAGATTGACATGTAACATATGAACAATAGGAGGGGTGTGGGAATTGATAAGCATAAGCATGAACCTTAGATGATGAACATTAACATATATCATATGAATCTCTAATGTTTTATGAACCAATGAAAAATAAATCTCAAACATGTACATGCTCAAACTAATATATATGAACATTAGGGGACTATATGTGAACATTCACACGCAACAGATGCATGAACGTTTTTCGAAAAATAAATATGAACCTTACGAAATATATATGAACCTAAACATGATACACATAAATCCCACATTGTACGATTTTCTATTTATGATTCAAATAAATATGACCCTATGTGATGACAGCTTGTAGGAACTTAACATATTTTTGTGTCTTTTTTTACAAGGTAAAGATTCGATTTATCATACATTTTGTAATAAAATCAGCATTCAGACAAACCAGTGTGAGAAACAAAACAAAAAACAAGCAAGGGAAAATACAACAAATCAATAAAGAGCCTAATCGAATTAGAGAGAACGGTAAGTAAAGCACTAAGCGTAGCGCCCCCGGAAACGGATCAGACATGACAAATCTTAAGAAAGTGCATATTGGACCACCTCGACGTTGCATCTACCTAAATGAGGGATTTTTAGGAATCTCAAACACGACCACGCCCGGAACAGCTCAGTCTACACCCTAGATCATCTCCATAATTGTTGAAAAGTATTGACACTCCACCTTGAACTAACAGATTCACAAGTAATTGAATGTCTCAACAGATTTTAGTTCTAGAAGATTCTTTTCAGTTCTAGATGTACATAATCGTTGGTTCTTGACATCATGCCCCTTTTTTTATTCACTTTTCCTTTTTCATTAGCTTAGTGTATGTGCCTTACATAGATTTTGTGTGTGTTTTTTATATTATAAAAATATATCCATTTTACTTAGAAAATAAAACATGTAAGAAAATTTAATAGTTAAATAAGGTAATTTATTTATCAAATTAGTGACACTCTAAATCAATTAACATATAGTATGACAATTTAATAAAGTATTTAACAAAAATAATGAATATTAAGATGTATATTTGAAGATTATACATTATTATATTTATTGATCTTTGTGTTCAATAATAAGTGTAATTTTAGTTGATACACTCTTTAGGAGTGTCATTATTTGGACTTAAACATTTCTATTCTTAGTTAATTTATTTATCATTATTACTGTAACTGATAGTTGAAGACATAGGGAGAAAAATGGCTAGCTTGTCTAATTTTCAAGAGGAACCATTACAACTAATTAGTAAAATGTTATATAAATATTCGAATAACGATTATTGATTAAAAAAATTAAAGGCATTAATGACACTTTTTGCTAAACGGAGGAGTATAATATAATATATTAATGAAATATTAGGAAATACCATTATATTATTTTAATGTTAAAATTAAAACCTTTTTATGATATAATGAATAAAGCCTAAATACTTATCCAAACTCTTGGAGTATGTGTTAGAAAATAAAAGAGTAAAAGTGAATCAATATATACAAGAGGCGAATATGGTAAATTTGGTCTATATTATCTAAAATTACAAATAAATTTGAACATAATTTTTAATCTAAAAAGACAATTAAAATTTGACAGTGAGAGTAAATAAATTATATTATATTTTACTAAAAGTGTAGGGTTTATAATTACAATGAAGATCAAAGCGTGGATCCTGTGCGAAAAACGAAGTCTTATCGACCGTTGATCCGCACGAGTCCCCCCTCTCTGATGCCATTGATGTTATTTTATGTTTTTTCCTTAAAAAACCATAAAAATCCAATGGCTTAGCTGGTAGTGGAGTGGGGGAGGACCATGAAGTATTGTGTTCAACTTCCACCAACAACACCGTACTACATTGTATTTTTACTTTTTTTATTTTTTTCTTAATTTCGTGAACCACAAATATTTTTAAATTGTTTTAAATTAAATATGGGAGATAGGAGGCGTTATCATATATGAACATTAAGTGACAATATATGAACATTAGATGACAATATATGAAAATCAACACACAACATTTAAACCTCTAGTTTATGAACCTCATAGAATTAATATATGAACATGTGCATGTTACATATGAACCTTGACGTTATTAGATATGAACATCGATACACAACGACCAGGTAAAAAGAATTTCAAACATACGAACATGTACATGTTACATATGAACCTTATAGAATAAATATATGAATGTGTGCATGTTACATATGAACCTCAAAAACCAAGTAAAAAGAATTTTAAAAACATATGCTTGTTACATATGAACCTTAAAGACCAAGTAAAAATAAATAAATGTAAAGGGTGATGGGTTAATAACTATACACTATGCTTAGGGTTTAGGGTTTGAAGATTTAGGGTTTAGGAGTTTAGGGATTTAAGGTTTAAGGATGTAGGCTTTAGGGGTTTAGAGTTTAGGGTATAGGGGTTTAGGGTTTGCCATAGGGTTCGAACTCATCCGTGGGTGAACGATCCACTCGAAAAACCCGACCTGAATATATGGATGATCACCCGAAGTAAATCGGGTGACGGATGGTTGGTGAGTCGGGTGAAACGGATGACATATGGGTGATGGGTGATATAAATCTCACCCGATCCATTACCCGCACTTCATCCACCCATCCGTTCACTCTTCGACAATTGTAGTTTTAATTCTATTTTATTAAAATTTACGACTTTAGTTTCTATTTTTGTATGTTTAAAAGTTGAATATTTTAAGAATATTTTCTATTAACATCCATCAAATCCTATATTTAAAACAACTATTTTCATATATTGAAGAAAATTAGTTATTTTTTGTACTTAATTATGTATTTTAATACATTTCAATAACTATAAATATTAATAGAAATGTTATACGGATGACCCGACCCATCCGAATCACCCATGAGTGATGGATGGACGAATGCGGGTGAAAAGTTTCGCGGGTGACGGTTGGATTGAGTGGAGGAATTAACTTCACGGGTGGGGTGATAAAATGGCTCCACCCATCCATCACCCGACCCATTTCCACCCCTAGTTTGACACAACATAAGTTCATACTTGATATACTTGATGAATCTCTAGTATAAAGTGTGTTTGAACATTTCTAGTTTATTTTAGTTTGTAAACTTTCAGTACCAAATGTATGAACATTTAGTATTAATATATGAACCTTATAGTACAAATAAATGAATATAGTGTTATATTTGTACGTAAAGATAACAGTATAGAAAACGACCAGGGAAAAAATTTAAAAAAATGTAGACCGATAAAAAAAGGTTCGCAATATTTACAAAAATGTTATTGTGCCGCTTTTAATCTCTCCTCTTCCTTTCCTTTAATCCAAAGTCATAATATTTCTTACTTTAAGAGACAAATACATATGAATCAAAATCTAAAAGTGTCGATAATTGACTCAATATACTATATATCTACTAAAGCAGAACCCCAACTAAGCCACTTGGCGCCCCCACAAGAAACTCACCCCTCCCTACCGCCACGTGGCATCATGCCATTAATTTTGCCACGTGGCAATCTATCATTTTTCGATTTTAATTTGAAAATTAAATCTCTGCAATAATTTACAGCCTATGCATACTATACAAAAATAAATCTGCAATATTTTTATAATCAATTATTTCCAAAATTTACCAAAAAATATTACATTCTATGCAGATTTGATTTCTCTACAATATATTTCTTATGCACTATACGAAAATAAATCTAAAATATTTTTAACATTAGTTCTTTCCAAAATGGACCACAAAATATCCAATAAATCTGTAATGCAATAACAAATTCGTACCAAATAAATGATTTGTTTCCAAAAACTGAACCTGCAGATTTGCTTACAAATCAGTGACATAAGAATATGGAGGAGGACTCGGAGGATTATATAGTGCATGTGTTTATATTTGGTTTTTGTATTACTATACTAGTGGCTAATTACAGATTAATTAGCATTTTAGTTATGTAATATTTAATCTACTTCAATTGAGTAAACAGACATCTCCGATTATATGCAAATATGCACCACTGGCAATGTTCAAGGCAGTTCGTAAAATTAGTACTTAACTATCGAAATTACCGTGCCAGACGGTTATGTCATATATGTTGAATAATTTTTTTTAATAATTATTAAAATTAATCTATGTATTAAAAAAATAGATCTAGATAATATTAATTTCAAAATCATATTCGGATCATTATTTTGTATATTAATCATCCATATAATTAGAAAATTTTGAATTTGTATATAATTAAGAAATTTTGAATTTGTATATAATTAGAAAATATTTGGATTTGTAATCTTTGTGCTTGATTTGTATTTAATTAGGAAGAGGGATAAACATATCCAAAATTTCATATGCCACATGTCACCCTAAGAATAAACCATGCTATTATATGCCACTTGTCATCATCTCAATTTTTCAAGTAATAAAATTTTATTTTAAAATTCAATATGTATATCTTAATTCTTTCCAATTATATTTGTAATCTCTAAAATTACAAAAAAAATTAATTACAATAAGGAAATTTGTAATCTTAACAATAATCCACCTAATCTTTCACATCTTTCCATCATAAGCTAATCTTATATAAAGAAATACACTTGGACCCAAAAAAATAAATTAAATAAATTTCCATAATTATATAACATTTTAGTCCTTTTTGAAAATCTATATCTCGATCTTATTAGGACCTTAATTTGTACATTCATTTTCTAAACGTTCATAAATATGTAGTGAGTAAGTGATTAATTAGTAGCTTATAATAGGTCAATTATGTGCACTTTTTATTTGCATTGTAAAACTGCAAATATTTTCAATAAAAAATATTATATATAATCTTAGAAATAAATGTTTTGTAAGGATACATTATTACATACTCTATACTTAAATGAAATAAGATATAAATTATTACTTAGTAATGCAAAATTTCTAATTATTAGTTTAGTACAAAAATAAATTATTAAAGGTGGTTTTCAATATTGAGCTATAAGTGTACTAACATTAATTTCATAAACTTATATTTGAAAAATCTTATTTATTGTATCTATTTTATACGGTCGTGGTCTGGGAAAGGACGCATAGAAATATATATCTAATTTATTTAATAGATATAATCATAAGATACAATTACATTTTATGGTCAAAGTATTATATTATAAATAATCTACTATATATCTAATAAAACAAAACTTCAATATGCCACATTGCATCCTCAAAATAAAAATGCCACGTGCTATTTTTTGAGAATTTCATTTTTTTTTTATAAATCTAAATTTATATAGAAAAAATCCGTATCATAAACGTAAACTAATTCATAATTTATATACAAATCAATCAAAATAATCACTTTCTATTTTACATACAATTTCCTAATTTAGATACAAATCAATCACATAAATAAATGAATCACTTCCTAATTTACACACAAACGAATCACATAAATCAATAACAAAGATTATCAATACAAAACTTTCACAATAATCTACTATATATACGCTAAACTAAAACCTAACTAAACCACATGACTCCCCCTAATCAAATCACCTCATCATTTTCCATGTGTCATTCTCTCATTTTTTCACTTTGTTTTAATATATTTAATTACAAACTAAAATTCTAATAATCCAAAACCCCTCTATGCCACATGAAATCCCCCTATTAAGCCCATATCCTCCTTATGCCACATGACATCCTCATATTATTTCTGTCACATGGCATTTTCTCAATTTTTCAATTTTTAATTTAATAAAATAAATATATATTAGATTCTCCTATTCCATAAACTAAACATGTCAATCATAATAACGATCTTCAAAAATCATTTTTTTCAAAATTTAATATTAATAATTATATATAATATTATTCTATTTCAAAACTAAACATGTCAATCAAAAGCATATAGCTTATATACATTATCATATTTCCATAATTAAAAATACTAAACAATAAAGGCATAAGTCAAATTCTAAGTACCACCAATAAGTAGTTTAATGAGGGATTTTCAACTATATTTGGAAATATGCAATGGATAATATTTCAATTTAGTTACCATGAAAATATGTTTCTATGAATGTATTCTAACATTCCGGAAAGATAAGACTAGGATCCGGAAGTAACACTCGCTAAAAGTAAACTTTATACAAAACAAAGGTGAAAACGTGTTATATGTATAATGGTTTATGACCATGTCAATATATTTTATGAAACATATTATTGGTATGCATAATCTTTTGTTTTTAAGTCGTTCAAAGTGCGGAGTGTTATATATCTACTAAACCAAAACCTTATGTGTCGTCACCACGGTTGATTTGCCTATGTGTCATCACTCATTTAACCATCATCCACTACATCATCCAACTATTAGAAAAATAAAAAAAGATTATCAACTACAAGAGCTACCAAAAGTTTCGAAAAGATATGAAAAAAATAAAAATTTATATATCCATGTATTGAATAAGATAAGTTTTGATTATAGTAAGTAATCACAATCAATAAGATAAGTTTTTATTATAGAATCTCAATTTGTATTTGTAGGGATTTTTTAACCATTTGTTTTCCTGAGTAATCTTGAACAGATAGAAAATTCTATTTTGCATATATCTTATTTGATGGTGTAAGTAAATATATATCAACTAATCTTGCCATATCATCTTAAAACACTTATTGTTTTTACAAATCTTCTCTATAATTTTTCTACAGATTGAAGCTATACAATATTTTTACGATCAAGTCCACAAATTGCTTGAAACCGTAGATTCCTTTATGTTGTATTAGTTACTTACCAATTTCCATAATTAATGTATTTCATAGAGTCTATTGAAAGTCATTTAAATCCAATTTTTACAAACTAAAGAGCATATAGTATGTTGTATTTATCAATTGCATTGTTTATATATGTATTATATTAGATTATGATATATATATATATGTTCTTTCATAATGTATTTTTATCTTAAAACGACAACACTATAAAATAAATAACCCACTCTAACACAATTGTAAACCAAATTTCATATGAGCCTAATCTTCACAACGTATTTGTTAAATGTAATCTATCATTATTAATATTATTTTTTAAACTACTTATTGGTCGTAGTTAATATAGTTTGATCATCTTCACAAGTTAGGGTTTTGTTAACTTTACAACTTAAGTTCGGGTACAAAACTATCTGAATTGATTTGTGCTGCCAAACTTATTATCTAGGGTGAAGCTAGGATGACGAATAGATTATGCTTTGAAGCATTAGACATGACTTTAAGAGATATTTTATGGGCTACAAATCCCCTTACTTCAGTACAACCTTTTGGAGAGAAAGTCATAGTATTTGGTGGAGACTTTAGGCAAATCCTACCCGTTATCACAAAAAGGAAGCATGTAAGATATTATTTTTGCCACCATTAATTCCTCTTATTTGTGAAAATATTGCAAAAACAAGAAACATGATAATTCAACAAGGTACATCTGATTGTGATATCCAAGAAGCAAATGAATTTTCCGAAAGGGTATTAAGCATCAGAGATGGTACTGTAGGTGATGACAATGATGTAGAAGCACAAATACAAATTCCTGATGAACTATTGGTGAAAGATTATGACTTAGATCTGATTTCAGCAATTGTTAAGTTTGTTTATCCCTCTCTTTTGGACAATCAGTTGTCTCTGAAATACTTTGAAGAATAGCCAATTCTTGCACCAACACATGAAGAGGTAGATAGAGTTAATACCTATATATTGTCTTTGTTACCAGGTAATGAGAAATTCTATCTCAATTCGAATAGCCTTTGCAAAACAGGTTTTATTGTAGACAGTGATGCAAGTGTTTATACGTCTGACTACTTTAACAATATTAGATGTTCTGGTGTCCCAAATCATGTATTGAAACATAAGGTTAAGGTCCCTATTATGCTGCTTTGAAATATTGACCAGTCTTCAGGTTTATGCAATGAGACAAGATTGATAACCACGCAACTCGGCAGTCATGTCATACAAATAAGAATTATTTCAACAACAATATTGGATATACAGTTTTGATTCCTCGCATGCTCATGTCACCATCAGACACTTTATATCCGTTCAAGTTTCAACGAAGACAATTTCCCTTGAGTGTCTATTTTGCTATGATGATAAACAATAGCCAGGGCCAATGTCGGTTTGTACCTTCCACGCCCTGTTTTCACTCATGGTTAATTTTATGTTGCATCATCAAGAGTTACTAGCAAGAAAGGTTTGAAGACTTTGATATGCGACAAAAACAAGAAAAGATCTAATACTACAACCAATGTAGTATACAAGGAAGTTTTTCATAATTTGTAGCAATTTTGAACAACTTAGAGATTTTATGTTTAGGGTTTCATTTTCATGTATTAGATGAACATTTTGATTATGCTTTATCGTTTTAGTAGTAGTTGATGTTAGAGATGTGACTATCCCCGTTTCAAAACTACTTAGTCAATTTTTACTATTAATAAAGTTATGGAGAGTTCCGTCTCTCTTTTGATAATGTATTTTGTTAATCATTTCAATATTTTATATTCAATTAGTCATTTTTTATATTAATATTCATATCATTCTATAACAATCACTATCTACATATTTCTATATCAATTAAATATATAATTTTCATATACTATTTTTCTAAATGTAAGAAAAAATAAACAAATCCCGTGCTTTGCACGGGTACTCACTAGTTCAAAATCTATTTGATGTTGGAATCCAAAAATTTTGATGGGTTAAACTTTTGTCATCACAGTGCAATCTAGGGGCTCCAGCCAGTGGATCGAAAGCATGCAATCAGAACCACATGATCACGAGCATCACAACATCTAAGTGGGACCCACAAATCTGGCGCAAACATAAATCTTTGACTTTGACTTTGACCGTGCTGTTAGACCTCAACTTTTCCGGTTATATGTTTCCTTCTACAAATTTAACTAATGAAATTTAAAAAATAACTGTCCAATTAGACTATAACTCGATTCACCGCCTAGGAAAGCTCCATCATCCGAAGAGTGCATTTGAAGAAAGTCATTAGCAAAGGGTTGCTCACAAAAGAAGGGTGGTGGTCGAAACTTCTTGCTCGGGGTGGTCGCCAAATTTTAGAACAAGACTTTTAGAGGGTCGTTCTGGCTTTGCATCCGGGCCCGCCGATCTCGAGGTAGTGGATCTGGATTTGTGATGCCGCTGAATAGGAACGAAGTGCAACAGTCGAAGATTGTCGTGGTGGGTCCAAGTAATGCTTGAACGAGGTCGGTGAGGCGCGGGAGTGGGTGGGTCGGTTTGGTTCAGTAGAGGTCGTGGTGAGGAGCAGCAGATCTGGGCTCAGGTAGGCAGGGTTCGCGGGGGGTCTGGGTTCGGTGCGAAGCAAGATCTATTGCGCCTTCTCATGGTTCAAATAGGGTTGGGTGTTAGGATTTGGCTTACTTTTAGGAATGAAATTGGCTTACTTTTAGGAATGAAATTGGCTTACTGTAGACGCCGGGGGAGACGCGGAACACCGACCGAGAAGTGTTGTCGAGGGGGACGGCGTCGACCGCCTCTTGCATTGTTCGGTAGGCGCCGGCATCGCCGTCGAAAGCCACCATGAGTTCTATCGGAGCCTGCAACTCCATCTTCTGCCTCAAACTCCTTGATTTTGTGTGCAATATGAATTTGTAGGGAGTGGTGATTTGCAGGGGTGGCGGCGTAAGGGTTAGGACATGAGTTCAATTTTCGGGGGCTAGGGTTTTTCGTTAGAGTTTTCCAATTAGACTACTTGATCCAACGTATTTTACTCATTCGTGATTTATCCTTTTTTTTACTATGAGTTAACATTTAAGCTACGATTTTTCTAACCTATGCCCTACGGCACAGGTTAAGCACCTTCTTATATAAAGATTTTGTTAAATTATATTATTTAGGAATTTTAATATTTTTTAAAAGGGTTTAAGCATTCCTCTTTAGGGAATATATTCTTAAAAGGGAAGTCTTAACTCATGCCCTAAGGGCATAGGTTAGAAAAACCGTTTAAGCTATCGGGGCCATGCACATTTCTCTCTCTTCCACATCATCTAAAAAACTCATTTTACTTTTTCCTTACCTTTATAGTTTAATAACCCGATTTCATACCCCGGTTTCATATCTTCATATTTATTTACCAACCATGTATTTATAGAATATAATAATATATATACATCTTAAATTGTAAATTTGAATATATTAACACATGTAAAGTAGTATAATGAAATATGATACATTGAATTAAAATAAGTTAAATATTTTTATTTTATAGTCTTTAAATGACATTAGTATAAAATCAACATTTATGTTTCTAGTTTACCTAAGTGAAGAATAACTTCACATTTGTGCTTCTAGTTTACCTAAGTAACGAATAGCTTCACATTTGTGTTTCTAGTTTACCTAAGTGAAGAATAGCTTCATGTTTATGTTAGCTTTAATTCAAATTTTGATTGTGTTTAATATTATGTGTAATGTCTTATAATATGTCATTTTCATGTGTAAAGTTGTTGGGTAATACTTTTTATGTGTAACGTAAAGATTATGTGTTATAATGGTGTAATATTTGTCAAAATTTTATTTTTTCAATAAAAAGCTAAATATTAAAATAAAGCACAAACAAACTTCTAGACTTCATTTAAAATTTGCAAATGAAATAAATTAAAAATTAAATTACCATATCTTTTAATATACTAAATATGTGTGTAATCTTGAAGTATTTTAGGTGAAATGTTGTGATATATTAAAATTTTAATGTAACGACTTCATCTATTATGTTTTTTAATATATAATATTTTTATATAAATATATATATTAGTAGTGTCTATATATAGATAAAAAATAATTATAAATACTGTAATTTTATTTTTATTTTTTTAATAATTGAATCAAGGTGAAAATTAGCTTAAAAGTCAAATAAATTCAATTATATTTAGAATGATCTAAGCCGTCCAATGTCCATAGATCAATGGTCCCAAGCGCTCCTCAATGGTTTCATACAAATTGGCACCAGTTTCATCGATGCTTTTCTCTCTCATGATCCATTCTGAAAAGCAAAATTTGATATGGAACCTATAATATTTTAATGCTATGCGACTACCATTGCAGAAGACCTTAGTTAGTCCGGGCAGTAGTATTAAACTATTTCCGATGCTTTTGGGCTTCATTGAAAAAGAATAGAATTTGGAATTTTCATGTGCTTGATTATGCCTCAAAGGGCTGAACTTTATACATGTTAACAAGATCTTATCAATAGGAAAGATAAGATAAAGATATGGAAAATATATATTTACACAAGATATAACAATATCTCTAATACCCCCTCCTCCCTCAAGTTGGAGCAAGAAGGCCGAGAATGCCCAACTTGGGAAGAAGATGACTGAGCTGTTGACGCCCCAACGCCTTTGTAAACATATCTGCTAGTTGCTCTCCAGAGGAAATGTAAGTAGTGGCAATAGTGCCTGCGAGCACTAAGTCTCAAACCAAGTGATAGTCTATCTCAATATGCTTGGTGCGCTCATGGAAGACGGGATTCACATCAATGTGCAGGGCTGCCTGACTGTCACAGAAAAGTCGGATTGGGGCTGAATGCAAGACGTCCAATGAACGCAGAAGAGACCGCAACCATAGAATCTCACAGTACGCACTCGCCATGGACCTGTATTCAGCTTCTACAGATGATCGAGATACTGTGGGTTGCTTCTTAATCTTCCAGGATACAAGAGAAAGGCCGAGAGTGATGAAATATCCCATCACAGATTGGCGAGTTCGTGTGCAGGACGCCCAATCAGTCACAATACGCCATAATGCGAAGACTGTTAGCACTAGAGAGTTGCAAGCCCTGTCCCGGATGACCTTTGAGGTAGCAAAGAACCCGTAAAGCAGCGTTCCAATGGTCTTCCTTTGGTTGCTGCATAAACTGAGACAAAGTATGGACTGCAAAGCTGAGTTCTGGTCTCGTGATTGTCAGATAGATCAAACGACCAATGAGCCGGCAATAGCTCTCAAGACGCTCAAAGTCAGGACCAGATGCGATGGCCAGGTGGTGGTTGGAGTATATGGGCGAATCCGTTGGCTTGGACCCAAGAAGACCATCTTCCACTATTACCTCAAGTGCGTATTTCCGTTGGGAAACGAAAATGCTAGAGGAGTTACGAGCGATCTCTAGGCCGAGAAAATACTTGAGAACACCAAGGTCCTTCATATGAAAGCAGGTACTCAAGTAGCTATTGAAGGCAAATATAGCATAAGAACAATTGCCTGCAATAATCAGATCATCCACATATATACTAACACGTGAAGAGTGTTACCTTGACCCTATAGGATGAATAAAGAGTAGTCAGTGTAACTCTGCTGAAACCCAAACTGATGAAGCACAATAGCAAGCTTCGAGAACCAGTTGTGAGGAGCATGCCGCAAGCCATATAGAGACTTCTATAGACGATAGACTTGCCCTAGTGACGCTTGCGAGTAGCCTGGAGGTGGAGTCATATAGACGACTTCATCCAGGTCACCATGTAGGAAGAAATTGTGGACATCCATTTGATGTAGTTCCCATCCTCATATGGCAGCTATAGAGAGAAAGACCTGAACTGTGACCATCTTTGCAACCGGGGCGAAAGTCTCATTGAAATCAATGCCTTCAATCTGCCTATTGCCCAGAATGACCAGGTGATCCTTGTAACAGGTGTGCTCCCCATGTCGTATGTAGGTGGTCCGCTGGTGCCTGGCACGGGTGAGGCGGACCATGTCTGGCCGAAGCTCCCCCTAACGATAGAAGCTGGCTTGACGGCGTCATACACTGCCGGTGGAGACACGGGCTCGGAGGGTGTCTGGAAGGGGAACACATCCTCGAAAAAGACGACGTCTCTGGAGTAGAAGACCTTCTGGGTCTCAAGTCAAATACGCGTCAGCCCCGTTTCCCGAATGGATACCCTAAAAAATGCACTTCTGGCTACGTGCTTCAAACTTGTACTTAGACCTGGGTAGTCTAGATGTGAAACAAAGACATCCAAACACCCTAAGATAGGCATAAGTCGTCTCATGCCCAAAGAGAAGCTGATAAGGTGTCTTATTGTAGAGTATCGGCATCAGCGTTCTGTTGATCAGGTAACAGGTTGTAAGAACACATTCACCCCAAAATTGAAGGAGAAGAGATGCCTGAAACGAATCTGCAAGATCCTTGGTCCGTTATCGACCGAGAATCGCTGACGCAAATCTTCCCATAATTCAAGAACTGTCTCCGGATAGGAGATAGAGGATCGCAGAGGTGGATCGATGGACTGAACAATCCATCCAATGAGCATGGAGTTAACACTCCACCAATCGTCAATGGCGCTGGTATTGACGTCAGGTTGAAGAATCCGTCAATGAAACCAAGTTTCTGCTTTGCTTTGAACGCGTTTCTCATTGCAGTGGTCCATTCCTGATAGTTGTCACCCTTCAGAACAACAGGGCAAATTTGCAAAACCGGATGATCCGAAGGATGAAGATAGAACAGAGAGGTGTGGTCGAGGGGTCACGTCAAGGCCGCTTGACGGGCGTTGTTTAGCAGGAAGATGGGATTGAGTGTCTTTGTGTCTGAATCACTCATTGTAGGAAGAGGCAGAGAACGATCGAATCGAAGAGAGAGGAGGACCGAACGGTAGTGGGAATATAAGACAATTGCAAGAGGGAAATGTCTGGTAAGAAGAGGGAAATGTCTTGGTGAGAACATTAAAAAGTTGATCGGTAGTGGGAATATAATACAATTGCAAGAGACCTTCAAGAACTTTATCCCTTGTAAGGCACAAGGCTTCAGAAGCATCATCTCATGCCAACACATGGAATTCTCAAGAGGTCACCATTTCGGTACTACTCCTGCCCCAACACGCTTAACTTTAGAGTTATTTATCCTCACTTGAACTCTGAAAAGAAAGAGCTGTTGACATATGTAGCACTCTAATCCTTATAAAAAATCACAAATCTAGGGTGTCACACCTTTCTAGCAATGTGCCATGGGGAAAAGCATTGTTCACATCCATTTGATGCAACAATCAATACTCTAAAGCTCCAACAAAAATAAAGATTTTTATGGTTGTCATCTTCACTACAAGTGAAAATGTCTCATGATAGTCAAATCGATCCTCTTGTATAGCCTTTTGGTCACCAATCTAGCTTTCTAGTGTTCTTGGCTACCATCAGTAATGCGCTCCGGGCTCAACCCAAGCCGGCTACGGCCAGCCCAAGGCGACCAAGACCATGGCGTCCCCCTTGACATAGGACTTAGTCTATTTTATCATATTATTCTTTATTTTTTGCTGTTTCCTAATTTGGCATGTTGCCACTTTTAGCATTGTCTATTTCTGCACTTTCTATTTTGGGCGTGTGACTTTCTCTTGCTAGAGAAGCCGGCCCATTCGTATGACTTGCGGCCCAAGCCCATTAGGGGTATTGGCCGTGCATATTGGCTATATATAGCCTTCATTGTACTTGTATATGATTACGTTGAATATTATGCCTAAGCTTCGTAGTTGAGTTGAACTCCTCCCCTTAGGCCTCGACGTCACAAATCTTCTGATGCGGTCCTGTCCCGCCATCAGATGGTCCACTAAGAGTCGGGGACGACCTAGACCATGGCGTATTCCCTGGAGTAGGACTTAACATAGTTTATTATATATTTCCTTATTATTAGTGATTGCTTGTTTTAGTATATTTCCCCTTTTATGCATTTTCTCATTCGGGTGTGCGCTCCTCTTATGCTTAAGAGGGCCGACCCATTAGTTAGAATAAGGCTCAAGCCCATTAGGGTTTTGGCTGAGCTCTTTGGCTATAAGTAGTCACCTTGTACTTCATTTCTAATTACGTTGAAATTAAAGCTTAAGCCTCAGTTGAGATCATCTCCTCCCTTAAGCCTTCAACGTCACCCTTGTTACTTGTCCCAAATCTATCCCAAACACAACCCATTGGCGATCCCGGTGAATTGCTCGATCTAGATCCGTGCGCGAGACGAGTCGACCTCTCGATATGTATCAACTGGCATCAGAGCTCCAGGGATCGAGCCACCCTAGTCGCCACTCCGAAACCCTAATCTACCACACCAAACCAGTTCGTCTCTACACCTCCATCTGCGACACTTCGGGAGAATTGCCATAACCTTCTGCTCACTCAATATATTGGTCTGAAATTTTAGGGAGGCAAACTAGACTCGTATATCTAACTCCTCGAGTTGGAATCATCGCATTTGGATTCCTGAGCAGGGAGAACGAATTTTTACAAGTCGGACCAACGCCCAGGAATTCTGCCCAGATCTGCCTTCGTCTCCAGATCTGCCTCGCCGCCTTCACAGTAGCAGACCCGATCTGCTCTCCATCATCTCCACCCCGCCACCGCTCGCTTCCCGGCGTCAGACCCACCGCCGGCCACGCCCAGCCGCCACCACTGCCCCTGCTGTGCTGCGATCGTCGTCGGATCCGCACAGATCCCGATCTGCTCTTCTTCGTCTCCACTCCGCCCGATCTGCTCTCCTTCGTCTCCACCCCGCCACCGCTCGCTTCCCGGCGTCAAACCCACCTCCGGCCACGCCCAGCCGCCGCCACTGCCCCTGCTGTGCTGCGATCGTCGTCGGATCTACACAGATCCCGATCTGCTCTTCTTCGTCTCCACTCTGCCCCCGCTCGACCAGATCTGCCGCCTTCGTCTCCACCCTGCCACCGCTCGCTTCCCGGCGTCAGACCCACCGCCGGCCACGCCCAGCCGCCGCCACTGCCCCTGCTGTGCACGGATCTGTGTTGAGTGGATGCTTGCACAAGCAGCCCTAGGGTACCAAAAAAAAAATTGTGGGCTGATTACAAAAAAAAAGAGAAGAAAGAGAAATCAGTCAAAATTCGACATGGCATGTCGACTCTCAGATTGGCGCCCGCCCGATACCCACTTGCGTCGTCGATGTTTTGCTGGATATGAAGGAGAGTTCCTGGAGTGGTCCCGACACATGGCTTACTACTTTAGACAACGAGACTACGACCAAGACGAGCAGTGTGACATCGCAATCAGTTGTCTCACTGGCTACGCCCTTGACTGGTGGTTTCGTGTAGAGGATTATCGTCGGACCCGTGGTTGGCAACCCGTCATCACTTGGGAGCAAATTGTTTATGTTATGACCCGACACTTTGCTCCGAGTGTTGATCCAATAGTCTACGCCGCCCGCTCAAAGCAACGGACCAGACCGTACCTTGAGCGCGTCTCTGCACGTACCCCAGTGTGCTCTTCTGAGGGATTCCCTGAACGCACCCTAGTGCGCGTCACGGTGCTCATGCCCCCAGCTCCGGTACCCCCTGTTGCGCTCGTCCCTGCTACGACGCCAACCGCACCAGCACCCGATCCTGAGATCACTCAAACTCCAACCGTCGTGCCTCCGGAGCCAGCATCCACCAGACCACCCCCTCTGGTTGTAATACCCCTCATTTTTAGTAAGGGTATTTGGGTATTTTCCACCAACCCTCGTTCTGAAATCGTATCGCTTTCGGCGAAATTTGGATTTTCTGTAACATGTCTGATCTCTGTAATTTTTCCCTGAGTGGTATAAATTACATTCGACGTATTTTCGGGGCTTAGAATATTTGTTTGGGTACAAATATATAAATTCCGGGGTTTAAACCCATGCCAAACCCTTTCCCGGGCAAAAAGACGCGAAAATGCCTCTGCCGCGACCGCGGCAGCATTTCCGCGACCGCGGAAAAATGGCTCTCAGAAGAGCTGGGCACATGAATATTCCGCGACCGCGGAAAATGCAGACACGCCAACGTTGTGTCGTCTGTCTCCTCGTCGTTCACGCCCGCCGTTAATCCTTTGTGCCACCGTTGATCTGGGCAGGGAGAGCTCTTCCTTTGGGCTATAAAAGGAGGCCGGGATGGAGGGTTTTGAGCACCCAAACATCAGATCTCTCTCTCTCGTTTTTCATGCTCGCCGGAGTTTTGAAGTGTCGTTGGAGCTCTCGCCGGTGGTCGTGGCAGCCTTGGAGTGGTGCTTTGGAGGCGCAAGGAGGTCAGGAGTCGAAGCCCTCGCGAATCGAGCCCCCTCGCATCGTCGCCGGTGAGGTTTTCTCCATTTTGGGTCGCCGGAGTTCATGGTCGCGACAGCGGACATGAATTGCCGCGACCGCGGCAGTGACAAGGTCGGCCGCGTCCGCGGCCGCTGTCTTTGACACTCGTGGACGAGGTCCTCGACGGCCGCGACCGCGGAATCCCTGCCGCGACCGCGAATTGCCTTGGCAATCGCGATCGTGGCCGTGGACAATCCGGTCTCGGGCGGGACTTTCGTTCTTTCGATTTCGTTCGTTCTTTCTTAGATTCGTATCATTTTATTGTCGAATCTAACCTAGGGTTTCGTTGTGGGTCGTCGTCGTAGGAATCTGTAATCCGACTTCCGTTCCCGTTCCGAACCCAGAAACCCGTCGTCGTTCAATCGTTCGTCTAGACTAAGGCAAGTGGCGGTTCGCTCTTGCTTATCATTCCATGTTTCCATTAATTATCAATTGTTTAATTGTTAATTAAATTGGGATGAACTATTGTTTTCGTTTGGGAACAGATTTTATAAATGATACGATTAAAAAGTGATATTATAATAGGTTGTATATACTGCTAGAAACAACGCTATTATATATATATATATTATTGCCATGATGGTATTGGTGTGGATTTTATGTGTGAACTTATACATTATAGTTAGAACGAGTATTCGTAGGATCGCTATGTACCTTGTGAGGTCTAGTCGTTTCTTTATAACTGGTATTAGGAGGATTTTTCCCTAATACTCTCTCTGGTCATGACTATACCCTTACTCAGGGTAGGTGCACACAGCTGGTGCCGATATTCGGGATTTATTCCCTTCGATATCTCTCGCGATGAGATGATATATCTTAAAAGCTTATAACGTAATTGTGTGTTTGGAATTAAATAAGATAAGTGCGATTATGCACATAATTAATATACCCTCGGGCGAGGAGTACAACGTGGAAACCGCCTGGACTTCGATTAGAGTAAGTCCTCCTTTCAAATCTGAATTCGCATTACGCGGTGAGGTTGGTCGTGGATCCAAATGGTCAAGTCTTTTTAAACGCTTGTGTGAAATTATAACGTTCCCGAACACTTGTCATACTTTCCGTTAAGACTCAATCTCTTGGAGTCTTCTCTTCATACGTTTCCGATAAGACTCGATCTTTAGGAGTCTTCTCTTGATCTTTCTGTTTCGTATATTCCGTAGAAGTATTGAGGTTTACTATCGTCATCGGCTTTCATTCGAGAAGCGATGGGTCTAACCTAATACGTCTATTTAGAACCTTTCTGTTTTACCCTTGCATAGTCTTTCATTAGACTAACCAACCGGTTATTTTCCCTTGCATGGTTGGCTGGTGTCATCCGTCTCATACGGCACATCAGGTACACTTCCGTTCCGTGAAGGCTAGAACCGACGATAAAGGCTAGAACCGACGATGAAGGCAGATGAAGTTTTAAGAGCTTTATCCAGGTTGAAGATCCTAGGCGGGTGATCGCTTCGATCAAGACCCTTATGTTATTTATTTAAAAGATGTCCGCTGTATTAAATATATTCTGTATTTGTGTTGTATTTGGGATTTATGGATGTAATTCCTAGACTTTGGTTTAAATAAAAATTATGATATCTCGTATTATCAGTGTGTTTTATGTTTTGTATGAATGGTTAAGCCTTGGGTGGCTTCGGATGTGAAATTTGAGGTCACTGGCGGTAATACTTTCAAGGAAATATTTGGGGGTGTTACAGATTTGGTATCAGAGCCAATTTTTTTTTAAAACAGGTTGGGTTTTAAAAACGTTTTATTAAAAACGAAGATTTTATAAACCGTTTACTCCTTTTGAACTAAGAATTTTTTATTATTATTCGAAAATTTTGAATTTCTGAATAAACCTTACTTGAAAAAATGTATTGTTTTGAAATCTCTGCCGTTCTAGTCGTGTCTTCTTTCCAGTCTGATATAGTAAGTTCGCTTCTATATTTAGAAAGACTAATTCTTTTCTCGTCTCCCCGCAGATTATGGGCGCATTCATCTCTCATCTGAGGAACCCGAAGAAAGCCGAGGTGGCCCCGCTATCTCCAGTTAGGCTTGAGTTCCCGGTTCCCTTGTCGTGCTTTGAGGTCGGGGAGCCTAGTAGTCCACCCGAGGAGGTGAAGACCGTACTCGAGGAGTCGGTGGTGTTAGTGTCCGACAAGGCCAAGGTTCCTGCAACAGAGCCTGAAGCGGAGCCAAGGGAGGACACTGAGGAGGAAGAAGAGCCGGCGCAGTACCTTGGAGGGTACTACGACAACGACTTCGAAATTGAGGAGGATCCTGAGGAAGACCCGGAGGAAGATCCAGAGGAGGATCCGGAGGAAGACCCGGAAGAGGATCCGGAGGAGGAGGACCCTGAGGAGGACCTCGAGGGGCAGGACTACGAGTCTGATGGCTTAGAGCACTTACTGGTGGACTGCGAGGATCCGGAGATGGAATTCATCTTCCCGAGTTCGACGTCGCCACTTGAGAGGGAGTATTCGCCATTGTCTCATGCCACTTGGGAGGCACTTAGCGCTGAAGGTACAGCCAGGAGGAGGAGTGGGCCACTGGATGCACCGGTGAACCCGCAGTTTATCCCCACTCCGAGAAGGCCAATGGTGAGCAATACTTCTCGGCACGTGCTTCATCAGAGTGAGATGGCTTCCTCTGAGGCTCGTCGCCAGGTAGAAGAAATGGTTGAGCGTGCTCGCATGAGGGCAAGGCCTTGGGAGGCGATGGGTACACCGAGGGTGGTCCCGACCCAACAGGCCTAGGCCTCGAGTACTGGAGGAGCGACTGGAGGAGTGGTCGAACGCCCTATACGACATGGAGGAGAAGACATACGAGACTGAGCTCGGTCTCTCCCGAATGCTTGGGGACGTCCACGAGCTCCAGGAGTATATTCGCCAGGCTAGGTTGCTACTCGACCCACAGTATGAGGTGAACAGGGCAGACTTCCAACCAGGGTTTCTGGAGGAGTTTTACTATCCACCGAGATCCGATAGGACTGTACCAAGTGTTTCCGCACCTAGGTAAAGGCCGAGGAATGAGCCGTGTGCTCCAGAGCCGAGTAGGGCAAGGAGT
Source organism: Rheum nobile (assembly GCA_027886185.1). Lineage (NCBI taxonomy): Eukaryota > Viridiplantae > Streptophyta > Magnoliopsida > Caryophyllales > Polygonaceae > Rheum > Rheum nobile. Next base: position 10,194,059 of record WOAB01000644.1, on the reverse strand, counting down.
CTGACGCCAAACCCCGATGATAGACCCCGTTCGAAGAAGTTGTGCATGAGAGCTCTTGATTATAGGAAGCTTTTCAGGGCACCATGATGGGGGCCGGTGTTGAGCACTTAGCATTTTCTTTTCTAGTGTTTTGTCGTTTCGTTTTGGTAGAATTGTAGCCTCCAAGCAATTTTGTCTTGTCGCTTAGAAGAGTTTTCCGATGTAGACCCTTTCAAACTCAGTTTCAGTTCATCAATGAAGGTTTACCAGTTGATCTATTCCGAGTCAATTTTATACGTTATGCATGTTGAGATGATATTAATGTTGCAAAATACTTGGAATTTGATCGGTAAACAAATGGTGAACACAAGGAACACCATTCGTGCTGGTGCTGGGCCAAGCAACAACCCCATACTGAATTTGGGGAATACCGCGAATCCATTGGATGAGAACGAGTCTGTTTCTCACAATAATCCAGTGGGCAGCGACCAAGTTCTGGTCAATGCTCTAATTATTTTCGATGCTGCAGCAATTGAGGCTATTCGGGGGATTGTGATGCAAGTAGTCACCGATATTATGCGACCAATCGCGCCTCAGGAACAAGGTGTGCCAATTCCTCCTGTGGTTCCTAGATTCGAGGAGCCAGATATTCATGTACCCCATGAGGATGCGGTCAGGAATAGAGGCAATTATGGTCGAGCACTGAAGGCCATTAGCTCTATGAGGCATGATAGCTATGATGGGAAGGGAGAGCCAGTCAGAGTGGCATATTGGTTCTCGCACATGGAACGACTGTTCAGAAACGTCGAGTGCACTGAAGCGGAGAAGGTGCACATTGCTTCCCTTCAACTGAAGGAGGTGGCTAGTGAATGGTGGGAAGGCACCGGTCTAGTTGATCACCCTGGGTTGAACTGGGGAATGTTTAAGGCAAAGATGACTGATCGATTCTTTTCCCGAGCTATGAGGGAAGATAAGCATAAGGAGTTTCTCTAACCGAGGATGGATGGATTGAAAGTGACTGAGCTTGCGACCAAGTTTAATCACCTGTTGTAGTACGCTGGGCCGGAAGTGTCCAATGATGAGCAGCAAAATCTGGCATTTCCACGAGTGGATGAATCCGGACATCAAGCCATTGATGGTGCACCACGGATGCTCTACTCTGGAGCAGTACGTGGATGCTGCCTATAAATTGGAGGTGACTCTGGAGGAGTCGGCTAAGAAGCGTAATCGCCAGAGACCGGCACAGAGCCAGCCTCAGGCAGGTGGGTTCAAGCGACCCGCGTGATGTGACCCAGTCCCCTATGTCGGCTACAGAGGAGGAAGACGCCATGTGACTCCCACCTACAGGCCCGATCACCCAGTCCAGAGCGAAGCGTGTCCAAGCCGCGACACAATCTTTGGTGACCAGACTTGTAGCCAGTCACGGCCAGATCACTACAGTGCTCGAGCTTCTGTGTCTCGTCAGTATAGCCGTGACTTACTCCTCCACAGCGACATCGAGCCAGATTGATACGTTACTTGTATAGTACATTTTCAGACATTATTTCTATTTTCAGTAGCTGCTATTTCTGGGTGGTTTCCGTTTATGTTAAATGGGCCGCTAGAATTAGTAACTAGAGAGTCCGGCCCATTAGGTCACATCTCTAGTATAAATACTCTCTTTTGTCTTATTTTCTAATTACGTCGAAATAGAGCTTGTTTTCCAGTCGAGTAATCTCCTGCAAACCCGGGCCCTGACGTCACACAACTTAACGCGTTTCTAGTTGAATTATCCTGGCGCGTTAATTCGGTTACCAATCTATCCAGTTACGATCCGTTTTCCTGCAACAAGAATTAACCCTAATTCTTGTCGCCTCCCCACAAACCCTAGCAGCCCCATCACGTCCATCACCACCACACGCAGCTGCCTCCACCGATCACCATCTCCCATAGCCACCGATCACCATCTTCCTGCCGCTCGTCCCCGCCGGTTGCTCCCCTCCACCGCCGGTCATCATCACCACCATCACCACGGCCCCATCTCCGATGCCCTGCGTTCAGTCCACTGCAGATCCGCTGTTCCCCATCAGTCCGAACAGCCCAAGGTCCACCGAACCACATCTTCAACCCTTCCGAAGAGTTCGTTCGCCCTACTACGCATTCAATCGATCCCGTGACAGCGAATCGTGGTCTTTCCCCGGACAAGGTCACATCAACTGGCATCAGAGCCTTCGAATCACGTAAATCGTTCCAACTCTTCATTCAAATCACTCATTCGCTTCCGCAAATCCATTCATGCATATCAAAAAAAAAAAAAAACCCCGTCGAACTGTTCTGCCAGATTTTGTAAATTATTTTTTTCTTCGTTTCTACAAATTTCTTCCATATTCCTGTAGAGCATCTCGAGACGAGTCCGGGCATATAAAATTCGCCCAAAACGGACATCGTTTGTCCCCTCAAAAGGCCAAAATACGAACAAAAAAAACCAAAAATTCCTGCACAGCCGAACCCATCTCATACAATTTTCTGCAATTCCTTGTGTTTTTGCTTGGTTTTGGATTGTGTTTAGGGTAGATACGCTTGCATATAGGCTAGATAGTTCGTTGTGACTTTGTTTGCCTTGTGTGCGCCAAAAAATCTACACATTCGCAATCCCCTTTCTACTTCAAACTTGAATCACCGCACCATATTTTTTTTTCTTTCAATGTGCTGCACTGCTACGTTCGTATGTACTGAATTCTGTGTTCCAATTTGCTGATTTTCTGTGAAGAATTTCTGTTGTCCGTGGTTGCACTTGCTGAATTTTGTGCCCAAAGTTGCTGACTTTGTGCTCTTCGTATTTGGCTGCACTTTTGGGTACGTAATTGCTGAATTTCGTTCCCAAGTGCTGAATTTGTGCTGTTCGTAAGGGATGTTGAGAGAGTAACAAAAAAAAAACGAGAGTGCATACAAGACCACACAAGCCAAAATAAGGCAAGTGCGTCTCTTCGCAGTGCAGGAAGGGAGAACCCGGTCTTGATTCCGGCACCTTCAACCCCGCTTTCGCAATGATTCATTTACCATCTTCTGTATCTCTCTCACTGTCTGGATTGCATATCTTGGTTGACTGTGTTGTGCTTACTTCTGTGCTTATATCCTTGCATATCTGCTTTCGACATTTTCTTTACTGAGCAATTGCCTTGATTTTCTTGATTGTTGTGTGAGTTGCCTTAAGCCTACTCGTAACCACCCACACGGCCAGCCAAATTAGATACCCGAGTGATTGTTTGTTGAGTTTGGTTTTGCTTCGCTGTTTGTTGTTTCTGTTGTTGTTGTTGTTCGCTTTGATTCTGTGGTTTGCCATTTTTTGCTGTCAGGTATCATGTCTGAAGAAGATATCACCCGCGAGATAGGCGCAGAAACTGCTGCAGAACAAATGCTCCGCGAGGTCCTTGCTAGAGAAAAAGCACGGGATGCGCAGTTCGCTGACCTTCAACAGAAGTATGACATCATCGTTGCTCGCCAACAACCGGCCCCGGTCACTACGCTTGCTTCTGCTCCAGATCAACAACAGGCCGATGCACTCGGAGCCCTAGCCCTGGAAAAGGCAAAGGGCAAAGCTGTGATGCTTCCCTCTACCTCGGATGCAGGCCAACTGAAAGAATTGACGTTGCAACGAGAGAACATTGTAGATCCGATACGTCGCCGACAACGAAGGTCTACGCAAGTCGTGATCCAGGAAGAGACCCCTGCAGCTACGGACCCCACTGAGGCGGGTCCCCAAGAGGAATATGAGGACGACCAGGTCCATTCCAGTGGTCGCCTTCAGCAAGGCCGATCACCGACCTTACCGCCTACAACTGGTCGCCAGCAATACCAGCCGCCGGGTTCCCATCTGCAGCAGCGACAACGTCAACGTCCACGGCAAACCACTTCTGTGCCGTTTGATATTGCTGCTTACCAGGACCACCAGAGTACCCGCACTCCTCTTTATTCTGATGAAGAGGATATGTTTGATGAGTACGACATTGAGGAGGATGAGGGCCAGTTCGGATATGCCGACGGCTTTCATCCGCCTCTCCAGGATTCACCTGAGCTTCAGTACCAGCATACCAGCTATGTGCCACCTCCCTTGCTGCCTCAGAATCAGGAGGCCTATTGGCACGCTGTCCAGCCCGGACGCGGCCAGCCGGCTCACCAGCCTCTGTGCCCACCCCCCGGCCGACAGCAACACCGACAACCACCTCGCTTTCCACCACAATATGGCGCTCGTCACTTCGAGCCCGTGGCGGACCCTGCTGCTCGGTTTCAGGACCGCCAGGCACAACCACCTATCCAACGCCGAGATGTGAAGGTAAAAATCAAAAACTTTTATGGCTTATATGATCCTTCGGTCTTTCTTGAGTGGTTGCAGAACACCGAGCACGTCCTGCGTCATTTGACTGTCCTTGAGTACGAGAAGGTGGATCTCATGACTCTACATTTTGAGGGAGCTACACAGACATGGTGGCAACGAGTTACGCAGCAGCATTACCGGATGGGTTGGGCACCCATTACTGAGTGGCATCAGCTCGTGTACATCATGACTCGGAAGTATGTGCCTTCCATGTACAAGGAGCAGATGCGGACCGAGATCGCTCGTGCGCGACAGGGTACGGATTCCCCTCAGGAGTTTTTCGCCCGCTTGGAGGACATGTACTTCAAGGCTGGTGCTAGTGTTGCTCCAGGCACTTTGAAGACAAGATTTATCACTGGGTTGAACTAGCCTATCCAGGATCAGGTTGACGTCCTGCCCATTCGGGACCTTAACAATGTTGTACATACTGCGCAAAAGCTCTACCTTCAGCACCAGCGCTAGAGGCAGAAACCTTGGCAGGCCGCGCCATCTTCCAGGTATGGTTCTAGACCCTTTCCTTCGGTTTCCGGCACTGACCCTCCTGTTATTTCTAGTGTGCTTAGACAGGATCATCGAAACACAGGTACTGCATCTGTTGCCGCACCGTCGAGAGCAGCTCAGACTATTCCTTTTCGGCGCCCGCAACCGCCATCCACAGAGCCCGCTCGCACTGACCGAGCCCGCGATGTGGAATGTTACCGGTGTGGAGGACGAGGACATTTCCAGACGAATTGTCCCAATGCAAAGAAGGTCCTCTTCTCCACCCAATCTGCAGGCTATGAGAGTTACGACGAGGAGGAGGAAGACGTCGTCGAAACGGAACCTACAGCTGTGTATACAGCCGATGCTGAGGGCTGTGTGGTCAACACTTCTAACCACCATGACGACCACACTTACCACTTCGCCTTTCACCAGACGCGTTCTGAGCGTCAAGGAGGGTGACCTGGCAATGCAGAGGGAGAATTTGTTTCATGCTCGCGCCAAACTTCAGAATGCTTCGCTGAGCGTGATCATTGATGGGGGCTCTTGCTGCAACTTAATCAATGAGAAGGTTGTCCGCCACTTCAACCTTCCGACGACTCCTCACCCCACTCCCTATGGTCTGTAGTGGATTTCAGACGGTTCAGGTAACACAGTATCACAGCAGTGTCTTATTTCATTTTCCATTGGTCCTTATAGCGATACTGTGCTTTGTGATGTTACCGCCATGGACGCTACCCACCTGCTTTTGGGTCGTCCATGGTTATATGATCGTCGCGTGCTTCACGATGGGTACTTGAACACTTACATGTTCAATTACCACGGGAGGCGAGTGACTCTCTTACCAATGAGTCCACGGGAAATTCTACAGGACCAGGCAGAGCGACAGCGCCAGAAGGCGATTGAGGCAGCCAAATAGTCAGCTGCCACGGAACCAAAGTCGGCCGCGTCAGCTCACGCGCCTCCACCGTCTCCGTCTGCCTCTTCTGGGCAATCTTCTGCATCTTCGAGTAAGCGTTCGACACCTGGCATTACTTTGCGTTTACCCTCTACAGATTCGGATGGCTTACCTTCTTCATCACCGGCTCGTGCATCTACCTTGCGGGGCACCTGTGAACCCAGGGTTCTTCTGGCGAAAACCAGGGACCTCGCACCGGCACTTCAAGGCAAGTCTGCTTGTTTCCTTCTTATTCCTCGCCGTTGTGCCATTACTACGACCGAGCCCGCACTCCCGCCTGCAATTTTGTATGTGTTGTAGGAATTTGAGGATATCATGCCTGACGAGCTTCCACCAGGTCTTCCCCCTGTGCGTGGTATTGAGCACCAGATAGATTTCATTCCAGGCGCTTCTCTGCCGAACCGCGCAGCCTATAGAGCATCTCCTGAGGAAACAAAGGAGTTGCAACGACAGGTCCATGATCTATTGGCCAAGGGTGTGGTGCGGGAAAGCTTGAGTCCCTGCGCCGTTCCTGTGATTCTGGTGCCAAAGAAGGATGGGACTTGGAGGATGTGTGTGGACTGCCGCGCCATCAACCAGATCACCATCAAGTACCGCCATCCCATTCCGTGCCTCGATGATATGCTGGACGAGCTGCATGGTGCCACCTTGTTCTCCAAGATTGATCTTCGGAGTGGCTACCACCAGATTTGTATGAAGGAGGGCGATGAATGGAAGACGGCATTTAAGACCAAGTACGGTCTCTACGAGTGGTTAGTTATGCCCTTTGGATTGACCAATGCGCCATCGACATTCATGCGCCTCATGAACCATGTACTTCGGTCTTTCCTAGGGAAGTTTGTAGTCATTTACTTTGATGATATACTTGTCTATTCTAGTAGTTTGTCTGCGCATATTGACCATCTTAGACAGGTGCTAGACTGCTTGAGGACGGAGAGCTTGTATGTCAACAAAGGTAAGTGCGTTTTTTGCTCTGAATCCACAAACTTTCTTGGTTTCATTGTTTCCAGGGATGGCTTACGTGTGGATGAAGAGAAGATATGCGCCATCAAGGAGTGGCCTACTCCGACTACCCCCACTCAGGTTCGCTCGTTCTTAGGGCTGGCCGGCTTCTACAGGAGGTTCGTTCGCGACTTCAGCACCATAGCCGCCCCTCTGCACGAGTTGACCAAGAAAGCGGCTTCCATCACCTGGCTTCCGTGACATGATGCTGCTTTTGTCGCCCTGAAGGAATCACTGTGTCGGGCACCCTTACTGCAATTGCCTGACTTCACTCGTCGGTTCGAGGTGGAGTGTGACGCTTCCGACTACGGCATTGGCGGTGTTCTGCTGCAGGAAAGGCGTCCTATCGCCTATTTTTCGGAGAAGCTATCGGGGGCTCAGCTAAACTACCCGACGTATGACAAGGAGTTGTACGCGCTGATCCGGGTGCTCAAGACTTGGCAGCACTACCTCTGGCCGAGTGAGTTTGTGATTCATTCGGATCATGTTGCACTGTCCTATCTGAAGAGCCAGACGACCCTCAACCGCAGACATGCTAGGTGGGTCGAGTTCATGGAGACATTTCCGTACCTGATCATGCACAAGAAAGGTAAGGAGAATGTGGTTGCCGATGCCCTTTCTCGCAGGTACGTGCTTATCACTCATCTCCAGTCTCGTTTATTGGGTTTTGCATTGCTCAAGGATTTGTATGCTGATGATGTTTTCTTTAAAAACATCTTTGAGCAATGTAAACTCAGCAGAGAGCATGACACGTATTTCCTGGATGACGGGTATCTGTACAAGGCTGGGAAACTTTGTATTCCCACGTCTTCTGTCAGGCACTTGTTACTGCAGGAAGCATATGACAGCCGTGGGCATTTTGGGGTGTCTAAGACACTGGCAGCTCTTCAGGAACACTTTTTCTGGCCAAACATGGCCCAAAGTGTTACCAAGTATTTCCAGAGTTGTGTGACATGCCAAAAGGCTAAGGCACGCTCTAGTCGACATGGTCTCTACACGCCTCTACCCATCCCTGTAGCCCCTTGGGAAGATCTTTCCATGGATTTTATCACTGGGTTGCCTATGTCTCGGCGTGGTAGAGATTGTATCTTTGTTGTTGTCGACCGGTTCTCCAAGATGGCACACTTCATTACGTGCAAGAACACCAACAATGCTACGGACATCGCTGGATTGTTTTTTGAGCATGTGGTGCGCTTGCACGGTATCCCTACAACTATTGTTAGTGATCGGGATACCAAATTTGTGGGCCATTTCTGGAGAACCTTGTGGGGTAAGCTAGGCACAAAACTCCTATTTTCTACTAGCTATCACCCACAGACGGATGGTCAAACGGAGGTGACCAACCATACCTTGGGAGCCCTCCTTCGGACGGTTCTCAAGGCAACCCACGGAGGTGGGAGGACTTACTTGCTACAGTTGAGTTTTCCTATAACAGGTCCAGGCACTCGGCGACGAAGCTGACTCCTTTCGAGGTCGTTTATGGAAGGAACCCGCTGACACCGCTGGACATGACGCCATACCCGCTGCAGGCCCAGGAGAACATTGCTGCTGGCAAATTGGCTGAGCACATTCGGGAGTTGCACAAGAGGACACGCGCACAGTTGGAGCGACGTGCACTACAGTACTCAGCCCAGAAGAACAAGGGCAAGCGACGAGTGATCTTCGCCCCGGGCGACTTGGTTTGGCTTCACTTGCGGAAGGAGCGATTCCCGTCCGTCCGCAAGTCTAAGCTCGACCAACGGGGTGATGGTCCATTCAGAGTCGTCAAGGCCATTGGCGACAACTCCTACCAGCTCGCGCTCCCGGAGAAGTATGGGGTGCATCCGACGTTCAACGTCGCTGACTTAACAACGTATGTTGAGCTCGAGTTCGATGAGGGTGAAGCGGGGACGCTTCACACTCAAGTGGGGGAGGGTGATGTGACCCAGTCCCCTATGTCGGCTACAGAGGAGGAAGACGCCATGCGACTCCCACCTACAGGCCCGATCACCCGGTCCAGAGCGAAGCGTGTCCAAGCCGCGACACAATCTTTGGTGACCACACTTGTAGCCAGTCACGGCCAGATCACTACAGCGCCCGAGCTTCTGTGTCTCGTCAGTATAGCCGTGACTGACTCCTCCACAGCGACATCGAGCCAGATTGATACGTTACTTGTATAGTACATTTTCAGACATTATTTCTATTTTCAGTAGCTGCTATTTCTAGGTGGTTTCCGTTTATGTTAAATGGGCCGCTAGAATTAGTAACTAGAGAGTCCGGCCCATTAGGTCACCTCTCTAGTATAAATACTCTCTTTTGTCTTATTTTCTAATTACGTCGAAATAGAGCTTGTTTTCCAGTCGAGTAATCTCCTGCAAACCCGGGCCCTGACGTCACACAAATTAACGCGTTTCTAGTTGAATTATCCTGGCGCGTTAATTCGGTTACCAATCTATCCAGTTACGATCCGTTTTCCTGCAACAAGAATTAACCCTAATTCTTGTCGCCTCCCCACAAACCCTAGCAGCCCCCTCACGTCCATCACCACCACACGCAGCTGCCTCCACCGATCACCATCTCCCATAGCCATCGATCACCATCTTCCCGCCGCTCGTCCCCGCCGGTTGCTCCCCTCCACCGCCGGTCATCATCACCACCATCACCACGGCCCCATCTCCGCTGCCCTGCGTTCAGTCCACTGCAGATCCGCTGTTCCCCATCAGTCCGAACAGCCCAAGGTCCACCGAACCACATCTTCAACCCTTCCGAAGAGTTCGTTCGCCCTACTACGCATTCAATCGATCCCGTGACAGCGAATCGTGGTCTTTCCCCGGACAAGGTCACATCACCGCGCCATCGTCAAACTTTGCCAAGTCTGGTCGAGCTAGAACGGAGATGACTCATGGAGGGTCTACGCAACGTTTGGGTCAGGGCAAGAATCCGATCCAGTGCTACAACTGTGGTACACCCGGGCACAAGAGCAATGAGTGTCCGAAGGGGAGGAAGACGTGTTTTGGCTGTGGGAAGGAGGGACACTTGCAGACATTTTGTCCGCAGAGGAGACAAAAAGGAGCTGAGTCACAGCAAGGGTCCGTTAGTCATAACAACCAACCCCGATTCAGACTAGTGGAGGCTCCTAGTCCTTCGACGCAGACAACTGCGCAGAACAAGGGGAAAGCCCCAGCTGCTTCAGGAGGTCAAGGTCAGCGACTCTACGAGATGCGTGAGGCTGATGGACCAAATGCTCCTACTACTCAAGGTACTCTATACCTCCATTCAACTTCTGTGTGTATACTATTTGATTCGGGTGCTACTCATTCTTTCATCTCGGAGGATTGTGTAAATAAGCTAGACTTAGTATGCAATGAGGCTTGTGAGCCTTTCGTAGTCAATCTTCCCAATGGTGAACATTTAGTAGGATTCAAGCGTCTGTCGAAATTTCCGATTACCATTCAGGGTAGAAAGTTCGAAGCAAATTTGATCTGTATAGCCATGGCTCCATACGACATTATTCTCGGTATGGATTGGCTGACGCGTCATAGAGCGGTGATCGATTTCAGTGCAAGGACTGTGACAGTTTCATCTGGGGGCTAGTTTGTATGCAAGTTCAAGGGTCGAAATAACGCTGATAACGACAAGCTCATCAATGCGATGGCTGCGTGTAAGCTACTTCGACAAGGATGTGTCGGGTACCTGTGCGATCTGGATAAACCCAAGAAAGATGAGCCGTCAGTTCTTGATATTCCGGTCATTCGTGAGTTCTCGGATGTCTTTTCGGAAGAGATTCCCGGTTTACCCCCGAGTCATAACGTGGAGTTTACCATTGATCTCGAGCCTGGTACCGCGCCAATCTCCAAGGCACCGTACCAGATGGCTCCAGCTGAGATGCAAGAGTTGAAGAAATAACTCGAGGACCTTCTTGAGAAAGGATATATAAGGCCGAGTGCATCACCTTGGGGCGCTCCGGTTTTATTCGTCAAGAAGAAGGATGGATCGTTCCGACTTTGTATCGACTATCGAGAGTTGAATAAATCACGGTCAAGAATAAGTATCCGTTGCCGAGGATTGATGATCTATTGGATCAATTGCAAGGAGCAAAAGTCTTTTCCAAGATCGATCTGAGATCTGGTTACCATCAGCTCAGGATTCGTGAGGATGACATTCCGAGGACTGCTTTTCGGACAAGGTATGGCCACTATGAGTTCATAGTCATGCCATTTGGCCTTACCAATGCTCTGGCGGTCTTCATGGATCTGATGCATCGATGTTTCCACCAATACATGGATAAGTTCGTGGTAGTCTTCATCGACGATATTTTGATCTATTCCCCGAGTGAGGAGGCTTACGAGGAACATCTTCGGATCACCTTGTCAGTCCTTAGACAGAATGAGTTGTACGCAAAGTTGTCTTAGTGTGACTTCTGGATCAAAGAAGTGACTTTCTTAGGACATGTGATCAATGAGGATGGGGTTATGGTCGATCCCCAGAAGATTGAAGCGGTAGCCGACTGGAAGCGGCCTCAGAATGTGAAAGAGGTGCGCAGTTTCTTAGGACTCGCTGGATATTACAGACGGTTCGTGGAGGGATTTTCTAAGATCGCTCTACCTATGACCGGTTTGCTCCGCAAAGTCCACAAGAAGTTTGTCTGGGATGACAAGTGCGAGGCCAGTTTTCAAAAGTTGAAGAAGTGTCTGACCTCCGCACCAGTATTAGCGCTACCAGAAGGAACTAATGGTTATGTGGTCTATAGTGATGCTTCAAAGCATGGGTTAGGGTGCATATTGATGCAGAAGGGGAAAGTTATTGCGTACGCATCTCGACAGTTGAAAACCTATGAGGCAAACTATCCAATGCATGATCTGGAGTTAGCAGCTATAGTATTTGCGTTGAAGATTTGGAGGCACTATCTCTATGGTGTAAGGTGTCAAGTCTTCACCGATCATAAGAGTCTCAAGTACGTGTTCACTCAGAAGGAGCTGAATATGAGACAACGTCGCTGGTTAGAGCTACTCAAAGACTACGACATTGAGTTGTTGTATCATCCGGGCAAGGCTAATGTAGTAGCTGATGCATTGAGCCGGAAGACGCCACACGAGACTGTAGTGGCTCTACTCACTGCTCAGACCAAGCTGAACCAAGGGTTGTGCGAGATTGAAGTCTTGTACGATCAGCGTCGAGGATACTTGAGTATGCTAGAGATTCAGGCTACGCTACTTGATCAAATCAGGGAAAAGCAGGTTGACGACGTGGTCTTAGTAAAGCTAAGCAGCGAAGTGATGGACAGGAAAGCTCCCGGATTCGTGATTCAGGAGGATGGATCACTCTGGTTTTAGGACCGGATTTGTGTGCCTGACGTTGATGGTCTTCGCCAGTTAGTGATGAAGGAGGCCCATTCGTCAGCTTATTCTGTACATCCAGGCTCTAGTAAGATGTACAAGGACCTCAGGAAGAAATTCTGGTGGCCCAACATGAAGTGGGATGTAGCGGAATTTGTGGCGAAATGCTTGACTTGTCAGAAAGTCAAGATAGAACACCGTAGGCCAGGTGGCGAATTGCTACCTCTTCCAGTGCCAGAGTGAAAATGGGAGGATATCGCTATGGATTTCATCACAGGGTTGCCAAAGACTCAGAGTCAAAAGGATGCGATATGGGTAATCATTGATAGGCTCACGGAGAGTGCTCACTTCGTGGCTATCAAGTCAACATGGGGAACCCAGAAGCTATCGGAAGTGTTCCTACACGATATTGTCCGTTTGCATGGTACACCGAAGACCATTGTATCGGATCGTGATGGTCGATTCATGTCGAGATTCTGGAAGGAACTCCACAAGGCCATGGGAACCGAGTTGAGGTTCAGTACTGCATTTCATCCTCAGACGGATGGACAGTCTGAGAGGACCATCCAGACATTTGGAAGATATGCTTAGAGCTTGCATACTTGATCGTCCGACTAGCTGGGAGAACAGCCTAAGTGTGATTGAGTTCACGTACAACAATAGCTGGCATGCTACCATTAAGATGGCTCCATTCGAGGCTTTGTACGGTCGGAAGTGCAAATCTCTGATTTGTTGGGATGAGAATGCCGACAAGGTTCTGCTCGGACCAGAGTTAGTCGAAAGGACTGCCTCAGACATTGCGTTGATCAGACAGAGGATGTTGACAGCTCCAAGGGAGTGTTCAGGTTCGGCAAGCGTGAGAAGCTTAACCCTCGCTACGTGGGACCGTTTGAGATCCTTGACAGGGTGGGGTCTCTAGCGTATCATTTGGCATTGCCGTCGTCGGCACATCCAGTGCATAACGTGTTCCACGTGTCCTTGTTGAGAAAGTACGTGCCAGATGCGTCTCATGTGCTGAGTTATGAAGACATCGAGATTCAGGCAAATGGTACCTATGAAGAGATACATGTGCGTATTCTCGATGTCGCGAGAAGCAATTATGGAACAAGGTAGTACCATTAGTACGGATCCTTTGGTCCAAGGCTGGATCTGAAGAGGTTACTTGGGAAACCTGGGAGACTGAAGAGGATATGCTTAGTCGTTTTCCCGATCTTTTTTCGGCCTAGTTTCGGGGTCGAAACCTTTTTTTTAGGGGAAGTGATGTAATACCCCTCATTTTTAGTAAGGGTATTTGGGTATTTTTCCGCAACCCTCGTTCTGAAATCGTATCGCTTTCGGAGAAATTTGGATTTTCTGTAACATGTCTGATCTCTGTAATTTTTCCCTGAGTGGTATAAATTACATTCGACGTATTTTCGGGGCTTAGAATATTTGTTTGGGTACAAATATATAAATTCCGGGGTTTAACCCATGCCAAACCCTTTCCCGGGCAAAAAGACGCGAAAATGCCTCTACCACGACCGCGGAAGCATTTCCGCGACCGCGGAAAAATGGCTCTCAGAAGAGCTGGGCACAGGAATATTCCGCGACCGCGGAAAAAGTTCCGTGATCGCGGAAAATGCAGACACGCCAACGTCGCATCGTTTGTCTCCTCGTCGTTCACGCCCGCCGTTGATCCTCTGTGCCACCGTTGATCTGGGCAGGGAGAGCTCCTCCTTTGGGCTATAAAAGGAGGCCGGGATGGAGGGTTTTGAGCACCCAAACATCAGATCTCTCTCTCTCTCTCTCGTTTTTCTTGCTCGCTGGAGTTTCGAAGTGTCGCCGGAGCTCTCGCCGGTGGTCGTGGCAGCCTTGGAGTGGTGCTTTAGAGGCGCAAGGAGGTCAAGAGTCGAAGCCCTCGCGAATCGAGCCCCCTCGCATCATCGCCGGTGAGGTTTTCTCCATTTTGGGTCGCCGGAGTTCATGGCCGCGACCGCGGACATGAACTGCCGCGACCGCGGCAGTGACAAGGCCAGCCGCGGCCGCTGTCTTTGACACTTGCGGACGAGGTCCTCGACGGCCACGACCGCGGAATCCCTGCCACGACCGCGGATTGCCTTGGCAATCGCGATCGTGGCCTTGGACAATCCGATCTCGGGCGGGACTTTCGTTTTTTCGATTTCGTTCGTTCTTTCTTAGATTCGTATCATTTTATTGTCGAATCTAACCTAGGGTTTCGTTGTGGGTCGTCGTCATATGAATCTCCGACTTCCGTTCCCGTTCTGGACCCAGAAACCCGTCGTCGCTCAATCGTTCGTCTAGACTAAGGCAAGTGGTGGTTCGCTCTTGCTTATCATTCCATGTGGTCATTAATTATCAATTGTTTAATTGTTAATTAAATTGGGATGAACTATTGTTTTCGTTTGGGAACAGATTTTATGAATGATACGATTAAAAAGTGATATTATAACAGGTTGTATATACTGCTAGAAACAACGCTATTATATATATATATTATTATCATGATGGTATTGGTGTGGATTTTATGTGTGAACTTATACATTATAGTTAGAACGAGTATTCGTAGGAACGCTATGTACCTTGCGAGGTCTAGTCGTTTCTTTATAACTGGTATTAGGAGGATTTTTCCCTAATACTCTCTCTGGTTATGACTATACCCTTACTCAGGGTAGGTGCACACAGCTGGTGCCGATATTCGGGATTTATTCCCTTCGATATCTCTCGCGATGAGATGATATATCTTAAAAGCTTATAACGTAATTGTGCGTTTTGGAATTAAATAAGATAAGTGCGATTATGCACATAATTAATATAACCTCGGGCGAGGAGTACAACGTGGAAACCACCTGGACTTCGATTAGAGTAAGTCCTCCTTCTAAATCTGAATTCGCATTACGCGGTGAGGTTGGTCGTGGATCCAAATGGTCAATTCTTTTAAACGCTTGTGTGAAATTATAACGTTCCCGAACACTTGTCATACTTTCCGTTAAGACTCAATCTCTTGGAGTCTTCTCTTCATACGTTTTCGATAAGACTCGATCCTTAGGAGTCTTCTCTTGATCTTTCTATTTCGTATATTCCGTAGAAGTATTGAGGTTTACTATCGTCATCGGCTTTCATTCGAGAAGCGATGGGTCTAACCTAATATATCTATTTAGAACCTTTCTGTTTTACCCTTGCATAGTCTTTCATTAGACTAACCAACCGGTTATTTTCCCTTGCATGGTTCACTAGTGGAAAAAACACTTTTTGAGGCTCCCTTTTAGAGGCGTACATAGTTCAAAACGCCTCAACAACGACTTAGGCAATCACTTTTTTTGGTTTTTGAGGCGGATAATTAATTTATACGCCTCAAAAACATCTTTTGAGGCGGGCAAATTAATATACGCCTCAACAAGTATCCGAAAAAACATTTCCCGCTAAAGTATTAGAGGCGGGCCAGGGTAAGGCCCGCCTCTAATGCTAACTAATTGAGGCGGGCCAAGTAGCCCGCCTCAATTAACGCTTGTTGAGGTGGGCCTCTTAAAGCCCGCCTCAACAAGTATGTCCAATAGAGACGGGCATGTAAGGCCCGCCTCTATTAGACCATTACTCGGCCGAGTCGTAATACTTATAGAGGTGGGCGTGTTAGGCCCGCCTCTATAAGCTCAACCCTAATTAAAAAAAAAATAGCTGCGCGCACCTTCATTTTCCTCTTCGTCTTCAATTCGTTCGTCCTGAGCTCCGACTTCATCGATCTCCTCCGTCTTCCCTACTTCATCGATCTCCTCCGTCTTCCCGACTTCATCGATCTCCTCCGTCTTCGCCGAGCTCCGTCTTCCCGAGCTCCGACTTCATCTCCCTTCGCCGAGCTCCCTCTAATACTCCCTTCAACAAGTATCAACAACACACTCGAGGTTTCACCAAAATGAGCTCCCTTCAACGCACTCGAAGCCAAGTCATGTATTATTTCAGATTTATACGTGTTAATTTGTAATGTTGACATTAGTGTGATTTTATTTTACATAGTGAAAAGTAGCTTTTGGATTTTGGACTTCACTTTGGAAGATACACCTTTGATCCTGAATAAAACTAGTATAAGAAATACTTCTTACTAGTCTTAGTAACATAATGTACTAATTGGAAGTCATTTGTGTACCATAATATGAGTTTCTTTATATGTAGGATGGTGTTGTACTAATTGAAATACTTCTTACTAGTCTTATGAGACTTTCTCATGGTAAATCACTTAACAGTAGAAGATGCGTATTCATTATCAAGCAAGAAAAAAACAAAGTCTCATAATCTATGTATTATAATGTATTGAGGATGTAATATACTAGAGGATCACATTTTTACGGTTTATTAATTTAATAAGTGAAAAGTAAAGCTATATAAATAAAGCAAAAGTGAAAAGAATCACATTCTTTATTTAATTGGTGAAATGACATTCTGCAGGCTGATAAGGGCATTGCCTTGAAGGATCGATATTGGGTCAAGGTAATACTTCTACCCTAATTCCTTAGGCCCTTGCCGGGATAGAATTCATAATTTAGGCCCTTGGTGGGATAGTTGAGTTTGCATTTTTTCTTGCTTGGTTGCGTATTATTATCTATTTAGGCCCTTGGCGGGATAGTTACTAGAAATGAGTATTTAATCTTCCTTGCATGTTCTTTTGCATTTATTACTAGAAATGAGTCATCCTTGGATGTACGGTGACCATACTACGACACAATACTTGAGTGGGGTTGAGGAGTTCATTAGATATGCTTTAGCACACCAACGGAGTACGAAAGCCGAAAAAATCTATTGTCCATGCCGTGATTGTAAGAATATAAGGCGGTTAGATGATATTGATGAGATTGAGGATCATTTATTTCGTCGTGGTTTCAAACAAGATTACCATGTTTGGTTTTGGCATGGTGAGAAAATACCTGATCGTCCAAGTTCTAGTGTCAATGAGTTTGATGTTTGGGTAGACACTGATGATAGTGATGATGATATTGCTGAGAATAATGAGATGGATGATGATGATGACCAAGAAGATGATGAAATAAATGGGTTGATGGATGGGGTGAGAGATCACTTGAACGAACGACCTCAGATGTTCGAACAGGTATCAAAGGCTGCAGAGACTCCCTTGTATCCCGGGTGTACAAAATTTAGCAAGTTAGAGGGTGTCTCAATACTTTACAACTTGAAATGTGCTTCTGGTTGGACTGATGGAAGTTTCAACACCTTATTGGAATGGTTAGGTGAATTTTTACCAGAAGGCAATGAGATGCCTATCTCTACTTATTATGCCAGGAAATTGATGTGTCCCTTAGGCTTAGAGGCCGTCAAGATAGATGCTTGCCCAAATGATTGTATGCTTTACAAAAACGAACATGAAAATTTGGATGAGTGTCCAAAGTGCGGTGCATCTCGTTACAAGCGTAAAGGGGTAAATTCGGCTAAGAGGGGCCCATCAGCTAAGGTTGGCGGGATAGTTAAATTTTTTTTACAATAAGTTAATTTTATTTTACAATAAGTTATTTTTTTTTACATTTAGGTAGATTTTTGTGTGTGCTTGTTACAGGAATTCTAGCCACTATGTCTAACGAAAGTGGAAATGCTATTCTCCCTACCCAAGGTGATCATGAATCACAAGGTGTTAGCGCGATTACACAGATCACTAAAGGGCGTGGTCCGTCAAAAGGAGTTCAAGTAAAAAAGCCTATGCACCTTGAGTTTAATGAGTTTAATGTCCCTGATGGCGAGTGGTCGAAAGAATACGGAAAACAAGTTGGGAGTTATGCTCAAAGAATTAATATTAACGAGAAAGAATACCGAAAGATAGATGAGCAGACGAGGCAAGGGTTTTGGGAGGAGACCAAGGTATAATGACATTTTAAATTGTTTTAAATATATACTATATTAACAATTAATCTAACTTATTGTAAAAATCCACAGCTTATGTTCCACATCATTGAGGATGTAGATAAATCAAGGGAAAAATACTTTCATTCTTGTGTGGCAAAACGATTTAGAGATTTCAAGAGCAAGTTGGTGCGTCGATGGATAACTAAGAAGCAAAAGTCGTCGAAATATCCTACAAACAAGATGCCTTGGGAAATCTACCACCACATTACAGAGGCTGATTGGTCAGTTTTTCTTAAAGAATATTACAAGCCGGAGTCATTGGTAATAATGCTATTTCTTTTTACTATTAAAGATTTCTAGTCAGCGGAAATCGTTGGTTATAAATCTATGTGCCTTTTGACAGGCTCGTAGTGAGAAAGCAAGGGCAAGTGCAGTATTAAACAAGAATCCTCATCTCACCGGCCAGGCGGGTTATATTAGAAAACGACCCGAGTGGATAAAAGAAGGACGACTCCCATCGGAAGCAGCTTTATCTCTGTCAAGTAGCTCCTCAGTGAACTCATCGGTTCCTAGAGCTAGATAATATAGATCAAAGGAGTGGGTTTTGGCTCATCATGTTCGAAGTAAGGATGGAAAGTGGGAAGTTAACCCGAACGATAAGGAAGCCGTAGAAATTGCAAGAAAAGTTGTAAGTAGTGCTTTTTTAATGAATATTTACTTAAATTGACTTGGAAATATGAACTAATTTATACTTTCCTAATTGGCATTATAGGAGGAGTATATCGAAGAAGAAGAAAAAGGAAACCTTACTTTCGAGGATGATGAGGATGCCCTCACCAAAGCTATTGGGAAAAAAGATCACTGTGGCCGTGTCAAGGCAATAGGTGGAAATGTTGGTTATAGAGTTGTGTTCGGTCCAAGAGAACGACGGAGAAGATGTTCTAGTGAAGCTTCATCAGATCTGATCGAATCGATCAGAGCTGAAATTAGAAAGGAGTTTGAAGGTGAATTAGATAAAAGGGTGGCTGAGGCCCTCCAAAAGCAACTACGCTCCATGTTACATATAAATCAACCAAACTCCACTTCTACTCCCGTTCTTGAACTTAATGTTAATGCTTCGTGCAATGGCCGATCCGCTTAGTGATTTTCGAAGACGACGAGGTAAGACCTTTGTGCTCAATAATAATGTACACCACATTACTCACTCTTGCTCATCTATAATTCTATATATAGGACTATACTCCACGCCCAACAAAGAAGTCCAAGTCATTTCTCTCTAAAAAGGTGGATGACAGCGCCAAAAATACAAAGGTAAGACCTTTGTGCTCAATAATACAAATGTTACTTTATTATTATTTTTTGGAAATTTCATGTCCAAATAACTCTTAAGTCTCATTCCAACAAAGAGGCGGTTGGTAGCTGTGATCGTAAAACTAAAGAATCAGCCGCCAAAAGGAAGAAAGCAGAAAACAAAGAAATTCAAGGTCATGGCCAGTCATGCAAATACTTGCATTTTATTATGTCTTCGGCGCCGGGTGGTATATATGATAGTACTCCCATCCCATTGGATGCCTCGGTTTGGAATTATGTGAGAGATCAAGAAACATACGTCACTGCATCCGATGTAGAAGAGTTCCTTAAGGGGGCGTGCTTAAACATTTCTGTGATTCAAGTCTACATGATGTAAATGTTTTGATCAGTCTTTATCTTTTAATTGTCAACTATCATTCTTAATCGTTTTTTCTTTAATCATTTTTACATTACCATTCATAATCGTTTAATCAAATACCTTTAAATGTGCAGGTATTTATTGGACAATCACACATATGCATTTGAAAATTCTCGAATTGGGTTCATTTGTCCTGAGATGGTGTCAAGCACTAGAATCAGGGCCGATCCAACTGTTCCAGCAGATTACTTGCAACGTGTGTTCAATGTTGAAACTGCTAAGAATACGATTAAAGATTCTAACAGTGCCAAATTGTTTTTGCTCCCATATAATCAAGAGTAAGTGTTTTCAATAAGTTTCATATATAATTAGTATTTTAAGCAATCATTAATATTTATCAATTTACTTTTAAATGATGCGGCAATCATTGGATTTTGTACGTGATAGACCTATTTAGAGCACATGTCAATCTTTTCGATTCTCTAAAAGGTCAAGGCAACAAAATGACTGATGCATCTGGAATCATGAATTTGTAAGTTATTTTTCTTACGAATTAGTTTTTTTTGGAATATTAACAATATCAGTTTCATGAGTGTATTATGTTGATTTTCTAGGGCATTTCAAGTGTATAAGTATCAAGGTGGGAAGTGCGAGAAATTAATAGGAAAATGTAAGACGTTGAGAGTCTGCAATATAGAGGTACATATAGCATTTTATACGCTTTAGGTTTGTTTATTTATAATCAAAGGCCTTGTATCTAAGACAGCCCCCTTATGTTGTGTAATTAGTGCGCTCAACAAAGCGGCGAAACCGAGTGTGGCTATTATGTCATGAAGTTCATGTTAGATATAGTCACGAGACTCTATGACTCTAATGACCGACTAGATAAGGTATGTAACTTAACTAACTATATATTGGTAGTATTTGTGTTTTTTGTCAATAATTTCTGTGTTTTTTATGAAGCTATATCCTAAGAGGAAGACATCGTATACTTATGAAGAAATGGATGTTGTTCGTGAGCAATGGGCACAATATTTTACATCGAAGTATTTATTATCGGATTGAACTTGTTTTTACTTGTCATGTAAACTATTGTTGAGAACCTGACTGTACTCTGATGAAATATGTTGTTTGTTGTATATTATTCTGTGAATAAAATCAGGAACCTATTCTGCAATGTGTGTATGGTGCATCATAAATCCAAAAAACATCCAAAAGAAGCGCAAAAGAAGGGACTTATAGAGGCGGACTTGTATGTCCGCCTCTATAAGTACATAGACGTTGACTCGGCCGACTTCTAGGCCGAGTCAGCGTCTACTTGTTGAGGCGGGCTTGTATACGCCCGCCTCTATAAGTATATAGCGCTGACTTGTTGAGGCGGGCCTCCGAAGCCCGCCTCAACAAGTCCCTCATTTTGGCGCCAAAGTGAGGGACTTGTTGAGGCAGGCTTCGGAGGCCCGCCTCAATAAGGTCCTTTTAGAGGCGTAAAATGCCCGCCTCAAAAAGTGTCCCTACTTGTTGCAGACCCCTTAGTTGAAGCGAACGGTGTTCGCCTCAATAAGTGTCCAAAGGCCCGCCTCTATAAGGATTTTTTTCCACTAGTGGTTGGCTGGTGTCATCCATCTCACACGGCACATCAGGTAGACTTCCGTTCCGTGAAGGCTAGAACCGACGATGAAGGCAGATGAAGTTTTAAGAGTTTTATCCAGGTTGAAGATCCTAGGCGGGTGATCGCTTCGATCAAGACCCTTATGTTATTTATTTAAAAGACTTTCATTGTATTAAACATATTCTGTATTTCTGTTGTATTTGGGATTTACGGATGTAATTCTGAGACTTTGGTTTAAATAAAAATTATGATATCTCGTATTATCAGTGTGTTTTATGTTTTGTATGAATGGTTAAGCCTTGGGTGGCTTCGGATGTGAAATCTGAGGTCACTGGCGGTAATACTTTCAAGGAAATGTTTGGGGGTGTTACACTGGTCATCTCGGCACCCACTTCGATGGTCCCCATGGTGTTGGATGTGCCTCCCTTCGTTCCCGTGCCCACGACTTATGAGTCTTTCATTTTGGCTCCTTCAATGGACATTACGCATCACCAATTCCGATGTATATGGTCCTTTACATGTGTTGATCGACTATTCATCCTTGCGCCTATATGTTCGAAGCGGGGACGCTTCGATTCTAAGGGAGGGAGAGTGATTCGGTCCTGTCCCGCCATCAGATGGTCCACTAAGAGTCGGGGATGACCTAGACCATGGCGTCCTCCCTGGAGTAGGACTTACCATAGTTTATTATATATTTCCTTATTATTAGCGATTGCTTGTTTTAGTATGTTTCCCCTTATATGCATTTTCTCATTCGGGTGTGCGCTCCTCTTATGCTTAAGAGGGCCGACCCATTTTTTAGAATAAGGCTCAAGTCCAATAGGGTTTTGGCTGAGCTCTTTGGCTATAAGTAGTCACCTTGTACTTTATTTCTAATTACGTTGAAATTAAAGCTTCAGCCTCAGTTGAGATTATCTCCTCCCTTAAGCCTTCAACGTCACCCTTGTTACTTGTCCCAAGTCTATCCCAAACACAACCCATTGGCGATCCCGGTGAATTGCTCGATCTAGATCCGTGCGCGAGACGAGTCGACCCATCGATTCGTATCATCTTCCAATCCCACGTCTTTCTCTCGCCCTACCCTCGCCCCAACGAGCACAAGAGAGTCGCAGACCATCCATCTTGGTGGTTCATACTTATCCGGTTACCAAGAGAAGGATCTGAGACCATTTCCTACCTAGATCCGGGGTCAGACGAGATCCGAGCCATCGGATTCGTATCAATTGTTATCAGAGCACCAAGGGTACGAAGTGTATCTTTCCTTCTCCGACAATTTCAGATCCGGCGGCGCCACCACCAGATCTGCACGCTGATGACACCATCACCACCGCACACGGCTCGCCCCTCCCCAATGGCGTCCTCTATCGCGCGCTACCCCGACGTCTCACCGCCAACACCAGCAACGCGCTTACGAGCGACTCCAGCAGGCGTGACTGCCCTCGCTCGTGCGCGCCCGACGATCCTCTCGTTACCCTTGCCATACTCGAAGTCCAACCGATTCCCCAAAATCCGATCCCCACAAAATCATCCAAGATCCCACAAAATCCGATCTTGACTTGCCTTAACCTCCTCACAAAATCCCACAAAATTAGCCAACTTCCAAATTTGAGATTTTCTCTCTCCAATCTCGGATTTCCCTCAATCCTTAGCCAATCCATCCCTTGATTTTAGGGATTCCAAATCTCCCAACCGATTGCCTTGCCTTATCCATCCATCAGCATGGCATGCTTCTAGCCGAGCCCACGCCCGCCCATGGCTCACCGGCGCCCCACGTGCTCCTTCGTCGACCCCTACTTCGACGTCGATGAGTGGAGCGACGATGAGTGGTTCGGTGGCGTGAGTCCATATGAGGTCGATGCGGACTACATTCCACCGCATCGCGACTATGGTCCCCCGCCACAACGCCGCCCCTACGACTTGGCGCCCCGCTTCCTCGCGTCGCAACCGTGGCACCGCACACACACGTCGCCACCCAGGCACCGCGTCTACCAGTTGCCACCCCGGCGACGTGACCACAATTACCCACCTCGGCGCCCCGATTACGACTCCAACTACACCTACGCTTGCGACGTATCACCCCGGCGCCACGACTATGACCCCACCTCGGCGCCGCCGTGACCCAACGAGGCACTACAACTACGCCCCTGCGTCGCAGCCTCCAAGCATCCGCGAGCCCATGCGTCGCGTCGCACTCCTGTTGTGCGTAGCCAGGCCACTCCGCGTAGGTCAGCCCCCTCGCGCACCGCCGTCCTGCCCGCGCACACATCGACGACTCCGCCTCTGGACTTGGCTCCTACGCCATTGCGCGCACCAGTCTGTCCCGGAGAGGCACCAGACGTGGCCATGGTCACACACATGCCCGCATGCCCAGTCACGCTATAACCCACCATCCCGCAAGCTGTCGCGCTTTCCGCGCGCCCTGCCAGCCCTACGACACCGTCACCGGCTGACGTGCTTCAGTACACCACCCGTCAGCGTGCCAGCGCCCCTGCCCCTCGCTCCCATGCCCGTGTACGAGCCCGACGTGCCTATATTGGCTCTTCCGACGATGCTGATTCTAGACCGGGCCCCCACGCGATGGTGTTTAAGGCACCCGATGCCAAGACCGCTCCCGCATCCAAGCCATACTTGTTGATCTTTGAGATGTCAAGAGTCAGTCCCGAGCCTTATTCTGATGCAGTGCTCTCGCTGGCTGCCGAGCGCATTCTTTCCATTACCCCAACCAGCTCGAAGCGAGGACGCTTCAATTCTAAGGGAGGGAGAATGATGCGCTGCAGGCTCAAGCCAAGCCGGGCTACGGCCAGCCCAAGGCGACCAAGACCATGTCGTCCCCCTTGGCATAGGACTTAGTCTATTTTATCATATTATTCCCTATTTTCTGTTGTTTCTTAGTTTTGGCATGTTGCCACTTTTAGCATTGTCTATTTCTGCAGTTTCAATTTCGGGCGTGTGACTTTCTCTTGCTAGAGAGGCCGGCCTATTCGTATGACTTGCGGCCCAAGCCCATCAGGGGTCTTGGCCGTGCATATTGGCTATATATAGCCTTCGTTGTACTTGTTTATTATTACGTTGAATATTGTGCCTAAGCTTCGTAGTTGAGTTGAACTCCTACCCTTTGGCCTCGACGTCACAAATCTTCCAATCCCACGTCTTTCTCTCACCCCACCCTCTACCCAGCGAGCACAAGAGAGCCACGGACCATCCATATCGGTGGTTCGTAGTTATCCGGTTACCAAGAGAATGATTCGAGACCATTTTCTACCTAGATCCGGCGTCAGACGAGATCCGAGCCATCAGATTCATATCAATCAGACTCCAACTTCACCTTGTATACCCATTTATATCTTGCAGGCTTCTTTCCTTTAGGCAAAAAAACAAGCTCCCGGGTGCCATTAGCTTGCAAGAACCTCTTTTTTAGCTAGAACCCAGTTAGGATCCTTGGAAGTCTCAGTGTAAGAAGTAATATTAGAATAAGAGGAAATGGTAGACAATAAAGCAAGAGGAGGAGAAGTCAAAATAGTATAGGAAACCATATTGATATGATAAGTAGAACTAGGTGTAAATCAACACACTTAATCATTTAAGAAAGCAGGCGGCAGGTAAATGAGAGGAAGTAGAAAGAGAGAGTGGCAAACAAGAAGCATAAGAAAGAGAGTCGGATTAAGAAGAAGGAGAGGAAAAAATGAGCAAGGAAGGAGGGTTGGAAGTATGTTACAGAGAAGGTGAATACTATTGAATAGGGAGAAAAATGTAAGGAGGAAAAACATTTTGTAAAGAAGGTAATGGAAGATTATTGTTAAGAGAAGTGATATAATGAAAAGGAAATGATATTCATGAAAGGTAATATCTCTAAAGTGGGTGAGTTTGTGAGTAACAAGGTCAAAAACAATGTAAGTTTTCTTGTAAAAGGAATAACCCATGAAGTACAGGGTTAGCTCTTAGCTAAAACTTATCTCGATTTTGTTTGAGAGTGTTGGTGAAAGCAAGACAATCAAAAGATTTAAGAAAGGAATAGTCATTTGGTTTGTTAAAAAGGAGTTGATAGAGATGTTGATTTTGTAAGGATGGTAACGATGTTCAATTAATGAGAAATGTGGCAGTGAAGATGCATGAACCCCAATGCTCGAGAGGGAATTTTTGAACTAAAAGAACATGGCTCGAGCAATCTCAAGGAGATGCTTGTTCTTTCTCTTGACAATAAATTTTTATTGTAGTGCGTCTACACAGGACATTTGGTGAATGATGCCAAAGGAGGTGTGAAAGGCAGTAGCAATGGGATCACCAAACTCAAGAGCATTGTTAGATCTAATGACTTTGATCTCAGCATTAAACTAACTATGAAACATGGTGGCAAAAGTTTTGAGGACAATGATAACATTACTTTTGTGAGTCATAGGGAATGTCCACGTGCATCATGTATGGTCATCAACTATGGTAAGGAAAAATCGATAGCCATTATATATAGGACATTATACTGCCCTAAGTGTCAATATGTATGAGATCAAAAAGAGAAACATCATGATGAGAAGAGGAATCAAAGGATTTTCTTTGTTGTCTTGCTTGAGGGCAAACTTTACAAAGAAAAGGAGCTTTAGCAGCATCCTTAGAAACAAAAGGCAAAATTTTCAATTGCTCAAAGGAAATATATCCAATGCAACAATGCTATAGTTCAAGACTATTATTGAAAGTACAAGCTAAGGATATAGAAGCATATGTAGTAGGAAACTATGTGACTGAGAAGCCTGAGTACAAAGACTTTTATCTATGACATAAAGACCTTTTGTCCTCTTTACCAATCAACACTATGGATTGGCTTATGAAGGAAAGACAGATGGGGCGTGAAGTGGTATGTGGAACCACTATCAATGATCCATGAAAAGTTCAAGCTATTAGAAACAAGGCAATATTACTTACCAACTAGAAAAGCAAAAAAAATCATGAGAGTCTTGAGATTTCTGACTCAGCAAAGACATCAAATGATCATCTTGATCTTGAGTGAAAGCTGGAGCATAAGAGGCAGAAGTGGTAGAATTAGTATCACGCTCTTTAGGATAGACATGGAGTTTCCAACATCAATCAATAGTATGTCCATTACACTTGCAATGATCACAAAAGTAGGTTCATCCTCCATTGTTTCCTCCTTGAGAATGTCAAAATCCATATGATGAGTAACCTCTTCTAGAAGAATGAGAAGAAAGCGCATTTCTATCACTGTCAAGACTAGAATCAGAATGCTCAATGTCAGAGATGAAATCTTGCAGCACTTCAATTCTGGACAGACTCCTGTTATTATGTCAAGAGGAGGGAAATATGATTGGAAATCTATCTATGATGAGTTGAGGCACAGAGGCAACTACACTGACTGTAACTTTTGGCTTTGGGGCAAGCTCATTACTCCCAGAACTTCTTTCATGTGCTGGATGGCAATTCAAGGAGGTATTTACACCAAGACCAAGCTAAGGAGCATGGGCATTTTACATGATGATATGTGCCCGCTTTGCTTACAGGAACAAGAAAATGCTGAACATCTCTGGTTCTAGTGCTCTTACACTTCAGAGGTGATGCATTCAGTTTTGACTTGGGGGAAAATTGGAAGAAGGCATGTAGACACACAAGACTGGATTAACTGCATGAGGAATTTGAAGAGGAAAAACACTTTGAGGTTCGCCTTCTAGATGTGCAGTATCACGGCAATCATTTACTATACTTGGAGATGCAGGAATCTTGTTGTTTTTAAGGATAAGCATGTTACAACTCAGGATTGTACCTTGATGATTATCAATCATGTTAAAAATTGTACTAGAGCTAGATGGAGCAAAACTAATAGAGAGACAAGATTTTGGTTAAAGAGAGTTGGGATTAGGATGGATCCTTGTAATACCTAAGGCTACCTAGGATTTTGTAAGTTTACTTT
The DNA here is from genome assembly GCA_027886185.1 of Rheum nobile. NCBI lineage: Eukaryota > Viridiplantae > Streptophyta > Magnoliopsida > Caryophyllales > Polygonaceae > Rheum > Rheum nobile. The sequence goes on along the minus strand of WOAB01000644.1, from coordinate 10,166,938 downwards.
ACTTACCATGAATGAATTTATAACCTTTCATTCAAAAAAAAGACTAGAATCAAAATTGTGAAACGATCTTTGTTCTTCTTCTTAAAGAACTATGTTGTAAACTTCAATGATTGACAACGACGGATTTAGCATTAAGATACTACCACAAATCACATAGTATGGGTCCTTTAATCCCATAAGAAAATGAATAACATGTTGATCTTGGATCAAGGAAGTAGCTACAACAGTGAATCCACAATCACAAGCTCTATCCTCAACAAGAACATAGAGTTCGTCCCTTAACATCTCGCAATTGGTGATGTAATTGGAAACAGATTGTGTACCTTGTGAGATCAAAGCAAGATCATGTTGAATTTGGTACATCTTCGTTCGATTGAAGCGAGCATAGCGTGAACCAAATTCGGTCCAAATAAGATGCGTAATGCGATGAAAGAGAACATATTGAGCTATCTCCTTCTTCACAAAGTGAAATAACCATGGATTTATCATGTTGTTACACCTTTTCCAGTGAGAGCAAATATATCAATCTAATGGAGGCTTGCAACATGATCCACTCACAAATCCAAGTTTATTCTTTGCAATCAATTAAACTTGTGTTGATCGCTTCCATTGAAGATAATTTCGTTCATTCAATAGCTTAGTAGAAAGCACACAAGAAGAAATTTCATAGTGATGGAGAAAGAATTCATCCCAGAGATCGAGATTGTCATCAGGAAATCACAGACTCCATGGATTTTGAGTCGGTGATTGATTGAGAGGTGGAAAGGATGAGGGAGAAGGATGATGTGCCATTGTAGGCTGATGCCATGTAAAATCTATCAAACTAGATTCGGAGAAACAATAATGAAAGAGAAAACTTCATTGAACTAGAAAATTGGATTACAAGAGCTTTTCTAACGGCCTATACTCAACATATCTCACATTTTGCATCATATTTTTGTCTCAAAAACTTGTGATATATATTTCGAGGTTGTACCACTACACTTATTTATATATTTCTTTTTACTTTCATGTTCATGATGATGTAGAGGTGAGTTCGGGTTGAATAGATTTATGGTAGAACAGAGGTACTAATAAGGAGGGTCGGATGAGGGAAACTAAATGGTTAGATTTGAAGTTGCTTTAGAGTTGTATGTGAGTGAGTGCATGAGATTATATGTGAAAAAAGAAGTTAGCAAAAATAAAGGAGGTGATTACCATTTTAAAATTAAATAATAGGAAAGGGTCTTGTGAGAGAAAAATTAACATCCACATTAATTACTTCCTTTCTCCCATTGTCATCTTCATCTTCTTTCTCTCATTTTCTCATTCTCTGCTTACGTCTGTGAGTGCATATATCTTCATATTTCATTATTAAGTATTATACCATAAATAAAGGAATACATTTGTTATTAATTTAAATATCGTCCTATTTAGGTGTGAATATCTTTGTTCAATTACTATGATTTCGTTGTTTACAAATCAGTGTAAGTCAAATGAATACTCCTATTATAAGTGAAGAATATGGTTCTAAGTAGGTGTAAACGTGTATGTTTATTTACTATGATTTATGATGTTTGTAATTAAGTGTACATTCCATGAATACACTTGTTATTAACTAAGAATATCGTTCAATATAGTGGTGAAATATTGTTCAATATAGTTGTGAATATCTCTGTTCAATATCTATGGTAAATTAAATAAATACTCAAGCTGTAAGAATATGGTTCTAAGTAGGTGTGAATACATATGTTTATTTACTAAGGTTTAGGGTGTTTGTAATTAAGTATACATTCCATGAATATGCTCGTTATTAACTAAGAATATCGTACAGTATAGGTGTGAATATCTATGTTCATTATCTATGGTTTCCTTGCTATTCTATAAGATTTAGAGGATGATATTGAATTATTCTGAATATCGATATACTGACTATGGATATGTATATAACCGAATATGAATATACTAGTGGATCACAAACTGTAAAGACATGTATATCACAATTTAATGATATGAATATACTAGTGGATCACAAAGTGTAAAGTCATGAATATCACAAATTAATGATATGAATATCACCACTCAATTAAATTAATATACTCAACACATATAGTGAGTCTCGTCAACAATGACATCCAAAGTGGCGTATACAAAGTGAGAAATATTTGATTTCAAAGTCTGCTTAAAATTCTGTATTTGATGACATCTTCTCCGTAATCAACAAACCTCGAACCAATCACAAACCCTAAAATCCAAAGACAATCAGTCGTAAACAATGAAATCCAAAAACCTTGAATAATTAAACTTTCACATAATCCAACCCAAAAAATTAAAGACACACTCCTCAAAATTAAAAAACAAAAATTTAAAGCTTACATTGTAGCGCTTGAAGACAATTAATTGAAAGCAAAGGAGATTGGGAAACGTAGACAAATCGATGGTTGATTTTACTTACCTAACCTTCTCGTGTGCAATTTTGAAACGCTTGAAGACAGATGAGGTATAACGCCTGCGATATCATATGGTGATCTATGCCGATACCACAAAAATCCACAGTAAATGAGCGAAGATGAGTGAGCTTGAGCGTGGGTCTTCAATGGAGATTTGAGTGAGCTTGAGCGTGGGTCTTCAATGACGGTTTACGAGATGCGTATCTAGGGAGACGAAATTGCTTTGTGAATTATACAAGGCGTTTAGGAAATAGAAGATCTCGAATATAATATCTCACAAATAAAGAAATTTTTTATTATCTTGTACGTCCCCCGGTTCCCACTAATATGCACCCCAAAATGTACAATTCAATCCGTTTAATATATCTTATCCAACTAATATCATTAATACCTTCGTTCCACTCGAACTTAATATTGAGGATGTAACTGTAGAAAACAAGCATAATATATCGTAATCATGATATCACAAATTTAATTCTTGTTGTAACAGCTTTATTCTTATGCAGGGGAGGATGTAAGATTTTAGCCCTCATTGGGGCAAAATCCTGCATGGGTTTAATCAATTTTAATGTAACATATAAGATATTAAAAGTCAAATTAATTTTTTAATTCTTAATAAATTTATAACTCATCAAGACCAATCCCAATCTCACAATTAGACAAATTCAGAAAACTTAGTGAATTCTTTAAGTTGGATAAGAACTTAATCCTGAATTTAGTATTTTAAAATTTTGTAAAATGCTAATACATACAAACTATTTCTCCATTTATATAGTAACTACATTTTAATGATACGATATAGTAATAAATATATTATTTAATCTCTCTTTCAATAATAGAATTAAAAACAATAAACAATCATTTAATATAAATAAAGAATATACGCTAACAATATTATATAACATGCATAAAAGAAATAAATAAAAGTAATCATTTAATAAAAATAAAGGGTACTAACAGTACCATACATTGAAGAAACAAAACGGAAAAAAAAAAAAAAGAGGGGAGTGGGTGGCAAGATTCGAAACATGGACCCTTTGATACTTACACCTAAGAGCTGACAATTAACCACTAGGCTATAAGACTTTCTTAACTATACCTAGAACTTTTTTATATTTCAGAAGGGGCTACAACCTCAACTGGGTACACTGTAGCTCCACCTATGTTCTTATGTGACGCGTTTTCATAATTATCACCTTTAATCTTATATGAAAAGAGGTAAATTGAGCGCCAATTACATGAATCGCCTATGACCTCTCGGACTCTCATTATACAACACATGCTTAATTCTAGTGGAGTTGGGAAAATCAATTCTATGTAGAGTCGACGATAAATAACAAATTAAGGGTCAAGATTATCTTTTTCTCTCTTGATATTAATATATAATTTTTTTAAATTTATTATTCTTTATAACAAATTTAATTTTTTACTATAGAATTTTACAATCTACCCATAAATTTTAGTTAAAACTTCACCTAAACATAATCAATACAACAGACCTTTCTTGTGATAGCACAAAAAATCTACTCACAAGCGTATGGGATTAATTGTAGCTTTTCAAGTGTCGTTCCCACGAGGACTATGTTGTATCGATTGTAATTTTGACTGGTAAGCTAAGCCAAAAGATGTGAATTTTCGTTGAACTAGTAACTATATTTAATAAACAAATGCAAGTGGTGATTGTAATCAATGGAGGGAAGGTTTCTAAAGCAAGGGATCCCCACAACTATGCTTCAATAGACTCAACTAGATAAATGTCTGAATTTAGTATGTCTTTGTCTAATAGTAATCGTGCCTAGATTCAATTAACATCCACTCTCGCGACTTGCTAATCAAGATCTAGACCCCTTGGGCACTTAGAATCTAAGGTCAAACTGAATTAACATCCACTCTCGTGACTTGCTAAATCTAACCTAATCTTAGGGTTTCTATGATATTTATTAATCTACGAGAGAAATTAAAACGCTCTCGCAATAATAAAATCACAGGTTCAATTTCTTGGAATCCAATCAAAATTATTACCTCTCGGTCTCAAACCCTATCTAACTACCTATTAACGTTATCACCTCTCGGTCTCAAACTCTAATAGGATCAAATTTGCATAAGCTACTATGACATAAAACACACTAGGAATGAATCAACAAAGTTTCAGAGTTCCATTCAGGCAAATATCAAACAAGTCTACCTACGCATAGTTGGGATCACCCCAACCCTAGAAATATGGAATTAGCTAGACATAACTGCAGAAACAATTAAAGAATTCATATTAACGATGGAAATCATAAACAAGATTAAAGAGAAAGGGAAACTTAGTCTCGGATCCAGTAGAACAATCTCCAAAGTTGAAATCTTCAAATGAGGCAAACAACTAGGTCTAGAGAGTTACAAAAAAGTGGCAAAAAGATCCTTCTAAAAATCTAAAACGAAGTATTTATACCTAAGACAAAACATTTTCAAAAATAAAACAATCCGGGTAGAACGCACAGCCCGTGCCTTAACTGTGTGGAAAATGCAGGATCAAACGCACGACCAAAATGCCACAGGTGAGGAAACGCACGACCGTGCGATGAATGCACGGCCAAAATGCAACAGGCGAGGAAACGCACGGCCGTGCGGTGAATGCACGGCCAAAGTGCACGTAAGGAAAATACACGGCCGTGCGGTAGTGTACACGGCTGTGCAACGAGAAATCACCGCCTTGCACGCTCGTGCGGTAAAATGCACGGCCTGTCGATAGAAATTCGAACCAACTACACGTCCTTCTATGAGTTTTTGTGCAACTCTCATGTTAGCTCGATTCCTCCCCGAAGTTGCTACGGCTGGCCACTTTAGGCTCCAGACGACAGCAAGGGTACCAACAACATCTTCAGAAAGTCCCAGAAATCCAGCAAAGTACCTGAAATGCACAATTTTGTCGTGTAGACATCCATAACAAATAAAACGATGTAACTAACTATAAATACATACTAAAATGTATAAAACGATCTAAACTATAACACAAATGCATGTCCTGAAAGGATGTTATCCCGTGTCTACAAAATCAATCTACCTCATTGATGTGTCCTTGCCTCCGATGACAAGCCAAATTGTCAAAGGTGACGCCTTTGGATCTAGTCTTGGTTGGGAAGTCACTCGATGTTGTGATTCTGCTGTGGAACACGATGATGGGGAAGATCGCGAGCGGAAGATTGCGAGCGGAAGATCGCGAGCGGAAGATCGCGATGAATGGGTTTGTTGACGTCGGCGACTGGGAAGACGGTGGCGACAACAAGGAACTCGGTGGTGATGGAAGCGATTTGATGGAAGATTTGTTAGCGGTGGCGGAAGCGATTTGGTGAAGGATATAAGGCTTGAAAAGACAAGTCTTTGGGGTGTCGTAGCGTCGACTGCGGATGAAGGAGATGCGAAGATAGACTTTGCTTGAGAAGATCAAGCGATTGCCGTAGCGTCGGCGGCGGAGGGAATGAGGATGAGAGGGATATGGGTGACGTCCGATTAAGGGAATGAGGAATTAACACTCTACTTGAAACCTTGAACTTTAACTTGAACGTAAGAAATAACATTAACAAAGTCGGGTATAAATAGGGGAGGTGAGACGTCGGATGGGCTGAGTCGAACCTCGTGGGCTAGCCCATGCAAGCATGCAAAAGGCACAAATCCTAAAAGATAGAATGACTATAAGGAAACTATCTAAAACGCTATAAAAGGAAACTATGTAAAGCTATCAAAGGAAACTATCTAAAACACGCTGGAAATACCAAATATAGATAGTGTCTTAAAAAAACGCGTGAAACTCCTAACGCGGTGAAGATGACGACGAAGTGTCACTGTCTTCAAAATAACGCGTTGATCCGATGGTGGCGAGGACGACGAGTCTTGGATTGGTTTCTGGGCTTCCTTGGCCAGCGACGACGCGTGCAACTAGTGATGCGACGGCGGAGTCGATGGCTTTGGATCTAGACCTTGTGACTGGCCCTGTGAGCGTAGGCTCATGGCTTCTTCCTCGTCTTGGGACATCATGGGAGGCAGGGTCACATCACCCTCTCCCACTTGGCTGTGAAGCGTCCCCGCTTCACCATCATCAAACTCTAGCTCAACATATGGTGTTAAGTCCGTGACGTTGAAGGACGCGTGGACTGCAAAATCTAGTGGGAGCTCGAGTTGATAGGCATTGTCCCCTATAGCCTTTATCACGCGGAAAGGGCCATCTCCACGTGGTGCCAATTTGTGTTTACGCCGCGAGGGAAACCTCTCTTTTCGCAGATGCACCCAAACAAGGTCTCTGGGAGCAAAGATGACGCGGTGGCGGCCTGAATTGTGCTGCGAGGCATACTGCGCGGCCCTCCTCTCCAGTTGCTCATTGGTTCATTGATGAAGCTCCTGCACCTGCTCGGCGCGGTTGGAGGCGGAGACATGCATTGGGTCACGTAGTGGACGCGGCGATAGATCCAGTGGTGTCAAGGGGTTCATTCCATACACCACTTCGAACGGGGTCAGCTTGGTCGCCGTGTGCCTGCATCTATTGTAACAAAACTCGATAAGTGATAGTAAGTCCTTCCAACGCCTAGGGTTGGCTTTGAGCATCTCACGAAGAAGGGCTCCTAGGGTTCTATTCGTGACTTCCGTTTGGCCATCGGTCTGGGAGTGGTAGCTAGTGGAAAATAGGAGTTTGGTTCCTAGCTTACCCCAAAGAGTTCTCCAAAAATGACCAACGAACTTAGAATCCCTATCACTCACTATGGTACGCGGGACTCCATGAGACGCACCACATGCTCAAAGAATAGATCGGCAATCTCACTAGCACTATGGGTTGTCTTACAAGCAATAAAATATGCCTTCTTTGAAAATCTATCTACAACCACAAAAATGGAGTCTTTACCTCGTCTAGAGAGGGGCAAACTCGTGATGAAATCCATAGACAAATCTTCCTAGGGGGCACTCAGAATGGGCAAAGGAGTGTAGAGGCTGTGAGGACTAGACTTAGCTTTGGCTCGCTGGCAAATCACACAACTTCTACAAAACCTAGTCACTTGATGGGTCATCTTAGGCTAAAAGAAATGTTCTCTAAGCACGTCTAAGGTTTTCCTAATCCCAAAATGTCCACGACTCGCGTGTGCTTCCTCAATCAATAGGAGCCTAATAAAGGATCTAGGAATGCAAAGATGACTAGCCTTGTATAAATAACCCCCAGAAAGGAAATATGACTCAAACTCGCGAAATCTTAGGCATTGCTCGACTATAGGTACAAAGAAAGGATCACTAGCATATAATTCCTTAAGCAAAGAAAAACCCAAAACTTTAGTTTGCACATGAGTTAAGAGAACATACCTTCTAGACAACGCGTCGGCGACGATGTTCTCCATTCCCTTCTTGTGAACCACGACATAAGGAAATGTCTCCAGAAATTCCACCCAACGTGCATGTCGGCGAGTGAGGTGGGCTTGGCGCTTCAAGTAGCTCAACGCGGCGTGGTCACTGTGGATGACAAATTCACGCGGCCAAAGGTAGTGTTGCCATGTCTTCAGTACGTGGATCAATGCATAAAGCTCTTTGTCGTAGGTGGGGTAATTGAGGGTGGCCCCTATGAGCTTCTCACTGAAATATGCTATGGGCCTCTTCTCTTGGTGTAGCATACCACCAATGCCTATGTCTGAGGCATCGCACTCCACCTCGAAGGTCTTCGCAAAGTCGGGGAGTTGGAGCAATGGCGCGTTGCACAAGGCCCTCTTCAAGGCTGACAAGGCTTTTTCGTGGCACTAAAGCCAGACAACTGTGCTGCCCTTCTTCGTCAACTCATGTAATGGTACGGCAATCGAGGAGAAGTCGCATACAAAACGCCGATAGAATCCCGCGAGGCCTAGAAAGCTTCGCACCTGTGTCGGTGTCGTCAGTGTTGGTCAATCTTTGATGGCCGCGATCTTCTCTTCGTCGACGCGTAACCCATCACGACTCACAATATAGCCCAGAAAGTTGGTTGATGCGGCGCAAAATGAGCACTTGGCCAAATTGGCGAATAGGCTGTCGCGTCGAAGGCACTCGAGCACTTGGCGAAGGTGATCGACATGGTCTTCTAGGCTCCGTGAATACACAAGGATGTCATCGAAATAAATGACAACAAACTTGCCAAGGAAAGATCTCAACACATGGTTCATCACGCGCATGAAGGTGCTGGGCGCGTTCGTGAGCCCAAAGGGCATGACAAGCCACTCGTAGACCCCATACTTTGTCTTGAATGCGGTCTTCCACTCATCACCTTCTTTCATTCTAATCTGGTGATAACCACTCTTTAAATCAATCTTGGAGAAGAGTGTCGCGCCATGAAGTTCATCAAGCATATCGTCGAGGCGCAGAATAGGATGCCTATACTTGACGGTGATCTGGTTTATTGCACGGCAGTCAACACACATTCTCCATGTGCCATCCTTCTTGGGCACAAGGATCACAGGCACAACGCAAGGGGAAATAGATTCCCTTACTTACCCGCGATCCAACAATTCTTTGACTTGGCGCTGTAACTCTTTTGTCTCTTCTGGACCAGCTCTATACGCAGCGCGGTTGGGCAAAGAAGCACCGAGAACAAGGTCAATTTGATGCTCAATGTCTCTCAGGGGAGGTAATCCTTGTGGCAACTCGTCTGGGAATACGTCGGTGAATGCGACAAGCAACTTCGCGATCGCTGGTGGCAAGGGCGCGTTTGTCGACGATTCAGGGATGCATGGGGTTGGCACAAGAAGAAAACATGGAGTCTTCTCAATCAAACACGCAGTGAGGTCACTGGACCTGGCTAAAAGAACGCGTTGCTTACAGGTGCCTTGCAAAGGACGCGGTGGTGGCAACGGATCGGCAAACTTTGTTGATGGGAAGGCACTGCTCGAATTCTGTGGGGCACTTGGTGTCCCAGCTGTGGCGTTGTGTTTCTTCTTGCCAGTGCCTGGAGTAGACGAAGTGTTGCCAGATTTGGAGGAGTTCTGCCTTGGTAGTGCTTCTGAACACTCATTTGACCTAGGAGACGCGACCTCTATGGCTTTCTGGCGGTCGCGTTCAACCTGATCCTGCAAGATCTCATGGGGAGACATTGGATGCAAAGTGATGCGCTTCCCGTGGTAATTGATCACATAAGTGTTCAAATAGCCATCATGGAGCATGCGCCTGTCAAATACCCATGGGCGCCCAAGCAAAATATGGGTGGCGTCTATTGTAATGACATCACATAAAACTGAATCATAGTATTGGCCTATGGAGAAAGAAATTAAGCATTGGCGAGATACTGTGTTACCTGGACTAGATGATATCCATTGGAGGGCATAAGGCTGGGGATGAGGCGTCGTGGGTAACTTGAAGTGTGTCACGACCTTCTCATTGACAATATTCGCACATGATCCTCCATCAACAATGACACTCAAGGAAGCTGTTTGGACTAGAGCCCTTGTGTGGAACAAGTTCTCTCGTTGATCGCGTAAGTTGGCTTCCTTGACTGTGAGGAGACGATGCGTCACCAAGCTCAATGGTGTGCCCGCGTGCAGAGAAGCGGGTTCGCAGTCATAAGCGTCTTCGTCCTCTTCTTTGGTGCCTGCAGTGATCGCGTCAAGTGTGGCCTCCTCGTCTTCACAAGACTCGTAGCCGACGGCGGCTGTGGAGAACAACACCTTGCGAGCATTGGGGCAATATTTCTTATAGTGGCCTCTTCCACCACATTTGTAACACTCAAGATCACGCGCGCGATCTGTGCTCACTGGAGCCTGTCTTGGCGCATTCTGGCGCGGCGCGGTGGTCGGCGTCGCGGGCTTCGCCTTGGAGGCTTGGCTAGATGCGGATGTGGTAGAGGCACTAGGACGAACATTAGTATAAGGTAATCTACCAGGGTTAGAAGAATACCTTTGCAGACCTTGTAGAAACCGAAAGGCGCGGTAAATACGGAAATTTGTGGTTTTTCTCAACAACTTGCGAAAGCAAACGATGGGGGGTCAAGATAAAAAAAAATTGTGAACAAGATGTAAACTTGAGTTCGTGACTTACAAGACTGCTGGGCTCTGATGCCAGTTGATGTATCCTTGCCTCCGATGACAAGCCAAATTGTCAAAGGTGACGCCTTTGGATCTAGTCTTGGTTGGGAAGTCACTCGATGTTGTGATTCTGCTGTGGAACACGATGATGAGGATGATCGCGAGCAGAAGATCGCGATGAATGGGTTTGTTGACATTGGCGACTGGGAAGACGGTGGCGACAACAAGGAACTCGGTGGTGATGAAAGCGATTTGATGGAAGAATTGTTAGCGGTGGCGGAAGCGATTTGGTGAAGGATATAAGGCTTGAAAAAACAAGTCTTTGGGGTGTCGTAGCGTCGACTGCGGATGAAGGAGATGCGAAGATAGACTTTGCTTGAGAAGATCAAGCGATTGCCGTAGCGTCGGCGGCGGAGGGAATGGGGATGAGAGGGATATGGGTGACGTCCGATCAAGGGAAGGATGAATTAACACTCTACTTGAAACCTTGAACGTAAGAAATAACATTAACAAAGTCGGGTATAAATAGGGGAGGTGAGACGTCGGATGGGCCGAGTCGAACCTCGTGGGCTAGCCCATGCAAGCATGCAAAAGGCACAAACCCTAAAAGATAGAATGACTATAAGGAAACTATCTAAAACGCTATGAAAGAAAACTATGTAAAGCTATCAAAGGAAACTATCTAAAACACGCTGGAAATACCAAATATAGATAGTGTCTTAAAAGAACGTGTGAAACTCCTAACGCGGTGAAGATGACGACGAAGTATCGCTGTCTTCAAAAGAACGCGTTGATCCGATGATGGCGAAGACGACGAGTCTTGGATTGGTTTCTGGACTTCTTTGGCCAGCGACGACGCGTGCAACTAGTGATGTGGCGGCAGAGGCGATGGCTTTAGATCTAGACCTTGTGACTGAGCCCTGTGAGCGTAGGCTCATTGCTTCTTCCTCGTCTTGGACCATTATGGGAAACAGAGTCACATCACTCATGCTATATTTTCATTATTTTCACCACTTGGCTTGCCTTTTTTCTTATTTATTTTTGTGCTTGTAAAATGGGTAACGTCCCCAAATGCCAAATTGTAATTCTATGTACGCAAATAAAAAAACTGAAATAAGAAATGAGCTGACATACCCACAAATCCACCTGCCTTTAATCAATTTGCCCGCCTGTCACTCCCTGTAAAAACACTCTCTCCCTCCTTGATATCTCCAACCCCATTCCACTCTCTCTGTTCATTCTTCTCCTCTTCCGTACACCGACTGGCAGCGAATCGATCGCATTCGCAGATAATATGACGGCCACGGGATTCGGCGACACAACCCTAACCAAAGTCTTCGTCGGAGGTTTAGCTTGGGAGACTCCCGTTCACATTCTGAGACACTATTTCGATCAATTCGGCGACATTCTCGAGGCCGTCGTCATCTCCGATAAGCTCTCCGGCCGCTCCAAAGGCTACGGATTCGTAATTCCATCTCCCCTTTCTTCAATTTCATATCATGAATTGCCAATTTGAAAACGATCGATCCATTTTGGAAACTCAATTTCATCGTTGCTCGACCAAAATTCCTATTTATGTATATTAAATTAGGTGACGTTTAAGGAGCCGGAGGCGGCCAAGAAGGCATGCGAGGATCCCGCTCCGATCATCAACGGCCGCCGCGCCAACTGTAATCTGGCGGCGCAGGGCTCGCGCCGGACGAAAACGTCGCCAACTCCTCCTCCGCCGGCGCATCACCCGGGGATGATTGTTCACAATGCGGGAGGGAAGCCGCGTTCGGTGCTCCCGGCGGCGGCTCCGCCTGCCGGAAATTTCCAGTGGTATTTTCCGACGGGAGTTCTGCCGGCTGCATCCCCTTTTCACCACCAGCATCCTCAGGCTGTTCCCTTTTATGGGTAAATATTTTGTACATCTTTTTTTTTTGCTGGCAATACTTATAACGATTAATTGAGTTTCTTACGTTTTTTTCTTTCAAATTTTGTAGGTGTTCTCCTGCGTACATTGCTGCTGATTACAACCAGGTGAGTAATTATAAAAACTCAAAAAGATATGGATGAAAATATTGTTCTCATTATAAATATATACTGCTATTGATTTCTACCAAAAAAACAATATATACTGTTATTGATCTGAAAGACTCTTTTCGTTATCATAATACTGCGAATTTAATTCTTATGGAGCACAGTGTAGATCTTTTTTATGTTTTTCCAGTGAAGTTATAGCGATAGTGACAGCGTCATTTCAAATTATAGATGAGTAAGTATTTGGTAAAATGGGGATTTTGTGTTAACAAAAAACTGATGAATTGTTTTTCACATTTTTATTTGAATAAAGAAGGTAAGCTGGAGTGGAGGAACATACTATCCGCAGCAGCAGATGTACAGAGGAGCAACAGTGCATGTAATGCGGGGCCCAGCAGCCAACACGTGGATGATGCCTATGTACCAGCAGCAAGTCTACTATCACCCTCACCACCAACCACAAGCAATGGGCCTTCCGGCACACATGTTCTCTTCCGGCCCAATTACTGCTAACGGCCCAACTTCTAGTCCACTCAATCACCAATTGACCAAATTTTGAGCATCCAAAACCAAAAGTAAAGGGAGAAGGAAGGTGGTTTATGTAATGCTCGCCTGCCGACTGCTCCCTTTTATATTTGAGATTTTATTTTGTTGCAATTTAAATGTTAACTAATTAATTAATTAATTCATGGAATAAGTAATATATAGTCGGTTCATTCACTCTCTTTTGTATCTCTCTTTTTTATGGGGCATGGAATCTTACAGCCTGTACATGTATGGAACTATGGATTAATGGTGGGGACATGATGGAGACAGAATACATTATTCTTATATGTATGGTCACTAGGCCATGCTCATGTAGCATGTGACTCATGTGACAGTATCTCATGCGTTTCATAATACATTATAATATCACATGTCCATCTCCTTAAGTCATGATATTTTAGTTGGATTAAACCATATGTTTCACTGCACCCCAGCCCATATTCATTACATATTAAAACTAGCTTACCCTTGTCAGTGTACGGAGTGTTGAATCGTAGTGTGTTAGACAGGAAACGATGTTATTGACAGCGGAAATAATATAGATTTAAGAGTAACAATCAAGACGGTTCCTTATAGAGAAAACTCTATCAATCAACTAGTTGAAAATAGAAAAACCTCTTTCTCTAGCTAGGTGTTATCCTAGAAGGATTTCAAACCTTGTATACTTGTATTATTAATAAGTTGTACAATCTCACAAGTCTTCTCTCCACCTATTCTCATACAGATCCTAGGTTTCTAGACTTTGAGTGCAATCAACTCACAATGACGCAAGAACACAACAAGACTCTAAGCAAGCACTCACAACACTAGTTCGTACCTTGCCTTTGAATCTTCGATCTCAACTTGCAGTAGCTCTTTGGTATACTTTGATGGTTGTAGCTGAGATGCATTTCCCTAAGGCAAACTCATCTATTTATAGTGTTGAATAAGATCACCTTACTAAAGATCAAAGAGCAAACAACCAAACACAGTAACATAGTAAAGTCAATAGAAGAGGGAATAACGGGCTAGGATAGAAAAGGGGTCCACTCAAGACTCAGAATCCTCCTTCTGATCCTTGTCCTTGTTGAGAAAGTGCTCAAGAAGCAGCGACAAAATATTCTTGATCTCACGCAACTCAGCCAACATCTGGCCTTGCATAGAGCTGCTCCTCGGTGTTCCCTCACCAGCTTCGCGCTTGATGATCTCGGACGCATGCAGAGTTCCCTTATCATCACCCTGATACTTCATCTTGTTGATGTTCATCATGTCTAACTCAGTGACCATGGAAACCTCACCTTCTGCTCTGTAAACCTTTTCATTCTGCAAAATCAACTTGATTAGATTGGGGTAGGCTAGGGAGTGAGTCTTGGCAGTGCACTTCGCCATGTGTTGCAGGATGACCCTAGGAAGGTCAATCTTCTCTTTGTGCCAGAACCTGTCCAACATCAGCAGATCGGTATTGGTGATCGCATTCCTCTTCTCTTCCCTAGGAACGACAACCTTCATGATGATTTGATGCACTATTCGTTGAGGCGTAGTAAGAGTGGACACATGAGTGGCTTCATATTTAGCCTTGAAGAGCCTTTGAGCACTGGCCTCCTTGGCCTTTTTCTGAGCATCAGTGACCTTGTCACCTGGAATGTCGTAGAACCCTTCAGCAGATGCGCAAGCTTGGAAGCAGTGAAAGACATATCTTCCCTAGACACAGAAGATGTTCCCAGCATAGTCGAAGAAGAATTGAGATGGAAGGAACTGTAAAACTCACGAACCTGATCTGGGTTGACCAAGATGCGGTTGGAGACGAGATGTTCCCAGCCTTGAAATTTGAGTCTCTCTTGGACTTCCTCGAAACCATTCTCAGAGAGGAAGTTCTCTGGGATCAGTAGCTGTGGGAGGATCTTCTTCCCGTCAGTGAAGGCGGGAACATCATATTGTTCCTCAATATTTGCCTTCTTCTTCGGCTCAACTTTCTTTGTCGATCGCATTCTCTGCTTCAAGGTTTTAGGAGTTGTCTCACTAGCATCTGACTTGGTAGGGGTGGAGAACTCAGTAGCAGTGCGTTGTTCCCCAGTGCATTGGACGCCCGAATCCTCTTCTATGTCATCGAAACCAATCGTGTGTTTGCGCTTCTTGCTTGGGGGGATAACATTGAGTGGGTGAGTTCCCAACTCCTTTTCCACCTCAGCCATAGCCTCATCCTCATCGTCTTCTTTGTCCTTGGGAGGAGAGGTGACTTCCTGATCAGCAGCAATCACTAGGTCTCCGGACGACACCGGAGATTTTTCTTTTATGGGTGACGTCGCCGTTCCCTGAGGTTATTCCTCCTGAGGTTGGTCCTCCTGTAATTCAGCGATAGAGGAGGTGATTTCTTTGGCAATCTCTGTCACGGCGGCGATGGAGGTGGTCGGCTTGGATGGAGTGCGGGCAACCTTCTTTGCCTCAATGGTTTGCTGGAGAGCAGCCAACTGCTCGTTGTTAAGGGCGGAGACATCAATGGGAGGGACAGAGTTTGAGCTTGTGTCGGCCATTGGGTTGTGTTTGAGAAAGGGAGAGATGAAGGTGTGTAGGGTTTGAGGCGGCAGAAAGCAAAGGATGTCGGTGAAGGGTTTGGAAGCGAGATAATTGGTAAAGGGAAACAATGGAAAGTAGAAGATATTCTTACCAAAAAATCTCGCCGAAAAGATCATCCAATCCGTCAACTCAATCTTTTCTCTCTCCTCTGATAATGGCTCTTTTTCTCTCTTTTCCTGCAAAACTGGCCATTCCTCTCTACCGAGCCATCAAATCAACATTCAATATCTCATTCTCAGTGAAGCAACGTCCACCTACAAATCTCAATGTTTCTCAGACTATTCCCAACACTGATGTTCCTGTCTCTGTTCCCCCTTAGGCGAAGTTCCATCCAGACGACTCTGAGATACTTAAGTGGATGAAAAGTGATGAGAATCAAACCTCCAAGAGGAGGTTCTTCTTCCCGGAGGAGCTTGACCATGACTAAGCCAAGGGATACTTCCTTCTCCTTGGGGTTGGTTGGCTTCCTTATCCCCTTGGAAAGGCTCAAGGTGGCAACAAAGGAGGGGAACGCCGAGGAATCACCGAGGAGAGCGAGGGCTGGTCAAGGGGGCACAAGGAGGCCGCGGACGGGCGTGAGACTAGACGAAGCTAGGGCTGACTGGCGGCGCCGGCAAAATGGCCAAGGGAACCTCTCTTGGAGGTTCTTTGGCTGAGGTGACCTTGGATCTAACTTGTTGGGCGATTTGGTTAAGAGAACGTGAGAGATTGAGAGGAAGGAGGAGAGATTTGGAAGCTTTAAGTTGATAGAAGAAGTGGAGAGCCTTATGGAGGAATCCTCAACCTAAGGGAAAGTTCCACTTTTTAATTCTTCAACTAGTGAACAAAAGAAGCCAAAGATGGCTTATATAGTCTAGGGTTTTTGGGTGGACTAGGAGCCTATTTGCAAATGGGTCCACATGTCCCAAAATAGAAAGACAATAACATGATTAATTAACTAAAGCAGAGAGGGGATAAAAGCCATAAAGACTTGGATATAGACGTGCACATAAATGCCTTGGAATCAAAGCATGGTTGATGCTTGAGTGTCGTGGCATTGATGCGTCAGCGTCTTGGTGGTCAAGGCCTTGGCTCCTCCATGTTGATGCATAAGAGTAGGCGCGGCCCTTGGCATCCATCATCGGGACTCATCACTCTCTCCTTCTTAGCGTCGAATTGTCCTCGCTTCGAGGATGTTGGAAGTCCGAGAGATGGAGGAAGTGTGGTGGCGCGTCTCCCCTTCTTAAAGGTGGAGTGAGGGAGACCGCCACTAACATAAAGAAGCACAAGCATACGAGATCCGTCTGGCGGCTCCTTGGGCACAACAAGAGGGAAGGCCTCATGGGCGAGCATGGCAGCCGGAGGAGTGTACCTACAACAAAGCAACTCAACAAGAAAACTTGAGATCATCTGACGGCTCCGGGTGGGGCTATGGCCGCTCCTAGGCACGTGTCCAAGGGAGGAATGAGGCATCAAATGAGCAACACTAGTGGAGCCGAGGGTGTGAGGGATTCCATTAAGTGACCACAAAGAGAAAGCTAGGGTGAGAGGCTCAACCGGGGCAAGGAGTGGCATGTGGCAAGTGATAAGGAAAGTGGAATCAATCCCCTTCTTAAAAGGTTGCCTATCGATCATGAGGGACAAATCAAAGATCTCCCAAAATATGGGGGAAATGAGTGAGTGCATGCTATAAGCTTTGAGAAGGACCTTAGAAGCTGTCGACAAGGCAACTACGTACAATTGGGGTTCGAAGAGAATAGGGTAGTAGGGCCAAGTCAACCAAGGTGGAGTCCTCAAAGTGGGTTGGTATGAGGTAATCCTTAAAGGCCAATGGTTATCATGAAAAATCTCATCCAAGGAGTGCCTATGAGTGGCTCTAGGCATAATCCTCAAGGGGCCATGATCAACATGAAAAGTCTCATCCACGGGGTGCCTATGAAGGGTTGTAGGCATAATCCACAAGGGGCCATGATCAACATGAAAAGTCTCATCCAATGGGGGTCTATGAAGGGCTCTAGGCATATCTAGTGTGTGGGCTAAGAGAGAGTATTCCTTATCCTCCAAAGAATGCTTAGATACCACAGGATAGTAAAGGATTCTAATGATAACTCTAAAGCAAGGAGCACGCAACAACAAAACATATGATGCTTCAATAAAATCAGAATAATAAGGTACCTCTGTGCCACCAAGAAAAAAGAGGGATGTGAGAACACAAGGTCCAAAGTCTATATGAACGGCAAGAATGCATGCACAAGTTATGCCATTACTCTTCGCAAGCCTAAGTAGATGCCCCATGATACAACAAGTGAGATAATGATCATACTTAAACATGGAAAGAATGACATGCATGAAGTGAGACCTCTTGGACATAAATTGAGACATGGAACTATAATGCAAACAAGAGAACATAGTCCTAGATGCAAAATAGCTTGTCAACATGCAAAGTGCTCTATCCAAGGATGTAACAAGAAACTCATGCAATGTGCCACCCAAGGACATACAAGAGGAAAGAGAGAAGGGGACCTCAACTTGGGTGGGAGGCGCCGAGGGTAACAATGGTGCCGGCCTGGGCGGTGACAAGGCGCAAGCCTCCTTCGGTGGGGCAACCATGGGGCACCGGCCTCCATGGATACGAGTCGATGGGGAGCCGCCAATAGGCGACAAGGGACCGCTTGCGGCGATGGGCGGCAGCCAACCAAGGCGCGGTTGATCCAAGGGCGCGGCCAGCCGAGTGAGTGTCAAGGCACCGCCCTCCGTGGTGGTCAAGCAAGGGCGCAACACCAAGGAGGAGGTGGGGGTCGCGCCGGGGGTGGGCACGCCAGGCGGCGGTGAAGAACCGAAGGCCGCGAGGTGGGCCTTGTCGGCGCGTGTCTCCTCGGCTGTGGGGGCGGGCTGCCGGTGACAAGGCACATCCTTGGTGTGGTCCGGCGGACGCCGGCTCGGTGGCGGCCGAGCATCAAGAAGCTCACTGGGCTCCTCACGTGCCGAGGCCTCAAGGTGGCGGTCAGCCGGGGCACGTGATGTGACCCTACCCTCCATGTCAGCTACAGAGGAGGAAGACGCCATGAGACATCTGCCTTGAGACTCCTCTATAGCTACATCTACCCCGAGCTAGATTTAGGAGACTTTATATTTCTAGTTCTTACGGTTTCTAGACATTACTTCCTTAGTACTTTCTATTTACAGTATTTTTATTTTTAGTAGCTGCAAGTTCTGGGTGGTTTCCATTTATGTTAAATGGCCGTCAGATTTAGTAACTAGAGAGTCTGGCCCATTAGGTCAACTCTCTAGTATAAATAGGGACTCTTGTCTTCCCTTTCATTTTTACGTCGAAATAGAGCTTTGCTTTCCAATCGAGTAATCTCCTGAAAACTCGGGCCCTGACATCACAAAGTTAACGCGTTCCTAGTCGAACTATCCTGGCGCGTTAACTCGGTTACCAACTATCCAGTTACTATCCGCAATCCCGCACAAGAACTAACCCTAGTTCTTGCCTCCCCTCCAAAACACAAACCCTAACCCTAATTATTCTCCACCTTTTCATGGCAGCCTCCACCACAACCTCTCGGCCGCCGCTCCACCACCACCACTACCGCCGCCGTTCGCTCCACCACTTCCGCCGTGTCTCCACCACCTCTTCCGTCGCTCGCCACTCTTTGTCCGCTGCTCTCGCTTCAGTCCACTATGGTCCGAACAGCCCACAGTCCACCGAACATCATCCCCGTCTCCATTCCGAAGAGTTGTTCGCCCTACTACGCATTCATTCGATCCTTGACATCGATCCGTGGTCTTTCCATCGGACAAGGTCACATCAACTGGCATCAGAGCCTACGAATCGCGTAAGTCGTTCCAACTCTTCGTTCAATCACTCCTTCGCTTCCGTATATCAAAAAAAAAACCTAGATCTTGTTCTAGGAACCAAAAAAAATAAAAAATCTTGCAATTCGAATCTGAAAAAAATAGAAAAAACCCTAGGTTTGGTGTTGAGCAATTCGGCCTTCATCAAAACACACAATTTTTTTTTCTGCAGATTCGAACCCTATTCATGAACTTTCTGCAATTTCTGGGTGTTTGCTTGGGTTTTGATTGTGTTTGAAGTAGATCTGCTTGCATATAGGCTTAGATAGTTCGTTTGCGACTTCGTTTGCCTTGTTTGCGCCAAAAAATCTACATCTTCTCAATCTCTTTCTCTTCAAACTTGAATCACTGCATTTTTTTTATTTTTTGTGCTGCATTTCTGCGCGTTTTCTGCATTTCTGTTCGTTTATGTGCACAGTTTGCTGAATTTTTGTGCGTTTCTGTGCGTTTTCTGCATTTCTGTGCGTTTCTGTGCAAAGTTTGCTGAATTTATGTGCATTTGCTGCATATTTATGTGCGTTTGCTGAACTTTCTGGGCATTCGCTGAACTTTCTGTGAAGTTATGTGCGTTATTGTAGCTGTACACAGATTTGAAGGAAAAAAAATTACAGCAGCTGTTCGCTGTATACAAAAAAAAATCGAGACCACAAAAGTCAAAATAAGGCAAGTGCGTCTCTACGCAGCACGAAGGGAGAACCCGATCTTGATTCTGGCACCTTCAATTTCCAACGACGCAAGTGATTCATTTACCGTCTTCTCTATCTTTCACTGTCTGGGTTGTATATCTTGGTTGACTGTGTTGTGCTAACTTCTGTGCTTATATCCTTGCATATCTACTTTCGACATTTTCTTTGCTGAGCATTGCCTTGATTTTGTTGATTGTTGTGTGAGTTGCCTTAAGCCTGCTCGTAACCGCCCACACGGCCAGTCGGATTAGTTTACCGAGTGATTGCTTGTTGAGTTCGGTTCTGCTTACCTATTTTTTGATTCTCTGTTGCTGTTGCTGTTCGCTTTGATTCTGTGGTTTGCCATTTCTTGCTGTCAGGTACCATGTCAGAAGGTGATACAACCCGTGAGACAGGCACATAGACTGCTACCCAAAAGATGATCCGAGAGCTGCTTGCTAGGGACAAAGCAAGAAATGCGCAGATAGCCAAACTACAGCGTAAGATTGCAGTACAGACGATGATACAAGAGCTGCTTGCTGAACAAAAATTAAAAGCCGCGCGGTTCGTTGAACTCCAGCGTAAATATGACGAGCTCTTAGCCTTGGAAAATGCGAAGGGTAAAGCCCCGATGCTTCCCTCAACATCGACTCCAGGCCAACTGAAATGCCTCAAGTCACAAGATGTGATCCAGGAGGAAGACCCTGCAGTTGTAGAGGCAGATGACGACGACGTCGAGGTTGACCCTGCCGGCGTCTTTACAACCGATGATGATGGCGATGTGGTCGGTACTTCCAATCACCATGATGACCAGGCATACCACTCTGCCTTGGTTACGAGATGCATGCTGAGCATAAAGGAGGGAGCCCTTACTGAAGAACGGGAGAACTTGTTTCATGCTAGATGCAGACTTCAGGATGCATCGCTCAATGTGATCATTGCCGAGGCTTCTTGCTACAACATTATCAATGAGAAGGTTGTAAGCCATTTCAACCTTCCGACTACACCACACCCCACTCCCTATGGCCTTCAGTGGATCTCTGACGGATCAGGTAACAAAGTATCACACCAGTGTCTTATTTCTTTTTCCATTGGTCCATATAGCGACACTGTGCTTTGTGATGTTACCGCTATGGACGCAACCCATCTGCTTTTGGGTTGTCCGTGGCAATATGATCGTGGCGTGCTTCACGACGCGTATTTGAACACTTACATGTTCAAATACCACGGGAGGCGCATGACTCTCTTACCAATGAACCCGCAAGAAATTTTACAGGACCAGGCCGAGCGCCAATGCCAGAAGGCTCTGGAGGCCGCCGGGCTTCCGCCTGCAATGGCATCCACCGCGGAGACCTCCAGACGACAACTCGGTCGAGCTCCAGAACGAGTCAGGGAGCCAGACCAGAACTCGGCCAATAACTCGGCCGAGTTCTAGACCGAGTCATGACGCCAGACAACAACTCGGCCAACAACTCGGCCGAGTTCTGGCTCGAGTCAAGACGGCAACCAACAACTCGGTCAGCAACTCGACCGAGTTGTGGACCGAGTCAGGAGCCCGGATGACAACTCGGCCCTTCACTCGGCCGAGTCGGCGTCTTCAGCTCCTCTTCCTGCGTCTTTGCCTTCTACACCTTCTAGCAGGGCTTCTGCACCGCTAGGTACGCGTTCGACCCCTGGTATTTCGTTGCGCTCACCATCGACATGTACAGGTGTAGCGTCTCCTACGGGGGTTACTCAACCGCATATTTCTGCTCTGCGTGGAACCTGTGAAAACCGGGTTCTACTGGCTCGTCACAACGAGATCACGTCGGCACTTCAAGGCAAGTTCCCTTGTTTCCTTGTTATTCTTCGCCTTTGTGCCACTACTACTGTAGAGCTTGCACTCCCACCTGCTATTTTGTTTGTTTTGCATGACTTCGAGGATATTATACCAGACGAGCTACGGCCAGGACTGCAACCAATGCGTGGTATTAAGCACCGGCTAGACTTCATTCTCGACGCTTCTCTGCAAAACCAGGCGAACAATGATGTTGGCACGTTGGCTGAGCACTTTAAGGAGCTGCACAGGAGGACACACACTCCGCTGGAGCGACGTGCGCTGACGTACTCAGCCCAGAAGAACAAGCGCAGGCGACGCTTGATCTTCGCCCCGGGCGACTTGGTTTGGCTTCACTTGCGGAAGGAGCGATTCTCTTCCGACCGCAAGTCTACGCTCGACCAACGGGGTGATGGTCCTTTCGGAGTCGTCAGTGCAATTGGCGACAACACCTTCCAGCTCGAGCTCCCGGACAAGTATGGGGTGCATCTGATGTTCAACGTCGCTGACTTAGCACCATATGTTGAGCCTGAGCCTGATGAGGGTGAAGCGGGGACGCTTCACAACCAAGTGGGGGAGGGTGATGTGACCCTGCCCTCCATGTCAGCTACAGAGGAGGAAGACGCCATGAGACATCCGCCTTGAGACTCCTCTACAGCTACATCTACCCCGAGCTAGATTTAGGAGACTTTCTATTTCTAGTTCTTACGGTTTCTAGACATTACTTCCTTAGTACTTTCTATTTACAGTATTTCTATTTTTAGTAGCTGTTAGTTCTGGGTGGTTTCCATTTATGTTAAATGGGCCGCCAGATTTAGTAACTAGAGAGTCTTGCCCATTAGGTCAACTCTCTAGTATAAATAGGGACTCTTGTCTTCCCTTTCATTTTTACGTCGAAATAGAGCTTTGCTTTCCAGTCGAGTAATCTCCTGAAAACCCGGGCCTTGACATCACAAAGTTAACGCGTTCCTAGTCGAACTATCCCGGCGCGTTAACTCGGTTACCTACTATCCAGTTACTATCCGCAATCCCGCACAAGAACTAACCCTAGTTCTTGCCTCCCCTCCAAAACACAAACCCTAACCCTAATTATTCTCCACCTTTTCACAGCAGCCTCCACCACAACCTCTCGGCCTCCGCTCCACCACCACCACTACCGTCGTCGTTCGCTCCACCACTTCCGCCGCATCTCCACCACCTCTTCCGCCGCTCGCCACCCTTCGTCCGCTGCTCTCGCTTCAGTCCACTGTGGTCCGAACAGCCCACAGTCCACCGAACATCATCCCCATCTTCATTCCAAAGAGTTGTTCGCCCTACTACGCATTCATTCGATCCTTGACATCGATCCGTGGTCTTTCCATCGGACAAGGTCACATCAGCGCGCAAGGAGGCGCCGGGAAGGAGAGGCACCGTGGGGAGTGGCGCCAAGGCCGGAGTAGGCGGCGGGGGAGTGGTGGGGATGATGGCCAAGGTGGGCCCCACGGCGGCCATCCGGTGAACGTTGGCCTTCACCGCTATTGTCTCCTTGGCGGCCATGACATGCTTCGCTCGGCGCCGTTCGACCTCGGCGAGGGCCTCGTTGAGCCAGGCGTCGATGGCCTTGATACGCTCCCTCTCTCGGTGGAGGGTGGCGCGCAAGGCCTCGGTGGTGGCCTCCGTGCGGCGGGCGGCAGCTTCCTTGGCGCGACCCTCTTCGGCTAGTCTAGCCGCAAAGGACTCGTGGGCGCGATCATATCATCGGTGGCTCACATCCGCCCAAGCTTCCTCTTCAAAGGTCTCGATATACTCTCCATAAGGGCGGGGAGGCGGCAGCCAATCCGGGTCACGACGGTCTAGCGGGCGCCGGGGTTGGCCTTGGGCGCGATCATATCCTCGGTGGCGTACATCTGCCCAAACCTCATCCTCTTTATAGTGGCGGCTGAACTCATAAGCGGTTGCGGGCCTATGAACGGCACGTGGATAAGGACCCCATACAAGGACGTGGGGTCAAAAGCGTGGCGCCGTGGGCGTCGGCCCGACAGCGGCCCAGCAGAATGAGGCCAATAAGGCTCGTCCATGGAGACTCACCTAGCACAAGCAAGAGGCAACCCAAGTAAGGAGATCCAAGAAGCAAAGCAAACATGCTAAAAGAGAGGAATACCTTAGGCCTAGGTCAATCAAGCTAATGCAAACAATGAAGGCTCAAGTGAAAGGACAAGCTAGGCCTAGGACAAGCAAATACAAGCAATAGATAAAGGCTCAAGCAAAGGACAATTCACCTAATGCACACAACAAGTAAGCACACAAGCCTAAGACAAACAACCTAATGCAATGAGGACGGTTCAAGTAAAGGAACAAGCTAGGCTTCGGTGGAACATGTGACTTGCCAAGCTTGACTAGAACTTAAGTACTTTCAAACTTTCCAAAGTGAATGACTTAGGCTAAGGAGTAAAGTCCAACTTCAAGACTTAGCATGATGGGAAAAGAAAAGAGAGTTAGTGGGCTGCCATATGGACAATGAAGGGAGAGAAAAAGGCAATGGCAAGCAACTAGAAGAAAATGGAGAGGTAAGCTTAATGGCCCAAGTTGCCAAGTGAAGGGAGATAGCCCATAAGATGGATGTGTGAGTGGTTAAGGCCCAACCAAAATACAATATTTTGCTTCTTTTTTTTTTTTAATTGGGCCTTTGCCTTTTTTTCTTGGCCTCTTAATTGTACTTAGGCTTTTTTCTCTAGTAGTGTATGGTGAGGCCGAATATGTGGCATGGCTTTGTGCTTAATTTGAATGATGGGGGCCATAATTTTTTGGGGTTGCAAATGGGTGGCAACAAGGGGATTTTTTGGAGAGTGGCAATATCCCTTTTTGGGTGTGAGACAAAGCTTGAGAAGAGAGGAAAGAAAGTTGTTGACTTGCCACTTAAATTCAAACCCTTTTTTTAAACCCACAATGACTACCTTCTTAGCTCTCTCTACCCCAAAAATCAACCAATAGT
Organism: Rheum nobile; assembly: GCA_027886185.1. Lineage (NCBI taxonomy): Eukaryota > Viridiplantae > Streptophyta > Magnoliopsida > Caryophyllales > Polygonaceae > Rheum > Rheum nobile. Next base: position 10,142,096 of record WOAB01000644.1, on the reverse strand, counting down.
CAAATTTAGCATTTACCCAAATAGCTTAAGGCAAACAAGTGTGGGAAACAAGAAAGCACCTAAACGTTTAGCCCAAAATAAACAAGTCACATGCATCACTTAAGGAATTCAAAAGGGAGCTAGCAAGGGAAGAGGGGCACATGGTCGGCCATGGGGAAAGGGTGGGGCGGCAGTAGGGTGGTGGTGGGTGGAAGCAAGGCAGGAGGGGCGGTGGCGCGGTGGCTGGCGGTGGTAGTGGGCGGCGGCAAGCAATTTTTTTGTGGTTTTTAGGGGTGTTTTGGGAGGGGAATGAAGGCCAACTAATCTAAACACAAGGTCATCATGCAAACTAGAAAAACTAAGCATACAAACTGAAAATTATCCTGCAAGCAAGAAGAACTAAGCATAAAAACTGAAAATCAACATGCAAGCAAGAAAACTAAGCATAAAAACTGAAAATCCTCATGCAAGCAAGAAAAAAAATTAAACATAAAAACTGAATTTTGAAGAGAAGAAAGGGACTTAACTTAGTCTTTGGCTCTTGATACCAATTGATGAGAATCAAACCTCCAAGAGGAGGTTCTTCTTCCCGGAGGAGCTCGACCGTAACTAAGCCAAGGGATACTTCCTTCTTCGTGGGGTTGGCTGGCTTCCTTAGCCCCTTGGAAAGGCTCAAGGCGGCAACAAAGGAGGGGAGCACCGGGGAAGCACCGAGGAGAGCAAGGGCTGGTCAAGGGGGCGCAAGGAGGCCGCGGACGGGCGTGAGACCGGCCGGAGCTAGGGCTGACTGGCGGCACCGGCAAAAGGGCCAAGGGAACCTCTCTTGGAGGTTCCTTGGCTGAGGTGACCTTGGATCTAACGTGTTGGGCGGTTTAATTAAGAGAACGTGAGAGATTGAGAGGAAGGAGGAGAGATTTGGAAGCTTTGAGTTGATAGAAGAAGTGGAGAGCCTTAGGGAGGAATCCTCAACCTAAGGGAAAGTTCCACTTTTTAATTCTTCAACTAGTGAACAAAGGAAGCCAAAGATGGCTTATATAGTCTAGGATTTTTGGGTGGACTAGGAGCCCATTTGCAAATGGGTCCACACGTCCCAAAATAGAAAGACAAATACATGATTAATTAACTAAAGCGGAGAGGGGATAAAAGCCATAAAGACTTGGATATAGACGTGCACATAAATGCCTTGGAATCGAAGCATGGTCGATGCTTGAGTGTCGTGGCATTGATGCGCCGGTGTCTTGATGGTCAAGGCCTTGGCTCCTCCATGTTGATGCATAAGAGTAGGCGCGGCCCTTGGCATCCATCACCGGGACTCATAAAAAAAGGCTAGTTTGGATATTTAATTGGGTTCACACAAAATAACAAAGATATATCCAAACAGAAAAATAGGGTAGGGAACAAAGAAGATCCAGATAATTATAACCAGTAAAAATTGGTAAACAAAGAAGAGTTCATAGGGAACATTTACCTGGATCATGGCTTGGGACGACATTGCAACCAATTATCATTTTGGCTTATAACGGGGGTATAGATAATTAAATCGGTTGCTTTGGGCATGAAAGAAGATGTTATCATGTAACGTTGAAGCACATATGATCAAGAATAGAATTTGCAAGAGATTATGATATTATGTAACACAAAGCACATAACAAGAATAGACAAACAAACAATTTGCAAATAACATGCTGCATAGAAGATGTTCCCTGATTAATTTGATCGATCTAGCCAATCATGGAGGGAATAGTGGATAGGGAGTTCCTCAATTCAGAGAGATCATCCCAAGGAGCATTCTCAAATGCTCAAAGGGTTTTCTATCCAGTGTTTTGGTGAAGATATCTGCAACTTGATCTTCTATTCTACAATGATTCATTCTAATGAAAAATTTCTCAACATTATCACGTAGAAAATGATGACGAATATCGATATGCTTAGTACTTGAGTGATGAACATGATTTTTGGAAATGTTAATAGCACTAGTATTATCGCACATAATGGAAATAATGCCAAGAGACGTACCAAAATCCTCCAGTTGTTGTTTAAGCCACAATACATGGGCACAACATGATGCAGCAACTACGTACTCAACTTCAGCGGTAGAAAGAGCAATAGAGTTTTTCTTCTTTGATCCCCAAGAGATAAGGCATGGGCCTAGGAACTGTGTCGTCCCTAAAGTGCTTTTGCGATCCACCAGGTGACCTGCAAAATCAGCGTCAATGAAACCCACGAGTTCAAACCCATTGTTCCTTGGATACCAAAGGCAAAGATGATCGTTCCCTTTCAGGTATCGCAGAATCCATTTGACTTCAGTTAGGTGTGACTCCTTAGGATTTGCCTAAAATATAGGACAAAGACACACATTAAACATGATATATGGCCTACTTGCCGTTAGATAGAGTAATGAGCCAATCATTACTCTATACATTGTAGCATCCACATCTTTGCCATTCAAGTCTGCATCAAGGCGAGTGTTAGGAGAAATATGGGTATCAATAGGTTTAGATTTATCCATACCATACTTCTTCAACAGTTCCTTGATGTATTTTTGTTGATGCGCTCTTATTCCCTCAGAAGATTGAGAGACTTGTAATCCAAGGGAAAAGGACAATTCCCCTATCATACTCATCTCAAATTCACTGCTCATGAGATTTTTGAACTTCTCTACAAGTGCAGGGTCAGTGGAACCAAAAATAATATCATCAACATAGACTTGAACTACAAGAATCTCACCTTTGTGTACCAAGAGGAACAATGTATTGTCGATCACACCACGTCTATATCCATTGGAGAGAATGAACTGTGCCAGCCTGTCATACCAAGCACGAGGTGCTTGCTTAAGGCCATATAGTGCCTTGTCCAGTGCATACACATGGTCAGGACGATCTACATCTTCAAAGCCAGGGGGTTGTTTCACACAAACTTCTTCTTGAAGGTAGCCATTGATAAATGTTGTTTTGACATCCATTTGGTACAATGTGAAACCTTTGATGGCAGCGTAGGCGATGAGAAGTCGAATGGCTTCGATTCGAGCTACTGGAGTATATGTTTCATCATAGTCTATTCCTTCTTGTTGGTTGTATCCTTGAGCAACCAGTCTTTCCTTGTTCCTTGTCATAGTTCCAGAGTCATCGAGCTTGTTCCTGAATACCCAGCGAGTGCCAATAGCATGCTTGTTCTTAGACAAGGGAATCAATCTCCATACCTTGTTCCACTCAAATTGGTGCAACTCTTCTTGTATAGCAACGATCTAATTTGGTTCCTTTAATGCTTATTTGATGTTCTTTGGCTCTACAATAGATATAAAAGCATAGAAAGTACAAAAGTTGTATAGTTGGGAACGTGTATCTCTCTGATCGTAAGGTGTGAGAAGAGCATCAACTGGATGGCTCTTTTGAATCCTTGAACTTTTGGATACAAGAAGTGGAGGAATGGGAGGAAGAGTGGCATCAGTCGTCGCAGTTGAAGATGAAGGCAGAGGAACATCAACAACTTCTGAAGCGGTTTCTTCAGTGACTGTTCCTACAACATCATCCGTAGTTTCTTCCTCATTAACTGTTACCACAACATCACTCACGTGGCCATCTTGCACGAGGTGTGCATCCGAAGTATCACCACCAGTAGTTCCGTTGGAAACAGTGGTGACATCATCATCTACCGCTTGAGTGGATATAGTAGGAACATCAAGTGCTGGTGTAGTAGTGGTATTGGCAGTTCCACTAGTTATGGTAAATCCTAGAGAACCAGTAGTGCCCCCACCAGCATTGGGGGCACTGTTCCCTGTACGTGGATTACCACGGTGATTGCCATCATCACCATCATCATCTGAGTCTTCGCGTTGCATTCGTGGAAGATCATTATCAGGGAACGGTGTGTTGGAATCATCACTCACAATCTTTGAGTGTTCATCGAAGATGACATGGATGCTTTCTTCAATTTTATGGGTTCTCTTGTTATAGACTCTGTAAGCCTTGCTTGTTTTAGCATATCCTAGAAAGATCCCTTCATCACTTCGTGTATCAAACTTCCCTAAGTTGTCTTTCCCATTGTTGTGAATAAAACACCTGCAACAAAAAGCACGCAAGTGGGAAATATTGGGCTTGCGATCCCTGATTAGTTCATAAGCAGTTTTATTGAGTAAGGGTCTAAGCATAGCGCGATTGAGGATATAGCAGGATGTGTTGATTGCTCCAGCCCAGAAGATTCGAGGGAGATTGCTAATGATGAGCAATGTTCTAGCTAGCCATGCCCTCCAAGGTTCTGTTCTTCCGTTCAGCCACTCCATTCTGCTGTGGTGTCCTAGGAGCCAAAAAGTTATGAGAAATACCACGTTCCCTATAGAAATCAAGTAACATTGCATTCTCAAACTCCGTTCCATGGTCGGATCGAATGTCGCTTATCTTTTGACCCAGATTTGTCTCCACATTCTTGATGAAAGACTCAAAAGTCTCGAATACTTGTTCCTTGGAAGAGAGAAAAAATGTCCATGTAAATCTAGAATAATCATCAACAATTACAAACAGATACTTGTTCCCTGCATGACTTCTTATCCTCATGGGACCACAGAGATCCATATGGATCAGTTCCAGAGGGCGAGAAGTAGTAACATCAAGCTTGCTCTTGAAAGAGGAACGTGTTTCTTTCCTTCTCACACAGGCTTCGCAAACTCCATGGGTCTCAGGTTTGACATTTGGAAGACCACGAACAAGTTCCTTCTTGTGGAGTTTGTGAATGAGTTGAAGATTAGCGTGTCTAAGCCTTTTGTGCCACAGTTCCGTCTCTTCAGCTAGAGACGCAAAGCACAGTTCCCTTGTAGGCTTGAAGGTTGTGTCAACAGTGTATACATCATTGAATCTGACACCCTTCAACACAATTTCCTTGGTTTTTCTATTCCTTACATAGCAATCTTGAGACATGAAGACAGTCTCATTGTCTCCTTGATCACACAGCTGAGCTACACTTAACAAATTAAAACCAAGTTGATGAACCAAACTGGCCTCTTTTATCTTGATGTTTGAATTCAAATCAGCTTCTCCTGTTCATACTATCTCTCTGCATCATTTTTCTCCAAGGGAAACGGTTCCATTAGAGTGTCGTTAAAGTGAGGTGAGGTGATCTCTATTTCCTATCATATGGCATGAGCATGTGCTATCAATGAACCACCTGTTGTTCCCCCTCACTTCATCATGCATTTAAGAGAGTTACTGTTTAGCGACCCAGACAAGCTTGGTTTTATCTGGTCGTTTAGAAACAAAGTGATATTCTCTAGGCTTAGCATGGAACATATTAGGAGATGCATCATAATCACTCAAATTCACATTGTTACTTCTAATGTTCCTTCGTTGTGTATGCTCTTCAGTGAACTTTTGTTTCTTAGCACATTTTCTCACAACATGGCCGTTGTTCCCACAATGCCAACAAATCTTATAATAATCCCCCAATGTGTACTTATGGTTGGGAACATGGATCCTACGTTGTTTGGCTCTAACTGGGTCAGGTGTACTAGGTAGGTTTCCCTGGGATTGGATAAGATACATATTATGGGCAGGTTGACCTATGTACCAAGATTGGTTAGCATTTAACCCATTCTCTAGAGTTTTCACCCGCTCTTCTAGGTACATGTTCCTATCCTTGGTTTTCTGTAGATCTCTATCTTTCAACTCTCTAAGCTCAGGTATGGTTAACTCATGTTCTTCACTCTCTTGTTTTTCACCTTTGTACCCCACACCATACTTGGACTCAACAAAGGTAATCTCTTCCTCCTTAAGCTTCTGCTCAACTAGAATATAGTGAATTTTGTCAATCTGAGCTTTCATCTGAGGCAGTTCCATCTCTGTCTTAGAGGAATCAAATTCACTGCGAGTAGCATCACATTTAACACAAGGAACAGCAGAGGAACTAGAAATTTCAGATATAGATTCATTCAATTCAATGCATTTATCTTTAGCATTACTCAGATCATTATGAGTTTTAAGGTTCTCATTATACATGCTTTTGGTAAGAGAAATCAAGGACTTTTTATCATAATTGACAAGAGATTCAAAGAAAGCTTCAGGATCTACCTCTTGTTCTTCACTTGATGACCTCAGAGTCATTGCACACATTTTATTATTGTTATATGCCTTTGGCTCATCATCATCAATCTTTTTTATCACCGCCTTGGATAATTTTCCAACTGTCTTCATCGACGTCCTTTATCCAGGATACAAATTGATCTTTACATTGCTTGTGTTGCTCTTAGACAAGGAATGGTGGCTTTTGTTCTTCGTTGGATGACTGCAGAGTCATTGCACACATATTGTTGTTACCCCATGCCTCTGGCTCGTCATCATCAGAGTTGGCACAATCATCACCCCAGACAGCAACGAAAGCTTTCTTCTTGTCGTTCCCGGAATTTTCACCATTGGTGTTTTCTGAGTTGTTCCCCTTGGGATACTTATTAGCATAGTGACCCTTTTCCTTGCAGTTGTAGCATGTAACATCCTTGATATCACGTTTCTCACCTTTGTTCACATCATTCATGAATGATCTACCCTTGCGATAGAGAGATCGCATGGCCTTGGTGAGAAGGTCAGTTTCTGGATCTACACCATCCAAGTTATCATCTTTATTGCTTTCTATCATCTCAACCATCAAGGCTATGCCTTTAGGTTTAACATATTTGTCTTCTTCATCATACTTTTTGATTTTTCCAAACACCTCATGAAGTGTGAGAGAGAGGGTATTGGGATTCTCCTTGAGAATAGCTTTGGTCATCTTGTGCCTTGGAGGAAGTCCATCGATGATGATGAGGACTATCTCCTTGGGAAGAATTTCTTCATCTTTGACCTCATGAGCAGTAAGTCGAGCAATGATTTCCCCAAACCTAGATTGATATGAGGAAACAGTCTCACCGTCGATCATGACAAAGTTATAGAAGTCTTTCTTGGCTTGAAAGTGATCGATCTCTCAAAGATTGGAACTTTCCATGTACATCTGCTGCAAAGCAGCCCACATGTCTTTAGCAGTTGCACAAGACTGCAACTTAGATGCATCGTCAGCACTGATGGCGTTGTTGATGAACATTTGTGCCTTTGAGTTTTTCTCCATGATTATGAAATCATCTTGACTCCAAGGCTTTGTTCCCTTGAGCACTGCTTCAACAACTTTCTCATCACCAACTTTAATGACTCTCCAGCATTGATAGTCATAACTCTTTATCCAGGTGGTGAAGAGATCCTTCCAGTTTTGAAACTTTCCACCGATGGGAAGGAACGGTGGTTTGTTGTTCCCAATTCCGACTTCATGAGTTGACGACATGTTACCTGTGAATCTGAAAAGAAAACACACAATCTAGAGCGAACCTGCTCTGATACCGATTGTTGAATCATAGTGTGTTAGACATGGAACGATTTTACTGTTTCCTGGGCAGCGGAAATAATATAGATTCAAAAGTAACAATCAAGACAGTTCCTTGTAGAGGAAACTCTATCAACCGACTAGCTGAAAAGAGAAAAACCTCTACCTCTAGGTGTTACCCTATGAGGATTTCAAACCTTGTATACTTGTATTATTAATAAGTTGTACAATCTCACAAGTCTTCTCTTCACCTATTCTCACACAAATCTTAGGTTTCTAGGCTTTGAGTGCAATCAACTCACAATGACGCAAGAACACAACAAGACTCTAAGCAAGCACTCACAACACTAGTTCGTACCTTGCCTTTGAATCTTCGATCTCAACTTGCAATAGCTCCTTGGTATGCCTCGATGGTTGTAGCTGAGATGCATTTCCCTAAGGCAAACTCATCTATTTATAGTGTTGGATAAGATCACCTTACCAAATACCCAAACAATCTATCAATCGTCATACAAGGTAATCATGTAAGATTTTCTTTCCAACTAAACAATTCAGCGTGTAATCTCATAGTTTCCTTATAAAAACGTTCCTAAGACTCACTATCTATCACTTCTCTCTCCAAGTAAATCTTCAAATATTGTTTCCTTGTGTAGCAGTCTTCACCTGGTAACAGTTGGCAATTCCTATGATCATGCATTGTTCCTTAAACGTTGTTTTCATGTATAAAAGTTTCCTTCTATGAAATCTACGCGCACTTCATATTTCCAATTTGCTTCCGCGTAACAGTTCCTTGTTTTCACAATGTATGTTGCACTCTTCTGCTTTCTCTTCTTCACATGATTTCCATTGTTCCCTAATTCTTTCATAAAACCTTAAACTCATAGAAACAACAAAAACCATAAAATCTAATGGTGTTTATCATCATCAAAACCAGAGGGAACGTCAAGGTTCCAACACGGAGATTGAGTAAAATTTTATATTACTATTTTGTTAATTATTAAAAATATATTGATTTTAAATTTTAAAAAAAATATAATGAAAGAATATATCTAATTAGTGACAATAAAAATAAAATTAAGATAATTATGATCATATAAAAAATCTTTACTAATAATCAATTAACAAAGATCATTGTAATTTTATACATACATAATTTGAAGAATAAGGTCCTATACCTAGAACTAAATGAATAAAAAGTGACTAATTAAATAAAAAAAATAAAAAATACCAAATATACTATTTCTAATATGGAAATCATGATCAAATGTGAATAATCTATATGTTGAAAAGTAAATCAATATCATATCTAAAATATTTTATATAATAATAATAACAATAATAATAGGAAAAAAAAGATAATTTAGTGATATTGAACAATGTGGAGTAAACATGTGACAATAAATGACGTAGCGCAATGTCTAAATGACAAGTGGTCTTAGCTAGGGGTGGACACAAAAAACCGAAACCGAAATACCAAAAAAAAAACCATTTTTTTGGTTAACCTTATCGAAGGAAAACCGACTTTCGTTTTCGGTTAACCGATCGAAGTAACTTTCGGTTATTTCGTATGGTAATGGTTATGGGTTTTTTTTGTCTCAGTTAACCAACTAATCGATATTATACAATATATATTTTTAGAATTATAACAAGATAACTAGTGTGACCTTTTAGTAGTGGACACATTCTAAAATGAAATGGGGTGCATGTTTTGCCTTGGTTCGAATCTCTCTAGACTCAACCAGCCATTTATTGTTTTGTTATGTATAAATGAAATAGTGAGTGTGGCTCATAGGCACAAGACAATGAAATTAAAGGTGATTTAGAGTACTAATTAATATTGAAAGGAGAACAAGTAATTTTGTTAAGTGGAAGAGACAAAAATCAGAACAATATACTACTGATTGATTTCATATTTAAAGGGCTGAGTTTTTCATCCATTTATTTACTTATTTGTTATCATATTTAATACATTAGTAGAATATATAGTATAACGGATATATTTGGATTTAAGAATTGAGGAATAAGAGCAAAAAAAAAAAGCTTATCAGCACAAGATATTAGAATTGAGGGAGATTTAGGCTAGGGTACTAATTAATATTGAATGATATTAATCTTTTTTAGTTATATAGATGTCGAACACCAACCTTGTGGAGATAACTCATATAAGAGATGAAAGTAAGGAAGAGGGTGTTGAAAGGGTCACTGGGTTGAACAAGTCTATTCGTTCTTCGACTTTAGTATTATTTTGTTTCGTGTCAAAATTATAGGGGTGGTAAACTAAATAACTAGATTTTTATTTTATGGTTGATGTTTTTTATTTTACTTTTATGCATTGTACAACAAGTTGCAATATTAAGAAAGTTGGAAAAAAAACTAATAGTAGTAAGTTTCACTAGAACACTAAAATACAATAATTTTTTAACATTACGAAACCGAATAACCGTATCGAAACTGATGGTTAGCCGATGTATGGTTAACCGAGGTTAAAGGTATGGTTAACCGGGGTTAACAGTATGGTTAATGCCTAATGGTATGATAAATGCACTAACCGAAATCTCGATTAACCGAAGTCCAGTTAACCAAAACATCGGTTAACCGACCATGCCCACCCCTTAGCTAGATTTACTTTAGTATTATATATTAGGTTAGACATCAAGACTTCAAATGAATCACATAAATGTGTAATCTTGTAAATTTAGAAATATAAAGGTGTGATAAATTAGTTAAAAGATAAGATAATACGTAATCCCTTAAAACTATTTAAATTAATTTTGAAATAAGGTTTCAAACAATAAATTTCTACTTAAAGTTTTTGAGGTAATTGAATACTATTAAATAAAGCAACATTTAACTATCCTAGTATATATAATATATTATTTGGGATGTATTCCTTATAGATATCATGTTTCTTAATCTTTGATTTAATCAGATAAGTTTTATTTACTCTCTTTTTTTACATAAAATCGTTATAACCAAATCTTTTGATACGTCATATCGAATAGGTAAAATGAAAAATAAGTTAGTAGTGTCAATAACTATTCAGGTTAATTAAGAACCATAAGCTAAAATGGAGAATTACGAAATTAAAAGAAAAAATTAATCATAAATATGATATACTAAATTAGTTAGATATTGTATTTTTAATCTCATCAAATATCTTTTAATTATTTTTCTAAAAAAATAGTTATAACCAAAAGTCACGATCTTCAATTTTCTATAACTTTTGTTTAGTTTACAATCACATATCCATAAATATGCAACAATTAGTTACCTCGATTTTCAATAATTGCTATTTGATTTTCAATTGATCATAATTCTTTGTTGCTAAGATCTTTCAGTATATGTCTTCAATTAGTCTCACTTTTTGAAAATGCACAAGTACTTGAACTATAGATAATGGCTACTACAGCTTTAAGGGATTTTTTTTGTCAATTAAAAGGTCCAAAGCCTTTATTGAGACAAACACTGCGACAAACCATGGAATCCAAGACAGTGACGCGACAGGGGATGTGTAGATCGACGTTCACCGGTGATGGCATGGCAATGCCAATAAAGCGAGATCGGCCATGAAGGGAAAAATGATCGTCGCTCAACGGTGATGGCGTAGCGATGACAGAGCTTTGAAAGAGGCGAAGGCAAGGGAAGGGGCAGCGACGAGTATGGTATTCTAGAAAGTCCTTTTGTAGAAGACTTGCATGGAGATCAGTCCAATTCTTTTTTTGGCAAGAGGTGATCAGTCCAATTTTGAGTTGATCATTGTTGTGGAAGTTTTGGATTTGTAATCTTTTGTGATTGATTTGTAACCTTTGTAATTGATTTCTAATCTTTGTGATTGATTTGTATTTAAATTAGAAAAATATTAGTAGTAGATTTAGGATAGAAATCTTTGATATATAACTAAATTTATTAAAAAAGTGAAAAAATAAGAACATGTCATGTGACAGTTTTAATGAGGGGGTTCCATGTGGCGTAGTTAGGTTCTAATTTAGTATATATATAGTAGATTTGAGTGTCTAGTATGGTTCCCTAATTCATTACAAACATAGGTTAAAATTTTAGTGTCTGATTAAGATGAGTATGGTCCCTATATATAAATGAGAACAATGCACACATAATACAAAATGAATACACTTATCAGAAAACATTATACACTTTATACTTAGTAGATGCACACATGTATAAAATAAATGGTGATACATTTTCAATGTGTACATAGTACAAAATAATATTCATAAAAAAACATACACACGTAGTATAAAATACATGCATCATTTAATTAAAAATGTATGTTCATTTATTTTGTACAATGTATGCACGTATTCTATACTATATGTGTATGATTCCTAATGTGTGTATTTATTTAAAGCCCAACCAAACACATATTCATGATGTGTTCATTATACAAAATAAATACACACATCAAGAAATCATGCACACATACTATATAGTACATGTATACATTGTCCAAAATAAATGAATACATGATTTCAATAAAATGATGCACAAATATTACAAAATATCAATATGTATTTTTCTCGATATAATATGACCATGCCATTTTTTTCCCGATGCGTGAATTTGTTTTACTATTTATGCAGGTTCTCATGTTCGCATATAAGCGCCTATTTTTATGAGATTTATTCCCAAAACTTAAAATCGGATTAATATGTGTTGGTTGGGCTTTAATATGTGTGATTGAACTACTATATAATACTAAAGTACAACATACCTAAAGCCACATGTTGACTCCAAAATAAGTCACGTCATTTTTGACACATGTCGTCACCTTAATTTTTCATGTAATTTTCCATTATTTTTAAAATTGAATCCATACCTTCTTTGTTTCCATACTTAACAAACAAAAATATTACGAAAATATTCTCAAAATATTTCTAGATTTTTCTAAAATACTATTTTTATAATTTGATTTAAATATCTAAAATAATTCTAAATAAAAGTAAAAAAAATAAAGATAAATATTTAAACACAAAATTTTCAACATTCATAGCAATCATTTTATTTCTATGTTTTTAGTGTGGTTGCAAATAAGACAACAATTATAATAGAAATTATTTTTTCATTAGCATTGAAGTTTGAATCTATTACATATCTACTATATCTAATTATCTATACTAAGGAAGAAGCCTAAATCCTACGTGGCGGAACCTCGTTCAATTCACCTACGGTCATCATCTGCCACATCATCCAGCCTTTTTAAAATAATTATAACAATGAGTTCGTTTAATTATATATTAAACTTTGTTTAATTATATATATGTAACTAAAAGCACAAGCATAAAATCTTAATATGGTAAATAAGGATAAAAAAAAATTTAGAAGATCTCGACTCAATTATATATTTAATAATAAATCATTGTTGTAAACAGTTATAGAAATAAATCTAATCATATATCTTTACATAAACAAATAATATCTCTCAACATACTAATAAACAAAAAAATATCTCCCAACATACTCATAAAAAAATATCTCCCAATAAAATAAAATACTCACATCGACATATAAAAATTAAAACAATTAACAAAATTACAAGTTTAGGCCTCACTTTTACAAATTTAAGCGATGGCATTATTATTCAATGTGGTATTAACATAGGGTCTAAATTGATCAACAAAATTTTCCCACATAGTACAACTTATAACATCATTCATACAATGTTAATATTTTTTTAAGCATTAGTAATCTATATATTTATATGTAGGTTTCATGCTCTGAGTAGTTGATATTCAAATTGTTTGATTTGATATTCATACAAATGCTTTTGATATTCATGTTCGATCGATTTTTAGGGTTTATGGTATATGGCTTGGGGTTTAGGGTTTATGATTTATAGTTTATGATTTATGGATTAGGATTTAGTGTTTAGGGTTTAGGGTTGAAGGTTTAAGATTTAACGTTTATGATTTAGGGTTTAGGATTTATGAATTAGGGTTTAGAGTTTATTGGCTTATTAGTTTAGTATTTAAGGTTTATTTGTTCATGAATTAGGGTTTATTGCCTTAGGGAATTTATTGGTTTAGAGTTTAGGATTTAGGATTTATTGGTTTAGGGTTTGAGTTTTATTGATTAAGGTTTTATTGGTTTATGGAGTTTTTGATATATAATGATGTTCAAGTATACACAACACATGTAGAGTTCTTTTTCTCTTTCATATCCTTAAATATCAATATTCACGTTTTTGTTCTTGATATTCATGTGTACTTTGATGATATTCAGGAATCTAGGCGCACGGTTCAGCGGTTTTGCCAACAAGAAGCCCAAGATTCTATACATGAAGTGGCGTGATGATAAAAATAAGATTGATTGTCGGGTATTCGCATATGCCATGTGGAGGCATACCTAGGTCAAGTGTAAAGTATTGTAAAACTGCATTCAAGCATAATTTCTCAAAGTACATGATTAGATATTCTTTGAAGTTTTATCAATATTTTCAAATGATCCTACCAGTTTAAAACACAACAGTCGCAACTCTATGCATGACGTATGCATGAATATCAAATTAACTCAATTAATATCATACAAAAAACCATGAATACTATCAATTTAGCTAAAGTGGATGTGTGAAACATGAATCTGATTATCAAATTTTCACACTATATGTCTGAAGAATCACTTATAAATTCATGAAAATACAAATCCAATCATAGTAATACAAAACATACAAACTTGTCAACCACGTAGGTAATGCCATCAATAGATTTCAGTGAGATTTTTGCATCACACCCTATTCTGTTAGATGTCGTCTTACGTTTTCTTGTACTGCTAGCTATGTTCTTGAATCCTGTCCTATTGCACACGAAGTATTTTATCTTAACAACATCTGAGCGGTTGAACTTGTGCGAGGTGCTTAATCTAACATCAAAATCAAATGTGGTTGCATATTCACAATAGAATGACTCTCCTTCATCCAGGGAATTGAAGGTTTTTCCAAGTAATGGTTTCATGGGAAGGGGACAAAGCGGAAACCAATGCTTTGTGTTTTTGTCGTCGGGGTCAATAACACACTTTGTACCTTACACGAAAGCATTTTCTTCTTCGTCTAACAATCCATCATTATATACATCAACATCATTGTTCGAGAAAGAATACAAGACATCATCAGATACATCAACATCATTATTCTTCACGTGTGAACCTAACAGATAAGTTATAAAACAAGATGAATACAATTAATTTAAAAGCGAATACCAATTATTACTCAGTGCATATCTATTGAGAGTTTGTGAATATTAGTATGAATACGACGGAACATGAACACGACTAAGAGATATTAAAAAATACTTGCCCTATATTCACAATATTAGTGTTGGTATGCACAAAGTTCACTTTCAACTCAATAGATGCATAATAAACATAGTGAATAGGTACACACAATACTTGAATATTAGATATAAGAAAGTGCATATCAATGCTATACTAAGGACCATGAAGGAACGTGATATCTAATAACATTAGTTATTTATAAAGAATTTAAAAACGATTATCAATTTCTACTAAGTGCATATCAATGCTATACTAAGGACAATGAAAGATGTGCTGTGCAACCCGAATCCTAAAGCTGCTTCTGAAGGTAACACTACTCCTAACCCTAAACCTGATCTTCTTCCTCAGTCTGAACCTGCTACCATAGAAAACCCTAACTCCTCCCAGAACAACAGTCTAGGGACCAAAACTTCTGAACCCTCCCTTGATCCTGGAACCAAGTCTGCTTCGAACAACCCTCCCATTGACATGGCCCTCTATCTCTCAAAACTTTCTGGAGTTCGAAAGAATATCCAGACTCTGAAAGAGTCCTCATTGCTGGGTTATGTTATTGGCGAACCTACTGATTTCTCAAAACTCCGATCCAAACTTAGGAATGACTGGAATTTCATTAAGGGGTCCTTTGATATCCTTGAAAAACCGAACCTTTGGTTTGAGCTGAGATTTTCTAACCCTATTGACCAGAAAAGGGTATGGGATGGGTGTCCTTACCATGTTTTTGGTAAACTCATTCTGCTTAAGCCTTGGACCCCTAGCTTTGATCCTTTCTCTGAACCCGTCTCTGTTGTGGATATGTGGATTAGGATCCCAAAGCTCCCGGTGGAATACATTAGCTTTTATGTGATTAAAACTATTATTGAGATGAATAAGCTGGGTACTCTCATCAAACTCGATCCCTTCACTGAAAAAAGACAGCGTGTCAGCTATGCTAGAATGTGCATTAATGTCAATGCTGATGAGGTTGACAAGAAAACGATTGTCATCCCTGATGAGGATGGCATTGCCCAGTATTTTACTGTGTGGTTTGAGGAAAAGCCTGAAGGCTGTGGTAACTGTGGTGCTCCTGAACATATGTTTGAAAAATGCCCTCTGCGCAATGTGAAACCCCAATCCTTCCAGCTGTCTTTCCAGAAGCTCAGGGTCTCCTCTGAGCCTGAAGAGGCGGTCCTGAGTAAGGAGGAGTCCTCCAAGCCCTGGATTCCTGTTGCCCACAACAAGAAAACTAACCTTCCTTTGAACCAGAACCGTGACAACACCCATACTCCTGTCAATGAACCCTTTCATGCTCAGGTTGTCCCTGATGAGGCTGTCAAAATCCTACCCTAAAGCCTAACACCACCTTTCAATCTTCAGCTCCCTAATGAGGACACCCTTAAGGAGTGCTTGGTGGCACCTCCAGGAACCCTCTCCTTACATGACAATGATGCGAAGTCTGAGCTTGCTCAACCTCTCCCTGCTGAAATGAACAATGTGATCTCCACAACCCCGTCAGTCTGCTGCCCCTCTGCTCCCATCCTGGACACTATAAAAATCAACACTACCCCAGCTCAGCTCACTTCTGCCGCTGAGTCTAACAAACGTAAGGAGAAGTCTCTGGAGGAAGATACCGCCTCCGCTGATCTGAAGGGTATCAAAAAGCTGAAGAAGTGATATGATTAAGAAAGGCACTCTAGGTCCAAAGCTTTTATTTTTGAACAACTTTGCTGATATGGTTGCTCAGTCTATCCCCTTTTTGTATACTGAGAACCCCCTTGAACAGCTGACCTTGAATGCTTTCTTTAGTACTGAAATCAGAAATTTCCTCCTTTTGCTTTGGCATGATGTATGGTCCTTTGAGACTTGGAAATTGAACAAGAAATTGATGTGTTTTAATTATCTGCAACTGTCCCTTTGTTATTCCTGTATTAAGTGTGAAATCAATCATATTTATAACATGGAAACTTATAACTCTAAGACTGAACAAAACCAAGCTGAACAATGCAATCTTGAACAAGGCAATTTGGACACTTCCTCTCTGAACTTTCGTCCATGGCATCTCTGCTGTGATTTTATTGTTGTTCTCTTTCTTTTCTGCCTTTGTTCTTTATTTCTTTGCTTCTCTTTTCTGTCCTTGCTTTGCTGGTTTGTATGGACAGGTTTGATGGGTGCCCCGGTGGACGTTTGCTCCTTTTTTTGGGTTGCCAGGACTTTGCCTGGTGACTTTTCCCTGCTCAGCTTACTGGAGAACAACATCAAATTCCTTGTAAAGCTCAACCACAGGACAAATGAACAAAGAGATCAAATGAAATTTTTGCTAAACAAACCTTTTGTTTTTATTTTCTTTCTTATCCTTGTTAGCACAGCCCACCTGAAACTGTGTTTTTGGGAAACAAACGAATCTGTGGAACCAAATATTTATAGACAAATCCTGAAGCTGTGGATATGGAAAATAAATGACTCTTTTGAACAAATCTGTTGGTATCATACCATTTGTTGGACAAATGAAACAATGAAAACAAACTCTTGTATGCTAACTTATTCCAAAATCACTGTATACCTTACAGGAAGTCTTAATCATAGAAATGGCATGGTCACATACTGGATTTATTCCTCTATGGCAATAAATCAGCCGAACAACTCTCAACACTATAACATTATTACCAAAACCTTTTTCAAGTCCCCTAAATGTCTTATGATATGGGGCAAAATCATCATGAGTTTTTTATGACGATTACAACCTGGAATTGCCGTGGAATTGGAAAGAAAACCTTTTGGACGGAGGTTGAATCTTTCTGCAAAATTGAACGCATTCAATTATTTGCACTCTTTGAAACTAGAACAAATAAAGAACCAGGTGAAAAAGTTTGGAGAAAAGCAGGCTTTGATCAATTTTACTGCATTCCTACTGTGGGTTTCACAGGTGGTATCTGTGTCATGTGGAAAACCTACCAACTGACAAATGAAATCCTTGAAATTGATCAAATTGATATGAGATTTATCTCGGTCAAATATACTAATCAGATTTCGAACAAGAAACTTATGTTAATCCTTACTTATGCTCCTCCGAATGAGGCAGGGAAAAATGTTTTCTGGAATGATCTCACCTCCTATGTTAAAAACTGCTCCCTTCCATGCATTGTTATGGGAGATCTGAACGAAATTCAAGACCCCTCTGAGAAATTAGGCGGTGTATCACCACCTTTGACCAAATTCGCAAGATTGCGTCACTTCAAAAATGAATGTGAACTGATCGATATCCCTATTACAGGGAATACATTTACTTGGCGGAAGAACACAACGGAAATTAATAACATATATGAAAAACTAGATAGAGTCCTGGTTAACAATCAAATTTTACAATGGTATCTTGACATAAACACTAAAAATTATGCATTTTCCAGCTCCGATCACTGTCCTATCTCCATCGAACTGGATTCAGAAACAAACTTCAAAAACCAACCCTTTAAATTCGAAAAAATTTGGATGACAAGAAAAGATTTCAGAAATGTTGTTAAACAAGCCTGGAGAACAAACTATCACGGATCAAGGATGTTTGACCTAGTATCCAAAACCAAGCTTTTAAAAAAACAAGCAAAAAATTGGAATAAATATACCTTTGGTAATGTGTTTACACAACTTCACAACATAGTAAAACAACTTTCTGAAATTCAAATTGAAATTTGTACGAACACGAACAACAACCTAATACAGAAACAACTAAGGCTTATTGGTAAAAAAGAAAAGATTCTGAGTTTTCAAAAAACCTACTGGAACCAAAGAGCAAAGGTAAAACACATCAAATTCGTGGATTCAAACACTAGCTATTTCCATAAAATAGCTAGCGGTCGAAGAAACTGAAAAATTATAAGAGAAATTAAAACACGAGAAGGAACAAGTATAATTGGAGAAGAAAATATTAGGAACGAAATCAGAAACGATTTTATTCTCAGGTTCAAGAGTGAAGAATTAAACGAGAAGCTTCTACAGGAAAATCTGGAGTTAATTCAAGAAGAAATAACTTCTGAAGAAAATGAATACCTTACTAGACATGTCTCAAATGAAGAAATAAGAAAAGCTGTGTTTGATATTGGATTAAACAAATCGCCAGGACCAGATGGAATGACAACAGAATTCTACCAGAAATATTGGGATATCGTAGGACTCTCGGTAACCCAAGCTGTGAAAAGTTTTTTTCTTTCAGGTAAACTGCTCAAACAAATCAACCATACATTCATATCTTTGATCCCAAAATGTGACAACCCCAGCTCGACGAACCATTACCGACCCATTAGTCTAATCTCGACGATCTATAAAATCATCTCTAAAATCTTAACCACACGATTAAAACAAACAATGGAAAAACTTATCCACCCCTTACAAGGTGCGTTTATTGCAAACAGAGCTATACAAGACAACATATTAATAGCACATGAAATATTCCACTCCTTCAAAGCAAAAAATGGAAAGGAAGGCTTCATAGCAATCAAACTAGATATGGAAAAAGCCTATGACATAATAGAATGGAACTTTGTTCTAAAAACTATGGAAAAATTTGGATTCAACCAAAAATTCATTAACTGGATAAAAGAGTGTATTACTACAGTTTCATTTTCAGTCATTGTCAATAATGGACCAACAGAAATCTTTAAACCAACGCGAGGATTACGTCAGGGAGATCCCCTATCACCGTTTCTTTTCATTCTAGGATCGGAAATTCTAGCCAGGAAACTCCAAGATGCAACAACTAGACTGCGGAAACCAATCGGTTTCCAAGTAAGTACCAGAGGAACTCGGATTCCCTTTCTGGCCTTTGCGGATGACATTATGATATTCTCAAAGGCCAGCCCAGAAAATTGCAAGAATATCAAAGACATTGTGGATAACTACTGTAAAATATCCGGACAAAAAGTAAATTTCCACAAGTCAGCATTCCAGGTCACAAAAAAAGTGACAAATACAAAAAAATAATTACTCCAAGGAATCCTGACAATCACAAACCAGACTTCACTTGAAAAATACTTGGGATGTCCAATCATCATTGGGAGAGTCACCTCCAACACCTTTGCTGACCTTCTAACAAACACACAACAACAATTATCTAAGTGGAAAGCAAATTCTCTTTCCCAAGCTGGAAGAACAACACTGATTAAAACTAACATTGCTTCTCGACCAAACTATCTAATGCAAAGCTTTATGCTCCCTACGAATACTCATAATGAACTAGATAAATTAAATAGAGTTTTCTTCTCGAACAAAGACCAAGCTTACAAACCTCTTATTGGTTGGGAAAAAATCTGCAAACCAACAAAACAAGGAGGACTAGGTATTCGAAAATCAAAAGACATGAACAAAGCTTTACAATTCAAACTTCTTTGGAAAATAATGGCAGAACCTGATAATTACTGGGTCAAAATTATCACTGAAAAATATCTAAAAACACAACACATTCTACATTATGAAAAACGAGACAATTGCTCTTGGCAATGGTCGAAAATGATTGAATTATTGACATAATTCAAAAAAGGTTTCATTTGGCAAATTGGAAATGGAAAGACGATCAAATTCTGGACAGATAATTGGTTATCAAGTGAACCATTATCAAACATCTCCACATCTCTACAGAATCAGAACATGGATGATTTGGTTGCAGAATTCATTCTCCCAAACAAAACCTGGAACAAAGAAAAAATAACACAGAGTGTTCCTGGTGACATTGCCAAACAAATCACTTCCATCCCTATTCCCTTTAATAACATTGAGGATAAGATGTATTGGAAATCAAGTAAAAACGGATGGTTTTCCACAGCTTCAGCCATGAACTTGATAAATGAAAATAAACATTATACTGCCCACAACTCTTCTTGGATATGGAATCCGGATACCTACCCAAAGATAAAAAAAATTCTTTGGAAAATTATGAAAAACGGACTTCCATCAAAAGAAAGACTAACAGAAAAAGGAGTTTCGCTACCTCCGGGATGTATTCGTTGTCAAGCGCAAGTTGAGGATACGAATCATATCCTTTTCCTTTGCAATCACACAATGAAAACTGTTGAGAAAATTAATACTCAAACTCTTGGAATCATCAAATCACTTAACATAGGAAATAAAAAACCGTATGAACTAATTGAAGAAATCCGACAAAAAACAAATGGACCTCAATTCATCGAACTCCTTAACTCCTGGTGGGGAATATGGTACTACCGAAATCAACAGAGCTTTAGAACTGCAAACAATGACACAAACCAGATCAAAGACGTACCTACCTACATCCAAAACCAAATTCAGAATTGGAAACAAACTAAAACTTGGAATCCAGACTGCCTGAGCACAGACCAAATACAAAAAACAAACTTCAAGACTAAAAAGAGATGCACACAAAAAAAAAGGAAAAAACCGTCAGACCCCTTGATTAAAATAAATACGGATGGTTCCACCAAAAATAATGGAGAATCTAGCTATGGATATATAATCCGCAATAGCAAGGGAGAACCTTTACACATCTTTGGTGAAAATTGTGGTATTTCAACCCCACTAAAGACCGAAACCATCGCTTTTAGGAATGCTTTGCTTAAAGCTTATGATCTCGGCTTTAAAAACATTCAAATCGAAAGCGATAATCTTACAATTGTCAACGTCCTGAACAAAATCTGGCACTGTCTTTGGGATATCGAAATTTTAATTTCTGATATCCTTTGTGTATTACTTCTGTTTTCATCAGTGCAGATTTATCACGTCTTCCGAGAAGCTAATGCTGTGGCGGACTACATTGCGAGGAAGGGACAGCATAGTCAATTGGAAGACATTAGAAATGACTTAGAACTTGTAGTTCTCATCCGCAAGGATGCTATAGGCTTAGAAACCGACTTTTTATGATTTTCAGTCTAATTCTTACCTTATAAAAAAAAAAAAAAAAAAATTTCACCCCCATAAGGATTAAGGAGAGCTCCAAGCTTCAACGAGGATTTCCAACACATAAGCACACAAACCCCAGGGGAAAAGCAAAAGAAGAGGAAGGAAGTCAAATCTGGAATATGGCCAAAACGATTTGTCCTACTTCGAACTAGGGCTCAACAACCATCTTCACCGGCGGGGATGCAAGGCGAATCGGAGTCTGCGCTCACCGGGGAGAGAAGATGAGACACCACGAGGAACCCCCAAGCCGGTTCTCTGGATCCATCGAGCTGCAGGAAGGCGAGGGTCTCGAGAAGCTATCAAGATGATCTTTTCGACCAAGCACAGACGACCCCCAAAGGGTGACCATCGAACCAGGTCTAATCTCTCCTTTCTTAAGCTCTTATCTGATATTAGGTTTGGAAATCATGACTGTCCTAGAACCTTTAACCCCTATAAACACTAGTACTGTGCATGTTGCACACACCTAATTCATCTTCTGTATCTCTCAAATTTTAGAGTTAAAACACCAATGCTAAAAAAGCATTGGAAACCCTTGAATCTTCGCTTAATATGTCCTTGTAAACTCACTGTAAGAACGGAGAAAGGAAAAAAACATCCCTTTCTGAGGCTCTAAGTACCAATCTGAGGACAACTGAAACCAAAAAATACAAACAACAACCCCAACAACTCCTCTGGGCTCACTCCCACACAAAAACAAACAACAACCCAATCGGTCGTTGAAGACCTAAAGGAACAAACATCTGAACCCTACCGCTCCAGGGTGAAGAAGAAATCACATCTTGCCCTGCAGCACCCATTCATTCCTAATTCACAATGTGGCTCTTACAACACCCCCTGTAACATATCTATGACCAATAAAACCTGGGTGTCTAGTGCACCTTATCTCTTATGCTACTCCATATTAGACACTAACTGTTATCTCAAAACTCAACTTAACTGTACATGCCCAACAAAACCTGGGTGTCTAGCCCCAACATTACTACCAAGAACAAAAACCACACACAACATATCCAAGGAAATAAGCGAAACCACCAAGATATAGATCACACCAATAGATCTCCCACCAATCACTACAAAGGCTGCTCATATAATCAGTATAACTAAAAAACACTATTTCTACACCAGGTTTAACACAAAAAACTTTCAACCTATCACCCTGCAAAATTTACCCTCTTATCACAATATCTCCTTGCAAAACAGAGACATAAACATTGATAGAAATATAACTACTCTCTTCATAACCCTCTTATTGATTACTAGGACCAACCAATTAACTAATACCAAATTAACAAACTGGATTAACTCTTTGTTAATCATAGTGTTAGTCCGAAATAAAAGGCATGATAATCACACCAACCAGAAATATACAAGGCCTGATAAAAATACTAGTCACAATAATGAGAGTATCAAATGCAAAGACCAGACACTAACTGAATACAAACCCAAAACAAATATCCATATACCCACAAAAACTCATAATCATCTACTGAGAATCAGAACTGGAAGGAATACCTACAATCACATTTAACATTGCCATATAATTTGTACCACAAACTCCCTATCCATTGTTCTATATAAATATACTGGAAAGGAAGAAGAGAGGAACATAATGCAGCAAATAGGACTCTTAATATGGCATAACAGCATATCAAGGATAACTGAAATGACCAGCAAAGCTAATCAAAGCACTAATAAGCACCATAGCACTAATATCCACCTCCTGATCCTAACCAAGGAAAAAAGACAAACAACACATAACACTAGCATAATTAATAACAAGGTTGATCAATAAATCAAAGCCTAGAATTTCATCTCACTGCCAAAGATGAGCAAGTAAACAGCATATCACATATATTACGAAACCCCTTACTGCCTAATTTATGCTTGCATGATACTACTAATATATTATCACTACTACCCTTAGGTACTAGAACACTAAAGCATAAGCAAAGCACCAACCGACTGAGTAACAAAACAACAGGAAGACAAGGGTGGGAACTTAACAACAAGTCGAGACACCAAGAACCAACAAGATCAACCTCAACCAGAGAAATCTAGCACATAAATGGACCAAGCATCACTTCTAACGAATGGGGTGAAGTAGGATATTTTGTATCTATAGAATGGCCAAGCGCCAAAAATTGTTGTCCTGTGTATATGATCATACAGCATAAAACAAAACACAACAAAAAGGAACAAACAAACAGGTTAACCAGTACCCATAATGTAAATAGATACCACCCAAGCATTCCTAACCACATGAAGCACCAAACAGAACGTAACAATAGCTACTACAATACACAACAACTATATGAGAACACCGGACACACAACTCGCAACAACATAAAAGCAATCAGACCTAATAGGAAAACATATGGAAGGCACAAATCTGTCAACCACCACTACCTTAGAATCGAACAACAGATGAAAAACCACAAATATAAAAATTATAACAAACCTAAAAGCATCCCACTAACCGACCACATATCTTTAATCAACATCAGATGATTGACATACACAACTACTTGAATAATTTAAAAAAGACTAATAATAAACCCATTATCCCCCAACAACGGTCATGAATCAAACTTTTAGCCGGATAATTAGTACAAACATAGCTAATTATCCACCCCCAAATGTTTACCAATGAAGATATGCATATGGGACATTAGAGGAATGGGCAAGAAAAATGTATGGACTGACATAGATACTTTTTGCAAAATCAACTATATTCAAATGATGGAACTTGTTCAAATCAAAACGGATAAAATACCATGCGAAAAAAGATGGAAAAAAGCTGGCTTCGATAACATTGCAGTTGTCCCAGCAATGGGCCTAACAAGGGGTGTTATTGTACTTTGGAAAGAACACCAACTTAAAAACGAATCAATCCAACTAAATACTATAGAACAATGGTTTATAAGTTTTGACTTCAAAGACTTTGCAAATGATAAAGAAAGTCTGATTATCTTTGCATATGCACCCCCCAAGAAAGAGATAAGCCAGAATTCTGGTCTAATCTTCAAAATTATATCTCAACAACAAACAAACCATGTATTATTATAGGTGATCTAAATGAGATACAAAACTTACAAGAAAAGAAGGGCGGGAGAACCCCGAACCCTAGTAGATTTGACCGCCTAAACAATTTCAAAAATATTTGCGATTTCCTCGATATACCAACAACTGGTAACCCCTTTACTTGGCACAGAGCCAAGAATACACAAGACAACACACTAGAGAAGCTAGACAAAGTACTAGTTAACGACCAAATATTACAATGGTACCCTAATCTGGTTACACATAACCATGCCTTTACATCATCCGACCATTGTTCCATATCACTCGATATTTCTAACTCAATAAATAAAATCGCACAACCTTTCAAATTTGAAATGATATGGACCAAAAGAAAGGACCTAACAAACTTAGTGAAACAAACATGGAGAAGTAATTTTGTAGGTACGCATATGTATGTACTTACAAAAAAAACACAACTACTAAAAACAAAACTAAAAGAATGGAATAAGACCCGATTTGGCAATATCTTTGAACAAGTAAAGAGGGTGGAAGAAGAATTAACAAAACTGCAAGAGTCTATGATCACGAACTTAAACCAAGCAAAACTAAAAAAAATAGGACAATTTAGCTAGGATAAAAGAATGCCTATTATCCTTCCAACAAAAATATTGGGGTCAAAGAGCCAAACACAAGCACATAGCATCAACATACACAAATACCAAGTATTTCCACCGAATAGCCACAGGAAGAAGAAACCGGAAAAACATCAAACAAATCAAAACATGGAAGGTACATTCATCATTGGACAAGAAAATGTCAAAAAGGAAATACAGAAAGACTTTGAAAAAAGATTCAAAAAACAACACATAAACCAAAGGAAAATCCAAGAGATTCTAAACGTAATACAAGCAGAAGTGAACCAGGAAGATAATGACCACCTCACTAGACCTGTAACCAACGAAGAAATAAAAAAAGCACTTGAGGGAATTAAAGAAGATAAATCACCAGGCCCGAATGGTATGCCGTCTGGATTCTATAAGAAATATTGGGAGATCATAAGCTCGGATATCATCAAAACAGTTAAAAGTTTCTTCCACTCCGGAAACTACTTAAACAAATAAACCATACCTTCATTACACTCATATCCAAATGCGACAACCCTTGCTCAACAAATCATCATAGACCAATTAACCTATGTAATACAATTTACAAAATAATATACTTATAGAAAGATTGAAAACGATCATCCCAAAACTTATACACCAACTTCAAGGAGCATTTACCCAACAACGAAGCATCCAATACAATGTACTAATTGCACATGAAATTTTCCACTCCTACAGAGCAAAAAAAGATAAGGAGGGTGGGTGGAAATTAGACATGAAAAAAGCATACGATAGAGTTGATTGGGACTTCTTAGTTCTTACTACAAACTCTAACTAAATTCGGATTTTGCACCAAGTTCACTAACTTGATAAAGGAATGTACCCAAACTGTATCATTTTCGGTCTTGGTAAACAATGGACTAACGGAGCAATTCTTTCCCAAAAGGGGATTAAGACAGGGAGACCCTATCTCCCCCTTCCTATTTATACTAGGAGCAGAAATCCTATCAT
Organism: Rheum nobile; assembly: GCA_027886185.1. Lineage (NCBI taxonomy): Eukaryota > Viridiplantae > Streptophyta > Magnoliopsida > Caryophyllales > Polygonaceae > Rheum > Rheum nobile. The sequence continues at coordinate 10,115,967 of WOAB01000644.1, read as the reverse complement.
GCCAATTACAAAGAGCAGCGACTGACGCAACCAACTCCTTAGGGATAAAAATCAATAGACAAGGTACAAAAATCCCTTTCCTTGCTTTTGCTGATGATATCATTATCTTTTCATCCACTAAACAAATAGTATGCAACAAGGTAAAGAGAATTATTGATGATTACTATGAAGTATCAGGGCAACTAGTAAACTTCCACAAGTCAACATTCCAAGTTACAAAAAACACCAACCATGCGACTATATCACAAATTCAACAAATCTTAAATGTAGTACCTACCAATGGTCTTGATTAATGAGCAAGTAACTAATGCCACCTTTCAACCACTAATTAACAAAACAACAAAGCAACTAACCAAATGGAAGGTTAATACGCTATCACAAGAAGGTAGGAAAGTCCTCATTAAGGCAACCCTGGCGGCCCAACCAAGCTATATCATGCAAAATTTCATACTACCAACTAACACCCACAAGAAACTCGATACTATTAGCCGATGCTTCTTTTGGAATAGGGATAATAAACACAATCCCCTAATAGGATGGAATCAGATCTGTAAATCAACCAATAAAGGAGGATTAGGAAAAGTGAAGATATGAACAAAGCACTCCAAATGAAACTAATCTGAAAATTACTCGTTGAACCCACCAATATATCATCCATGAAAAATACCTAAAAACAAAATCAATATTAGAATATGAAAGGAAAAAGAATACAATCTACTCTTGTCAATGGAGTAACCTAACCAAACTCATGCCAGAATTCAAAGCTGGGCTACAATGGGAAAAAAGAAATGGTAGATCCATTAACTTTTGGCACGATAACTTGCTCCCTATAGGGAAACTAGCCCACCTAGCAAGAGATAAAAAAATCTCATAAATACCTCCGAAACAGTAAACCATTATATAAACCAAGATAGAACTTGGAAAATAGAGGAAGTGAGAACGCATTTTGACTAAGATACAATCACTACTATCATGAACAAAATGTTACCAAACAATGTCTTCAAAGACAGACTGTACTGGAAACATAACCGAAATGGGGTTTTCTACCAAGAGTGCTATAAATATGATTTACGAAAATAAAGGACTCTCGGAAACAAATGCTAATTGGATCTGGCAACTTGATATCCCACCCAAAATAAAACACTTCATATGGAAGGTAAATAAAAATGGGTTACCAATCAAAAAAAAACTTTACGAAAGACATGTACATGTTCCACTAGTGTGCATAATGTGCAATTGTCCAGTGGAGAACCTAACCCACTTCTTGTTCCAATGCTCGCATACCAAACAGACCATACGAAGTATTGACCCACATATTGAACAACTAATTAGCACTATTGATACAAATAACAAAGACCCAACCCAACTACTAAACGAAATCATGGATAAAACTAGTAAAAAGGAAATGGAAACCCTTTCGATATGTTGGTGGAGCTTGTGGTACCAAAGAAATCTTACAACTTTCGAAGATCAAAATAAGAACACTATACCTAATCTCTCCAACTTCATACAACTGCAATGCCAAAACTAGAAAAAGGCCAAAATGGATACAGATATAACGGAAAAAACAAAAACTGTAACATATGCAACAAGAAGAAAAAGAAAGAACATTAAATGGGCAAACCTCCCATTAATGTCTACAAACTAAACTCATATGCATCAAAAGGTGCACATGGACTAGCAACATACGGATACACCATTAGGGACCATGAAGGCCAACCAATTGCTATGGCTAATGGAGCCCTGGGAACATCTCCCCGATACTAGTGGAAGCAATCTCGATGCGATTTGGCATTCAAGATGCAATTCAGCTAGGGATTTCAGATATCGAGATCGAAGGCGATAACTTGTGCCTAATCAATGCCTTAAACGACAAATGAGACTGCCCATGGGAGATTGAGCTCATAATTTCAGATATACTACTCGACTTGCGACAATTCTCATCCTGTCGTATTTCCCACATCTTCCGAGAAATTAATACTATGGCCGATTTTATAGCAAAACTTTACCATAGGTCAATTTCACCAAACAATGCAGTCATTCCAGATCTTTACGATCTCATCTGCAAGGATGCTCTAGGACGGCCTACATCGAGATAGAGGTGTCCCCTAATTCCTTTTCTAATCAAAAAAAGAAAGTGAAATGTTGAACAACACCGCTTTTTGATTAACCTATAACCAATTACAAATTTTATTACGAAATTACCCTTCTCAATATATCCAGCTATTTCAACTATCTTTCTTCCACTCTATAACAATCGATATGCCAGAATTGCAATTAAACCTAAATAACTCTTTGAAGAAATTGCGGTCCCTGTGGATTTTGGTAATGGTCACCTAGTGTCGCCGATCACCAATCAATCATATTGGGTTGATCGTTGTATAATTAATTTAACGAAAATATCTTATATAAAAAGTAAAATATTAGAACCAAAACCCTAAAATATTAAACGCCCATCAACTAGCTTGTAATTACTTGCCAGCAAACGGACATGGTAGTCCGATGGGTGCACTAGTACAAAAATGGTCATAGACTGTGCATTTTTTTTCCGCGGAATTGAATAACCAAGGTGAGCACAAAATTCGGACCCCAGTTTTAGAATACAAACGGAAAATGGTTTTTTTCGTATATGAGAAAACTCGGACTGCGGTTGTGTAAAAAATCGAGGTGCAATTATGTTTTTTAAACGGATAACTCTCACTGCGGTTCTGATGAAAGAACCGTGGTGTAAGGATTTTGAAATAAAATAAATTATCGGCTTTTCATCTTTTTCCCAACACTTGGAAAAAATAACGATCTACTTTTTCAGTCCTCCCCTAACCCTCCCCTTTGTTGTTCCATCACCGCCGTCCGTCTGCAAATCCGCCTCCATTGTTTGGAGATCCCGGTACCACGCTAACGACCTCACTCGACCCGGCCTCTTCACCCTTAACTGCTACACTGTCTTCACCGCCCACTTCATCGACCACTTCTACCGTCATTTCTTTGTCACCATCAAGGGCAAGTACCAATTTCTTAAGATCTGGCCCCCATTATTCTTCTGGTTTTTCATCCTCACCGATCGAGTTCGCAACTCTCTCCTTCTTCTGGTTCTTCACGCTCCACCGAGTTGAAGGGAAAATTCAGATCACGCTGATAGGTAATCGATCGATTTCTAGGGTTTTGTTTTGGTGAAATTTATAAATAATGTACTCTGTACTGTTAAAGACCATGTTGAAGCCTCGGGAATTTATATATAATGTACTATGTACTGTTTTTGCAGACCTTGATGCTCATAGTTCCTAATATAGAAGATGTTTACACTCTGCTAGAAAGTGATGTTATTGTTCCACTTTCTGAGGTGAGCTTTTTTCATGACTTTATTTGTAGTTTTTTATGTTGTTTTTTGTATATTTCATGGTTCATTGTCTTAAGTATGGGATTCTTTGTTGCCAACGAAGTGTCGTCAACATTTAGAGTCATTACTAGAGAGCATCCCAACCGGAGATTCTGAAAGTTGCGGTACGGAAGTTTGGTGACATATCGCGCCCACTAGAGAACTATATCCTTTTTCGCGGGTCCCTCCGAGTGTTGTTCTTCGATCTTCATGGACTTCTCTTCTCTTGGTGGTGATGATTGCTCCCCTTGAACTTCTCTTGAACTTCTCTTCAATGACCTGCAAAATCCCAAGGGTGTTGTCCCTTGGGAAAACCCTCCGCAGTCACGAAGTTAGAGATGCGGTATGAGGAAGTTGATGAACTTTTTTGTAAGAAATCTGAGAAATAGATTTATCAATGTGTTTAATGGAATAAACTCCCTTTTGGGCTTGCTTGAATGATGAACGAGATTGATGAACGATAATGGTGAACTTCCCTTTTGGGCTTGCTTGAATGATGAACGAGATTGATGAATGATAATGGTGAATTTCCCTTGAACTTTCGAAATCTCCCACAAGGATGAATTGAGAGTTTTTAGTTTCTTCCTTTCAAAAAATTCCCCTTTTGATGGCTGCTCTACCTCTCCTTTTATAGCTGAATGAGTGTATGAAGCCATTAGGGGTGAACAAATATATCCGATTCGGCTGATTCGATTCGAAAATCCGCCGATCCGTATCCTAAAAATCCGTATTCGAAAATATCTTTTAAGTTTTTATCCGTATCCGATCCGATCCGGGTGATTTTGCCGAATATTTGAACCGGATACGGATCGAGATATTTAGTTTACCGGATATCCAAAAATATCTGATACTATTCATATAATATTTATAATCATAAATTTGTTTATTATAACTAATATATTGAGTAATATATTAATAAATTTTACATCCTTAATCACATATTTATATTGTTGTCCAAGTAAAATATTGTAAATACATTTTCATATGAATAATAAGTGTATATAATTTAAATCGTACGAACAAATTAAGAAACAACTTACAAATTTTATTTCTTAATTTACAAATTTATTACTTTTGAATTTAAAAAATGAATATATTGATTTATTTTTAATAGATTTGTAGTAACCGGATAATTCGGATATCCGGCTCAGATATCCGATCCGGGTCCTTTTTACCGGATATCCGTTTCAAAATGGACCGGATAAGGATTGAGGTTTTGTAAATTTTTTGAACCGGATATCCGGTATATCGGATCGGATCGATCCGTTTGCTCACCCCTAGAAGCCATGCCCACGTGGATGGTAATGATGACATAGGCGTGTAGAGGAATGGGGCGGATCGTCCTTTTCCGGGATTTCAGCATATGGCATCATTGTTCATGACACCACCTTTCATACGCAATTAATGCTGAGACCGTACGGACATGCCATGTTAGATCCTACCGTACGGACAAGCTTTGGCTGAGATTTCCTTTGTTCTAACACGCAACCTTCTGATTGGCTTTTGTATTTTGATCACGTGATTTGGATAAGCTTGAATCTTCTCACGTCACAAGGGTGACCTCATTAGGTTCTTTCTTAGACCATCTTGTTCATGTAGTGACCACACGTGTTCGGCGGGCATGTTGATACGGTATGAGGGTGATGTTTGACTCATCTTTTGATTAACTCCACTCTTGCCTTGATTTACAAGAATGTTTAAAAGTCTCGATCTTATCTTCTCGTGTATGGACGGGCCTTTTCTTCAGGGCTTCTTTCATCCCGCACGTGTGCGATGTCTACTACGATGCGTTATGTTGGTAACTTCGATGATGCTGTATGTTGACGATTTTGATGATACTGTACGTTGACGATTTTGATGATACTGTACGTTGACGATTTTGGTGATACTGTACGTTGATGATTTTGGTGATATTGTACGTTGATGATTTTGATGATGCTGCTCGTTGAAGACTTTTTGAAGGTACACTATGTTGACGATTTTGGTGATACTGCTCGTTGAAGACTTTTTGAAGGTACAGTATGTTGACGATGGAAGACTTGCATTGTCTCTTTCTTCTTCATACAATTTCCTCTGACCATAGATGTCGTCATCTCTAGTCTTTGGGTGTCATGGTTTCGGCAGTGACGTCCTGTTGGTGCCGTACTAGCGGACTTGACCTTTTTAAATGGCCATGTTTTATTGACTTTTAAGTTGACTTCTTTTGTAAAGGGGTTTACACATGGCCATTATTTGAACGTTTCACGTGTAAGCTTTCGCTTTTGACATCGTCAGACAACCTCATACTTTATAGGGTTCGCAGTCACTCCATGAAGTAGAAAATCAGAAAATTCCCGGTAGAAGTCAACTTGATTTTAAAAAAGAATGGTGCGGTATCGAGGCGCTTCCGCCACCCATTACATTTCTTCTATTAGCCGCATCTTACACGCCACTCTTCTCTTTTGGTTTTCGTTGGCAGACCGCATGATGTCTTCTTTATTTGTCCTCATTATTTTTGGTGAATTTCGTGTATCATTTTCTGTGGTTGAAGAAAATGAGGTCTCGTCTTCAAGGTTATATCGTATCGTCTGCATGTCGTTATGAGATCGAATCCTTGACGGCAGCCCATCGATCCATTGAAGAGAAGTTGGCGAGATTAAGATGCAGCGGCGAGGGAGTACAAGAGTTCCATTTGAATGGATTTGCAATAGTTCGGTTAGTTTGGAAAATTGGATCCATGGTTTTTATTAATAAGTTGGTAGGATTTCCACATAACTATGATCCCTTCTGAGAGTCCCAAGGCAGGAGAATAAATATAGTTATCAAAACCAGTTTTTTTCCAATATTTTTCGTTAGGTTGTTTCTCTATTTTAGTTTTCGCTACTCCCATAATTTTGATTCTGTAAATTTACACAAAGGTTTCTATTTCGGTCTAGAAGTTATTCCGACCGATTCCACGACAATTCCAAATGTTAATTATCATAGGAAACTAATTAAGTAATTGTGCAAGTAACTTGTTCTATATGGTTAAGAAGTTTCTTTATTAAACACAATCTTATTCCTAGAAAAAATCAAGGTTGCATAAATATGTCATGGTAAGCATGCTTTTATATTTAGTCAACCAACACACGAAATTCCATTAGACTTTTGTAAAAATGTATATGTTGTTTGGTTGCATCATTGGGTTAGATCGCAAAAGAGCAATCTACCCGAGAGGTTCAAGAAGAAAAGTAAGTTAGAAAGTTTCATATGATAATTCAAGAGCTTATGCATTGAAATTAAAAGCTAGAAGTTGTGTAACAATTCAGTAATACACATATACTGGTGAAGTCTCCCTTGAGAAAGAGAAGTCCAAGTGTGTTTGGGGATACCAATTCCATATCGTCTATTAATAGAGAAGTAGTTTATACCAAAACCAGGTAATCGTATCACAGACATGGTAATGCTATGGAGAAAGCAATGAAACTTGCTGGGACAATTGGATGTGAATATAATGATTAGGGTACAACCCTGATTTTTTTTTAATCTGCATAGGCAAAGGAATTAGGAGATAATCACACAACAATAGATAGTAAGTCAAGTGAGCTCCCCATAGAAGCTTAGTAAGGTTTAGCATACTCAAGGTTTGAAAAATACACAAAGGAGAATTAGTTTCAGTTTTATAAAGGTTTACAACAATATTGGTATTAGATTTTCTTTGGGGAAGAGGACTCAACCTTTTATGTAAGAACATACATGACCAAGAACAAATTTGGAGCTTGTTTTTGACCTTAGCCAGTTTGGAGATGTAAGAAGAAATATCGTGTTTCATTTTTTCCTTTTCTTTCTGATTAGGTTCAGTTTTCAGTTGTTTTTGAGCCTTGTCTGAAAATCTAACGTCAACAGATTCGAATACCTAAGGTTTGCAACAGTTCGCAGAAAACCAAACAAACACAAAGACACAAAGAATTGTTCATGCGGTTCGGATAAACCTACTCCACGGAGTCTCAGGAGGGAGACTCACCCCGTATGCACTAGTGAAAGGACGAAATCGTCAAGCGGGTTACAACAAAGCAGAATCGGCAAAAGAAAAGCAAAGAGAAACACAGATCTACAAGTGCAACATCAGAGAACATGGAGACAAGAAGAAAAGACTATAGGAGGGAGAAGAAGATCTAAAGCCAAGCCAGAAAGCTTCTCAGAACGTAGCAACAACAGCCACCGCGCGCTCTCTTTCTCTCCTTTTCTCTCTTCTATCTTTCTGTGGGTTTCTATGAGAACGACACAAGTGAGCAACTGAGAATGAAACCCTAGCGATGTCAGAAGAGCTTTTAAACCCTTCGAGCTAGGTCAGCTCTGAAGACCAGAGTTGGGCTGCACATCTGATGGGCCTCCGCTTTCTCTTCTGTTTGATGGGCCCATATGATACTTAAGCTGAGAGCCATCCAAACCGGGGTTGCTCTAGCCCAAATATAACAATCCAGGTTACAGATATTGAAGCTATAAACCCGGTTCAACTCTTTACAATAATCTCTACACAATTCTATGCTTTGATGATATACCAACACTTTATACTAAGATAAAACTTGGATTATTGACATAACAAAACGCCCTCTTAATCCAGAGTTAGATCTTAGGAGATCTCGACCTTATCAGCTAGTGCACACATAGGGGTAAGCCTCTCCATCATCATTGACACAAGACACATCTCAGTGAACATCATAGATGTGTAGAGCATTCCTGCAGAAAACAAACTTGTTAGTAGGCACAATTTTGGTACCAAAGTTTGCAGGATTTAAATCACCAAGAATTTTCTTAACAGTAATTTTCTGATTTTCCACCTTATCTCTAATAAAGTGAAACCTGACATCAATATGTTTAGTCCTTTCATAATACACTGGATCTCTACACAAGTACAGTGCACTCTGGCTATCCATATTTAATACAGGCATATAACTTACCCTCAACTTCCTGTAATATACCTTTCAACCAAGTAGCCTCTTTAGAGGCCTCAATAGCAACAATATACTGAGCTTCAGTTGAGGATAATGCTACTATTGATTGTTGTTGGGACTTCCAGGATATACAATTCCCAGCCCAAGTATAGAAGAAAGTTGTAGTAGACTTACGATTGTCTCTATTACTGGCATAGTCCGAGTCCACAAAGCCCTGGAGCTCTGTTCTGGGACTATGCTCAGCATAGACTAAGCCCATGCCTTTAGTACCAGATATGCACTTCAAGGCATACTTCATTGCATGCCAATGTTTTTCACCAGGGTTTGACATGTACCTGCTAAGTACACTAATAGCAAAGGCCAAATCTGGCCTAGTACAGAGCATTGCATACATTATAGAACCAACAACTACCTCATATGGAACATGCTCCATTTTAGCTTTTTCAGAGTCAGAATTAGGACAATCATGTTTAGAGAATTCTAGGTGATCACCCAAAGGGATGGGTGCAGGCTTTGCATTGCTCATAGCAAACATGTCAAGAACTTTAAGTAAATAGTTAGATTAAGACAAATACAAAGTCCTTTTTGTTCTGTTTCTTATGATATTCACACCCAAGATTTTCTGAGCAGGACCAAGATCCTTCATGTCAAAGTGTTTCTTTAAGTCATTTTTTACACCACCAATCACAACCTTGGAGTTGCAGATTAATAGGATATCATCAACATACAACATGATGTACAAAGGGTGATTAGACTTAACACTTTTGAAATACAAGCAAGTGTCATACTGGCTTCTACTGAACCCTAAAGATTTCATGCAAGAGTCAAATTTCCTGTTCCATTGCCTAGGAGATTGTTTTAGCCCATAGATGAACTTTTTAAGCAAGCAAGCATGATCAAGTTTACTCTTGTCTATAAAACCCTTGGGTTATTTCATGTAAATAGTCTCAATGAGATCACCATGTAAGAAAGCAGTTTTAACATCTATTTGTTCAAGTTTCCAGTCATAGACAGCAGTCATAGCAAGAAAAAAACGCATGGTCTTATACTTAACAACAGGGGCAAATATTTCATTGTAGTCAATACCCTCTTTTTGGGTAAAACCTTTGGCCACTAACCTAGCCTTATACCTAGGAGGGTCATTAATATCTACACCTTCTTTAAGTTTAAAGATCCACTTGCAGTCAATCAGTCTAGCCTTGTTAGGTTTAGGTACAAGAGTCCAGGTGTGATTAACATACATGGATTGTATTTCTTCATGCATGGCTTTAATCCATTCATTTGATTTAGGGCACTTAACAGCTTGTTCATAAGTCTCAGGTGTGTAATTTTTCTCCACATTAGCAATCAAGAAAGCAAACTCAACAATGTTTTCATAACTCTCAACCAAGTTTGCATCATATTTCCTATTAGGAATCCTTAGTCTAGGTTCCCTATCTCGAACAAGTTGATAATCAGACAGATCATGCACATTACTCTGTTCAGATATATCATGCAATGTCAAATTGTCATGCAAATTTTCAGAAGCAGAAGCATGGAGATTATCATGCAAGTTTTCAGAATGATTGTGAGTTTCAGTGGGCTCACTTAAAGCTTGGTTAGAGTGACTTACTGCCCCACTTAATTGGTGGGTTTGTGGAGTATCTTTGCTGTTTGAATTGCTATGTGTATGCTCAGGGGCATCACTGGAATTTGTTCCAGTGTTTTCTTGTTCTTGGGGATGACCCAAGTCAAACTCCTCCTCTTCATTTGGAGGCAGGTCCTGGTTGTTGTAGAACTGACCACCAAGGATTCCAGTGTGTGGGGTCTGATGAGGGGTACTTGTAAGCTCAGCTGAAGACATTAGTTTAGTTTTAAAGTGGTATTCCTCCTCATTAAATGTAACAGACCTTGAAGTTATTACTTTGTAGCCCTTAGGCTGTATAAGCAACAACTTATATCCCTTGACCCCTTCAGGGTATCCCAACATAACACATTTTTGGGCCCTTGGTTGCAGTTTGCCCTGAGATATTTGGGCATAGGCACTGCAACCAAATGGCCTAAGATGTGTTATGTTAGGCACCTTACCAGTTGATCGGCACTATTTTATAGTGTATTTCTAGGGGTTGTTACCCGTTTTGAGGTGCCATTTGGATGGATTTAGAGCACAATTATGGAGTTGAGAGTTAGAGACTAGAAGTGAAGAAATCATGGGATTTACAGAGGTTTGAAGTGCATTGAAGAGTAGAAGAATAGTGGGCTGAATTCAAATGGTTCGTTCTCTTTACTCAGATGTCCAAATGGAGTGTTTCCAATTCGACGAGTTAGATCTTGAAGTGTACTGCAAGTCCTCAAAATATAAGCGCAATCCGAGTTGGGAATCAAAAGTTATGACGTTTTTACTAAAGTGTCACAGAAGCTGAAGAAGACACCGTCACCGCACCCCGCGGTGGGATGACCGCACCCCGCGGCGAACCTTACAGAGAAGAGGCCGTGATTCTGGAGTACCACCGCACCCCGCGGTGACGACGCGCTGAAGAGATTCTTTCTGCGTTTTATTTCTATTTTATTTTATTTTCGAGACTTTGTTTCCAAGTTTGTTATTTTCTTTTCTTTATTTCCTTATTATTTCCTTAGTATTTAAGTTAAGTTTAAGACTCTTTTAGAGGGAATCTATTCTTTAACCCTAGTTGCCACCTTTCTACGTTTTTGCTCTCACAAACCCTATGGAGAACTAAACCTCCATTGTTGCACTTGACAGTTTGAAGCCAGCAATTGATTGGTTGTGAGTTTTCTACTCTTGTTCGTTTTTCTATCTGGTTGGATTAATTCTCTTGCGCTTGATTGTTTATTGGTCTATGTTGATTTATCTAGATTGATCACCTAGGTTTATTGATATCTTCCTGATTGCTAGGACTTGTGATTCCGGGTTCGGGTTGCATATCTAGTAGCGAGCACGATTTACATAAGCGGGTTGCGAGTGTTCATCGTGAGAGAGAGTTAATTGCATGCTTATAGTAACGGGTTGTTTCTATTGCATGTATCTTGTTAAATCCTTGGTTGGATGCTATTGTTTTATTGAGTCTTGAAGGTTTTCGGATTTGATTTAGTAATAAGTACTATTAGGGCTGATAGAACTAATAGTTACCTATGATCGGGATAAGAACAACTATAGGAATGATAAGAACTTGAGATTGATAGAATTCCGTGATCGACCATATCTATTGTTGTGTGGATCTTTGTTAAGTGTGGCGCTTTTCCCCATTATATTCACAACCTTTATTTGCAAACTTGTTTATTTGCTTACTTGTTACTTGATTTCCAAGAAAACACTACAACCCCCCCTAGTTCCTAGTTGGTGATTGCGAATTACAGAGATAGATAACCTGACTCTCTGTGGGATCGACCCTGACTTGCTTGCTATACTCTTTAGTAGGTATTTTAGGATTTATTTGATAGACATACGACTTTAGCCCTGTCACTAGTCCACTTTTCTTGTGGGGTCTTAAAGCCTATTACAGAGGAGGGGGACCTGTTTATGAGGTAAGCAGCTGTGGTGACAGCCTCACCCCATAGAGATCCCTTCATGCCAGCATTAAATAACATGCATCTAGCTTTTTCTAGAAGTGTCTTGTTCATCCTCTCAGCAGTGACATTCTGCTGAGGGGTGCCAGGAACAATTAAATGTCTTTTTATGCCATGTTGCTTACAGTATTCATTGAAGGAGCTATTGCAAAACTCTAGGCCATTATCAGTTTTAAGGCATTTTAAAGTATACTCAGATTGACTTTCAACCATAGTTTTCCAGAGTTTGAAATTATCAAAGCTTCATCTTTAGTCTTTAACAGATAAATTGATAACATGAATTTGCCGTTCTAATTCCTACTATGCAAAGTATCCAAACAACCCCTAAAACGTAGTCCTAGGTAAGTAAGGGTCGAATCCGCAGAGAAACAAAGTCTATCGCAGTATGCAATATGTATGTCAATTTAAAGCAACCAAATGGGGGTTTTGTTGGTTTGTTTTAGTAGCCAAGCATGCAAATGGTAAATAAGCAATTAAAGGTGATGAAATCAGTTATTGGGAAAACACTCAGTCAAACAATATCCACTATTCGAATGACAAGTTGATCATAGATACTACTCAAAATCGCATGCAATGGTAATTCCAATTCCTTTTCAGATGTAACTAATAGCACAACCAGATACTATTAGAACTAACTAATTAAACAACCCTGAAACTATCAAGATTCAGTTTAACAGCAGCCTTACAGATAGGAATATAGTTAGATACAACCCTAGAATAAAACAACCAGTTTTTACCCTAGAATGTAAATCAATTCTCTTATGCATAAGATTAGCACAACCAGTTACTAACACGATGCAGTTGATACTATGGAATAAATATGTTCAACCAGTAACAATCTAAACCTAGCAATAGATAAATAACGACAAACCCTAGTTGATCAGACTAGAAATTAACAATATCAATCTTAAGAAATCAAACAAGAGAAGAGATAAAAACCATGCAATAGATTAGGAATAAGAATCTCACAACTGAATCACACGAAAAGCTTCAATGTCTGACTAAGCAAGAGAGGCTTAGTTCTTCATAGCAAGAGATTACGTAGAATAAGAAATGAGGGTTCCGAGATAGAAGAAACAAGTTTTCTCAACCCTTAAATACCAAAGGAAAATAATCTAAAATTATCCTAAGAATAAATAATAAAAACGTAATAAAGTAATATAAAATAAATCCGAAAAGGAAATCGGCTCGGCGATGCTTCCGTCAGCGGCGGCGATCGCTGCTTCTCCCACGGCGATTGCCGTAAATGCGGCGGGCGCCGCATTTAAACGGCGGTCGCCGTTTCCAGGTCATAGCTAAGGTCTCTCCAGGGCAATTAACGGCGGTCGCTGTTTCTTCCGCGGCGGTCGCCGCAATTCTTTTTCTTCATCCTTCGCTCCTCAGCTCCTAAGGTTCCAAAAATGCAACTTCCGCACCTCCTCGCCAAGTCTCCAAATCACCTCCAAAGCATCCTAAAACACCACTAAAATCATGCCAAAACTCCGTCAATACACACAACATAATCGTGTGTATCAAACTCCCCCACACTTGAATCTCTACTCGTCTCGAGTGGATAGAGAACTACCACCCATTACCAATGAAGCACCTATATCATCAACATGTAAAGAAGCTTGCAACTAAGAGTAAAAGCATCTACATGAAAGCTCAACATCCCTCAACCAATCGACCACAACACAACTACACCCACAACTCCAGCATCGTAATCAGCACAACATCAACACAAGCACACAACAATAACAATATACTCCTCAGCAGCAAACACGACACACATCCAAGCTTAAGGGCAAGCAGAATACTTCCCCCAAGCTTATCCCGGTCATCCAAAAATGTAAGTAGCCACTAGTCCTAACCTCCATCTATGACTCCTTATGTCTCCTAAAGTGACCTACCCGACAAACCTTCTTTGTCTCCTCTTCTTATGTCGCCCCACCGGTAAAATGAGATCCTAGAAAACACTCCTCTTCTTTTCACTCATTTTGCCTAGGAGCCCTTTCGGGTTTTCATCCTAGCCACTCATTTCATTTTATCATAGATGGACTCACCGCCTCACATCACTCTGAATCCACTTTTGCCCAGGCCTAATGCCTGTCGGATTACCCGCTTTTTACCTGGACCGCCCTTTCGGGTTTTCAGTCAATCCCAGGATTTGTTATTTGCCTTTTTTCATTTTGTGGCTCTTTTTTTTTTTTGAAAAGATAAAAGCAATACATAAGTACATAATCACCTCCCCCACACTTAAAATAAGCATTGTCCTCAATGAAATCAGACATAATAAACGAGGGGAAGGTAAGAATGTACCACTACTGCTGCGGCGGTGGAAAGTCTGGATGCTTGGAACCCATGAAAAGGTTCCACTGCCTCATCTGCTCCTCCATTGCATGGATGTCTTGGGCCTGCGTCGCGTAATGATCCCTTGACTCCTGGCGAAAGTCAATGAACTCCTGGTGATACCCAGCGAGGTCCGACTGAATGGACCGCTGGCGCGTGTCAATGTCCTGGACCATCTCCCACGTCTGTCTCTGGTAATCATGAGACGGCCCAGCAGCAGCGGCAGCCTGCACCTCAGGCATAGCGGTATCCTCCTCCTCATCATCATCATCCTCATCCTCAGCATCACTCGCAACTGGCATGGGCTGCACCACAGGGGCTCCCACACGGTATCTGCGCACATCAAAATCCCTGTAGTGCGGGCCACATGTCACTTCAAACGGGAAAGGGATGGGGATTTTGTAAAGGCCCCGCGTGCCATACAGCCAGAACTTCGGGTTAGACCCGGTCCCGACTATAACAGTGGATGTCTTGAGCTGCCTCCAATCATATCTATAGGTGGCAGAGAGCTGCTGGGATGGGTCGGGCTGCTCGAGGCCCAGGTGGCGGCCTATCAAAGTGATCATTCCTCCAATGACGATCTTTTGCCCCTTGTTATCCTGGAATTTTCTGCATGAAGCAATAAAGTGGGAGCGCCAATCCCACACCAAGGGACACTCAGGGGTCATACTCCATACTGCATATAAGTCATCGTACGAGACCTTGTTTAATTCGGACTAGCCATGGAAAGCCATCTGCACCACCTTATGTGCTAGTCGCAGGCCCGGATGCGACCACTTGTAATTGTACTCTCCTTTTTGTGGGTTAAAGACATTAGTACCAGTGGAGTGATAACAGAAAGTAAAGAACCCATTGGCGTCCGCCCACGCCCTCTCCGAAGATGGTGGCCTGGTGATTCCAAGTGCTGTATCAAGGTCCTCATAGGACATAGAGTGCCTGCTGCCCGCTAGACTGAAAGAAATACTCTCTGTATCACAGTGGTTGTCAAAGCTGGCCAGGAACTCCACAGTCCAGGCGGGGAATGTGGGTGCCGCAAAATGGAAGAAACTACCCAGTCCACCATTAATAAAAAGCTCCTGCGTGCTCTCATACATCCTCAAATCCGCAGAGTCTCTGGATCAAAGAATAATGTGGACTGGAACTCCCTATCCTGTAAAAGTCTCTGACGGGACTCCTCAATCTTATTATGAGAGGCCTCAACCCCTGATGATTTCTTACGGGAGGTCTCACCCCCGATGATTTCTTACGAGAGGAGAGTGTGCGCTTCAACAGTCCAGACATTACGAATAATAAGCAACAACACAAGCAAAAACAGAAGGGAAAGCAAAGAGATCACCAGACACGAAGAAAACGGCGGTCGCCGCTCGTAACGACAGTCGTTGCTCTTAGCGGCGGTCGCTGCGATGGGTACGGCGGTCGCTGCGATGGGTACGGCGGTCGCCGTGAACAATTTTTCGCAGAACGGCAAATCTCCACAGCGGCGGTCAGCGACGGCGATCTGGCTTCGCAGCGGGCAGGCGGCGGTGAGATGCTGGTACGGCGGTCGCCGTATTTGGGAGGAATTAGGGTGCGAGAGGCTGGAGAGGTTTGTGAAAGGGAAAGTGGGGTAAAGGGATTGGGAAGGGGTAGGTTTACAGATCTGGGAGGGGGGTCCACTTTTTTTTTTTTTTTTTTTTTGGCTTTTACCCCGTTTGGTTTTAACGGGTTTCTTTTTCTGCCTTTTGCACCCTGTTTAAGGTTTTCTCAGAGTCCATTTTTATCTGATTTTTGACTTTTTCTCTCCGTTTAAGGTCTTTTCGGGGGTTTTATTTTTGTCTTTTGCGCCTCGTTTAGGGTTTTTTCGGGGCCTATTTTTTTTTTCAATTTTTTTTATTTTTTTTATTTTTTTATTTTTAAAACAAGGGATAGCAGTCGAACCTGAAACGGCGGCGATCGCTGTATTAAAACAGCGGTCGCTGTCATTTTGCTGCAAACAGCGTGAGTGAGGAAGGAGACAACGGCGGGCGTTGTGGAGAGGGCGGCGGTCGCCGTAATTGCGGCGGTCGCCGTTCTCATGTCGTAGGCAGCTCCCTTGGTAGAGCAATTAACGGCGATCGCCGTAATGAAGCGGCGATCGCCGTAAACACCCACTTCCTTTTTCTCACGTCCCTACAGGTGAGTTCGACACAAAATGCAAAAACAAAAGGAAAACAACTAAAAGTGATTAAGGGAAAGGGAAAGAAACTACCTAATCATCGGGTTGCCTCCCGAGAAGCGCCGTAGTTAACGTCGTGGCTCGACCTCATTCTGGCTCAATCACGTTTCAGCTTCGGGTTCCTTCAGGAACGCCTCTTCAATGGTGTCCTTGGTAAAACCTTCATGGTATTTCTTCACTCTTTTCCCATTCACCTTGAACAAAGTTTGCGCTGCCGAATCAAACAGCTCTATGGCACCATGTGGGAAGACTTTGGCCACATAATATGGTCCTGCCCAGCGCGATCTCAGCTTGCCTGGGAAAAGTCTAAGGCGTGACTGAAATAATAGGACTTTGTCTCCAACTTTGAAGTCCTTCCTCACTAGGTTCTTGTCATGTCATGCCAGGCCTTAGTCCTTTCCTTGTAGTGAGTGGCATTGTCATAAGCCTCGATCCTAGCTTCCTCTAGCTCTTGCAATTGTAACTTACGAAGCTCTCCAGCATCATCCAATTTCATGCTACAATGCTTGACAGCCCAATATGCCTTGTGTTCTAGCTCTACTGGAAGGTGACAGGCCTTACCAAACACCAACCGAAAGGGAGACATACCAATCGGTGTCTTGTAAGCTGTCCTGTATGCCCACAGTGCATCATCAAGCCTCAAACTCCAGTCTTTTCTATTGGGAGACACCGTCTTCTCCAAGATGGACTTTATCTCCCGGTTGGACACTTCAGCTTGCCCGTTCGTTTGAGGGTGATAGGCGGTAGAAACTCTCTGCGTGACATGATATTTCTTTAACAGCGCAATGATTGTCCTGTTGCAGAAGTGAGTTCCTCTATCACTGATGAGAGCTTTTGGCACTCCAAACCTGGTAAATATGTTGGACTTTAAGAAATCTGCAACAACTTTAGCATCATCAGTCCTGGTGGCCTTCGCTTCCACCCACTTGGAAATATAGTCCACCGCAAGCAAAATATATATGTTACCACAAGAGGTAGGAAACGGTCCCATGAAGTCAATACCCCAAACATCGAAGATTTCACAGAAAATCAGCCCTGTTTGTGGCATCTCATCCCTATGAGATATATTTCCAACCCGTTGACACTTGTAACAGGATTTACAGTGGTTGTGCGCATCCTTGAAGATGGAAGGCCACCAAAATCCTGCTTCAAGTACCTTCCTTGCGGTTTTTTATACCCCAAAGTGTCCACCATATGCCTCAGAATGACAAAAAGTAAGGAGAGAATTTACCTCATTTTCTGGGATGCACCTACGAATTACCTGGTCAGAACAATGTTTTCATAGGTAGGGGTCATCCCAGATAAAGAATCTGGCTGAACTGCGCAGCCTGTCCCTCTGAGCCTTGTTGAAGGGCGGAGGGAATTCACCTGTGGTGAGGAAATTCACCAAATCGGCATACCAAGGCTCTACGGTAGTCAGCCTGAATAGAGACTCATCAGAGAATCTCGTCTGGATCTGGGGCTGTGGGGTGCTATCTTCTTGGACAATTCGGCTGAGATGGTCAGCAATAAGATTCTCAACACCCTTCTTGTCCTTGATCTCCACATCAAACTCGCTGAGTAATAAGATCCACCGGATCAGCCGTGGCTTGGCTTCCTTCTTCGTCATGAGATAGCGCAGAGCAGCATGGTCGGAGTAGACAAAGACCTTTGTACCAAGCAGGTACTGCCTGAACTTCTCAAGAGCAAACACTACAGCAATCATCTCCTTCTCTGTGGTGGAGTAATTTCTCTGCGCACCATTCAACGTCATAGAAGCATACTGGATCACATAGGGAGCTCTACCATCCTTTTGGCCTAGCACGACCCCCACAGCATAGTCACTGGCATCGCACATGATCTCAAAGGGCTTAGACCAATCAGGAGCCTGAATAATTGGGGCACTTGTTAGGCGAGCCTTCAGTTCATCAAAAACTGCCCGACACTCAGCTGTAAACTCAAATCCCATCTCCTTCTTCAGCAGGTCACACAGGGGTGAGGAGATCTTGGAGAAGTCTTGAATGAACCTGCGATAGAAACCTGCATGACCAAAAAAGGAACGAACTTCGCGCACATTAGTATGATAGGGCAAAGACTGAATTACTTCAATCTTTGCCTTATCGACCTCAATACCCCTAGACGACACAATATGACCCAAGACAATGCCCTGCTCAACCATAAAGTGACACTTCTCAGAATTCAGCACTAAATTGGTGTCAACACACCTTGCAAGCACAAGTGATAGATGGTTCAAGCATGCATCAAAATTGTCACCATATACAGTAAAATCATCCATGAATACCTCTATGAAGTTCTCAATGTACTCAGAAAAGATGCTCACCATACACCGCTGAAAGGTTCCTGGAGCATTGCACAATCCAAATGACATCCTGCGATAAGCAAACGTGCCAAACGGACAAGTGAATGTCGTCTTTGCTTGGTCGTCTGGTGCAATGGCTATCTGGAAGTACCCTGAGTAACCATCCAAGAAGCAGTAGAAAGCACATCCTGACAGTCTCTCGAGCATCTGGTCAATGAATGGAAGAGGGAAGTGGTCCTTCCTGGTCACCGCGTTCAGCTTGCGGTAATCAATGCACACTCTGTAGCCTGTCTGTAATCTCGTGGGGACGAGTTCTCCATGTTGGTTCTCCACAACTGTGACACCTCCTTTCTTTGGGACAACCTGCGTAGGACTAACCCACTTGCTGTTAGAAATAGGAAAAATTATACCTGCCTGCAGAAGCTTCAGAACTTCCTTCTTGACAACTTCCATCATAGGTGGATTCAGACGCCTCTAGGGTTGTCGCGAAGGCTTCTCCTCGCCTTCCAGCAGAATACGGTGCATGCATGTGGTGGGGCTGATTCCCTTTATGTCAGCAATGGTCCAACCAATTGCCGTCTTATACTCCTTGAGAACCACCACCAACTTGTCTTCTTGTTCCTTGGTGAGCTTGTTGGAGATGATCACTGGCAAAGTTTCTTTGTCTCCCAGGAACACATACTTGAGGTGGTCAGGAAGTTGTTTCAACTCAATCACTGGTGCCTGCACAATAGAGGGCAAAAGTTTCTCGCTAGGCAGGGTTAGTGGTAAAGGTGATTTACCCGGTAGCTCAGAAGGAAGCTTATAGTAAGCATCCAACTCATTGACAACTTCATGTACGTCAGCAGATAGAGTAAAATCCAAACTAGAGTCAACAATAATGGATTGCATATCATCTAATTGGTCATCATCAAAAACATCTTGCACCACAGGCTCAAGCACATCAATAGCACACAAAGAGTGATCATCAGCAGGATATTTCATGACTTCATATATGTTATAATTAATAGTCTGGCCATCAAATTCCATAGTTAGGGAACCAGTGCTCACATTAATCTTGGTATTAGCAGTTTTGAGGAAGGGTCTCCCTAACAGAATAGGGGCTGCATGCTTGTCATGTTCCATGTTTAGCACATAAAAATCAGCAGGAAACGTAAGATCACCAACCATAACCAAGACATCCTCTACAATTCCTATAGGACGCACGCTAGATCTATCAGCTAACTGAATGGAAATATTGGTTGCATGCAAAGGTCCCAATCGCAAGGATTCACAGAGAGATGAAGGTAAAACATTGATGGAAGCACCTAAATCGAGCATAGCCTTATTGAACTTGGTGCCTCCAATAGTGATAGGGATAGTGAACATACCTGGGTCACCACACTTCTTGGGTAAGCGCTTCTGAAACACAGCAGAGACATGTTCGCTTATCTTTACTTTCTTCTTGCTATTTTTGTCTTGATTCCTCTTTGTTGTGCACATCTGCTTTAAGAACTTCGCATAACGAGGGACAGATTTGATCAAATTGAGGAGAGGAATGTTGACCTCTACGTTTCTGAACATCTCAAACATGTCCTTGTCCTGCGCAAGTGGCTTGGTGCGCTTCAAAGCAGATGGGAATGGTGCAACATGCTTCCACTCAGGGAAAATCGGAGTTTCAGACTCCCTCTCAGCTTCAACTTCGCAATCGGAGGGGCGGCGGGCGCCGTGTGTGTCGTGGCGATCGCCGTTTTCGTTCTCATGATTTCCGAGAAAATTATCACCGTCACGGCGGTCGCCGTAATTTTTGCGGCGGTCGCCGTTATTCTTTTCTTCCAGGTCGAGAGCACCCTCCATTTTACGGCGGTCGCCGTGTGTCTCGCGGCGGTCGCCGTTTTCACGGTGGTCGCCGTGGTCTTCACGGCTGTCGCTGTTCTGCTCTAAATCTGCACTTTCTTCTTCGTTGCCCTCAGACCTATCTTCCTCAAGCTTCTTCCCACTTCTCAAAGTCACAGCGCTGACATTCCGAATATTCGGGTTCACTTCAGTTTGAGACGGGAGTTTACCGGAATCCTTTGCATCCAGTTTATTTACCACTTGAGAAATCTGACCAAATTGTCTCTCCAGGTTCTGAATGCTAGCTTGTGTACTTTCCTGGAACTGTATGTGGCTCTTGGTCAACTTAGCAACATTAAGGTTCACGTTGGTAACACTCTCATTAAGGTTCAAGTTGCTCTGCATCAGCATCTTCATCATATCCTCCATGGATGATGAAGGATTCGAGCTCTGCCCTTGCGGTCTCGGCACATAGGGTTGCCTAGGTTGTGGAGGGTTACCCTGTTGTTGCGCTTGGCCTTGATTCTGTTCCGGGTCTCTCCATCTGAAGTTGGGATGGTCCCTCCAGCCAAGATTGTATGTACTAGAGTAAGGATCATTCCTGGGCCTCTGCTGATATCCTCCTACTGCATTCACTTCCTCTTGCAACGTAGGACACGAGTCAGTAGGGTGTAGGTCGTCATGACAGATCTCGCAGGCCTTAACCTGCTGAGGCGTACCTTTCAGCTTCAGACGCCTAACCTCCTCTCTCAGCACATCAAAGTCAGCTTGATCAATTTTTGACTGAGAACCAGCAACAACCAAGCTTTGTGAACCTCTCCCACTGTATTGCCTGGAGTCATCAGCCAGTGTAGCAAATATCTCCAGAGCTTCTTCATAAGTCCTCTTCAAAATGTTTCCGCCACATGAAGAATTCACCATCCGACGATCATCTTCACGGAGTCCTCCATGCAGATAAAGAATAAGATCATGCTTTTCGTACCCATGGTAGGGGCAACTCTTCACTAGCTTCTTGAAGCGTTCATAGTATTCGTAAAGAGACTCGTTGGACAGCTGCTCTATGTTGCATATCTTCTTCTTGAGCTGATTAGATTTGATCACGGGAAAGTATTTGTCAAGAAACACCTTCTGGTGCAGACCTCAAGGAACTCATCCAAGTGTTGAATAGGGTCCTCAAGCGGGGTTCCATTGAATTTCGGGAGTAAGTGGACTACTCCTGTCTTAAGCTCAAATTTGACTCCTTCACCAAGAGCGGGGAATTGCACAGCACGAGTTGGTTGGTCTAAGTTAGGAGCCGTCAAGGACTCAGGAGTAACACGATCAGCCATCATATCAGTATCCTGTAGTAATGCACGCGCAACCCTACGAGCCTGATGAAAAGTCCTGTCGATCTCTGGGTCAAAATCAAGAAGTGGAGTATTAGTAACACGGGTGGTGTGAACCATAAGAGAGGTTCACCCCAAAATTGGCACACAAGTCACACACACAAAATAGAATTGCTTCCCCGGCAACGGCGCCAATTTGATAACAGGAATTTGCCGTTCTAATTCCTACTATGCAAAGTATCCAAACAAACCCTAAAACGTAGTCCTAGGTAAGTAAGGGTCGAATCCGCAGGGAAACAAAGTCTATCGCAGTATGCAATATGTATGACAATTTAAAGCAACCAAAGGGGGGTTTTGTTGGTTTGTTTTAGTATCCAAGCATGCAAATGGTAAATAAGCAATTAAAGGTGATGAAATCAGTTATTGGGAAAACACTCAGTCAAACAATATCCACTATTCGAATGACAATTTGATCATAGATACTACTCAAAATCACATGCAATGGTAATTCCAATTCCTTTTCAGATGTAACTAATAGCACAACCAGATACTATTAGAACTAACTAATTAAACAACCCTGAAACTATCAAGATTCAGTTTAACAACAGCCTTACGGATAGGAATATAGTTAGATACAATCCTAGAATAAAACAACCAGTTTTTACCCTAGAATGTAAATCAATTCTTTTCTACATAAGATTAGCACAACCAGTTACTAACACGATGCAGTTGCTACTATGGAATAGATATGCTCAACCAATAACAATCTAAACCTAGCAATAGATAAATAACGACAAACCCTAGTTGATCAGACTAGAAATTATCAATATCAATCTTAAGAAATCAAACAAGAGAAGAGATAAAAACCATGCAATAGATTAGGAATAAGAATCTCACAACTGAATCACACGAAAAGCTTCAATGTCTGACTAAGCAAGAGAGGCTTAGTTCTTCATAGCAAGAGAATACGTAGAATAAGAAATTAGGGTTCCGAGATAGAAGAAACAAGTTTTCTCAACCCTTAAATACCAAAGGAAAATAATCTGAAATTATCCTAAAAAGAAATAATAAAAACGTAATAAAGTAATATAAAATAAATCCGAAAAGGAAATCGGCTCGGCGATGCTTCCGTCAGCGGCGGCGGGCCGCCGCTGCTTCTCCCACGGCGATCGCCGTAAATGTGGCGGGCGTCGCATTTAAACGGCGGTCGCCGTTTCCAGGTCGTAGCTAAGGTCTCTCCAGGGCAATTAACGGCGGTCGCTATTTCTTCCGCGGCGGTCGCCGCAATTCTTTTTCTTCATCCTTCGCTCCTCAGCTCCTAAGGTTCCAAAAACGCAACTTCCGCACCTCCTCGCTAAGTCTCCAAATCACCTGGAAAGCATCCTAAAACACCACTAAAATCATGCCAAAACTCCGTCAATACACACAACATAATCGTGTGTATCAAACTCCCCCACACTTGAATCTCTACTCGTCTCGAGTGGATAGAGAACTACCACCCATTACCAATGAAGCACCTAGATCATCAACATGTAAAGAAGCTTGCAACTAAGAGTAAAATCAGCACAACATCAACACAAGCACACAACAATAACAATATACTCCTCAGCAGCAAACACGACACACATCCAAGCTTAAGGGCAAGCAGAATACTTCCCCCAAGCTTATCCCGGTCATCCAAAAATGTAAGTAACCACTAGTCCTAACCTCCATCTATGACTCCTTATGTCTCCCAAAGTGACCTACCCAACAAACCTTCTTTGTCTCCTCTTCTTATGTCGCCCCGTCGGTAAAATGAGATCCTAGAAAACACTCCTCTTCTTTTCACTCATTTTGCCTAGGAGCCCTTTCGGGTTTTCATCCTAGCCACTCATTTCATTTTATCATAGATTGACTCACCGCCTCACATCACTCTGAATCCACTTTTGCCCAGGCCTAATGCCTGTCGGATTACCCGCTTTTTACCTGGACCGCCCTTTCAGGTTTTCAGTCCATCCCAGGATTTGTTATTTGCCTTTTTTCATTTTGTGGCTCTTTTTTTCAATTTGATAACAGGAATTTTCCGTTCTAATTCCTACTATGCAAAGTATCCAAACAAACCCTAAAACGTAGTCCTAGGTAAGTAAGGGTCGAATCCGCAGGGAAACAAAGTCTATCGCAGTATGCAATATGTATGTCAATTTAAAGCAACCAAATGGGGGTTTTGTTGGTTTGTTTTAGTAGCCAAGCATGCAAATGGTAAATAAGCAATTAAAGGTGATGAAATCAGTTATTGGGAAAACACTCAGTCAAACAATATCCACTATTCGAATGACAAGTTGATCATAGATACTACTCAAAATCGCATGCAATGGTAATTCCAATTCCTTTTCAGATGTAACTAATAGCACAACCAGATACTATTAGAACTAACTAATTAAACAACCCTGAAACTATCAAGATTCAGTTTAACAGCAGCCTTACGGATAGGAATATAGTTAGATACAACCCTAGAATAAAACAACCAGTTTTTACCCTAGAATGTAAATCAATTCTCTTATGCATAAGATTAGCACAACCAGTTACTAACACGATGCAATTGCTACTATGGAATAGATATGCTCAACCAGTAACAATCTAAACCTAGCAATAGATAAATAACGACAAACCCTAGTTGATCAGACTAGAAATTATCAATATCAATCTTAAGAAATGAAACAAGAGAAGAGATAAAAACCATGCAATAGATTAGGAATAAGAATCTCACAACTGAATCACACGAAAAGCTTCAATGTCTAACTAAGCAAGAGAGGCTTAGTTATTCATAGCAAGAGAATACGTAGAATAAGAAATTAGGGTTCCGAGATAGAAGAAACAAGTTTTCTCAACCCTTAAATACCAAAGGAAAATAATCTGAAATTATCCTAAAAAGAAATAATAAAAACGTAATAAAGTAATATAAAATAAATCCGAAAAGGAAATCGGCTCGGCGATGCTTCCGTCAGCGGCGGCGGCCACTGCTTCTCCCACGGCGATCGCCGTAAATGCGGCGGGCGCCGCATTTAAACGGCGGTCGCCGTTTCCAGGTCGTAGCTAAGGTCTCTCCAGGGCAATTAACGGCGGTCGCTGTTTCTTCCGCGGCGGTCGCCGCAATTCTTTTTCTTCATCCTTCGCTCCTCACCTCCTAAGGTTCCAAAAACGCAACTTCCGCACCTCCTCGCCAAGTCTCCAAATCACCTCCAAAGCATCCTAAAACACCACTAAAATCATGCCAAAACTCCGTCAATACACACAACATAATCGTGTGTATCATAAATCCAAACTTTTCTGGAGTAGTGATCAATTAGAGATAGAAAATATTTTCTACCTCCAACTGTTTCTACTTGTGCAGGCCCCCAGAGATCAGAGTGGACATACTCTAGGGGCTTGTCAGCAATATAGTTTGACTTAGGAAAGCTATGTGCAGTTTTCTTTCCAAAAACACAAGTTTCATAGAATTTCAAATCACTAGGTTTAATATCAATCATGCCATTTTTATGCAAGTATGTCATGCCTTTATTTCCAATATGACCTAGTCTAGCATGCCATATCTTAGTGAGATTTAAACTGTCATCTTTAGTACTCCCACTGGAGACATTAAGTTCAGGAGTGCCTTGTACATAGTACATGCCTCCTTTCTTAATGCTCCTAATAAGGGCTGTGTTATTTCTAATCACATCCCTTATCCCATGGTGAGTATTAATATGGCAGTTCATATCATCAAACATGGATTCAGATAGCAAATTCCTTCTTAAGTTTGGGACCCATCTCACATTCTAAAGGGTTCTGATCTTACCATCATGCATTTTCATAGGAACTCTACCTATGCCTTTAATTGCAAGAGAGGTATGATCACCTAACATTAATTCACCACCATCACATTCAGTCAAGGATTCAAAAAATCTCCTGTGAGGAGTAGCATGCATGGTACAGCCAGAGTCTAAAGTCCAAGAATAAGTATCATGTTCAGGGGCAAAAACAAGTAATTCATCAGAATACTGAGTATGGCATTCACAAACATTAGAGTATCCATTAGGAGATTTTTCTTTTTCTTTCTCCTTATTTTTCTCATCTCTTATCCTTTTGTGATAGTCTTTAATCCAGTGACCATCTTTGTTGCAGTAGTGACACTTAGCATATTTCTTATCACTATTGTCATTCTTCTTATCAGGCTTGTCTTTCTTAGGCCCTTTATGAGCATTCTTTTTATATTTGCCCTTGGCCATCATAACTTCACCTTTAGCCTCAGTTTTAGACCCATTCTTAGTCTTAAACACTTTCAGAGATTCATTTTTCTGCATGATAGACTCAGTTATTTTAGTCATAGTTAGAGTATCTCTACCATATTGAATGACATCTTTTAAAGTGTCAAACTGAGAGGGCAAGGCATTAAGTAAAAGGACAGCCTGATGTTCTTCTTTAATCTCATCATCACATCTTTTCAAATCTTGAGTCATTTTCAAGAAAATGTCAAAGTTCTCATGCACAGTCAGGGCCACATTCATTTTGAAGGTAAACAATTTGCACAGTAAGGTGATTCTACTAGGCAAGGATTTGGACAAATAGATTTCATCTAAGGCATCCCAGAGAGCTTTAGGTTGAGTGTAACTTATAACCTGACGAGCTACGTCGTCAGCCAACCTGATCATGATCTCTGAGTGAGCCAGTTCCTGGGTATCCTTCATATCAGCATCTGAGGTGCCAATCAACCACTCTTCAGTGATAGCCCTATAGAACTTCTCCTTTATTAAAATTGCTTTCATCTTGACCTTCCACATGGCATAATCTGTATTGCCATCAAAGGGCTTAAGTCTGATGCTTTCACCCATCTTTTCAGTACCTGAGACCACAGTAGATGCAATAAGTACACAGAGGGTAAATTTTAGAGA
Organism: Rheum nobile; assembly: GCA_027886185.1. Lineage (NCBI taxonomy): Eukaryota > Viridiplantae > Streptophyta > Magnoliopsida > Caryophyllales > Polygonaceae > Rheum > Rheum nobile. The sequence goes on along the minus strand of WOAB01000644.1, from coordinate 10,089,246 downwards.
AACAATTTAAAGACAGTAAGAGAGATAGGGTAAATTTTGCTCAAGCTTGACTTGAGTAACAAAAAATCCATAGATGATGAGGCTGGCTTGAACAACAGAAGTCAAGAAACACAGAAACCTCAAGGTGTTCTTTTAGAAACGATAAAGTTTCCCAAGAACACTTAGTAGTGCGAATTCTTGCTTGACTCGAGGAGTCAAGAAACAAAGAACTTTACTACTGGGCTGCTTTGCTTGACTTCAAGATAGTCAAGTAACAAAGCAACACTCGGACTCGCAGAAAGACCCAAAACACAAGATCAAGCAAGTCAACCAATTCAAAAAGCTTATCACATCCACAGTCACATATGCAAGGGGTATAATATCAAGCACATGCTAGAAGACAAAGATCCAAAAGCATGCATAAAATGAAAGATCAAATCAAGTGGAGCGGAAGCAAGATCGACAGAAGCAAAAGCTCTGATACCACTTTGAAAATCTAACGTCAACAGATTCGAATACCTAAGGTTTGCAACAGTTCGCAAAAAACCAAACAAACACAAAGACACAAAGAATTGTTCACGCGGTTTGGATAAACCTACTCCACGGAGTCTCAGGGGGGAGACTCACCCCGTATGCACTAGTGATGTAATACCCACACCACATTGGGCCGGCCCATCACAGGGCTGCAGCCCATACACCCCAACCCTTCCTTGTTGACTCCAAGCCCCAAGGCCCAGCCATTTAATCAAGAGGTTGTTGGGAGCGCTCGAACACGAGACCTCTCCCCTTTATCCACTCCCCACAAGGAGTGAATACCAATTGCGCTGCAGCACAATTGGTATTCACTCCTTGTGGGGAGTGGATAAAGGGGAGAGGTCTCGTGTTCGAGCGCTCCCAACAACCTCTTGATTAAATGGCTGGGCCTTGGGGCTTGGAGCCAACAAGGAAGGGTTGGGGTGTATGGGCTGCATCCCTGTGATGGGCCGGCCCAATGTGGTGTGGGTATTACAAAAAAGTACACTTTGAATGAGAGAGGCTCCGACCTTACTGGGCCAGCCATTTCTCTATCCATGGGCCGCAGCCCATGTACCCCAACCAAATCCCCATGGCTGGGAGGTTGTTCGTGAGTCTCGAACACGAGACCTCACGCTTTAACAAGCGGCTTAACGCCCACTTGTTACCAATTGTGCTACAGCGCAATTGGTGACAAGAGAGCGTTAAGCTTCTTGTTAAAGCGTGAGGTCTCGAGTTCGAGACTCACGAACAACCTCTTGGAGATGGCTGCCTATTAATTAGGTGGAGCTACCAAGGAAGGGTTGGGGTGTATGGGCTGCAGCCCTGTGATGGGCCGGCCCAATGTGGTGTGGGTATTACAAAAAAATACACATTTATGTGAGTGCTCAAGCCACGGGCCTAGCCCAACATGAGTAAGGATATTCTTAGTAAGGATATTCGGGTAATTTTTCCCAACCTTCACTAATTAATTATTTCGCTTTCAGTGGAGTTTGGATTTTCTGAAATATCCATGATATCCGAAATAATTCCCTGAGTGGTATAAAATACATTCAATGTATTTTCGAGACTTAGAATATTTGTTTGGATACAAACATATAATTCTCGGGGTTAAATGCCCATCCCCATTTTAATATTCTAAACCTTGTCTCCCCTATGCTTTTCTCGAGCCTTTCCCCGACTTAGCTTTTCTCGAGCCTTTCCCCGGCTTAGCTTTCTCGAGCCTTGTGTTGGTCGGAGTAGCTGCCCTCCTCTTGGGCTATATATGGAGGTGGTCTTGAAGGCTTGAAGGACACGAAGGTCAGACCTCTCGATCTCCTTCTCGTCTCTCGTCCTTGCTCACTCCCTCCTCTGTTTCGGTCTTCCGCCGGCGAAGCGGAGCCCGATCTCCAGTTCGCCTCCCGCTGAGTTGCTGCTGGTGTCGCCGCCCCATCTCCGGCACCAAGGAGCCCGGTGAAGTCGTCGAGCCGCCCCGCCGTGCTCCGCTGAACCGCAGCTATAGCCATTGGAGCCCTGTTCGCGTCCCCGGTTCGAGCTCGCAACCGTGCAACTCCTCCTCCTCCGCGCTAGGTTGTGGTTGCGGTGTAGTTGTGGTGGCTCAGACCCGGCGTCGTCTCCCTCCCAGCTCCTTCTCGTCGTCGCCCCTGCTGAGCTCGTCACCCCGGTGTCGACGTAGGCCCCGACGAGCCACTGTTGAAGGTGAAGCCTTCGTCTCCAGTGCGTTCTGCGGTGGTGTCGTGGTGCTCTTCCTCCCCGTCGGCACCGCTCCATCCCCAGCGTCGTCCGTGTTGAAGACGAGAACCCCCCCTGTTGCCCCTCTATTTTTCTTTCACGTAAAATGGCTGGTTTGAATTGGAAAGATGATGAACAGTGGCCGTGGGGCCCTTCCTTTGCTTTGTTTCGGTATTGGGCCGAGAATCCCATTTACCCTTTCAGTCCAGATTCGACCCGAAATTATTCGAGCGGTATAATTTCGATCCCCTTTCGTCCGTATTTTTTCTTAGGAAAATTTAATAAATATTTTATGATTTAATATCATAGAAATTTATTAAATATAATTCCTTAAATTCGTCCAGTCAAATTAATTGATAGATAATAATTTGTCAGTTAGAACGTGATCGGCTGGATTGCGTGTGGACTCGTACTCTGGTAGGAATATTCTGAAGCTTAAGCCATATCCTCGGAAAGGATATTTTCGGTAGTCGTCTCGTCCAGATTCATCGCCGAATCTATTCCAGGCAAGTGGTGGTTCGCTCTTGCTCGTTCGTTCCATATTTACATTAATTATCAGTAGTTTCTCTGAGTAATTAATTTGGAATGAATACTCTGTTTGTCTGGAAACGGTTTTGATAAACTGTTTTGAAAATCATATAATAGGTTGTATATCTGTTAGAACAATGCTATTATCTGTGATCGCCTTTCGGGCCTTTATGTGGATTTATCCTGTAACTGTTGTTGTGCTGTAACTGTTTAGTTAGCACTGTTAGATAGGAACGTTACTCGGACTCGGTCCAGTCGTTTCTTTATAATCTGGTATCGGGGTGGCTCGTCCCCATCTGGTACTATTCTAAGATCATGATCGGTCTCTTTCACAAGTGTGTAGAGGCAGGACACTTAGCTGGTGTCACAAACCTTTCGGTATACGTCACTCTCGACGAAACGTATACTAAGATGTGTCGTCCCACTGGTGGGGTACACATGTAAAAGTCTATAACGTGATGTGTGTTTTCGGAACATAAATCAGATAAGTGCTACTCTGACGCACATAATTAATAAACCTTGGGCGAGTAGTGCAGCTAAGTTATAGTGCAGCTAGGAACACTCGTCTCAACTCTGATCATTGTATGTTCTCTTTCCAATCTGGATTCGCTGTAGGCGATGAGGTTGGTCGTGAACCGAAGCATCTCAGTCAACTTTTAAATCATTGTTGTTTGATTCTTAAACATTCCAGATTTGTCATACTTCCTTAAAGACTCATTTCAGTTGGAGTCTTCTTTCGAGTCGATTTCTGTGAAGATTCAGTCTTCCAGAATCTTCTCTTGTGCATACCTCTTGTTTATTCCAGTAGGAGTATGGTGGTTGACAAGCGTACTCGATTATTATTCGAGGGACGAGGAGTCTAACCTAATACGACTGCTTCGAACCATTCTGCTTTGTTCCCTTGCTAGTCTATTCATTTAGACTAACCAACCAATATTTCCCTTGCATGGTTGGCTGGTGTCATCCGTTCGATTCGGCACATCAGATAAGAAGTAGTTCAGAAGACCAGAAGGACTATGGAGTCAACGGTGGTTTTTCAATGTTTTAATTACTTCTTTAATCAGGTTGAGATCTTTTGGACAATAACTTTGATTGTAATATACTTTCTTAGACTTCCGCTGTGTTTGTTTTAAACTCTGTTTTGACCTATTCGGGATTGGGCTGTAATCTCGTAACCCTTGTTTCCTTGACAATGTTACGTTTTGGAATTTAATGCTTGATCATTGTGTATCAATTGCATTACATAAATCGTATTTAAGTGGTAAAGCCTTGGGTGATCTCGGTAGGGAACACTGGGGTCATTGGCGGTAATACCTTTCCAAAAGGGTTAAGTTTTAGGGGTGTTACAGTTGTGGTATCAGAGCCAAAGTTTTTAAAACGGGTTGGGTATTTGAAAACCATTTACTCATTTTCGATTGAAATATATTTTCAAAAGGCTCTGAGTTTAAAAATAAAACAATGTTTTCATTTTCAACCGTTCATAGTCATGTCTTCTGTATAGTCTGATATATTAAGCTTGCTTCTATGTCTAGAAAGACTAATTTATTTCCCGTTGCCCCGTTAGATATGGGTGTATTCTGTTCTCTTCAGAGGAACCCGGGAGAAGCCGAGGTGGTTTCGCCATCTCCAGTTAGGCTTGATTCCCAGTTCGCTCGTTGTGAGTTGAGGTTGTAGAACCTAGTAACTCGGTTTGAGTCCGTCAATAGAAATTACCAAGTTGATCTATTCTAAGTTGATTTTATTACAATAAATATATCAGAATGATATTAATGTGATAAAATCCTTGGAATTTGATCGGTAAACAGATGGTGAACACAAGGAACGTTATCCGTGCTGGTGCTGGGCCGAGTAATGACCCCAGACCAAACCCGAGGAATGTTGCAGACCCATCAGGAGAGCATGAGTATGTCTTCAATAATAATCCAGGAGGCAATGGCCAAGCTCAGGCCGACGCTCCAGTAGTGCTCGATGCAGCAACTGTCACAACAATTCGGGGGATTGTTATGCAAGCATTCACCGAGATAATGCGACCAATCGCACCTCAGGCACAAGGAGTGCCAGTACCTCCAGTAGTTCATAGGTTCGAGGAACCTAATGTTTATGAACACCGAGGAGAAGCAGTCAGGAATAGAGGTGAGTATGGCCGAGCACTGAAGGCCATTAACTCTATGAGACCTGACAGCTACGATGGAAAAGGAGAGCCAGTCAGAGTGGCTCATTGGTTTTCCCACATGGAGCGATTGTTCCGTAATGTGGAGTGCACTGAAGCGGAGAAAGTGCACATAGCTTATCTACAGTTGAAGGAAGAAGCCAGTGAATGGTGGGAGAGTACCGGCTTAGCTGATAGCCCGGTGTTGACCTGGTCAATGTTTAAGACCAAGATGACGGACCGTTTCTTCTCTCGTGCTATGAGGGAGGAGAAACACAAGGAGTTCTTGTATCCTAAGATGGATGGATTGAAGGTGACCGAGCTTGCCACTAAATTCAATCATTTGCTGCAGTATACTGAACCGCAGATATCCAGTGAGACACAAAAGATCTGGTACTTCCATGAATGGATGAGCCCATATATTAAGCCATGGATGGTGCACCACACATGCTCTACTCTGGAGCAGTACGTGGATGCGGCCTACAAGTTGGAGGTAACTCTGGAGGAGTCCGCTCATAAGCGGGAGAATCAAGTTAAGGGAAAGGGTGGCCAACAGGATCGCCAGGTTGGTTCATTCAAACGACCGGCATCGCCTACCAAGTTTGAGAAGTCTGGTCGTGCTAAGACCGAGACAACTCAGTCTGACTCTGCCAGGGGCTCAGGTTGGAGCAGCGGAGTAATTCAATGTCACAATTGTGGTGCATCTGGGCACAAAAGTTTTGCATGTTGGAATGAGAGGAAGGCATGTTTTGGTTGTGGGAAGGAAGGGCATATGCAGAGGTTATGTCGACAGGGAATGCAGAAAGGAGCGGAGTCTCATCAGGGGTCTGTTAATCCAAACAACAGACCTAGGTTTAAACCAACAGAGACTTCCAATCCTTCGATGCAGACAACTGTGCAGAATAAATGGAAAGCCCCAATGACTTCTGGAAGTCAGGGTCAACGTCTTTACGTGATGCGTGAGGCGGATGGACCCTATGATCATAATGCTTAGAGTACTTTGTATCAACATTATACTTTTGTTAATGTGTTGTTGATGTGGGTGCTACCCAGACTTTAATTTTGGATGGTTGTAAGTTAAGTTGTGTGTGCAACGAGGTTGTGAACCTTTTGTTGTAACTCTTCTTATATATGAACCTTTGGTTTATACCAAGTTAATGTTTCGTTGCTTGGTATGGGGTAAGGTCTCGTGTTCGAGACTCACCAACAACCTCTTAGGAGATGGCTGCCTATTAATTAGGTGGAGTTACCAGGGATGGGTTGAGATGTATGGACAGTGGCTCATGGCAACAGTGGACGCTGGTAATGGTTGGGCCTGGGCTCGGAGCCACTAATGAGTCGTCTGTGAACCATGTAGTGGGCTGGTCCAAGATGGTGACCATTTAGTGGGAACCAATCGTCTGTCGGAATTGTCGATTACCATCAAGGGTAAGAAATTCAAAGCGATTTGACCTAAATAACCATGGTCCCATACGATAATTATTCTCGGTATGGATTGACGGAAGCGTCATAAGGCAGTGATAGACTTCAGTTTTGATATTCCTGTGGTTAGGGGATTTCCGGGTGTCTTTCTAGAAGATATTCTTGGATACCGCGAATCATGTCATGGAGTTTGCAATTGATCTCGAGCCGAGTACCACGCCGATCTCTGAGACACCGTACCAGATGGCTCTTGTTGAGATGCAAGAGTTGAAGAAGCAACTCAATGATCTTCTTGACAAAAGTTATATAAAGCTGAGTGCATCACCTTGAGTAGGAGTGCCCTAGTTTTATTTGTCAAAAAGAACGATGGACCGTTTCGACTTTATTTTGACTTTCGAGAGTTGAATAAAGTCACGATCAAGAGCAAGTATTTGTTGCCAAGGAGTGATGATCTGTTGGATCAACTACAGGGAGCAAAAGTTTTCTCCAAGATCGACCAAAGATCTGGTTTTTATCAGCTCAGGATTCGTGAGGATGATATTCCGAGGATTGCGTTCGGACGAGAGATGGTCACTACGAGTTTGTAGTCATGCCATCTGGATCTATGAGTGCTCCAGCAGTTTTCATGAACCTAGTGCATCGATGTTTTAGACTAGTACTTGAATAAGTTCATAGTGGTCTTCATCAATGGCATTTTGATATTTTTCCCGAGCAAGGAAGCTCACAGGGAACATCTGTGGATTGCTTTATCTATCCTTAGACCAAGTCGGTTGTACGCAAAGTGGGCTAAGTGCGATTGTTGGATCTAGAAGTGGCTTTCTTAGGCTATGTGATCAATAAGAATGAGGTTATGGTTATTCCCCAGTAGAGTGAATCAGTAGTTGTTTAGAAGCGGCCTCAGGGTGTGAGCGAGGTGCGCAGTTTCCCAGAGCTTGCTGAGCATTATAGACTGTTCATGGAAGGATTTTTCTAAGATCACTCCACCTATGACCAGTCTGTTCCACAAGGTCAACAAGAAGTTGTCTGGGATGACAAGTGCAAGACCAGTTTTCAAGAAGTTGAAACAGTGTCTGACTTATGCACCAGTTTTGGCGTTGTCGGAAAGAATAATGGCTATATGGTCTATAGTTAATGCTTCGAGAAATGGGTTGGGATGTGTCCTTGATGCAGAGGGGCAAGGTTATTGCATACGCATCTAGACAATTGAAAACCTATGAAGCAAACTAACCAACACATGACCTAGAACTAGCAACAATAGTGTTTGTATTGGAAACTGAGGTTACTTGGGTGACCCAGAGGTCAGCAGAAGTTTTCCACTAGGAGATTATCCATTTACATGGCATTCCTAAGACCATTGTATCGGATCGAGATGGCCGATTCATGTAAAGTTTATAGCAAGAACTTCACAAGGCCATGGGAACTGAATTGAGATTCAGCAGCGTTTCATCCTCAGACAGATGGTCAGTCTGAAAAGACCATCTAGACCTTGGAGGATATGCTAAGAAGCATACGTACTCGATCATCCGACTAGCTGGGAAGACAACCTAAGTCTGATTGAGCGCATGTACGATAATAGCTGGCATGCTACAATCAAGATGATTCCGTTCGAAGCTTTGTATGATCTCAAATGCAGATCTCCGATTTGTTGAGATGAGAATGCCGACAAGATTCTGCTTGGACCAAGAGTTGGTCGAAAGGACAGCTCTAGACATTGCTTGATTAGACAGAGGATGTTGACCGCTCAGAGTCGGCAAAAGTTTTACGCAGATCAGAAGCGTTAAAGTGTTGAGTTTGAGGTTGGTGGCAAGGTACTTGTCAGAGTATTCTGGATAGAGTAAGATCTCTATCGCCACCCAAGGATGTTTTCAGGTTTGGTAAGCGTGGGAAGCTTAACCCTCGCTACGTGGTACCATTCGAGATTCTGGATAGAGTAAGATCTCTAACGTACCGTTTGGCGTTGTCGCCATCAACACACCCAGTGCATAATGTGTTCCACGTATCCTTGCTAAGGAAATTCATGCCAAGATGAGTCTCATGTGCTAAGCTTTAAGGACATCGAGATTCAAGCAATGATGCTTGAGAGGAGATGCCAGTGTGCATTCTCGAACGCCGTGTGTAGCAACTGTGCAACAAGATCGTACTGTTGGTACGAATTCTGTGGTCCAAGTCTGGGACAGAAGAAGTTACTTGGGAAACCTGAGAAACTGAGGCGGATATGCTTAGACGCTTTCCCGAGTTGTTTTCGACCAAGTTTCGGGGTCGAAACTTCTTTTAAGGGGGAAGTGATGTAATATCCCTCAATTTTTAGTAAGGATATTCGGGTAATTTTTTCCAACCTTCACTAATTAATTATTTCGCTTTCAGTAGAGTTTGGATTTTCTGAAATATCCATGATATCCGAAATAATTCCCTGAGTGGTATAAAATACATTCAATGTATTTTCGAGACTTAGAATATTTGTTTGGATACAAACATATAATTCTCTGGGTTAAATGCCCATCCCCATTTTAATATTCTAAACCTTGTCTCCCCTACGCTTTTCTCGAGCCTTTCCCCGACTTAGCTTTTCTCGAGCCTTTCCCCGGCTTAGCTTTCTCGAGCCTTGTGTTGGTCGGAGTAGCTGCCCTCCTCTTGGGCTATATATGGAGGTGGTCTTGAACGCTTGAAGGACACGAAGGTCAGGCCTCTCGATCTCCTTCTCGTCTCTCGTCCTTGCTCACTCCCTCCTCTGTTTCGGTCTTCCGCCGGTGAAGCGGAGCCCGATCTCCAGTTCGCCTCCCGCTGAGTTGCTGCTGGTGTCGCCGCCCCATCTCCGGCACCAAGGAGCCCAGTGAAGTCATCGAGCCGCCCCGCCGTGCTCCGCTGAACTGCAGCTGTAGCCATTGGAGCCCTGTTCGCGTCCCCGATTCGAGCTCGCAACCGCACAGCTCCTCCTCCTCCGCGCTAGGTCGTGGTTGCGGTGTAGTTGTGATGGCTCAGACCCGGTGTCGTCTCCCTCCCATCTCCTTCTCGTCGTCGCCCCTGCTGAGCTCGTCACCCCGGTGTCGACGTAGGCCCCGACGAGCCACTGTTGAAGGTGAAGCCTTCGTCTCCAGTGCGTTCTGCGGTGGTGTCGTGGTGCTCTTCCTCCCCGTCGGCGCCGCTCCATCCACGGCGTCGTCCGTGTCGAAGACGAGAACCCCCCCTGTTGCCCCTCTGTTTTTCTTTCACGTGAAATGGCTGGTTTGAATTGGAAAGATGATGAACAGTGGCCGTGGGGCCCTTCCTTTGCTTTGTTTCGGTATTGGGCCGAGAAGCCCATTTACCCTTTCAGTGCAGATTCGACCCGAAATTATTCGAGCGGTATAATTTCGATCCCTTTTCGTCCGTATTTTTTCTTAGGAAAATTTAATAAATATTTTATGATTTAATATCATAGAAATTTATTAAATATAATTCCTTAAATTCGTCCAGTCAAATTAATTGATAGATAATTAATTTGTCAGTTAGAACGTGATCGGCTGGATTGCGTGTGGACTCGTACTCTGGTAGGAATATTCTGAAGCTTAAGCCATATCCTCGGAAAGGATATTTTCGGTAGTCATTTCGTCCAGATTCATCGCCGAATCTATTCCAGGCAAGTGGCGGTTCGCTCTTGCTCGTTCGTTCCATATTTACATTAATTATCAGTAGTTTATCTGAGTAATTAATTTGGAATGAATACTCTGTTTGTCTGGAAACGGTTTTGATAAACTGTTTTGAAAATCATATAATAGGTTGTATATCTATTAGAACAACGCTATTATCTGTGATCGCCTTTCGGGCCTTTATGTGGATTTATCCTGTAACTGTTGTTGTGCTGTAACTGTTTAGTTAGCACTGTTAGATAGGAACGTTACTCGGACTCGGTCCAATCGTTTCTTTATAATCTGGTATCGGGGTGGCTCGTCCCCATCTGGTACTATTCTAAGATCATGATCGGTCTCTTTCACAAGTATGTAGAGGCAGGAAACTTAGCTGGTGTCACAAGATGTGTCGTCCCACTGGTGGAGTACACATGTAAAAGTCTATAACATGATGTGTGTTTTCGGAACATAAATCAGATAAGTGCTACTCTGACGCACATAATTAATAAACCTTGGGCGAGTAGTGCAGCTAAGTTATAGTGCAGCTAGGAACACTCGTCTCGACTCTAATCATAGTACGTTCTCATTCCAATCTGGATTCGATGTAGGCGATGAGGTTGGTCGTGAACCGAAGCATCTCAGTCAACTTTTAAATCATTGTTGTTTGATTCTTAAACATTCCAGATTTGTCATACTTCCTTAAAGACTCATTTCAGTTGGAGTCTTCTTTCGAGTCGATTTCTGTGAAGATTCAGTCTTCTAGAATCTTCTCTTGTGCATACCTCTTGTTTATTCCAGTAGGAGTATGGTGGTTGACAAGCGTACTCGATTATTATTCGAGGGACGAGGAGTCTAACCTAATACGACTGCTTCGAACCATTCTGCTTTGTTCCCTTGCTAGTCTATTCATTTAGACTAACCAACCAATATTTCCCTTGCATGGTTGGCTGGTGTCATCCGTTCGATTCGGCACATCAGATAAGAAGTAGTTCAGAAGACCAGAAGGACTATGGAGTCAACGGTGGTTTTCAATGTTTTAATTACTTCTTTAATCAGGTTGAGATCTTTTGGACAATAACTTTGATTGTAATATACTTTCTTAGACTTCCGCTGTGTTTGTTTTAAACTCTGTTTTGACCTATTCGGGATTGGGCTGTAATCCCGTAACCCTTGTTTCCTTGACAATGTTACATTTTGGAATTTAATGCTTGATCATTGTGTATCAATTGCATTACATAAATCGTATTTAAGTGGTAAAGCCTTGGGTGATCTCGGTAAGGAACACTGGGGTCACTGGCGGTAATACCTTTCCAAAATGGTTAAGTTTTGGGGGTGTTACAAGTGAAAGGACGAAATTGTCAAGCGGGTTACAACAAAGCAGAATCGGAAAAAGAAAAGCAAAGAGAAACACAGATCTATAAGTGCAACATCAGAGGACATGGAGACAAGAAGAAAAGACTATAGGAGGGAGAAGAAGATCTGAAGCCAAGCCAGAAAGCTTCTCAGAACGTAGCAACAACAGCCACTGCGCTCTCTCTTTCTCTCCTTTTCTCTCTTCTCTCTTTCTGTGGGTTTCTCTGAGAATGGAACAAGTGAGCAGCTGAGAATGAAACCCTAGCGATGTCAGAAGAGCTTTTAAACCCTTCGAGCTAGGTCACCTCTGAAGACCAGAGTTGGGCTGTACATCTGATGGGCCTCAACTTTCTCTTCTATAAGTGATGGGCCCATATGATACTTAAGCTGAGAGCCATCCAAACCGGGATCAAACCGGGGTTGCTCTAGCCCAAATATAACAAGCCAGGTTATAGATATTGAAGCTATAAACCCGGTTCAACTCTTTACAATAATCTCTACACAATTATATGCTTTGATGATATACCAACACTTTATACTAAGATAAAACTTGGATTATTGACATAACATTGTCACCCTCATAGTGGGTAGGATTTTAGAGAAGAGTATAACACCCTTCTCCATTGTTAATGACACAGCAAGGAGTCATACAAGCTAGGATCGCAGCAGAAGTTAACAAAGACAGCACCCATGATGAGAGTGGACCCCACGATCCGAAAGGACCAAGCGCCAGGCCGTAAACCACATGGACCCGTGGACTGTCAACCCCCGACTAGCCCAGGCGGGATCACCCCTGGCATAGCTGGCGGGCCTAGCCCACACTCAACAGGCCTGCATGCTACACACCCCAACCCATTCCCAGGGTGTTAGCATGTAGGTTGTTGGAGGTGGGATTCGAACCCACAACCTCCCTTTAAGAAGTGGCAATTTTACCACTTGTTAACCAATTGGGCTGCAGCTCAATTGGTTAACAAGTGATGAAATTGCCACTTGTTAAAGGGAGGTTGTGTGTTCGAATCCCACCTCCAACAACCTACAGGCTAACACCCTGGGAATGGGTTGGGGTGTGTGGCCTACAGGCCTGTTGAGTATGGACTAGGCCTGCCGGCTATGCCAGGGGTGACCCCGCCTGGGCTAGTCGGGGGTTGACAGCCCACGGGTCCATGTGGTTTACGGCCTAGGGCCTGGTCCTTTCGGATCATGGGGTCCACTCTCATCATAAAAGTGCACTTTTATGATGAGAGTGGACCCCATGATCCGAAAGGACCAGTGATGTGTCCTTGCCTCCTGTGACAAGCCGAATTGTCAAAGGTGATGACTTTGGATCTAGTCTTGGTTGAGAAGTCACTCATCTCTGATAATCTGCTATGGAATGCGAGAATGGTGATGATCGCGAGCGGAAGATCGCGATGATGGTGGCGATGGAAGCGAGTTGATGGGAAGATGGATAGTGGTGGCGGAAGCGATTTGATGAAGGATATAAGGCTTGAAAGGGCAAGCCTTTGGGTGTCATAGCGTCGACTGCAGATGAAGGAGATGCGAAGATAGACTTTGCTTGAGAAGATCAAGCGTTTGCCGTAGCGTCGGCGGCGGAGGGAATGGGGATGAGAGGGATATGGGTGACGTCCGATGAAGGGAAGGAGGATAAACACTCGACTTAAAACCTTAAACTTTAACTTGAACATCAGAAATAACATTAACAAAGTCGGGTATAAATAGGGGGAGGTGAGACGTCGGATGGGCCAAGTCGAACCTCGTGGGCTAGCCCATGCAAGCATGCAAAAGGCACAAACCCTAAAAGATAGAATGACTGAAAGGAAACTATCTAAAATGCTATAAATAAGGAAACTATCTAAAACGTTATAAATAAGGAAACTATCTAAAACGTTATAAATAAGGAAACTATCTAAAACATTCTCGAAATACCAAATATAGATAATGTTTTAAAAAGAACGCGTGAAGATTCTAACGCGTTGAAGGCTGTGAAGAAATCATCGCGTGAGACGACGAAGTGTCAAAGTCTTCAGAAGAACGCGTTGTTTCACTTCCGATGGTGGCGAGGACGACGAGTCTTGGATTGTCGTCTGGGCTTCCTTGGCTGGCGACGGCGCGTGCGATAAGTGACGCGACGGCGGCGGCGATGGCCTTGGACCTAGACCTTGTCACTGGGCCCTCTAAGCGTAGGCTCATGGCTTTTTCTTCGTCTTGGGCCATCATGGGAGGCAGGGTCACATCACCCTCCCCCACTTGGCTTTGAAGCGTCTCCGCTTCACCATCATCAAACTTTGGCTCAACATATGGAGTCAAGTCCTCCACATTGAAAGACGCGTGGACTCCAAAATCTGGTGGGAGCTCGAGTTGATAAGCATTGTCCCCTATGGCCTTGATCACGCGGAAGGGACCATCTCCACGTGGTGCTAACTTGTGCTTACGACGCGATGGGAATCTCTCTTTTCGCATGTGCACCCAGACGAGATCCCCGGGTGTAAAAATGATGCGTCGTCTTCCAGTGTTCTTCTGTGAGGCATACTGCACGGCTCTTCTCTCTAATTGGGCTTTAGTTCTGTGATGTAGCTCTTGGACTTGTTCATCGCGATTAGAGGCGGAGACATGCACTGGGTCTCGGAGAGGACACGGCGACAAACCCAATGGTGTCAAGGGGTTCATGCCATACACCACTTCGAACGGTGTCAACTTGGTTGCCGTGTGCCTGCATCTATTGTAACAAAACTCGACAATTGATAGTAAGTCCTCCCAACGCTTAGGGTTGGCTTTGAGCATCGTGCGAAGGAGGGCTCCTAGAGTTCTATTCGTGACCTCTGTTTGGCCATCGGTTTGGGGGTGATAGCTAGTGGAAAATAGGAGTTTGGCTCCTAGCATTCCCCAAAGTGTTCTCCAAAAATGACCAATGAACTTAGAATCCCTATCACTAACTATGGTACGCGGGACTCCATGAAGACGCACCACATGCTCAATGAATAGATCAACAATCTCACTAGCACTATGGGTGGTCTTACAAGCTATAAAATGTGCCATCTTAGAAAATCTATCTACGACCACAAAAATAGAGTCTTTACCTCGTCTAGAGAGGGGCAAACCCGTGATGAAATCCATAGACAAATCTTCCCAGGGGGCACTAGGAATGTTTAAAGAAGTGTAGAGGCCGTGAGGACTAGACTTGGCTTTGGCTCTCTGGCACGTAACACAACTTCTACAAAACCTAGTCACTTGGTGGGTCATCTTAGGCCAAAAGGAATGTTCTCTAAGCGCGTCTAAAGTTTTCCTAATCCCAAAATGTCCACGACTTGCGTGTGCTTCCTCAATCAGTAGGAGCCTAATAGAGGATCTAGGAATGCAAAGACGACTAGCCTTGTATAAATAACCCTCAGAAAGGAAAAAGGTCTCAAACTCACGCGATCTCAGGCAATGCTCAAGAATAGGGGCAAAGAAAGGGTCACTAGCATATAATTCCTTAATCAAAGCAAAACCCAGAATTTTAGTTTGCACTTGAGTCAAGAGGACATACCTGCGAGAGAGCGCCTCAGCGACAATGTTGTCCTTTCCCTTTTTGTGGACCACGACATAAGGAAAAGTCTCGAGAAACTCCACCCATCGAGCATAGAGTCGATTGAGGTGAGCTTGGCTCTTCAAGTAGCTCAACGCGGCATGGTCGCTGTGTATGACAAACTCACGCGGCCAAAGATAATGTTGTCATGTCTTCAGCACGCGTACTAAGGCATAAAGCTCTTTGTCGTAGGTAGGGTAATTGAGCATGGCCCCTGTGAGCTTCTCACTGAAGTAGGCAATTGGCCTCTTCTCTTGGTGTAGCACACCAGCAATGCCTATGTCAGAGGCATCACACTCCACTTCGAAGTGTTTGGTTAAATCTGGGAGCTGGAGTAAAGGTGCTTGGCACAAGGCTTTCTTCAAGGCCGAGAAGGCGCGTTCATGGGACTCATCCCACAAAACTGTGCTTCCTTTCTTGGTGAGCTCATGGAGTGGCACGACAATGGAGGAAAAGTCGCATACAAAACGCCTATAAAATCCCGCGAGGCCTAGAAAGCTTCGCACTTGTGTCGGTGTCATAGGCGTTGGCCAGTCTTTGATGGCCGCGATCTTCTCGTTGTCAACGCGCAAACCATCACTACTCACAATGTAGCCCAAAAAGTTGGTGGACTCGGAGCAAAAGGAGAACTTTGCTAGATTGGCAAACAGGCTCTCGTGTCGAAGGCACTCGAGCACTTGGCGAAGGTGATCGACATGGTCTTCTAGGCTCCGTGAATACACAAGGATGTCATCGAAATAAACGCCAACAAACTTGCCAAGGAAAGATCTCAACACGTGGTTCATCACGCGCATGAAGGTGCTGGGCGCGTTCGTGAGCCCAAAGGGCATGACAAGCCACTCGTAGAGCCCATACTTTGTTTTGAACGCGGTCTTCCACTCATCACCTTCTTTCATTCTGATCTGGTGATAACCACTCTTCAAATCAATCTTGAAGAAGAGTGTGGCTCCATGAAGTTCATCAAGGCGTGGGATAGGGTGCCTATACTTGACTGTGATCTGGTTTATCGCGCGGAAGTCAACACACATTCTCCATGTGCCATCCTTCTTGAGCACAAGGATCACAGGCACAACACAAGGGGAAAGAGATTCCCTTACGTACCCGCGATCCAACAATTCTTGGACTTGGCGCTGTAGCTCTTTGGTCTCCTCTGGACCAGCTCTATACGCAGCGCGGTTTGGCAAAGAAGCACCTGGCACAAGGTCAAGTTGGTGCTCAATGCCTCTCAGGGGAGGTAGTCCTTGTGGCAACTCGTCTGGGAATACGTCGGTGAACGCGGCTAGCAACTTTGCGATCTCTGGTGGCAAAGGTGCGGTCATCGACGATGCCGGAATGCAGGGAGTTGGCACAAGAAGAAAACATGGAGTCTTCCCAGTCAAACAAGCAGTGAGGTCACTGGGCCTTGCCAAAAGAACGCGTTGCTCATAGGTGCCCTGCAAAGGACGCACTGGTGGCAATGTATCGGCGAGCTGTGGGGCACGCGGTGTCCTAGTTGTGGCGTGGTGTTTCTTATTGCCATGGCATGGAGAAGATAAAGTGTTGCCAGATTTGGAGGAGGTTTGCCTCTATAGTTCCTCTGGACACTCATGTGACCTAGTCGACGCGGCCTCTATGGCCTTCTGGAGATCGCGTTCTACCTGGTCCTGCAAGATTTCATGGGGAGACATTGGATGCAAAGTGACGCGCTTCCCGTGGTAATTGAACACATAAGTGTTCAAATAGCCATCATGGAGCACACGCCTGTCAAATTGCCATGGGCGCCCAAGCAAAATATGGGTGTCGTCCATTGCAATGACATCACAAAGAATAGAATCACAGTATTGCCCTATGGAAAAAGAAATTAAACATTGGCGAGATACTGTGTTACCTGGACTTGAAGAAATCCATTGGAGGGCATAAGGTTGTGGATGAGGCATCGTAGGCAATTTGAAGTGCTTGGCGACCTTCTCATTCACAATATTGGCACAAGATCCTCCATCAATGATTACACTCAAGGAAGTTGTTTGGACTAGAGCCCTTGTGTGGAACAAGTTCTCTCATTGATCGCATAAGCTGGCTTCCTTGACAGTGATGAGACGACGCGTCACCAAGCTCAATGGTGTGCCTGCGTGCAGAGAAGCGGGTTCGCAGTCATACGCGTCTTCGTCCACTTCTTCGTTGCCTTTAGTGATCGCGTCAAGTGTGGCCTCCTCATCTTCACAAGATTCGTAGCCGGCGGCGGCTGTGGAGAACAACACCTTGTGAGCATTGGGGCAATCCTTCTTGTAGTGGCCTCTTCCACCACATTTGTAACATTCAATATCACGCGCACGATCGTTGCTCACTGGAGCCTGTCTTTGCGTGTTCTGGCGCAGCGCGGTGGTCGGCGTCGCGGGCTTCGCCTTGGAGGCTTGGCTAGACGCGGTTGTGGTAGAGGCGCTAGGGCGAACATTAGTATAAGGTAATCCACTAGTGTTAGAAGAATACCTTTGTTGGCCAGTGGAATATGTGTAAGACTTTCGGCAAGAGAGTTGTGCATGTATTTGCATCGCCGTATGTGTGAGTGTGTTCAAATCCTTGATTGGCAAGATCTCTAGTTGATCACGTATGTTGGTGTTCAAGCCACTCAAGAATTTTGTCCTCAAAGTAGATGGTGCAACAGAGATATTGGCCTTGTAATACATGTCTTCAAGCTTGGAAAAGAACTCGAGTGGAGTCAACGACCCTTGGAGAGCCATGGCAATCTCCAATCTCATTTGATTCCTGTAGTCTGGAGGCACGTATTTCTTGGTCATCACATAGACGAGTTGATGCCATTCTATGACTCGTGTCCTGTGGCGTCGAACGCAGTCATCTTCGAATCTATGCCACCATACGCGGGCGGCTCCTCGGAAGTTAAGCGTCGCGGCATCGACATGATCCTCAGGTGGCACTCGATTATATCGAAGGATGTACTTCGTAGCCTGTACCCATTCAAGAAAAATAGAGGGGTTGTATTCACCATAAAAATGCTCGATTTTTACCTTGACTTGATGTCGCTGGTATCGAGGCTGGTCAGTTGCTTGGTTGAACGCGTTGTTTGGGCCGGCGTCGTAGAGGGGGTTCTCAAAGGCGCGCAACCCATGTGGTCTATCGCGTCCAACCTGGTGTCTATCGCGTTGTTCGCGATCTTCACGGACAAACTCATCCATGGGCGCGTAGGCATCATCGCACTGACGTCTTTGCGGCCGGGCATCGTAGTTGTTGCGTCGAATGTCCCTTTGCATAACATCGCGGCGCTCGCCGCCAATGTCACGAATGCGTGCTCCTTGGGGCTAGAGACGCGGTGGAGGTATCCAATCCGAAGGGTGATCCTGCAATTCAAGTGGATCTCCAAGAGGGGGGTGAAAAAAATTTGGGTTGACCATACCTGAGTCCTCGATCTCTTCGTCATCATACTCGTCGAAGTCGTCTTGGACATTGGGTGTGATCGACGCATAGCCATCAGATCCGTAACACGGTGTTCGAACACTCTGGTGTCAAAGATGATCGCGTACATCATGGTTGTGTTGTTGAGTAGGGGGTGTCCTCAATTGATCATTGCGTCGCGTATGCCCAGTGTCGCGGCGGCTTGGTCTTCTTGGCATCGCGTCAGCTTGGGCGGCTTGACGACGTCGGCCATAGCGTGGTGTGGAGTCTGGCACACGGCGCTGGGTTCGCCGAGAGGCATACTGTAGGATCGTGATTGTTAGATAAAAGCTTAAGGAACTCAGAATAACGATTCTCAGTTCCTTTCGCAGCGGAAGATAAACAATCAAACAAATGACAAGTTCCTTATAGTGGAAACCTTTGATTGCCAACTAGCAATCCAGGATAAAAACCACTACCTTTCTTCCGAAAGGATTTCAAAGTCTACTTCTTGATTTCTTATCTCTTTTGGTTACAGCTTATCCTAGGAACGAACACACAGTTCCTTTGCCTTACACACAGTTAGACAATCCTAGATAACTTAACACAATCAATAATCAATCCAAGAAATAGACTTTTGCACCTAGGAACTATTACTTACAGTCACAGGAACTTAGCACTCAGCTCTTCTTCCTTGACTGGTTCCTCTTGATCTCGGTTTGCTTTGATGATCTTTGTTTGGAGGTTCACACTAGATATTTGCTAATGAGTGTGAGTTCTTGTTTTGGTGCTTGAAGATAACCCTTGGGTTAGTCTTCCATTTATAGAGGATTCTTCACAGCTCGATCCTCTCTTGGTTCCCACGGATTGAGCTTGCCCTAGGATTAGTGGTTCTCCTTGATCCACGTTGTTCTTGGCATGTGCAAACAACCTAGGCAGCTCAGAATCTCTCTTGGTTGGTCAACTACCTCAGACGAGCCTTGTGGTGTCGTTGTCAAAATGCTTTCGTCCGAGGTTGAGTACGCTGGCCGTTTGGGAACCGTCTGTTGGACATCGACGTCTTCATGTGATGTCGCTTTCATCGTCTCTGTCCGAGGTAGAGGTTCTCTAGGCATCTTGTCCTTTAGCTCTTGGACCTTGGCAGACTTTTGGAAGCTTCAACAAGTCATTTTCGACACCTTTTGTCCGAGGTTGTGTATCCCCAGATTTCTCGGGAATCGTAATGTCGCAAGCTTCATTTATGGGCACACCTGGGTTCCTCTTGATTCCTCCAGCTGTATTGTTCTTGTGGTTCCTTAAAACACATCTTTGAGATAAAACATTAGTATCATAATATTTGTCATCTTCAAAAGTAGAGAAACTGAGGAAAGGAACTCTCAGGGGAACCGAATTTCCAGAGTTCCATTTCCTAATAATTTCCCCCTTTTTGATGATGACAAATATAAGGAACCTGGCAACATAATAGGAAGATGAAATTCATGAGACCATATTGAGATAACGGGATTTATAACATTACAGATTAGTGATAGAACATTCAATGGTTGCAAATTCCCCCTAAGCACGTGAACAAGTTTATTTCAAATTCCCCCTTAGAAATAGAACTAGTTCAGAGTTCCTATTAATTCAGTAGTCTCCAAAGTTCAAGGTTCCTATCCTTTTCTTCCCCCTTTTGACATCATCGAAAAGATTAAGTATAAGTTAAGAACATGATATCGGAGTGAATATGTGATTGCATCAAACCCATAAAGGCATAATGAGAACTTAAGGCAAAGACAAATCGATCATGGGAACGAAACTAAGGGTAAACATTAAAGCTTCACTGATCATTGTTCAAAGACACACAACATCCAACAAAAAAACTACAGACAACAAAAGATAACAACACAAAGACTACAAAGGCAACAACAGCAATCTTAAGAAAGACAACAAAAGGGATAGAAGGGGGGAGTAGGATCCTAAGGGAAACTACTAGCTCGCTGTGCCGTTGCATCACTGGGAACCTAGAACAAGCATTCCTATGGCGTAGTAGCGGCCTCCTCTTCTGCATCCTTGTCGTCGGTTCCTACAGTTTGGCCCGCGGCCTGATGAGCACTGATTGCACCTTGCCAGTCTTTCTGCAGAACTTCCACCAGACTCTCGACAGTAGAACTGATACGCCCCAACTCTCTTACTTGATCATGGATGGCGACCGTGTTGGCAGTCGAGCCTTCCAAGATAGCTTTTTCAATACGATCCAACGCAAGGAGGATCGCAGAGGAGTCTGAAGAGGGGGGTTGCTGAGGGTGGGAACTAGAACGGCCCTGGGAACTCGCCTTTTCCTTAGGCAGGATTTCTTCTGTTTCAGCAGGGTTGGATTGTTGTTCCTTAGATTTCAGCTTCCGAACTGTGTGCATTGTAAGACATTTGCTATAGGCAGTCTCGGGGAAGTCTTCTGGATACTGATTGAGGTTGGAGAGTAGCCTTTTGATGATGTGAGGGAAGGGTAAAGCGTGGGAGTCATGGGATGCACAGAATTGCATGTGAGCCAGCACAATACGGGGAAGATCTAACTGAACATCGGAGAGCACTTTGTCCATGTAGATGGCGTCGGTGATGAGGACTTCGTTCCTGTGCTCTTGCCTGGGAACCAAGTTGCGAGTGATCTAAAAATGCAATAGCCGGTTTGCGATGGAGAGATCCTTCGTCTCTAAAGATGAGGGGGATGCGCCATTATAAATTTTCTTGACGATTGCTCCTTTGGACTTGAAGCCCTTTCCCTTGGGCCATCCCTTCTTCTGAGGCAGAATGCCAAACCCAGACCTCGACTCAATCCCTAGAGCAGACGCGATTAGATTGGAGGACAGGGGAAAGCTGGTTCCCTTCCATATGAGAATGTCGTCGTGACAGGGAGAGTTCTCTTTCTGGGGTACAAACTCCATGGACTGGTAAAACATCCGGACAACCTCGTCGGAAGCAGAGAAGGGCTCACACAGCATCTCATCCCACCCTTGGAACTGCAACAGAGAGTGGAACTCATCCAAAGCTTCTCCATAGAGTTCCTCATCCTCTTCTTCTAACGCCTGGGTCCAGAATTCTCTGTCGATAACGAGAGGTTTTAGGATCTTCCTTTTGGAGAAGGAGGAGGAGACAGATAGGGTGGAGGGTTTGGCCTTTTTTGTGGATTTAGTTTCATAGGGAACAATGGCTTGGGAGCTTCTCTTCCTCTGTTGCATTCTTGTGGCGACAGAGGGGCCTGGGTTGGAAGTTTTGGATTTGAGGCTGATCGGGGAAGGCTCGGAGCTAAGGATCTCTTGAAGGGATTTATCCGGAGAGGAATCATGCGACCCGCCTTCAGAAACTGATTTTGTGACTGATTCTGAAGCCAAAGTGATGGCTTGCTCCTCTTCTTTGGGCATGGTTGGTTCCTCTTCCACCTTTTCCTTAGCCTTTGGTGGTTCCTCAAGCTTCTCTTCTGGTTTCTCTGCCGGTTTCGCCACAGGGTTCTCTTTGGGGAGGGATTTTTGAGAGGTGGAGGGAGAAACAGGCTTGGAGGAGGAGGCTTTAGCCTTCTTTTCGCGAAATGCTTGAAGAAAAGCAGCCTCCTCTTCGTCCATAACAACGATTGGGTTAGGGTTGGCCATTTGAGAGGAGCTAAGAGGATTGCTGTGTGAAGAGCTTGTGTGATCAGAGAGATGGAGAGCTTGTGTGATCAACTCGGAGCAACTGAGCACCTCTTTAAGGGCGTTGAAGATCTGGGATGGCCAAGAGCTGAGGTGACCGTTGAAGCAAATCCAGCCGTTGAGAAGATCAAGGCAAATCCGAAGCATTGAAGAGAGTTGCAGCCTTTTTGGAACGGCTAATTTAAATTCAAAAATTGACCCTTCAGAGAAGAGGGAGGTCTGCCACTGATAAGACATGGCTTATCCCTGCCAATATGCCATAAATAGCGTCTGGGGAAGCCAAGCGAGTCGTTGGAGAGACGCGATGTTCTGGTTCCTTTCTGGCGACATTTTCAGCGAGCTAGAGGAATCTATGGGAACCTTTGGTATGGGTGGAGACAAAGGAACTAAAAACAGTACGTTCCCATACAAGGAATCAGGGTAGGCTATTTATCGCATTGCACAGTAATTCTCAGAGAAGGATTAGAGATGGATCATAGAGAATTAAATTGAGCAATGAGGCAAGGGTAGGTCTTAGTACACAATCTTCATTTCAGCTTGTAATGTTGGGTTAGAAATATGATCAGATTGTGACTTTTGGGCCATCAAAGAAATTTGAACAATGGGGAGTTGAGAAATAATGATAATCAAAAGGAAACGAACCAGAAAAATTTATCTAAGCCTTTATAAGAAACCATTATGACACGAAGGGTTTGTAGCAAAAGATATAACACAAGGACATCAAGACTCAACAAGTTAAATATCTTAAACTAGTCAATCAGGGGAACTTGGAAAGAATTCTCAGAACTGATGTCACTACTGAGTAATAGGAATCATTCCTAGTTCCAATCTAAGGTTCTCAAAAGGAACTCTATTCAATGCCTTGGTGAATATATCTGCAATTTGATCTTCAGTTCTACAAAATTTCATAATGATGTTTCCCTTCTCAACATGATCTCTAAGAAAATGATGTCTAATGT
Source organism: Rheum nobile (assembly GCA_027886185.1). Taxonomy (NCBI): domain Eukaryota; kingdom Viridiplantae; phylum Streptophyta; class Magnoliopsida; order Caryophyllales; family Polygonaceae; genus Rheum; species Rheum nobile. The sequence continues at coordinate 10,066,417 of WOAB01000644.1, read as the reverse complement.
CAATATGCTTGGTCCTAGTATGATGCACAGGATTCTTAGAAATGTTTATGGTACTAGTGTTATCACAAAGAATAGTGAGAGGGCCATAAGACATACCAAAGTCCACGAGTTGTTGCTTTAGCCAGAGAAGTTGGGAACAACAAGAGGCAGCTGCAATGTACTCGGATTCTGTGGTGGAGAGAGAGACTGAAACTTGTTTCTTTGATCCCCATGACACGAGGCAAGGGCCTAGGAACTGTGCCATTCCAGAAGTGCTCTTCCTATCCACCAAGTATCCGGTATAATCAGCATCAGTGAAACCCATGAGCTCAAAGGGACATTCTTTGGGGTACCAAATGCAGAGATCGTCAGTTCCCTTGAGATATCGAAGTATTCTCTTTACAGCAGCCAAGTGGGTTTCTCTCGGACAAGATTGGAACCTAGCACACAAGCCAACAGCAAAGACAATGTCTGGTCGATTAGCGGTTAGGTACATGAGTGAGCCTATCATACCTCTATAGAGCTTCTCCTCCATTAGAGGACTCGAGTGGTCCTTATCCAGATGGGCAATGGTGGATATGGGAGTGGATAGAGGCTTGCATGAATTCATTTTGAACTTCTTCAGTAGTTCCCTGACATACTTTTGTTGGTGGATTTGAATACCATCTTCCTTTTGAGTGATTTGTAATCCGAGGAAAAATGTGAGTTCCCCAATTAAACTCATTTCAAATTCACTGCTCATCAAGTCTTTGAACTTGTCTACAAGAGACAGGTTAGTGGAACCAAGAATGATATCATCAACATAGATTTGAACCACTAAGATGTTACCTTCTTCTTCTAGGATGAAGAGAGTCTTATCAATAACTCTACGCCTATAGCCATTTGAGAGTAGGAACTGGGCAAGACGATCATACCAAGCTCTGGGAGCTTGCTTGAGGCCATAGAGTGCCTTGTCTAGAAAGTAGACATGATCTGGATGATCATCGTCTTCGAAACCAGGAGGTTGCTTGACATAGACTTCTTCTTGAAGAATTCCATTGAGGAAGGCTGTTTTCACATCCATTTGGAACAACTTGAACCCTTTGTGAGATGCGAAGGCAATCAACAACCTTATTGCTTCGATCCTTGCCACTGGAGCATAGGTTTCATCATAGTCAATTCCTTCTTGTTGATTGTATCCTTGAGCCACAAGTCTTGCTTTGTTCCTTATCACAGCTCCTGTATCATCTAGCTTGTTTCTGAAAACCCATCTGATTTCTATGATGTGCTTATCCTTGGGGCGAGGAACCAGATGCCAGACTTTATTCCTTTCAAATTGATGAAGCTCTTCTTGCATGGCTTGGATCCAGTCCGCATCCTTTAGTGCCTCACCTATGTTCTTTGGTTCCACAATAGACAAAAAGGCATTAAAGGCAAAGAAAGTTAGATGTTCGTACCTGACTGGAGGCTTGACGACTCTTCTTTCTCTGTTGGAAGCCAAAGTATTTGATGTGGAGACATTCTGAGTTGAGCATTCAGCTTCCTGGTTGGGGTCACCTTCTCCATTGAAGAACATCTGGGAAGATGAATCATTGAGGTCTCCACAGATGTTGTCGTCATGCTCATGGTTTCCAGAAATAGATTGTTGTTCATTATCCATTGGAACTGGTGGAGAAGCCATTGGAGGGTTTCGTTCAGCAGGGCAGGAACTGGGAGGAGTGACATCTTCATCTGGATCTTCTTGGGATGACTTGGGAAACGGATCTTCAAAGGGACTGGTGGTGTTCTGTACAATCTTTCCAAGTGATTTTTCATTAAAAATAACATGAACACTTTCTTCTACCTTTTTAGTCCTTTTGTTGAAGACCGTGTATGCCTTGCTGCCTGAGGCATATCCAATGAAGATTCCTTCATCACTTCTTGGGTCGAACTTGCCAAGATTGTCCTTCCCATTTTTGTGCACAAAGTACTTGCATCCGAACACCCTTAGATGAGAAATGTTGGGAACTCTTCCTCTTAGGAGTTCATAGGGTGTCTTCTCTGTGATAGGGAAAAGCATGGCTCTATTGATGATGTAGCATGCTGTGTTGATCGCCTCAGCCCAAAAGGATTGGGAGAGTCCACTTGAGATCAACATAGTTCGAGCCATGTCTTCCAAGGTCCTATTCTTTCTCTCCACTACTCCATTCTGTTGAGGAGTGTATGGTGCAGAGAAGTTGTGATCAATGCCATGCTCACTGCAAAAGGTTAGAAATTCTCCATTTTCGAATTCGGTACCATGGTCAGACCGAATAGCATTAAGTGAACAATCAAGGGGTTTTTCTAACAAGGGAACCAGGTCTTTAAAGCGATCAATGACTTCACTTTTAGATTTAATGAAAATGGTCCAAGTAAAGCGAGAGAAGTCATCGACAATAACAAAAATATACATGTTCCCTCCTAGGCTTTGAACTCTCATGGGTCCACAAAGATCCATGTGGATGAGCTCAAGAGGCCTTGTGCTTACCATGTTTTTGGATTTGAAGGAACTACGAGCCTGTTTTCCTTTTACACAGTCAGAGCATGGTTCCTTAGATGCGCCACTCAGCTTTGGCAATCCTCTGACTAGTTCCTTTGAGTGTAGTTTTTGAATCAGCTTGGTGCTAGCATGACCGAGGCGTTGGTGCCACAACTCAGCTTGGTCATTCACGGTTGAGAGACACAGTTTCTCCTTGGGGACGAAGGATGGATCAACAATGTAAACATTGTTGAATCTCTTTCCTTTTAGGATGATTTGTCCCGAGGAGTCAAGAACTGAGCATTCGTTTGATCTAAATCTGACTTCATTGTCTCCTTGATCACACAGCTGTGACACACTTATTAGATCAAAACCAAGACTATCAACAAGGTGAACTTTGTTTACCTGAATGTGATCGTTGAGTTTCATAGTTCCTATTCCATAGATTTTCCCTTTGCTTTTGTCTCCAAAGGATATGTTCCCTCCTTGGAGAGGTTGAAGAGAGGTCATTTGATTTCTTTTTCCGGTCATATGGCATGAGCAACCACTGTCAATGTACCATAGTTGGGGTTGCCTCTCTTCTTTCTGCACACAAGAGAACTAAGATTTCTGAACCCAGCGAAGCTTGGCTTTACTGGGGTGATTAGCATTGCGAGTCTGTGAATGACTAGGGAACTGGTTCCTTTCATGGTAATGAGTACTTTTCTCCTTTTCAAAGTTCTTTTTCTCAGCACAATCAGTGTTGTAATGACCATTCTTACCACAGTAGGTACACAAACGATTGTAAACAACATGTCCATATTTTCCTTTTCCTGGCCTAAAAGGTTTTTCAGTTTTCCTTTTGTTAAAATTAACATTGTTTCTAACCTTGCTATGGGCCATGTCAATATATCTTTTGTGAGCAAAGGAATTGGTGAACCATTGGTTTTCAGGAACCATCTTTTCTTTTCCCTTTGGTTCCTTCTTAGGACTTTGAGAACCTTCATTGAGACGTTTGACAACCTCAGCCTTGTTCTCAAGGACCATGATCTTCTCTGATAGGAATTGATTCCTATCACGAGAAGTGGCCAGAGCAATACTGAGGTTCTCATTCATCTCAACAAGTTCTCGCCTAGCCTTTTCTTCTTCAGCATCATTGTTTCCTTTATTATTGACATATCCTTTTCCATGTCGTTGTCTCACAAAAACAGTTTGATTTATCGTTTTTTTATTAATGGAATCAGTGAGAATGTCTAACCTATCAATTATGGATTGAAGCATGTCATTTCCAGGTGGGTTAGCATGCAAGGGAACTTTGACAGAGTCTATGCTAGTTTCATTACAAGATTTGCAAATTTTAAGGTGACTAGCATGCACATTTCTAATATTAATGAGTTTGGAGTGAGTTTCAGCTAGGTCTTTCTCAGTTTCATCAAGTATCTTACTCCAAACAGAATTCTCGACAGTCAAGCAAGCAATTTCATCTTCACAGTCATCTAGTTTCTGTTGAAGGGAACTGGTTTCCTTTCCTAGTTTCTTTATGATCTTAAGAAGTTGTTTCTTATCACAATCAACTAAGGATTTTAAGAGATCGTCAGAAGTTACCTCAAGGTCTTCTGAGTCGCTTGAGTCTCCTTTTGCCATGAGACATCTCCCTCCAGAGAAACCACTCAGATCCAGTTCCTCATCTGAGTCTTCTCCCCATGATGCTACGAGAGCCTTCTTTCTTTGAGGTCTTTCCTCTTCCTTGGACTCTTCTTTGTTGGGACAGTTCTTAGCGTAGTGTCCCTTCTCCTTGCACTCGTAACAGGAGACTTCCTTGAGATCTTTTCTTGGTCCATTGTGAGAGGAACTGCCCTTTTGGAACCTTCCCTTTACAAAGAATTTTTTGATGTTCTTTGTGAAGAGGGCTGTTAGTTCGTCCTCTTCTTCTTCAAGGTCTAAGTTCTCTTCCTCCATCTCGAGCCTAGAGAAGGCTTTGGAGATCTTGAGAGCGATTCCTTTCTCTAGTTTCTTATCGGCATTGGCTTTAGTGTGCTATCCTTCTTCAACTTCCAGTTTCCCTATGACTTGGGTCAAGGGAAGGGATTGGATGCCTGGAGTGTTCTTCATGATTCCCTTGAGAAGGGTGAACTTGGAGTTGAGTCCATTGATAATCACCAAGGACTTGGAGACTTCATCAAGATCAACTCCCGCCGCCGTCAACTTTCCAATTAATCTGTTGAAGCGAGAGTAGTACTCTGAGATGGTCTCAGTTTCCATCATTTTGAAGGTGTGGTATTCTCCTTCCAAAGCAAACTTTCTAATTTGCTTCAGTTCCTCACTTCCTTCATGCATCTCCTTGAGAGCTTTCCACATCTCCTTGGCCGTTTTGATGCTTATGACCTTGTCCATGTCCTCTCTGTCCAATCCATTGAGGATGAACTGCCTAGCCTTGGCATTCTTCTCCATGATAACATAGTGTTCTGGTTTCCAATCTTCTTCCTTCATGGTGAGGTCGACATAGCCATCTCCATTTTCGACTATCCTCCAGCATTGGTAGTCGTTGGTCTTGATGTGGCTTTCCATGCACTTTTCCCACCATGTTTCTTCTCCATTCTTTCGGAGATGTGGCTTGTTGGTGGAGATTCCGAGCTCAAACTTGCTTGGTTGAGACATGATCTGCAAACTAATCAAAGATCTAGAGCTTTTCCTGCTCTGATACCAATTGTAGGATCGTGATTGTTAGATAAAAGCTTAAGGAACTCAGAATAACGATTCTCAGTTCCTTTCGCAGCGAAAGATAAACAATCAAACAAATGACAAGTTTCTTATAGTGAAAACCTTTGATTGCCAACTAGCAATCCAGGATAAAAACCACTACCTTTCTTCCGAAAGGATTTCAAAGTCTACTTCTTGATTTCTTATCTCTTTTGGTTACAGCTTATCCTAGGAACGAACACACAGTTCCTTTGCCTTACACACAGTTAGACAATCCTAGATAACTTAACACAATCAATAATCAATCCAAGAAACAGACTTTCGCACCTAGGAACTATATCTTACAGTCACAGGAACTTAGCACTCAGCTCTTCTTCCTTGACTGGTTCCTCTTGATCTCGGTTTGCTTTGATGATCTTTGTTTGGAGGTTCACACTAGATATTTGCTAATGAGTGTGAGTTCTTGTTTTGGTGCTTGAAGATAACCCTTGGGTTAGTCTTCCTTTTATAGAGGATTTTTCGCAGCTCGATCCTCTCTTGGTTCCCACGGATTGAGCTTGCCCTAGGATTAGTGGTTCTCCTTGATCCACGTTGTTCTTGGCATGTGCAAACAACCTAGGCAGCTCAGAATCTCTCTTGGTTGGTCAACTACCTCAGACGAGCCTTGTGGTGTCGTTGTCAAAATGCTTTCGTCCGAGGTTGAGTACGCTGGCCGTTTGGGAACCGTCTGTTGGACAGCGACGTCTTCATGTGCTGTCGCTTTCATCGTCTCTGTCCGAGGTAGAGGTTCTCTAGGCATCTTGTTCTTTAGCTCTTGGACATTGGCAGACTTTTGGAAGCTTCAACAAGTCGTTTTCGACACCTTTTGTCCGAGGTTGTGTATCCCCAGATTTCTCGGGAATCGTAATGTCACAAGCTTCATTTCTGGGCACACCTGGGTTCCTCTTGATTCCTTCTGCTGTCTTGTTCCTTTGGTTCCCTTGTTCTGTTTGGCTTTCCTGCCTTCGGTATATTCCTGTGGTTCCTTAAAACAAATCTTTGAGATAAAACATTAGTATCATAATATTTGTCATCTTCAAAAGTAGAGAAACTGAGGAAATGAACTCTCAGGGGAACCGAAGTTCCAGAGTTCCGTTTCCTAATACATACCTATCATCAAAGTTGTAAGGTTCAGAGTACTCACCTCGAGAGTCGTCGGCGTCACGGTCGGAGCTGGTGTCGTGGCCAGCGGGTGTGGCTCTGGGCACGTAGCGATCCGTCCTGGGAACGAAGCCTTGGCGGCTCTCAATGACACTCTGTATTCTGTTGAGTTGTGGTTGATGATGAGAAGTGGACGGCATAATGCCCTTGCCTGTGTCCACGCGTGTCTTAGATGGGACCGCGTCGGTTGCTCCAGTGGGAGGCGGCGCATCCAGACCACTAGGTGGTGTTGGGGTTGGCACAATGGGTGCCTCTTGTTGGTTGGCTCTGAGAGTCACGTTCTCTTGTCGAAGAGCCTGGATCAAGATTTGATCTTCGGACAACACCATGATGGGATCGCGTGGTTGGTCTTGAGGGAGACCCAACTGTGGAGGTTGTGGGTTGGTGGTGTTATCTTCGCGGTCGTCTCCACTGTGTCCAATCTGCATGGTGCCTATAACAAGACGACCAGACATGGGAGTAAAAACGAACCAAAATACAATAAATAACAACAACCAAGCAAATCACTAGTCAAGTCACAAAGGTCACGTAGGTAGGGCTTGTTTGGCTTGTCGTGAGGGCGGCTTGGCTTGAACAAGATATGGTGTATCAAGCAAGTTGCAATCAAACAAACAAGAACAAATTGAAACCCTAAAACAAACGTAAACAAAGTAACCTAATTAGCAAGAAAGTACCTTTTAGGAAGCTTGACCTAGACGGTGGAGAGATATAGAAGATGAGCTTAGACCGTGTCAGTTAGGGTTACCTTATTTTGGCTTTCCCTAACTTTGGAAACTTTTTTTTTGAATATCTTTTTTTTTGAATATCCGAGATCTTACCTTTTGATCTTTTCGGATTTGCACAAGAAAATAAAATAAAAAGGTCTAAGTAACAAGAATATCACAAGTGTGATGTTAGAGATAGGAGAGAGAAAATAAGATTTTGATGATATCTTATATAAGGAAATTCGGTTAACAACCTAAAAAGCAAGATCTAGCAAACAAGGAAACTCTATCCACGCATGAAATAAGGAAACAAAATATTCTAGCATGCAAGATAACAAAATTACCTAACACACCAAAACTTGGGGAACAAGAAAAAATTTCGGCCAAGGTGGGACCTTGTAGAAACCGAAAGGTGAGCAAAGATTTGATTTTTATGGTTTTTCTCTTCTTTTCACGCGAGTTTATACGAAGCAAAAGATGGGGGCAAGAAAAAATTTCGTGAACAAGAGTGAAACTTGAGTTCGTGACTTATAAGACTGCTGGACTCTGATACCAGTTGATGTGTCCTTGCCTCCTGTGACAAGCCGAATTGTCAAAGGTGATGACTTTGGATCTAGTCTTGGTTGAGAAGTCACTCGTATCTGATAATCTACTGTGGAACGCGAGAATGGTGATGATCGCGAGCGGAAGATCGCGATGATGGTGGCGATGGAAGCGAGTTGATGGGAAGATGGATAGCGGTGGCGGAAGCGATTTGATGAATGATATAAGGCTTGAAAGGGCAAGCTTTTGGGTGTCGTAGCGTCGACTGCGGATGAAGGAGATGCGAAGATAGACTTTGCTTGAGAAGATCAAGCGTTTGCCGTAGCATTAGTGGCGGAGGGAATGGGGATGAGAGGCATATGGGTGACGTCCGATGAAGGGAAGAAGGATAAACACTCGACTTAAAACCTTGAACTTTAACTTGAACGTCAGAAATAACATTAACAAAGTCGGGTATAAATAGGGGGAGGTGAGACGTCGGATGGGCCGAGTCGAACCTCGTGGGCTAGCCCATGCAAGCATGCAAAAGTCACAAACCCTAAAAGATAGAATGACTGAAAGGAAACTATCTAAAACGCTATAAATAAGGAAACTATCTAAAACGCTATAAATAAGGAAACTATCTAAAACATTCTCGAAATACCAAATATAGATAATGTTTTAAAAAGAACGCGTGAAGATTCTAACGCGTTGAAGGCTGTGAAGAAATCATCGCATGAGACGACGAAGTGTCAAAGTCTTCAGAAGAACGTGTTGTTTCACTTCCGATGATGGCGAGGACGACGAGTCTTGGATTGTCGTCTGGGCTTCCTTGGTTGGCGACGGCGCGTGCGATAAGTGACGCGACGGCGACGGCGATGGCCTTGAACCTAGACCTTGTCACTGGGCCCTCTGAGCATAGGCTCATGGCTTCTTCCTCGTCTTGGGCCATCATGGGAGGTAGGGTCACATCAACCAGGCCCCAGACCGTAAACCACATGGACCCGTGGGCTGTCAATCCCCGACTAGCCCAGGCGGGGTCACCCCTGGCATAGCCGGCGGGCCTAGCCCACACTCAACAGGCATGTAGGCCATACACCCCAACCCATTCCCAGGGTGTTAGCCTGTAGGTTGTTGGAGGTGGGATTCGAACCCACAACCTCTCTTTAACAAGTGGCAATTTCACCACGTGTTAACCAATTGGGCTGCATGGGTTGGGGTTTGTGGCCTGCAGGCCTGTTGAGTATGGGCTAGACCCGCCGACTATGCCAGGGGTGACCCCGCCTGGGCTAGTCGGGGGTTGACAGCCCACGGGTCCATATGGTTTACGGCCTGGAGCCTGGTCCTTTCGGATCGTGGGGTCCACTCTCATCAACCCAGTACCAACGAATTTAATTAAGATAGATTTTGTGTACGTGGAAATTGAAATATATGAGCAAGCAAAGCACGGTTCAATTTATAGGCAACAATACACCACAAATAGCAATGAGTAATATGATTCACATGGAGATAACTAACATTAAACATCGAAAGTAGGTATGAATTGATAGGGATACGCCTGGTAATGGAGGCTACGCCGCCAAGACTCAAGACCAATCATCTCTGAGGGGAGAGGGACACCAGAGGCCAGACAACGGAGATGTCAGGAGCACAATAAGGATCAGGAGCCAACTAGCCATACAATAGCCAACTCAAGACAAGGGTCGATGAGGATCAGGTTCAATTGCTTGTGTTTGGTGGGTGGTCATGGATGAGAAGGTCAAGCCACGTCACGAGGAAAGTGATAATCTAGTTGTTGGGATTAGATGCGTATAAGCGGAATTTCATAAAACTATTTTCTAGCATCTAACAAGGATCTCATGCATGAATCAATAGGAATCAATTAGAGGTTGAGTTACATACCGTTTGATGCGAGTCTGAAACGTTTATGCATGATTTCAGTGGAGCTCAATAGCCCCAAGTGTGGTTTCTCTACTTGGTCCACACGAGTCTAGAATCTGGATCGCCTTAGTCTCATCTGCTAGAACGAACGAACGAAAGGCACAAGCTTGGCTTGCACAGGGAGGGCCGACAGTCTAGGTTAGAGGAGGAGAGGAAGTGTGTTCGTTTCCTTTTGGAAACGATTACTTATAAGATCGTATCTTATCTTTGGTAATAGATATAAAATCCTTATATTGTATCTATATATCTTCTAATAAGATATCTCCTTATCTAGCAATTATTCATGGTAACTCTTATTCATTAATAATAAAAGTCAATCTCCCAATTAAAGCCAATGGGCCGAAATCTCCATGTCCAACATGGGCTTTCGGTTCGGTTTGATCCAGCCCAATAACTCTATGTGTGTGACCTCATAGGACCTGGTTATTATAGCCATGGACTTGACTCGATTAAGTCCATTAATCGTAGTTGGCTTCTTGCAAAGCACTACGATCCCTAAAATACCTGAATTGTAAATCTTCATTAATAGTCATATTCCATGTTCGGTAATTGCACCTTTGATTAAAGGACACAATTCCTTCAATCTCCCACTTGTCCTTAAAATAAGTGTGCAATGTTAAATCCCTTTATCTCTTAGTGTCTTATTTGATGATATGATGACATCCATATCTCTTATCAAATGTGTTTCTTGAACTCTCGAGTTTGAACTGTCAAATAACGAATGATTATAGATAATCCATCCGAGCATGGCCATGCATTTTTTCAGTTCTCACTCTTCAAGTGGCCGAGACACCATTCCTGTCCATGTATCACAATATACATGAAGGAGGAGGACTTCTCCAGTCTTGTACGACTATAGCTCCCACTCAACTTTTGACAATCCCAATCACTGCCTTTATAACTGCCTGTTACGGTCAGCGTCAAAGACATACCAATTATCAAGAGAAACCACAACATACTCATGTCTGAGGAATCTACCAATCATGGTTTAACTTAAAACTCTTCAATCCCTTTTGGAGAGTCTTAAGGTGGGTCAGTCCTATATGTATCATCCATACACATCTATGTAATTGATTAGACATCTCTATGTCCCTATAGCCCATGAAACTTGGCGCTATCAGTCAACTTACAATACAGTCTTTAATGTAGTCATTTGTGTCCAAGTTAATGACTTAGACCATGGACTTTGAATAATTCATAACTTCAGTTCACTTAATGGGGTTGCATTCACCAAAACACTTATGATGAGCCCATTTGCGAATTATAAATTATTTGGACATTTTATCTAATTCCAAGCAATGATTAAATAAGAATGAAAGATATATATCATATAATCAAGCATAAAACGTGTCTGACATACATAAAACAAAGTTCATAATGTAAGACAATACAATCTCAAAGCCATTCTCCAATGTGCCTGAGGCCCTTTAGCCCTAGTGTGACTCTCATGCTTGGGCCTAAGCATAGGCTTGGTCAACGGATCTACAATGTTGTCATTTGTGTGCACTTTGCACATCCTGGCGTCTCATCTATCAATGATGTGTCGAATAAGGTGATACTTCCTCAGTACGTGTTTGGATTTGGAGCTTGAACTCGGTTCCTTGGCTTGGGCTATGGCGCCATTGTTGTCACAATAGACGTCAATTTCCCCTGATATGCTAGGAACAACTCCGAGCTCATCTATAAACTGCCTAATCCAGATAGCCTCCTTCGCCGCTTCACTAGCGGCGATGTACTCTGCCTCTGTCATAGAATCAGCCACTGTGTCCTGCTTGGAGCTCTTCTAGCTCACAGCTCCTCCATTCAGGATGAAGACATATCCTGACTGGGACTCAAAATCATCTCGGTCTATCTGGAAGCTTGCATCAGTGTATCCTCAAACGACTAACTCGTCATCACCCCTAAATACCAAGAAATCATCCTTGGTTTTTCTCAAGTACTTCAGGATGTTCTTGGCTGCACACCAGTGTGCATCTCCGGGATTCGATTGGTATCTGCTACACATGCTCAAAGCAAATGCAACATCAGGGCGTGTACATATCATGGCATACATGATAGATCCTATAGCAGAAGCATAAGGAATCTTGCTCATCTTCTCTAGCTCAGCATGTGTCTTAGGACACTGCTTCTTGCTGAGGTATATGCCATGTTGCATGGGTAGAAATCCTTTCTTGGATTCCTGCATCTTGAACATGTCAAGAACCTTATCTATATAAGTTCCTTGACTTAGTCCAAGCAGTCTCTTAGATCTATCTCTATAGATCTTGATATCCAATATGTACTCTGCTTCTCCTAGGTCCTTCATTGAAAAGCATTTCTTCAGCCATCCCTTAACGGACTATAACATCGAAATGTAATTTCCAATGAGCAGTATGTCATCCACATACAGGACCAAGAAGACCACTTTGCTCCCACTAAACTTTTTTGTAAACACAAGGCTCTTCTTCGCATCTGATGAAGTCAAACTCTTTGATAGCTTCATCAAATCGAATGTTCCAACTCCTGGATGCTTGCTTAAGTCCATAAATGGACTTCTTAAGCTTGCATACTTTCCTAGGGTCTGTTGGATCTTCAAAACCCTCTGGTTGTGTCATGTACACATCCTCTTCTAAATAACCATTTAGAAAAGCGGTCTTGACATCCATTTGTCAAATCTCATAATCATAATAAGCGGCAATAGCTAGGAGTATCCTGATGGACCTGATCATTATGACCGGTGAAAATGTTTCTTCATAGTCAGTACCATGAATCTGCTTAAAACCATTGGCAACTAGCCTTGCCTTGTAAACAGATACATTTCCATCTTTGTATGTTTTGAGTTTGAAAATTCATTTGCATGCAATGGGTTTTACCCCATCTGGCAAATCTATCAAGTCCCAGACTTGATTCCCAGACATAGAATCCATTTCAGATTTCATGGCCTTAATCCATTTCTTGGAGTCTGGACCCGTCGCTGCTTGCTTATAGGTGGCAGGTTCTCTGCTTTCTAAAAGCAGAATATCAAGGCTTGCAGTCAAGATAAAATCATCATATCGTCTTGGTTGTGCCCTTGGCCTGTTTGATCTACGTGTGTGTTCAACAACCGGAGCATTTTCCACAACTGTTTGTGGGTCCTCATTTGAATCTGGTTCTTGAGGTATTGGTTCCGGTACCTGAACGACTTCCCTTTGGGAATCTATGTCTCCAGATACTGGCATCTCCTCATCGACATCGTCCATGTCGGCTTGTTGTTGGGTTTGTTGCTCATCTTGAACCTCTTCAAGAAGAACATTTCTCCCACTTGGCTTATTGGAAATAAACTCTTTTTCCAAAAAGACACTATCTCTTGCAACAAACACTTTGTGCTCTATGTGATTGTAGAAGTAGTATCCATTGATTTTCTTAGGATACCCTATATGTAAGCATTTATCTGATTTGGGTACAAGCTTATCTGATAGTAAACGCTTTACATAAGCTTCACATCCCCAAATTTTCAGAAAAGACAGACTTGGAACTCTTCCAGTCCATATCTCATATGGTGTCTTATCTATAGTCCTAGACGGAGTCCTGTTTAGTATAAATACAGCGGTTGTGAGGGCATATCCCCAGAAGGATACTAAAAGGTTAGCAAAACTCATCATTGATCGGACCATGTCCAACAGGGTCATGTTCCTCCTTTTAGACACACCATTCAGTTGTTGTGTGCCTGGTGGAGTCAGTTGTGTTATTATCCCACGCAGATGATGATCGAACTCCTGGCTCAGATATTCACCACCACGATCTGATCGAAGTGCCTTTATCTTCTTGCCAATTTGAGTTTCTACTTCATTTTCAAACTCTTTGAACTTTTCAAAGGATTCAGATTTGTGCGTTATTAAGTAGATATACCCATATCTACTCATGTCGTCAGTAAATGTGATGAAGTATCGATAGCCTCCTCTAGCTTCTATGCTCATTGGACCACATACATCAGTATGTATTAGGGCCAGTAGCTCAGTAGCCCTTTCACTTGTCCCGATGAAAGGTGACCTTGTCATCTTGCCCATTAGGCATGACTCACATGTCTCAAATGATTCACAATCAATTGATTTGAGAATTCCATCTTTATGGAGTTTCTTCATGCGGTTCAAGCTAATGTGACCCAAGCGACAGTGCCATAGATAGGCTTCACTCAAATCATTCGACTTTTGCCTTTTAGTATTAATGTTATATAATTCTGACTTGAGGTCCAACACAAAGAGTCCATTACTTATGGGAGCATTGGCATAAAAAATATCATTCTTAAAAATAGAAAGACCTCCATTCTTAATGACAAATTCAAAACCTTCAAGATGCAAAACTGAAATCGAAACAAGGTTCTTAGTAATTGAAGGAACAAAATAACAATTATTCAGTTCTAAAACTAAGCTAGAAGGTAAAGATAGACTATAATCTCCTACGGCGAGCGCAACAACCCTTGCTCCATTTCCAACGCGCAGGTATATATCTACATTCTCCAACTGCCGCCTACTTCTTAGTCCCTGCACATTCGAAATAATGTGAGAACCACATCCAGTATCTAATACCCAAGTAGTAACTTTGGTTGTTAAGACTTCAATAACAAAAAAATACCTAAAGTGGAGCTCACAGTTCCATTCTTCTTGTCTTCCAGATACTTGGGGCAGTTTCTCTTCCAGTGCCCTTTGGCCTTGCAATAGAGACAACCATGCTTAGCAGCCACCTTTGGCTTCTCAGCTGCCTTGGGTTTGGCAACTTTCTTGCCTTTCTTTTGGTTTTGTTGTTTCTGCTTCCCATTAGGCCCCTTCTTGAACCCTTTCCCTTTATTGATCATAAGAACTTCTTTCTTATTGTCAACTTTGATGTTTTGCTCGGCTGTTTTGAGCATGCCATGGAGTTCATTCAGAGTCTTGCCAATTCCATGCATATGGTAGTTCAACCTAAATTGGGCGAATCCATCATGCAAGGAGTGCAGTATGATATCAGTAGTCAACTCTTGGCTGTATGGGGAACCCAGTGTTGCCATTTGGTCGAAGAGACCAATCATGTCGAATACATGTGCACTTACTGGTTTTCCTTTATCAAGTTTGCACTCTAATATGGACTTGTGTGTCTCATATCTCTCAATCCTGGCCTATTCCTGAAATAGCACTTTCAGGTTGCCAATGATGGTATGAGCATCCTGACGTTCAAACCTCTTTTGAAGGCCAGGTTCCATGGCAACGAGCATAAGACAAGTGACATACACCGAGTTATCTCTTATCTCCTTTTATTTCGCCTTCTCCACAGTAGTAGAGACGTCAGTCAATGTAGGGATAGGGGTATCTAGAACGTCCTCACGTCCTTTAGACCTGAGAACAATTCTCAAGTTCCATTCCCAATCAAGGAAATTTGTTCCATTGAGTTTGTTCTTCTCAACAATTGAGTGCAAGGTGAATTTTAAGTTATCGTTGCTAGACATGATATCTACAAAGGAAGTAACATGCAGATAAGTTTATGCTTGACATGCAAAAGCTCAAAATTAAACATGCTTTAAAATTTAAGCAAATACACATTTTATTCAAATTAAGTTTGTCCCTAGTGAATAAAATGATTCCAAGACCCTATCTCAGATAAGACCTAAGCGTACTTTGGCACTTCCCTAAGTCTCATGTGATCAAGGTAAGTAATATTTACTAATTATAACTCCTTATAATTCTTGGTTGATGGCCCACATCCCATGTTAGACTCATCTCTATGTCTCAAGATCCAAAACTTTGCCTTTTGGTCTCTTGTTGAGTATAACCATTGATAGGTGTCATTTCATGCACCTTAACTAGTGATTATTGACACAATTTAGATGAAGTTTTGGTGTAGAATTAGGCTAAGTCTGTAATCCAGGGAAAGAGTTGAAGCAGTACAGATATGAAGGTTTTACAGCTTAGTGAAGAGGATAGAAGATGAAGTATGAAGAAGCTGGCCAATACCGCCCCGTGCCAGAAGTCACCATGGCCCGGCGGTGATCCTCAGAGAAGCGCCCCACGCCAGATGTCACTGCCTCGCGGTGATCCATACCGCCTCACGGTGGAAGAGAAGATTGTGCGGCCAGCGTGTCATTTGTTTCTATTTTAGTATATGTGGATTTTATGTCTTATTATATTTTATTTCCTTATTTTGTTTGTTAGGTTAATTTTCTAAGAACCTTGATAAGATCTTTTTGGCTAATTTGGAGAGGAGTTCGGTCCTCTCTCTTTTGTTTATTCAACTTCTAGGTTTTTGAACAATGGATAGCTAAACACTTTTGTTTCGCTAGACAATTGAAGCACGACAATGAATTGGTTGTGAGATTTCTATTCCATGTTCTATATCTTATTAAGTTGGATTGATTCTCTTGGTTAAATTGTCTATTGATTTATGTTGATTCTTCTAGTGTAGCTAACTAGGTTTTTTGACATCTATCATATTGCTAGGAATGCATATAGGGGTTCCGAGTGCATATCTAGTGGTAAACACAATTGTGCATATAGGGGTTCCGAGCGTACAATTGTGAGTGAGAATCAGTTGCATGTGAGTAGGGGAGTGAGTACTTGTACGTCTTTCTACTTGCATGTATCCTATATCTTTGTTTGCATTGCTATTGCTGTGTTAGTGGTAAAGTACACCGACAACTGTGAGAATCGGAGGTATTTTATCAGTGGCATAGTAATAAGTCTATCGACAACTGTGAGAATCGATAGTATTCATGATCAGGATGTGAACAATTATAAGATAGTAAAAGAAATTGGAAAGATAGTTTTCAGTGATCAACCTATTGCATTGTGGTGTGGATATTTGTCTGGTAGAATACTTCCCCTCATTATATTTCTTTTTCTGTTATTACTTGCATCTTTGGTCATCCTGCGATTATTCCAAAACCCTCCTGTTATTTGTTAGTCACACGTTATTGCATGCAGATAACCGACTCCCTGTGGGATCGACCCTGACTTGCTTGCTATACTCTTTAGTAGGTGAATTAGGATTACTTTGATAGGAAAACGACACCGGTTTCCGGTCTGTCAAATTTGGCGCCGTTGTCGGGGAGTCAAATACTCTATTTGTGATTATTTGTGATTGACTGCGGTGTGGATCTATCTTACGATCCGCACCTTTGCTACTGATTCGCTACTTGTTGAAGTTCATACAGAAACAGGTACGAATGGCTCAGACACTCCGACAATTGACTGCAGCAGATCTGATACAACATCCTTTGGCTGTAATCATTCCGCCCCTTGCTGATGGTGTAACATTTGAGCTCAGAACGGGAGTGATACGATTACTCCCGAGATATTATGGACGAAGTGGAGAGGACCCCATTCGTCATTTGAATAAATTCCACAACGTCGTTATGAGCATCAAACCAGCCAACGTTACTGAGGATCAGATTAAAATGAAAGCCTTCGGGTTCACTCTTAAAGACGATGCTGAAGACTGGTATTATCATCTGCCTGGCGGGAGCATAGATTCATGGGCTAAGCTGCATCAGGGTTTCCTCGCACGCTATTTTCCAACCAAGATGGCAAACTCCTTGAAAAGGGAAATCACCAGCATTGAACAAGGTGAGGAGGAGACCCTCTATGACTATTGCGAACGGTTCGAGCGACTCTGCGCTAGTTGCCCGTTCCATGGTTTTGAGAAGAAATCTTTGGTGCTCTATGTTTATAACAGGCTGATGGATGATGAAAGAAGAATTATTGATGCTACATATGTTGGTAGTATCCTGAATATGACCCATGATGCAGCCATGACCAAACTTCGTGATATGGCTGAGGGTACAAGGGATTTTGACGAACCCCCAAGGACCAGATTAGTTGACGCTATCTTCTCCAACGATTCACATGTATCGCAAGAAATTTCCTCTTTGAAGAAGGCCATTGTGGGGATGGGCAAGCAAGAAGAGCCTCAACAGCACGCCGGCTGTGGAATTTGCGCCGGTCCATTTCACAACACCAACGCATGCCCCCAACTACAGGATACCACTATTGCTGAAGTGTACGTTGCTGAAGGTTACGGGCCTGTTAAACCTCACTTTGATGATCCACCAACTACTAGCAGCCCCTCCTCAACCGAAGAAATGCTCAAGGTCCTAACAATGCACTTTACAACGCATGTGCAAACTACTGAGGCCAACATTAAGAGCATAAAGGAAGCCATGTTCTAATTATCCGATGAGGTTGCTGGGTGGAGAAAAGAGGGCATAAAAGAGGCTTCAAACGCAGTGACCCTACGAAGTGGCAGAGAATTACAAGTCGCCCCTACGGCTGAAAAGGACGATAATGCTGAAATAGAAATTGACAATGAGCCAACGTCACCGCCCCGCGGTGACTCCCACCGCGCCCCGGCGGTAGCCCCCAGTAATCCTACGCCATTTCCACCGCCCCGCGGTGATCCACACCGCCCCGCGGTGAAAGCCCAGAGCTCGTAGATTTACCTGAGGAAGAAGAGGATCCCTATACACGTCCCAACTTCCCTCCCTTTGGATCTGAGAAGCCACCTGCCCCCTTTCCGGAGGCACTAAAGGAAAGGAGAGTCATTGATGACAAGGATCTCTTCGACACTTTCAGTAAGTGTGAGGTGAACATCCCACTCCTCAAGCTCGTCAAGAGTGTACCGAGGTACGCCAAGTTTCTAAAGGAGCTGTGCACTATAAAAAGAAACCAGAAGCTGAAGGGCAAGGAAAAAGTCAAGGTTAGCGAACGCGTATCTGCTGTATTCCAGAGGCGTATGCCAAAGAAATGCGGAGACCCAGGTATGTGGAGCATTCCTTGTATTATTGGAGACACTAAGTTTGAAAAAGCTATGCTTGATCTTGGTGCTTCCATTAATGTGTTACCCTATTCTCTCTACGAATCTCTTGGACTTGGACCTCTGCAGGAAACAGGAATTGTAATTCAATTGGATGATAGGTCTAGTGTCTACCCTAGGGGAGTAATAGAGGATGTCCTTGTTATGGTTGATAAATTGATATTTCCTGTAGATTTTTATGTCTTAGATATGGAAACAGATACGAAGGCAACTCCTATACTATTAGGTAGGCCATTTTTAAAAACTACTAAGACTAAACTTGATTTGCAAAGTGGGACACTTTCGATGGAATTTGACGGGGAGAAGGTGGAATATAACATTTATGAAGCCATGAAACACCCCGCTGAAGACCATTCTCTATGCTCTATTGATGTGATCGATTCTATTGCACATGATGTCTTTGATATTTCTAGTCCTGATGAGTTGATGACCATTGTTGAAAATAATTTGGACTTGTCCTATGAGGAATACTCTTTACCCTCTAACATGCAGGAAGCCATCGCTCAGCTGGATGCCCATGGTAAGTACTCTGCAGATCCTTTGGGCGTTGGCCCCATTTTACTAAGCCCGAGCGAAAGGCTCGTTCCTTCTGTTGAACAGGCTCCCGAGATCGAATTGAAGCCGCTACCATCTCAAGTACGCTTTTCTTGGAGCCAACGACACCCTGCCGGTCATTGTGTCTAGCAAGCTATCTGCGGACCAGGAATTGAAGTTATTAGGCGTGCTCAGGGAGCATAAAACCGCGATTGGATGGACCATTGCAGACATAAAAGGGATAAGTCCCTCGACTTGTATGCATCGGATTCTACTTGAAGACGGAGCTAGACCATCCAGGCAGCCACAGAGAAGGCTCAATCCTCCGATGATGGAAGTGGTGAAGAAAGAAGTGCTAAAACTCCTCAAGGCTGATATGATCTTCCCTATTTCGGATAGCCAATGGGTAAGTCCAACCCAGGTGGTCCCTAAGAAAGGAGGTATTACTATAGTGGAGAATCAACAAGGAGAGTTAGTTCCCACCAGGACCACCACAGGATGGAGAGTGTGCATCGATTACCGTAAGCTGAATGCGGTAACTCGGAAAGACCATTTCCCCCTGCCCTTTATTGATCAAATGCTAGAACGCCTTGCTGGGCGCCCCTACTACTGTTTTCTCGACGGATACTCAGGATACTTCCAGGTGGCCATTGCGCCAGAAGACCAAGAGAAAACCACTTTTACATGTCCCTTTGGCACCTTTGCATACCGCAGAATGCCATTCGGATTGTGTAACGCACCCGGTACATTTCAACGATGTATGGTTAGTATCTTCTCTGAATATGTTGAGAAATTCATTGAGGTATTTATGGATGACTTTACAGTGCATGGGACTAGCTTTGATTCATGTTTAACCCATTTGGCCCTCGTACTCAAACGATGTGTTGATACCAATTTGGTTTTAAATTATGAAAAGTGTCATTTTATGGTAGAACAGGGGATAGTATTGGGTCATATTGTCTCTGCTAGGGGTATTGAGGTCGATAAGGCGAAGATTGATGTAATTCAGTCTTTGCCTTATCCTACTAATGTGCGTGAAGTACGGTCCTTTTTAGGTCATGTAGGTTTCTACCAAAGATTTATCAAGGACTTCTCAAAAACCTCTTCACCCCTATGCAAACTACTGAAGAAGGAAGTGACCTACGCATTCACTGATGAGTGCAAGAAAGCGTTTGATTGCCTGAGAGAACGTCTGACAAGTGCACCTATCATTCAGGCACCTGACAGGTCTCGTCCATTTGAGATCATGTGTGACGCCAGCAATTATGCAGTTGGAGCAGTTCTAGGACAGAAAGTGGGATGGGCATCCCATGTGATTCATTATGCCTCCATGACTCTGAATGGAGCCCAGAGGAACTACTCCACCACTAAGAAGGAAATGCTGGCGGTTGTCTTTGCCTTGGAAAAGTTCAGGCAATATCTTTTGGGAGTCAAGGTGATTATCTACACAGATCATGCTGCTCTTCGTTACCAGATGACGAAGAAAGAAGCAAAGTCGAGACTAATCCGATGGGTTCTCCTTCTCACTGAATTTGATGTGGAGATCCGTGATAAGAAGGGAGCAGAGAACCTGGTAGCAGATCACCTGAGTAGGCTCATCCATGAGGAAGATAAGCCCGGAGAACAGAACCTCATTCATGGCACCTTCCCAGATGACACACTTTTTATAATCGAAGGAAGTTCAGAAAACAAACACCGTCCCGCGGTCCCCACCACCGCTACCCGACGAGTCGTAGCCAGTATGAAGTCGGAGATGTCACCGCCCCGCGGTGGTGACCACCGCGACCCGGCGGTAGATTTACGTGAGAACCAGAAAGGCACACCGCGACCCGCAGCGATAGCACCGCCCCGCGGTCACATCTCTGGGGTCACACTTTGCTCTAGAGACACCTCTGACCATCCCTCTCACATAGCCATGAACGTCTTCGGAATCCGTTCTTTCAGACCTTGGTATGCAGATATCGTCAACTATCTGGTTCGAGAGGAAATACCCCCAGATTACACCCGAGCTCAAAAGGCGAAGATAAGGAGAGAAGCTCGCCACTATGTGTGGGATGATCCTTACCTGTGGAAGCATTGTGTCGATCAGGTAGTGCGCCGATGCCTCCCAGACAATGAGGTACAATCTGTCCTCAACTTTTGTCACTCTGAAGCATGTGGGGGTCATTTTGGAGCAAATAGGACTGCTAGGAAAGTATTGGAGGCAGGATTTTTTTGGCCACACATCTTTAGGGATGCTTACGCCTTCTGCAAATCCTGCGATCGATGCCAACGGGTTGGAAACATCACCAGAAGGAATGAAATGCTGCAATCATTGTTGATCTTTTGTGAGGTCTTTGATGTTTGGGGAATGGATTTTATGGGACCCTTTCCTAGCTCTCATGGGAATCTATATATATTGCTTGCGGTGGACTACGTTTCTAAGTGGGTGGAAGCAAAGGCCACCAGGACTGATGATTCTAAAGTTGTGGCAGGTTTTCTCAAGAAAAATATTTTCTCAAGATTTGGAATACCCAAAGCTTTAATTAGTGACAGGGGAACCCATTTCTGCAACAAGACAGTGACTGTCCTACTGAAGAAGTATCATGTTACCCAGAGAATCTCTACGGCAAACTGTAGGATCGTGATTGTTAGATAAAAACTTAAGGAACTCAGAATATCAATTCTCAGTTCCTTTCGCAGCGGAAATAAACAATCAAATAAATGACCAGTTCCTTATAGTGGAAACCTTTGATTGCCAACTAGCAATCCAGGATAAAAACCACTACCTTTCTTTCGAAAGGATTTCAAAGTCTACTTCTTGATTTCTTATCTCTTTTGGTTACAGCTTATCCTAGGAACGAACACACAGTTCCTTTGCCTTACACACAGTTAGACAATCCTAGATAACTTAACACAATCAATAATCAATCCAAGAAACAGACTTTCGCACCTAGGAACTATCACTTACAGTCACAGGAACTTAGCACTCAGCTCTTCTTCCTTGACTGGTTCCTCTTGATCTCGGTTTGCTTTGATGATCTTGTTTGGAGCTTCACACTAGATATTTGCTAATGAGTGTGAGTCGTGTTTCAGTGCTTGAAGATAACCCTTGGGTTAGTTTTCCTTTTATAGAGGATTCTTCGCAGCTCGATCCTCTCTGGGTTCCCACAGATTGAGCTTGCCCTAGGATGAGTGGTTCTCCTTGATCCACGTTGTTCTTGGCATGTGCAAACAACCTAGGCAGCTCAGAATCTCTCGTGGTTGGTCAACTACCTCAGACGAGCCTTGCTATGTCGTTGTCCAAATACTTTCATCCGAGGTTAAACAAGCTGGCCGCTTGGGAATTGTCTTCTGGACAGCGACGTCTCTATGTCCTGTCGCTTTCACCTTCTATGTCCGAGGTTGAGCGTTTCTGGTTATGTTGTTGTTTTGCTCTAGGTATTGGCAGTCTTTTGGAAGCTTCGGACAAGTCGATTTTAACACCTTTTGTCCGAGGTTGTGTGTCCCCAGATTTCTCAGTTTTTGGGCACACTTGGGTTCCTCTGGTTTCCTTCATATGTCTTGTTCCTTTGGTTCCCTTGTCCTGTTTGGCTTTCTTGCCTTCGGTATATTCCTATGGTTCCTTAAAACACATCTTTGAGATAAAACATTAGTATCATAATATTTGTCATCGTCAAAAGTAGAGAAACTGAGGAAAGGAACTCTCAGGGGAACCTAAGTTCCAGAGTTTCGTTTCCTAACAATTTCCCCCTTTTAGATGATGACAAATACAAGGAACCTAGCAACATAATAGGACTTTGAATTTCATGAGACCAGTTGAGATTAAGGGAGTTACAACATTACAAATTAATGATAGAACATTCAATGGTTGCAAATTCCCCCTAAGCAAATGAATGAGTTTATTTCAAATTCCCCCTTAGAAGTAGAACTAGTTCAGGGTTCCTATTAGTTCAGTAGTCTCCAAAGTTCAAGGTTCCTATCCTTTTCTTCCCCCTTTTGACATCATCGAAAAGATTAAGTACTAGTTAAGAGCAGGATGTCCAAGTGAATATACAATTGCATCAAACCCATAGCAGAAACATAATGGAAACTTTAAGGCAAAAAACAGATTGATCATTGGAACGAAACCAAAAGATAATCATTAGAGCTTAAACTGAACATTGTTCAAAGACGGGTAAGACCAACCACAAAACAACATAAACAACAACCAACAAGGACCAACAACAGGACAACAAACGACAAAGATAACAACAAAAGCAATCTTAGGAGGGACAACAAGTGGATAGACGAGGGGAGTAGGATCCTAAGGGAAACTACTAGCACGCTGTGGTGGTACAACACTGGGAACCAGAACAAGCGTTCCTATGGCATAGTAGCGGCCTCCTCGTCTTCAGCTTTGTCGTCAGTTCCTACGTTTTGGCCCGTGGCATGATGAGCACTGATTGCACCTTGCCAATCCTTCTGAAGGACTTCTACTAGATCCACAACAGCAGAACTTATGCGCCCCAACTCTTTTACTTGATCATGGAGGGCGACCGGTATGGCAGTCAAGCCTTCCATGATTGCCTTTTCAATACGATCCAGAGCAGCAAGGATCGCAGAGGAGTCTAAAGAGGGGTTGAGCTGTGGTCGGGAACTAGAAGGGTCCTGGGAACTCGCCTTTTCCTTAGGCGGAATTTCTTGAGCTTCAGAAGGGTTGGGCAGTTGTTCCTTAGTCTTCAACTTCCGAACTGTGGCCATGGTAAGACACTTGCTGTAGACTGTCTCAGACAGATCGTCTGGGTACTGGTGAAGGTTAGAGAGGATATTCTTGATGATATGGGGGAAGGGTAAAGCATGGGAGTCATGAGATGCACAAAACTGCATGTGAGCCAACACAATACGAGGGAGATCCAATTGAACACCAGAGAGTACTTTGTCCATATAAATGACGTCTGTGATGAGAACATCGTTCATGTGCTCTTGTCTGGGAACCAGATTGTGGGTGATCCAGAAGTGTAACAA
Organism: Rheum nobile; assembly: GCA_027886185.1. NCBI lineage: Eukaryota > Viridiplantae > Streptophyta > Magnoliopsida > Caryophyllales > Polygonaceae > Rheum > Rheum nobile. Next base: position 10,042,600 of record WOAB01000644.1, on the reverse strand, counting down.
CCTGTTTGCGATGGAGAGATCCTTTGTCTCCAAAGATGAAGGGGAGGCGCCGTCGTAGATTTTCTTGACCACTGTTCCCTTGGATTTGTAGCCCTTTCCCTTGGGCCATCCCTTTTTCTGAGGGAGAATGCCAAACCCAGACCTTGACTCAATCCCTAGAGCAGACACAATTAGGTTGGCGGACAGGGGATAGATGGTTCCCTTCCATATGAGAATGGCTTCGTTACAAGGACAGTTCTCCTTTGCGGGCACAAACTCCATGGACTGGTAAAACAGGCGGACGACCTCATCAGAAGCAGAGAAGGGCTCAGTCAACATCTCGTCCCAGCCTTGAAACTGTAGCAGAGAATGAAGCTCGTCCAGGGCCTCTCCAAACATTTCCTCATCTTCTTCTGCCAGCTCTTGGGTCCAGAATTCATTGCCGATTATGAGAGGCTTAAGGATCTTCCTCTTAGAGAAGAGAGAAGAGACGTGACCCAGGGAGGAAGAGGCAGAGAGGGTGGTGATTTTGGCTCTTTTTGTGGATTTGGTTTCTTTTGTGGATTTGGCCTCATAGGGAACTATAGCTTGGGAGCTCCTCTTTCTTTGTTTCATTCTAGTGGCGACTGAGGGATCAGGATTAGAGGTGGTTTTAGATTTGAGGCTTACTGGTGAGGGTTGAGGGCTGAGGAGCTCTTGGAGAGACTTGCCAGGCGAGGAGTCATGAGAGCCACCTTCGGAGGCGGATTTGGTGGCCTATTCAGAGGCCAGAGTGATAGCCATGGCTTTCTCCTCAGCCTGTTCCTTTGGTGGCTCCTTAAGTTTCTCTTCGGGTTGCTCCACAGGGTTCTTCACTGCTTTCTCTTTAGGTTGGAATTTTTGAGAGGAGGTGGCAGAAATGGGCTTAGAAGATGAAGCTGCCTTCTTTTCTCGAAAGGCTCTGAGAATGGCAGCCTCTTCCTCATCCAAGATAACATTAGGGTTTTGGTTGGCCATTTTTGAGGATTTAAGGATTTCTTTGTTTGAGAGAAGGAGAAGCAGAAGATCAGAGAAATGGCGAGTTGTGGGATTAGCTTGGATGAACAGGACTACTCTTTAAAGGCGGTGAGGGCTGAAGAGACCGTTGAAGCAAATCTAGCCGTTGAGAGGATTGGGGAGAATCCGGAGCATTGAAGGCTAATTGCAGCTTTTTGGAACGGATCAAAACAATTCAAAACTTGCCCATTCAGAGAAGAGGGGAGCCTGCTAACTGATAAGACCGGTCTGAGCTTCTGAGATTTGCCATAAATAACTTCTGGGAGGTGCCAATCTAGCCGTTGGAGAAGCATTGCATTCTAGTTCCTTTCTGGTGATATATTCAGCGTGCTAGAGGGATGTATGAGAACCTTTGATGTGGGTCAAACATTGGAACCAAAAGATACATTCCCATACGCGAAATCAGGGTAGGCCATTTATCGCATTACACATTAATTCTCATAGAGGGTTTAGAGATGGATCATAGAGAATTGAATTGAGCAATGAGGCAAGGGTAGGTCTTAGTACACAATCATCATTTCGGCTTGTATTGTTGGGATAGAAATATGATCAGATTGTGACTTTTGGGCCATCAAAGAAATTTGAACAATGAGGAGTTGAAAGAATAATGAGGACCAAAAGGAAACGAACCAGAAAAATTTATCTAAGCCTTTGTAAGAAACCATTATGACAAGAAGGGTTTGTAGCAAAAGATATAACACAAGGATATCAAGACTCAACAAGTTAAATAACTTAAACTAGTCAATCAGGGAAACTGGAAGGAATTCTTTAAACTAAGGTAACTACTGAGTAATAGGAATCATTCCTAGTTCCAATCTAAGGTTCTCGAAAGGAACTCTATTCAATGCCTTGGTGAAAATATCTGCAACCTGATCTTCAGTTCTACAAAAATTCATAATGATGTTTCCCTTCTCAACATGATCTCTAAGAAAATGATGTCTTATGTCAATATGCTTGGTCCTAGTATGATGCACAGGATTTTTAGAGATATTTATGGCACTAGTGTTATCATAAAGAATAGTGAGAGGGCCATAAGACATACCAAAGTCCGCGAGTTATTGCTTTAGCCAGAGAAGTTGGGAACAACAGGAGGCGGCTGCAATGTACTCGGATTCTGTGGTGGAGAGGGAGACTGAAACTTGTTTCTTTGATCCCCATGACACAAGGCAAGGGCCTAGGAACTGTGCCATTTCAGAAGTGTTCTTTCTATCCACCAAATATCCAGCATAATCAGCATCAGTGAAACCCATGAGTTCAAAGGGACATTCTTTGGGGTACCAAATGCAGAGATCGTCAGTTCCCTTGAGATATCGAAGTATTCTCTTCACAGCAGCGAAGTGGGTTTCTCTCGGACAAGATTGGAACCTAGCACACAAGCCAACAGCAAAGACAATGTCTGATCGACTAGCGGTTAGGTACATGAGTGAGCCTATCATACCTCTATAGAGATTCTCCTCCACTAGAGGACTCGAGTGGTCCTTATCCAGATGGGCAATGGTGGATATGGGAGTGGAGAGAGGCTTGCATGAATCCATTTTGAACTTCTTTAGTAGTTCTCTGACATACTTCTGTTGGTGGATTTGAATACCATCTTCCTTTTGAGTGATTTGTAATCCGAGGAAGAATATGAGTTCCCCAATTAAACTCATTTCAAATTCACTGCTCATCAAGTCTTTGAACTTGTCTACAAGGGACAGGTTAGTGGAACCAAAAATGATATCATCAACATAGATTTGAACCACTAAGATGTTACCTTCTTCTTCTAGGATGAAGAGAGTCTTATCAATAACTCCACGCCTGTAGCCATTTGAGAGTAGGAACTGGGCAAGACGATCATACCAAGCTCTGAGAGCTTGCCTGAGGCCATAGAGTGCCTTGTCTAGAAAGTAGACATGATCTGGATGATCATCGTCTTCAAAACCTGGAGGTTGCTTCACATAGACTTCTTCTTGAAGAATTCCATTGAGGAAGGCCGTCTTTACATCCATTTGGAACAACTTGAACCCTTTGTGTGATGCGAAGGCAATCAATAATCTTATTGCCTCAATCCTTGCCACTGGAGCATAGGTTTTATCATAGTCGATTCCTTCTTGTTGATTGTATCCTTGAGCTACAAGTCTCGCTTTGTTCCTTATCACAACTCCTGTATCATCCAGCTTGTTTCTGAAAACCCATATGGTTCCTATGATGTGTTTATCCTTGGGATAAAGAACTAGATGCCATACTTTGTTCCTTTCAAACTGATGAAACTCTTCTTGCATAGCTTGGATCCAGTCCGCGTCCTTCAGTGCCTCACCTATGTTCTTTGGTTCCACAATAGACAGAAAGGCATTGAAGGCAAAGAAGGTTAGATGTTCGTACCTGACTGGAGGCTTGACGACTCTTCTTTCTCTGTTAGGGGCTAGAGCATTTGATGTGGAGACATTCTGAGTTGAGCATTCAGCTTCCTGGTTGGGATCACCTTCTCCATTGAAGATCATGTGGGAAGATGAGTCATTGAGGTCTCCACAGATATTGTCGTCATGCTCATGATTCCCAGAAATGGATTGTTGTTCATTGTTCATGAGAACTGATGGAGGAGCCATTGGAGGGTTCCGAGCAGCAGTGCAGGAACTGGGTGGAGTGACATCTTCATCTGGATTTTCTTGATATGACTTGGGAAACGGGTCTTCAAAGGAATTGGTGGTGTTCTGCACAATCTTTCCAAGTGATTTTTCATTAAAAATAACATGAACACTTTCTTCTACCTTTTTAGTCCTTTTGTTGAAGACTTTGTACACCTTGCTACCCGAGGCGTATCCAATGAAGATTTCTTCATCACTTCTTGGGTCGAATTTGCCAAGATTGTCCTTCCCATTGTTGTGCACAAAGCACTTGCATCTGAACACTCTCAGATGTGAGATGTTGGGAACTCTTCCTCTTAGGAGCTCATAGGGTGTCTTTTCTGTGATTGGGCGAAGCATGGGTCGATTGATGATGTAGAAAGCTGTGTTGATCGCCTCAGCCCAAAATGATTGAGAGAGTCCACTTGAGATCAGCATAGTCCGAGCCATGTCTTCCAAAGTTCTGTTCTTCCTTTCCACTACTCCATTTTGTTGAGGAGTGTATGGTGCAGAGAAGTTGTGATCAATTCCATGCTCACTGCAAAAGGTTAGAAATTCTCCATTTTCGAATTCGGTACCATGGTCAGACCGAATAGCATTGAGTGAACAATTAAGAGATTTTTCTAACAAGGGAACCAGATCTTTAAAGCGGTCAATAACTTCACTCTTAGATTTAATAAAGATGGTCCAAGTAAAGCGAGAGAAGTCATCGACAAAAACAAAGATATACCCGTTCCCTCCTAGGCTTTGAACTCTCATGGGTCCACACAGATCCATGTGGATGAGTTCAAGAGGCCTTGAGGTGCTTACCATGTTTTTGGACTTGAAGGAACTACGAGCCTGTTTCCCTTTTACACAGTCAGAGCACAGTTCCTTAGATGTGCCACTTAGCTTTGGCAGCCCTCTGACTAGCTCCTTTGAGTGTAGCTTTTGAATCAGCTTGGTGCTAGCATGACTGAGGCGTTGATGCCACAAATCAGCTTGGTCATTCACAGTTGAGAGACAAAGTTTCTCCTTGGGAACAAAGGATGGATCAATTATGTAGACATTGTTGAATCTTTTCCCTTTTAGGATGATTTGTCCCGAGGAGTCAAAGACTGAACATTCGTTTGATCTGAATCTAACTTCATTGTCTCCTTGATCACACAGATGTGACACACTTATTAGGTCAAAACCAAGATTATCAACAAGGTGAACTTTGTTTACCTGAATGTGATCGTTGAGTTTCACAGTTCCTATTCCACAGATTTTCCCTTTGCTTTTGTCTCCAAAGGATATGTTCCCTCCTTGGAGAGGTTGAAGAGAGGTCATTTGATTTCTTCTTCCAGTCATATGGCATGAGCACCCACTGTCGATGTACCATAGTTGAGGTTGCATCTCTTCTTTCTGCACATAAGGGAACTAAGATTTCTGAACCCAGCGAAGCTTGGCTTTACTGGGGGGATTAGCATTGCGAGTCTGTGAATAACCAGAGAACTGGTTCCTTTCATGGTAATGAGTACTTTTCTCCTTTTCAAAGTTCCTTTTCTTAGCACAATCAGTGTTGTAATGACCATTCTTACCACAGTAGGTACACAAACGATTGTAAACAACATGTCCATATTTTCCTTTTCCTGGCCTAAAAGGTTTTTCAGTTTTCCTTTTGTTAAAATTAACATTGTTTCTAACCTTGCTATGGGCCATGTCAATATATCTTTTGTGAGCAAAGGAATTGGTGAACCATTGGTTTTCAGGAACCATCTTTTCTTTTCCCTTTGGTTCCTTCTTAGGACTTTGAGAGCCTTCATTGAGACGTTTGGCAACCTCAGCCTTGTTCTCAAGGACCATGATCTTCTCTGATAGGAATTGATTCCTATCACGAGAAGTGGCAAGAGCAATACTGAGATTCTCATTCATCTCAACAAGTTCTCGCCTAGCCTTTTCTTCTTCAGCATCATTGTTCCCTTTATTATTGACATATCATATTCCATGGCGTTGTCTCACAAAAATAGTTTGATTTATCATTTTTTCATTAATGGAATTAATGAGAATGTCTAACCTATCAATTATGGATTGAAGCATGTCATTTCCAGGTGGGTTAGCATGCAAGAGAACTTTGATAGAATCTATGCTAGTTTCATCACAAGATTTGCAAGTTTTAAGGTGACTAGCATGCACATTCCTAATATCAATGAGTTTGGAGTGAGTTTCAGCTAGGTCTTTCTCAGTTTCATCAAGTTTCTTACTCCAAACAGAATTCTCAACAGTCAAGCAAGCAATTTCATCTTCATAATCATCTAGTTTCTGTTGAAGGGAACTGGTTTCCTTTCCTAGTTTCTTTATGATCTTAAGAAGTTGTTTCTTATCACAATCAACTAGGGATTTTAAGAGATCGTCAGAAGTTACCTCAAGGTCTTCTGAGTCGCTTGAGTCTCCTTTTGCCATGAGACATCTTCCTCCAGAGAAGCCACTGAGATCCAGTTCCTCATCTGAGTCTTCTCCCCATGAGGCTACGAGAGCCTTCTTTCTCTGAGGTCTTTCTTCTTCCTTTGAGTCTTCCTTGTTGGGACAATTCTTAGCGTAGTGTCCCTTTTCCTTACACTCGTAACATGAGACTTTCTTGAGATCTCTTCTGGGTTCATTGTGGGAGGAACTGCCCTTTTGGAACCTTCCCTTCACAAAGAATTTTTTGATGTTCTTTGTGAAGAGGGCCGTAAGTTCGTCCTCCTCTTCTTCTAAGTCTGAGTTCTCTTCCTCCATCTCGAGCCTAGAGAAGGCTTTGGAGATCTTGAGGGCAATTCCTTTTTCCAGTTTCTTGTCGGCATTGGCCTTGGTGTGCTCTCCTTCTTCAACCTCCAGTTTCCCTATGACTTGGGTCAAGGGAAGGGATTGGATGCCTGGAGTGTTCTTCATGATTCCCTTAAAAATGGTGAACTTGTAGTTGAGTCCATTGATGACCACTAGGGACTTGGAAACTTCATCCAGATCGACTCCCGCCGCTGTCAACTTTCCAATCAATCTGTTGAAGTGGGAGTAGTACTCTGAGATGGTCTCAGTTTCCATCATTTTGAAGGTGTGGTATTCTCCTTTCAAAGCAAACTTTCTGCTTTGCTTTAGTTCCTCACTTCCTTCATGCATCTCCTTGAGAGATTTCCACATCTCCTTCGCTGTCTTGATGCCTATGACCTTGTCCATGTCTTCTCTGTCCAATCCATTGAGGATGAACTGCCTGGCCTTGGCATTCTTCTCCATGATGACATAGTGTTCTGGTTTCCAATCTTCTTCCTTCATGGTAAGATCGACATAGCCATCTCCATTTTCGACTATCCTCCAGCATTGGTAGTCGTTGGTCTTGATGTGGCTTTCCATGCACTTTTCCCACCATGTTTCTTCTCCTTTCTTTCGGAGATGTGGCTTGTTGGTGGAGATTCCGAGCTCAAACTTGCTTGGTTGAGACATGATCTGCAAACTTAACAAAGATCTAGAGATTTTCCTGCTCTGATACCAATTGTAGGATCGTGATTGTTAGATAAAAACTTAAGGAACTCAGATTATCAATTCTCAGTTCCTTTCGCATCGGAAATAAACAATCAAACAAATGACCAGTTCCTTATAGTGGAAACCTTTGATTGCCAACTAGCAATCCAGGATAAAAACCACTACCTTTCTTTCGAAAGGATTTCAAAGTCTACTTCTTGATTTCTTATCTCTTTTGGTTACAACTTATCCTAGGAACGAACACACAGTTCATTTGCCTTACACACAGTTAGACAATCCTAGATAACTTAACACAATCAATAATCAATCCAAGAAACAGACTTTCGCACCTAGGAACTATATCTTACAGTCACAGGAACTTAGCACTCAGCTCTTCTTCCTTGACTGGTTCCTCTTGATCTCGGTTTGCTTTGATGATCTTGTTTGGAGCTTCACACTAGATATTTGCTAATGAGTGTGAGTCGTGTTTCAGTGCTTGAAGATAATCCTTGGGTTAGTCTTCCTTTTATAGAGGATTCTTTGCAACTCGATCCTCTCTGGGTTCCCACAGATTGAGCTTGCCCTAGGATGAGTGGTTCTCCTTGATCCACGTTGTTCTTGGCATGTGCAAACAACCTAGGCAGCTCAGAATCTCTCTTGGTTGGTCAACTACCTCAGACGAGCCTTGCTATGTCGTTGTCCAAATACTTTCGTCCGAGGTTGAACAAGCTGGCCGCTTGGGAACTGTCTTCTGGACAACGACGTCTCTATGTCATGTCGCTTTCACCTTCTCTGTCTAAGGTTGAGCGTTTCTGGGTATGTTGTTTTGCTCTGGGTATTGGCAGTCTTTTAGAAGCTTCGGACAAGTCGATTTTAGCACCTTTTGTCCGAGGTTGTGTGTCCCCAGATTTCTCGGTTTCTGGGCACACTTGGGTTTCTCTGGTTTCCTTCATCTATCTTGTTCCTTTGGTTCCTGATGACATCCAATTTATCTTGTTCCTCTGGTTTCCTTCATCTATCTTGTTCCTTTGGTTTCCTTCATCTATCTTATTGCTTGTGGGTACAATCCCGAACCTGAGCGTACTCTTCGTACTAGAAGAAGACAACTACGCGGAGCCAGAGAACAAGCCATGGGTGACAACAGAGTGGAACAAGATCCTGCTCTGGAAGTTCAAGGGCAACGTATGACGCTTGGTGATTATGTGTTGCCAAATCACCTTGGTCCTGTCTCTGGTGTGGTCCGACCTCCTGTGCAAGCTCGTAACTTCGAGCTAAAGGCCTCTCTGCTCAATATGGTTCAACAGAATCAGTTTGGAGGTCTACCGTCTGAGAACCCACACCAGCATCTGGCTACCTTTACTGAGTTGATGGACACAGTGAAGATCCATGAAGTGTCCCAAGATGCGCTCAACCTGCGAGCTTTTTCATTCTCTCTGAGGGACAGGGCCAAAGCTTGGTTCAAAGCCCTACCTCTAGGGTCAATCACAACTTGGGACGAGCTAGCAAAGGCATTCCTGCAGAAATATTTTCCACTGAAGAAGACTGTTGAGATGAGGAATCAGATTATTGCCTTCCAGATGAAAGACCAAGAGTCTCTCTATGAAGGATGGGAAAGATTCAAGGAATTGTTGCAGTTATGCCCCCATCATGGGCAGTAAAAATGGACCCTGTTGCATGTCTTCTACAACGCTATTGACTGTCCTACCAGACTAATCATTGATGCTTCAGCGGGTGGAAGAATCATGACTATGGACGTTGATGATGCTTGGGATTTGATCGAGGAAACCGCTCAACACTCTCATTATTACAGTGATCCGCGATCTACTACAAGTTCCAAGAAGCCTGCAGGGATGTATGAGGTTAGTTCTGGCACACACCAACAGGCTCAGATGGACGCTATGGCACAAGAGATAAAGAGGCTGAATCTATTGGTGTAAAAGTCTCAAGCGCAGGGTGCAGGGCAATCCACACAGGTTGTTTCCGGTGTAGTCTGTCAGTTTTGTGGAGATGGTGACCACACTATATCATCTTGTCACCTATTCACTTCTCAGAACGAGTCTCAAGGAGAAGTGAACTACATGAATAACTTCAATAGAGGACCTAGGAATGATCCATATTCCAATACCTATAATCCTGGGTGGAGGAATCATCCAAACTTCTCCTACAAGAATGACGATGCTCAGCAAAGACCGCCTCCAGGGTTCCAACCGAGAGCCTCTCAACCGCAAAATCAAGCACCCGCTCAGACTTTTGATAATTCCGCACTTCAGTCTGTGTTGATGGAAATGGCTAAAAATCAAGGGACCATGGCTTCTCAGTTGGAAGCCCTATCCAAGATGGCTAACAACTTTGAGAGCTTGCCTAAGAGGATGGACCAATTGGAGAATCAGTTGGCCCAAATTGCTATGAATGTTCCTAGGCCTGCTGGTCAACTTCCTGGTCAACGTGAAGTCAATCCTAGGGAGCATTGCAGGGCTGTCTCTCTGAGTGAAGAAAAACAGTTGGAGGAGAACATACAAAGAGAAAAAGAAGCGATAAAGGAGCCTGTGGAGACACCACAAGAAGAAGAACCCAAGTATGTTGCTCCCCCACCATACAAGCCACCTCTGCCTTTTCCTCATAGAAGGATTCAGATACAGCTAGAGCACCAATTCGTGAAGTTTAAGGAGATGATGAAGAAGTTGTATGTTGACATACCTTTCACAGATGTCCTCACTCAAATGCCTGCATATGCTAAGTTCCTGAAAGAGATTCTGATCAAGAAGAGAAGGCTGGAAGACTATGAGACTGTGGCTCTGACAATGGATTGTGCTGAGAAGATGCCAAAGAAACTACAAGATCCGGGTGAATTCTTTATCCCTGCATATTTTGGCAATCTGACCTATAATTGTCTTTGTGATCTCGGGTCTAGTGTCAATGTTATGCCTTTGTCAATCTGCAAAGAACTGAAATTGGGTGAGCCTGTTCCATCCAAGATGCGTCTCATTATGGCTGATAGGTCTGTTACTCAACCTGTTGGCATAATAGAAAATGTCCCTGTGAAGGTGGGAAAGTTCTTCATACCAGGAGATTTTGTGATACTTGACATGGAGGTTAGTGATAAAACTCCCATCATTCTTGGGAGACCATTTTTAGCCACTGTTGAGGCTAATATTGATGTCAAGAATGGGAAACTTTCATTCACAATAGGGGAAGGGAAGATTGAGTATAAATATTTCAAGGATTACTTCCTTGAGATATACAAAGACACTCCACCAACTCCTATCACGGATGCCTGCTATAAGATTGAGGTTGATCCCGAGCAAGATGAGATCATATCTGACATTGCTTGTCTGTTGGATTTGTCTTGGGGAGATCCGGACCCAGATGATGGTGAGAATGCTAATGCAAAGAAAAGGCAAACTCCAACGAAAAGATAGAAGGCCAAGAGAATGGTTGAGTTCAAGAGTGGAAATATGGTGTTGTTATCCCATGAAAAATCCAACATGTTTCCTGGTCCTAAGGGGACAAGATGGTCAGGACCATATAGGGTGACTCGAGTTCTGAAAGGTGGGACAATTAAGTTATGGCATAAGAACTCTGGAAAATTCAAGGTGCAGAGTCGTCGATTGAAACATGTTGTCACATCTGATCCGATCAAGCAGGGCACCACCGACCCTCCTGATCCGAATACTTAAAGTTGATGGAAGGTCAGGCTACGGACCTTAAACAAGCGCTTCTTGGGAGGCAACCCAAGGTATATATTTCTTTCAAAAAAAAAAAGGAGAAAATCGGTGTTCGAGAGCATCGCACAGCCTGTGCACTTTTTCGCACGGCTGTGCGTTTCTGGTAGCTGTTTGAATTTAAATTAATTTCCCCTCTTCGAGAGCATCGCACGGCCTGTGCACTTTAGTGCACAGCCGTGCATTTTTGGGAATTTAATTTAATTCTCACTTCGAGAGCACCGCACGGCCTGTGCACTTTTTCGCACGGCCGTGCGTTTTTCTCCTGGAAAAAAAAAAAATTCCCTCCCCTTCTCCTTTCTTTTCCTCCTACCCTGCCTCCTCACCCCCGAACTCCCTCTCACGCATCCTTTCTCCTTCCACCTCCATTCTCGTTCCCCTTCACCGAACCACATCGACCACCGGCGACCCATTCCCAGCCCAGACCTGACCACCGGCGACCACATCCCGCTGCCATTCCTCTCCGCCATCCCTTCTCCTTCCACCTCCATTCTCGCTCCCCTTCACCTAACCACCATCCTCCACCGCCTCCTTCACTGTCACCTTTCTGAACCGCCCACCGCCCTGCTGTGCCCAGATCCATACCCACTCCCTCTGCACACCACCACTGCAAGCCCAGTTCCGAGTTCTCCAGCCACGCACAGCCGCTATAATCCTCCGCGCCGCCGTGCACCGCCTAGAACCTCCAGCTCCTAAACCACAACAACCTTGGATGCTGCATTCCAACACAAATTTTGGAGGTATGCTTCTTGAGAAGTTCGATTAATTGCCGGTATTGCTCTTCCTCTGTTTAATCATGTTTATCAAATCATGGAGGTTAGTTTTACTCTAGACGGATGAACTGGTTTACGCTCGAGCTAGGTATATGTGGGTTTTGTTGTGATTGAACTGTCATGCCTGAAATTTCAATTCCTCTTGATTTGGGGTTGTGCCAATTTACTGGTTTCACTACCAGGTGATGAATAAAAGTTTGATTAATAGTTATTCTACGTTAAGCATTGCACTTGATGATATTGTGCTCAGGATCTTATGAGAATATTATTTGAGCACCTTTTATCTTTGCTTACCTCTACTAACTAGTGGAATGTGTAGTCTTGTGTGTGGGGTTTGTTTTATTTATGTGTGTACAGTGCTACTGGAAGATGGAAGATAGGATGCTGATGAAAATTCTTCTGCACTTGTACCAATTTTTGACAACCCTAGAGCATAGAGTGAAGATGCCTGATTGCCTGATTTATTTGGTGAGTTTCTTTTCTTCTTTCTTTTATGTCTACATTGGGGACAATATAGACTTTAAGCTTGGGGGAGGGATAATTCCATGTGTAGACTCTGTTTGCATTTTAGTGTTAGTTTTCATATTTTTGTGTGTTTCTTTTTCATTTTCTTTCATGCACTGCATTGCATATTTGCATTTGGATGTTTGATTTGTTCTCCTGTTTATTTCTTTGTGGGTCCTTATAACGGTACATAATTGTGAATCCTCTTAATATGTTGTGGTTGTTAATGTTACAATTGCATTATGAGCATGATATGACTGATCAAACTTTTGACAATAACCTGAGCATGTGGACTTTGATTGAGATGTGTTAGAACCGATATTCTAGACAAAATGTCCTAGTGAGCTTGTTAGCCTTTCTTGGACTACAATTGCATAACTCCTCTTATTTTCTTGTGTGATCTCTCTTTGCTTGCTATCTCTAGAACTTGCTTCAATGCCTCTTCGAGACTGCATTTAGGACTTATATGCATTACATTTTTTATTGAGGCATTATTTTCATGAGCCAATATTTTCCTTGACCACCCTAATATTATTTCCCTCTGCTTGAAGCCCTCTGAGCCTTATAGCCTATTCTTTGAAAGCTCCACAAAGCAATCCGAGCCTATTATATATCCTACCTATCCAGGGGGTTGAATTTTAGTTTGCTAAGTGTGGACATGGACTAAGCTTGGGGGAGGAGCATAAATGGTGGGTGATCATTCATATGTACCATTCTGTTCAATATATATGCTTCCTTCTTCTTCATTGAAAAAAAAAATGATGATGATGAAGAGGAAGAAAAGAAGTGCGTAAACAGAATGATGAACTTTGGGTTGTTATTTTTGATCTTATTGTAAAATCAGTTTATGCTTAGTGTCATTGTGAAGTTCTTTTCCCTGGATTTAGCACCACATGGCCAAAATTTATCCATGCCTTATTAATATACCTTGGCCCCATCACAACCCCATTTGAATGTCTCATGATTGTGTTTTGCATTGTCTCTAGCAGTGGAGATCTAGATATTGTTGCAAGCTTATGATAGTTAGCATTCAAAGTAGAGAATTGAGCGAAACACATATCCCAAACACTTGAGTGTGAGTGATTTTATATTTATCTTGGTGAGGTCTAGAGTAGAAGAACTAATTTCATCTTGTCATTGATTGAGAAGTATGCTAGGAAGGAATTTGTCATTTGTTTGGACTTTCATGGTCATTGTTCACTTGTCTCTTGGATTGAAACAACCTTAACATATTTTGTGGATTCATTGATTATGTACTTGCTTGAGGACAAGCAAGGGTTAAGCTTGGGGGAATTTGATGACATCCAATTTATTACACGTCTAGGACATGCATTTGTGTTTAATTTGAGTTGTTTTATGCATTGTGTGTTGCATTTATAGCTAGTTGCATTGTTTTTATTCGTTATGGAGGTCTACTCTAGGAAATGTGTGTTTACAGGTACTTGGATGGATTTCTGGAGCTGTTTAAGGACACTGCTGGGACTTAGGATGTCATCCGAAGGCTAACGGGATGAGCTATGAGGAGTTTGGACCGGATTCCGAGCTGAAACGAGAAGTAGGGCAGAAACACAAAGTGGACGTGCATTTCATCAAGAGTTAAACAAGGAGGCCGTGCATTTTAGCACACGGCCGTGCAGGCGGTGATTTCTCGCTGTTTGCCTGTGCGTTTTTTGCCTTGCCTGTGCGTTTTGCCTGTGCGTTTTTCGTATAGGCCGTGCGGTCATGTTTATGTGTATTTTGGCCGTGCGCTTGCCCGTGCGTTTTTCGCACGGGCAAGCGCACGGCCAAGATTGTCCACCCCTGTTTCCGTTTGGTCTACACTGTGTTGCTTCGGACTTTTTGTGGGTGTATGGAGGAGAGAAAGGTTTCTCTAAAGCGCCTTGGTCTTTTCTCCCCAATGATTGATCCTTTGGATGAGGTGACCCCTGGATGGGTGGTCATATGACTGCATGAGCTGACGCAGATTCGCGAGGGCGTCGCGCGAGACATTATTCAGGGTGGACTGATCACCTTGGTTGCTGCGGCCAGGATTTCGATGGACACCATTCCTCAGCCGCTCTTGCCTATTCGCTACGACATTCCATATTTGCGACGGTGTGGTATGCTGACCATATCTCTGGGGCAATATATGTGGTGCTCTTACGGAGGTCACCTGTTGCGCCTCCCTCGTCCTTTGGCCTACCCGCGAGATTTCACAGGCTGGTACATCCCATCTGACGCTGAAATTATTCCCTCCGACGATGAGGCTGATCCGCCGGCTGCTATTCCCATGTTTATGGATGTCGATCCCCCTGCTTCTAACGTTGCCTCCACATCTGCATCGCCTTCTGAGTTTTCTTGGGACGAGATGTTCATCCGTTTTGATGCCTTCACGATGCATCAGGAGGCTGCGAACGAGGCGACGATGGCTCGGCTGCGGACTTTACAGGCTGACATTTCACGCGACATCATGGACCAGCTGAGTGCAGCTGAGGCCTTCATGCAGGAGCAATACTTTAGGCGGCATCCACCTCCACCGAGCTTTCCACCGTATCCGCCTTTCCGGTGAGTCTTTGTTCTTTTCTCCCTATTTTGTTTTCGTCTTTCCATTGAGGACAATGTGTGTTTCTAGTGTGGGGAGGGATTTCGACTCATTGTTTATCATAGCTAGTGTACAGATTTTATTCTTGCATTTCATTTTTCAATTCAAAAAAAAAAGGCCAAACATATTTGAAAAGGCAATCAAAATCTTGGGATGAGCCGAAAACCCGCAAGGGCGGCTCAGGTAAAAAGCAGGTAGTCCGACTGGTATAGACCAGGGCAAAAGTGGACTGGAGTGATGTGAGCACATGTGAGACGTCTAGTAAAATGAAATGAGTGGCTTGGTGAAAACCCGAAAGGGCACCTCGGCAAGATGAGCGAAAAAGAAGAAGAGTGATTCTAGGATTTCTCTCTACCTATTGGCGAGGCGTCATAAGAAGAGGCGGTATAAGGAGTTCGGGTAGGTCACTTTGGAGCAATAAGAAGCTAGACAAGAGTTAGGAATAGATTCATCTCGCATCATGTGTTTTGGTTGTCTGGGGCTGATTGTTGAGCTGTTGTAGTCATTGGTATCATCTGTTGTCACACTTCCTGAGGCCTTGATATTTGATGAGTGGAGTATGATTGATTTGATTTACTCGGGATGAGTAAAGGTCTAAGTGTGGGGATATTTGATAGGTGTCATTTCATGCACCTTAACTAGTGATTATTGACACAATTTAGATGAAGTTTTGGTGTAGAATTAGGCTAAGTCTGTAATCCAGGGAAAGAGTTGAAGCAGTACAGATATTGAAGAGGATAGAAGATGAAGTATGAAGAAGCTGGCCAATACCGCCCCGTGCCAGAAGTCACCGCGGCCCGGCGGTGATCCTCAGAGAAGCGCCCCGCGCCAGATGCCACCGCCTCGCGGTGATCTATACCGCCTCGCGGTGGAAGAGAAGATTGTGCGGCCAGCGTGTCATTTGTTTCTATTTTATTATATGTGGATTTTATGTCTTATTATATTTTATTTCCTTATTTTGTTTGCTAGGTTAATTTTCTAAGAACCTTTATAAGATCTTTTTGGCTAATTTGGAGAGGAGTTCGGTCCTCTCTCTTTTGTTTATTCAACTTCTAGGTTTTTGAACAATGGATAGCTAACCACTTTTGTTTCGCTAGACAATTGAAGCACGACAATGAATTGGTTGTGAGATTTCTATTCCGTGTTCTATATCTTATTAAGTTGGATTGATTCTCTTGGTTAAATTGTCTATTGATTTATGTTGATTCTTCTAGCGTAGCTAACTAGGTTTTTCGACATCTATCATATTGCTAGGAATGCATATAGGGGTTCCGAGTGCATATCTAGTGGTAAACACAATTGTGCGTATAGGGGTTCCGAGCGTACAATTGTGAGTGAGAATCAGTTGCATGTGAGTAAGGGAGTGAGTACTTATACGTCTTTCTACTTGCATGTATCCTATATCTTTGTTTGCATTGCTATTGCTGTGTTAGTGGTAAAGTACACCGACAACTGTGAGAATCAGAGGTATTTTATCAGTGGCATAGTAATAAGTCTATCGACAACTGTGAGAATCGATATTATTCATGATCAGGATGGGAACAATTATAAGATAGTAAAAGAAATTGGAAAGATAGTTTTCAGTGATCAACCTATTGCATTGTGTTGTGGATATTTGTCTGGTGGAATACTTCCCCTCATTATATTTCTTTTTCTGTTATTACTTGCATCTTTGGTCATCCTGCGATTATTCCAAAACCCTCATGTTATTTGTTAGTCACACGTTATTGCATGCAGATAACCGACTCCCTGTGGGATCGACCCTGACTTGCTTGCTATACTCTTTAGTAGGTGAATTAGGATTACTTTGACAGGAAAACGACACCGGTTTCCGGTCTGTCAACCATATCTAGATTTATGAATCCCTTATATAGATTCACCCTCACTATCCCAAGGTCAAAGAAGGACACCTCGCTTTGGTGAAACCTATACAACCAATTCTTAGGGCCTCATGGGTTATTACATGGAAAGGCAATACCTCAATATTCTTTTAGGGACTTAAGCATGTAATGGTTGTCTATTTACTAGTGAACAAAGTAGAATAAACAAACAATCATGCAAGGCTTAAAATAATAAAGCATTCAAAATGCAATAATTAAATGTGATCCTAGTATGACCCCTAAAAACCGAAATTAAAGATCTAATCTTCAAGGGTCTTGTACTTCATGGATCTCTATCCTTGGTACCCTTCATGTATCTTCATCCTTGGTCTTCTTAGGATTTTCTCTTCTTGTATTACATAATTTTCTAAATAATCTAATTATTGAAAATTAAATTACAAAAATACATAACGATACGCAGATCGTGTACAAGAAAACATAACGATACGCATATCGTAATTTCTATCCTAAAATGGGCCATACTAGTCACCTCATACAAGCAATAATATCATAATATTTAAATCACATGCATGCAATAATAATATCAAATATCATCAACAATATTAATCTAATTAATAACAATAAGCAATTTAACTAAATTTAAATAAAACATTATTAAATTAAATAAATCATCTCATGAGATAAATAATTCAATATCAAATTCTTAATTCAAATTAAAATCAATATATATAATTAATCATTAAAATGCATTATTGGATAAGATATGCATAAACAAGGTAAGATATCAAATATCTTTATCTTAATCTAGTGGGAATCTATCCTAATAACTTTTAGGAAATTATATTATAGATAATATCAAATATTATCCAATTGAGCAAATAAGATCTTATCTTATACTTTTTAGGAAAATATCCTAAAATCCAAAATCTACCCAATCGGACCGAGTCGTGCCCGAGCCTAGCCCGGACCAACCCATGCCCCACTGAACCATGCAGCCTCTGCGGACCGACACGGGCCTAGCCTGAACTAGTCACCACCCGCGCGACCCACACGGTTCAGCAGAACCGTAGAACTAGGTCCAACCCGGTCTGGACCGCGCGAAACGGAACCGCGCCTGTGGTCCGGTGGACCCGCACCACGCACATGCCACGGTTCTACACTTTGCAGATTCGTGGTCCGTTGGGCTCATCCCCATGAGCCGGGGTTGGTCCGCGCCCGCCGACCGTGGTCTACACCCGTTGGGCTCATCCCCATGAGCCGGGATGCGCGTCGAACCGGATCCAATCCGGTTCGGTCCGTACTGTTTTTTTTTTCAGATTTTTTTTTCTTGTATGAAACAATTTCATAAAATTCAGAATTAAAAAAAAAATAGAATTTGGGTAATTGATCCATCTTATGAAAATCAAAAACTTCATCTAATGATTTAAAACATGCCAAAAAATTATATCTCTTGCATAATTAAATCATATGAATCAAGTATGGGTAGAACAATTTTACATGCATATTTGTTCATAAAGTTCTACAACTTTACTAATCCAATCAATCAAAATCAAAATTTTAATCATGCAAATTAACCTATATATCAATTTACCACTTAATTTGAATTAAGACATACATCAAAATTAACTCTTTTAATATTTTGATCATATCAATTTATGCAAGAGGCTCATGATACCACTGTTGGGATTAGATGCGTATAAGCGGAATTTCAGAAAACTATTTTCTAACATCTAACAAGGATCTCATGCATGAATCAATAGGAATCAATTAGAGGTTGAGTTACATACCATTTGATGCGAGTCTGAAACGTTCTTGTAGGATTTCAGCGGAGATCAATAGCCCCAAGTGTGGCTTCTATACTTGGTCCATACGAGTCTGGAATCTGGATCGCCTTAGTCTCGTCTACTAGAACGAATGAACGAAAGGCACAAGTTTGGCTTGCATAGGGAGGGACGGCCGTCTAGGTTAGAGGAGGAGAGGAATTGTGTTCGTTTTCTTTTGAAAACGATTACTTATAAGATCGTATCTTATATTTGGTAATAGATATAATATTCTTATATTGTATCTATATATCTTCTAATAAGATATCTCCTTATCGAGCAATTATTCATGGTAACTCTTATCCATTAATAATAAAAGCCAATCTCCCAATTAAAGCCAATGAGCCGAAATCTCCATGTCCAACATGGGTTTTCTGTTCGGTTTGATCCAGCCCGATAACTCTATGTGTGTGACCTCATAGGACCTGATTATTATAGTCATGGATCTAACCTGATTAAGTCCATTAATCGTAGTTGGTTTCTAACAAAACACTACGATCCCTAAAATACCCGGATTGTAAATCTCCATTAATAGTCATATTCCATGTTCGGTAATTACACATTTGATTAAAGGACACAATTCCTTCACTAGTATCACTGCCGCCATCACTACCACCATCACCATCGCGATTGATACATATCCGTTCTTGTTGGTGTTCTAGGCAGCAACTGCTTTTCCATCAATTAGATTCGAAACTATCGGTATATGGATGTCAATCTAACAATGACTCTAATTTGAATTTGATTATGACCAATTATGAAATCAAACTATTTATTTCATTTATTTGATCATGAACAACTACATGTAATTAATTGAACAAGATATAATAGTCCAAGAAAAAATAATAAAAATAGAAAGAGACAATATTAATAAACATATTCCCGAGTTGTTCAATAAAACAAATATATTGTATCCAATTGAACAATATAAACTAGTCGATAAACAAATAATCAAGATAAAAATAATAAATCAAGATTAATTAACAAGTTTCTGAGTCACAACAAATGAAAATTAACAAGTTTTTGATCGAGTTGTTCAATTGAACAACTATATTCTACTCAATTAAACAACTAGTTAATATTAATTAGTACGTAATTTGATTTTTCAAATGAACAACTCTATTTTATTCAATTGAACAACTACATATTATTTATTGAGCAATAAGACTAGTCTATGAACAAATAATCAAGGTGGAAGCATCAACCGATGATGCTAGTGTAAAAGTCCAACTTTAAAATTTTAAAAAGGAGAGCTTTTAGGGATTTTAGTAGAGAGAAATATATCGATCTAGCTTATTTCTTTATTAGTTACACTTTTCCACTATTCTTTATTTTTTTGAGTTTTACCACATGAACAACCCCATAATAAATCTATATATTTCCCTAACATATCATCCGTAAGATAAAAAAATTAGTGCTCTATAATACTTTTCACTATTTATCATAGAGAGTCTCCCTACTAAAATCCAACCCTAATATATGTATATATACACTAAATTAGAAGGGTCTAATGCCACTTTATATTTCCATATTGAGTCAAGTAATCTTTTACCACACAACATGTCTACTTCACAATGCGCTACTTGTCATCATTAATTTAACTTATTTTTTTATTTTTCTATGGATTTTAGTATATATAATTATATATGTAATGATCTTATTTTACTTTTTTTTATACATACGATCTTGCTTTTCCACTAAAAAAATACTATAGTTTTTAGTATGACTATGCTCCTAATAAGTTACTTTATATTTAATGAATTAAGGATATATATAATTTGGTATATCTCTTTACCAAGGGTTATTCAAGTGTGACAACCCCCCATGCGGATGTGCGGACTAATCTGAGCCGTTTGATCAAATTCTCCTGTAAATGGGCTTTATTTGGATGATGCTACATTTTTGTAGATAAGTCAATGTTAAAATAACATAAGCCGTTGAAGTGTTTTTAATCAATGGATGAATTGGTGGTTCATTAAAAGAGGTCATGTGTCAAGCATTCATTAATGACATTTTTGAAAAAACATCCAAATAAAAGAACATCAATATATGATGCACATTTATACTGTGCTACGATACATATTCACTACAATGAACATTACTATAATGCACATAGCACAATGTACATTTGCGTGTTGCTATAATCTACATTTGTGTTGTGCTACGATGCACATTGCTATAGTGAACATGTGATTGGTCAACGACGGATCATCGCCGGGTCAACGGTGGTCAACGTCGGTCAATTGTGAGTGTGCATCCCAACACACACATGGGTGTGGATCGCGAATGTGTTCACATGAGAACATGCATTTGCATATGATTAATTCACTCAATCTACCTACTTATAATGTAAGATTGATAATATCTATTTTATATTCCATAATATTATAATCTAAATATATTTTATAATACGAAAGTAGTATTTACTAAGGTTGTACATGTCATAACTTATTAAATCATCTCAGTTATGACACGATCATTTTCACAATTTATCATATCATCTAATATATTTTATAATGTAATAATTTATCTTGTTTATATACAACTCTTTTATATTAATTATTTTCTGAAATTTCTATTTAAAAATATGTTTTTATAACTAACTTAGTACATAATTCATAAAAAAGTTATAAACAAAGCTTTATTAATCGAATATATTATCTTATAATTTGTTTTATCTTATGAGCATTGAGCAATATACTTATAATTTTTTAAATAACTTTAATTATAAATATAAATATAAATGTATCTAAAATAAAAACCAGTGCAAGAGATGAGAATTACCTAGTACGTAGTAATTTTCAACAATAATCGCATGAAAAGTGTTAGAAGGGAAAAATAAATAAATCAAATTGCAAAATTCGTACGGGGAAGTGAGGTAACATGAAAGAAAGAGCACACGACCTGCGAGAGTCAGAGAAGACGACACACCACTTCAACTTTTTAGGGTTTCGTTGATATCTATCTCACTCCGATTCTCACTCGTTCCTCCGTGATCTTCATCTTCCCGATCTTCCTCACTTTGTCAGCACCGATTCTCCTTCCTCTTCGTGCAAGCATGAGGTTAGTCTTTTTCTGTTCTCCATCATTCTCTCCAGCAAAGGCACTCTGGCAGCTGCTGAACAGCTGATCTGCCCCCAATTTACTGTTTCTGGACAATTTGTGCAATTGCTCTTCAATTTTGCCTCTTCTTGCTGCTGATGGCTGCTAATGGTGATTTTGAGGTCGTCACATTTGAGGCTTGTTTTAATTGTTGTAGTACTTTGGCCGAGAGGGTTAGGGTTTGCGATTTCGGATTTAGGTGAAGAAAGAAGCAATCTGAGCTTTGAGAGTGATTTGGGATAAATTTTTGCGGCATAAAGTGTTCGTATATGAGCTGTTAAGCGACGAATTACCCTTTTGTTCGATAGTAAAGCAAATCCGTTTTGAGGTAGACAGCAATTGAGATTTGTTGAAACTTGATTTTTTCAGTTTATTGTTTTTGGGAGGGGAAATGTGGCATGAGGTAGGCGGGGAGTTGTGGCTACTACTTTGAGCTGGTTTCACAATTGTGGCTACTAGAGAGTGCATTTTTTTTTCTCACTCTTCTGTCTACAAGTAATAGCTGAGCTTGATGACTTGAAGTTGAAGAACATGCCTGTATGAATATATTCGGACCTGGTTACTATGATATTTATAATTCTTCGTAATTCTTGTTATATTCAGACAAATTAACGTACTGGAAAGGTTGTCCCTTGGATAAAAGAGCTACTTGCAGTTTCTTTCTTTTGGGTATATGTGGCTGCATTGTTTCTCTAGGTTATGTACAGAGGAGGACCAATGCTCATTGTCTTCAGGGGTAAATAATGAAAGGGAAGATTATTCCTGATGTGTGTATTGGTGTAACTCTAAACTATTATGTTCTCTGAGCATGTTTTTCTATGTGTTTTGCAGACTGCCTACAACGTGGCATTGTGTTGTCTGAAGTTTACAGGGTTAATGGTGGACTGCTTGTCAAAGAGTTGTTTGTCAATTTAACCTTCAATTGTGGAAATGGTTGAGAGCATTGGAAATGAGGTCATAGTCAATGCCGAACCTGAGCATTCTCATGGTTTGACTGAAAGCAATGTTGGGAATGATGTAATAATGGTGGAGAGCGAGGTGTATTCTAATGACGGGGTGCTAATTAATGATGCCAAGGATAAAACCGTTGTCTGTTCAGAAGTTGATCAGAACATTAATGCTGAACCAATCGACAAGGATCTTTGCCTGTCAAAGAAGTCCTTAGCTGATGATGGAGAGGAAGATGGAAAGGCCAACATGGAGGAATTAACAGAGGGTAATAATAAAGAGTTTTCAGGATGTAATAACATGATTGATTTAGTGCATGATCAAGAGGTTACGGGTGAAAAGACTGAAGCTACTGTATGCAAAGATGTTTCCCCAATTTTTGTTAGTGATGTTGGGTCAATTTCTGTTGATGAGGAAAATGCTGGCGTTGAGATTGTAAAAATTGGTAGTATGGAAGGGAATATTTTGTGTTTTGAACATGAAATTGTTGCTGGCATGTCAAGGGAAACAGTTGAAAGGAATGGTGAAACACAAGCAAGTCTAGTTTCAGAAGCTGACAATACAATAAGTGATGGAAGAATAACTACCAATTTGCCACCTATTCATGAAGGATCAGTTATGATGGCTCCTGCTATTAACAGTTGCAGTACAGCTAATGCCGTGATTCAGGATAAGCCTTCTATTGATTCTGCCTCTGCTAATAATGATATTGTTCATCCTGTCTCTTCCTCTGCTGGCAACTTTGAATCAGGACAACAGCAGATTTTAGGAAATGCAACACTATCTGTTTTACAGAAAACTGAAGGTTTTGGGGAACAGATGCAATCAAATCTAGGGAACTTGCAGGAGAACACAAATGGCTTTGCCTCCTCTGGTAATGACCTTTCTGTTCGCTTGTCTTGTCAAAGAAAAGATGTTGATCAGCAGATTGGACAAAGTATAGAGAGTGTAGGTGAACTGTGTGAACAAGCTAATGAGACCATCTCTTCCCATGCTGACGCTGTTGTTGCAATTGCATCAGGTCAGTCGGTAGAGACATCTGTGCGGATTGACTCGTCTGTAGGGCATCATTCTGTAGAAGTGCAGGACTACTCTAATGATACTGGAATGGTTGATTCAGGTGAAGCGAATGAAGAACCTGCACAGTTGGCCCCTGAAATTTCACTGTCTCAGTCTGAAGAAGATGATGATCAGATTGGATCAGTTTCAGATCTGCAGGGAAAGGCTAGTGATTCTGAAAATGAACCAGTCACTGATACTGAAAAGTCCCTCCACCGGGAGGGGAGGAATGCCAAAAGTGGAGCTTCGAAATTGGGATCTTTGGCAAAAGAATATCGTGCAACTTATGAGCTTCCACCTGAAAACTCAGATGAGTTTTCCGTTAATGATTTGGTGTGGGGCAAGGTGAAGAGTCACCCTTGGTGGCCTGGTCAGATATTTGAACCGTCAGACTCTTCTGAGAAGGCCATGAAGTATCATAGAAAAGATTGCTACTTGGTAGCTTATTTTGGAGACAAATCTTTTGCTTGGAATGAGGCATCTCAGCTAAAGCCTTTTAGAGCTCATTTCTCCCAGGAAGAGAAGCAGAGTTGTTCAGAAGCATTCCAGAATGCTATTGATTGTGCCTTGGAAGAGGTTTCGAGAAGGGTGGAGTTAGGATTGGCTTGTTCATGTATGCCTGAAGAAACTTATGACAAGATCAAATTTCAGATTGTTGAAAATGCTGGGATTCAGACAAATTCAAGTAAAAAGGAAGGTGGAAATGGGTATATAACGGCAGAATCTTTTCAACCTCATAAGCTTTTTGATTATGTAAGAAATTTAGCACAACTGCCAACTTGTGCTGCTAGCCAACTTGAGCTTACCATAGCAAAGGCTCAGCTGTTGTCTTTTTATCGTCTTAAAGGACTTCAGTTGTTACCCGAATTCCAGTTTTTTGAAGGATTGTTGGAAAATGATGTTGATACATCAGTCCCACAGGTAAACAGTCCTCCAAGTGAGAGTGAGCATCCAGATTCAGTTGCTGCTGCTGATGTATCTTGTACAGTGAAGTCAAAGGGTCCTAAGCGCAAGCACAATTTGAAAGATATAGTGTACCACAGGAGAAAAGAAAAAAGCTTTTCTGAGATAATGGGTGAGTCGCTGTTTTATTATGATGAGGATTATGATTCAGATGAGAAACTCGATGGAATGTTGAACTCCCCAACTGTTGGCAGGAAAAGAAAGGCATCTAATTTTCTTGATGATGAACCTACGGTACCAGAAAGCACAAAAACTATTTCCTTAGCTAAAGTTTCACAGGCTGCAAGTCCAAGCCCTAGACAATCATTTAAAATTGGTGATTGCATTCGTAGGGTGGCCAGCCAATTGACTGGATCCTCATCAACCCTCAACAAGTCCACAGATGATGAAAATAAGCAGCTGGTTGAGCCTGATCCTGACAAATGTATGGATACTCCTGAAGACACTGAAAATGAAAATTTGGTCATTTCAACGGAAGAGGCGTCACCTGATGATTATATATTGGAACTTTTTTTAACAGCCCAAGATCCCTTGAAAGCACATGGATTTTCAAAATCTGTTGTTAGCTTTTTCTCTGAATTTAGAGATGCTGCTGTGTCAGCTCAGCGCAAGAGCTTGAGCAAAGAGAAGACTTCTTCTGCAAGAGGAGGATCTGGCAGAAAAAGAAAATATTCTCTTTCTTTAGGTGTTTCACCAGAAGAATTTGAATATCATGATAGGAAGGACTCGTATTGGGCAGACATGGTTGTTCAGAACAATTCTGAAGATAAACAACCAGCACGCCGTAGTCGTAAAAGAAAGGACCGTCAGCTTGGAACTGTGGAATCTGAAAAGCCTAAAAAATCCATCCAGAGAAGACAATCTAGAAAACAAAAGGTTAATGGCAATCTTGAATTAACTGCAGAACAATCATCTGCAGATGAGGGAAAGCAAGAACTGCCCACAGAGCTCATACTGAACTTTGGCGACATTTCTTCCGTTCCATCTGTAGCAGATCTGAATAGAATGTTTAGGCGTTTCGGTCCTCTAAAGGAATCTGAAACAGAGGTTGATAAGCAAAACAGTCATGCCCGGGTGGTTTTCAAAAATGGCTCAGATGCAGAAATTGCCTACAGCAGTGCAGCTACATTCAATATTTTTGGACCAGCCACTGTTAATTATCAGCTAAGTCAAACTCCTCCAGTTTCTTCTCATGGTTCAACCCTTCCATTAGCACAGTGCACGGAGGATGCAGCCTGATCTTCGATCTTTCTAATCTCAGGTATGTTATGGTATTCACATTTGTAAACTCTTTTTGGTTTGGGCCAATAACAGGAGATGGGAAAAAAGAAGAAGCAAATGTTGACATCTTTCCAGTTTGCAAGTGGTTAAGCGAACTTCAATTGGTTCTGTCTTTTCTTAGTTGAACTTAAATATGTGATCTGATCCAGGAAAATAATTTGGTCAGAGACGCAATTAACGTCTTAATAACTTATGATTATGATACTATTCTATGATGATGGTTGCGGTAGTCTAGAGGTCTTTGTTTGTTTACAACATGAATTGTCTTGTTTAATCATGCCACATGCTTGTGGGTGGGAAGGGGGTGGCGGAACAGTTAAACTGCTTGATCGACCAGCCCAAATTTTGAGTCACTCGTACTATTAAACAGAAGTTTGAGATATTGAGAGAAGTTTAAATTTGACAAGTTCTTATTACATTTTCCTATGTTGCTTTCTTTAGTGTCAGTTTGAAGCTGAAGCTTGATTGTTGGAGAGCACTGATGACTCTTGGATTGGATGTATGTCACAACTTGTCGAAGGGTGAAGAGTGTGAAATGCACGCTTGTATGGACTGTGTAAAGAAGGTAACCAGATAGCTGTATCATCTGGTTACCCATTTAGCATTGTAAATTTAAATGGTGCATAGTTGTTGTTCATGTCCTTAGTGTTAAATGCTTCTCGGAGTCATTTGAGGCTTAATTTAACATTGTGTAGTGATGGGGTCAGTTAAACATTTTGTACTATTACAATTGGAGCTTTTTGTCTTTAGTATTTTGATTAGCTCATAATTACTTTATTGTCTACTGTTTTTTTTCCCTTCTTTTTTGTGTGTTACCTGGACCAAGTTATTTGCATCTTTTGTATATGTTTTTGGTATGTGATGAATTTGAGAAAAAACCTTGAACTACAGGAATGTGCTGAGATATTGAAGGCTCTTGGCATTCATTGCTCTTAGGCTTGTGCTCCATTGTAGCGTACCAATAAACGAACAACAAACGTAGTAGTGATCAGAGCTAGGCTTACATGATAAAGGCAATTCTGATAGGCCGATATCATAGACAGTAAATAGTGTGTAGCATCATCAACAAGGTCAGCAACTTCTCCCTCAAATTCAACAAAGGCTAAATTAATTTACCTAGAGTAAATTGTGTTCTCACCCGTGCTGATGAGAGATTTGACACCCATCAGCAACTTCCCCCTTGTTTGTTGTTATTTTCCATGTCTAATCATAAATGATGCATAAAGAGAGCAAAAAGATCACAAAGTGATAAAACAAAGATTGAATACCAGCTCCAAGCTTTAATACGTTGCATTCTATTTGAGTGGGGATCAATCTATTTTTGACCCTTGTGAGTTTTGATCTTGAATGATGGCTTTAAACAAGAGAGATAAAAGCACTTCTTCTGAATGCAGAATCTCTGGCTTCCACAACCCTTGTGAGTTTTGATCTTGAATGATGGCTTTAAACAAGAGAGATAAAAGCACTTCTTCTGAATGCAGAATCTCTGGCTTCCACAACCCTGCTTGATTGCTTAGTTTTTGGCCTTAATGTCGGTGCAGAGCCAACAAGCCTGGAAGTAGAGGCCTTCTTGCGGTTGATCCCTTTCGGCTCTATCACGAGTCCATCAAACAGGTTGGTGACTTCGACGTACTTCTCCTTAGCCAGACCACCATGAAAGCTCTCATGCTCTACATGAAACATGTTTTCCTTTTCATCATCTTTGTCTGCTGAACGCGTTTTCTTAGTTAGAGAGTGAGTGCTTGTTTTCCTCTGCCCTTTCTTCAATCCTCCGCTGGCTCCACAGTCCTTCACAATCCCCCTTCCTCTGGGCGCAGGCGATTGTGTTCCACACTTGTCCTAAAAGTTCAGAAAGTAGTCTGTATGAGGAAGGGTTAGAAAGAGTGCTAATGAATGTACAACCTTACAAGATATTACACCCACTATATCAAATAATCCGAATCTGTGAGAGGACATGCACAGCCTTGAAGGCTTTTTTGAGCTGTTCATAGCATCTCCAGGAAGTGGACTTAGACTCCTCTTGGCTTTTGCGCTAATTCGTGTCGTTGAGCTCTGCATTTGTGCTTTGTTACCACCAACAACAGACTGGTTGTTTTCATGATGGAGCGGTTTTCGGCTGCCTTCTACTTCAGATACTTGAGCCACATTGCAATCAATTGATACCAATTTGTGAGGAGAATCACCAATCCTCTTCCCATTGTCACCTAATATCGTAGAGATAGGGTTTCAAATGAATGTAGGAGTTGGTAACACAACATGGGTTTGGAATTGTATTAATACCTTTGAAATCTAGAGATTTAGAAAGCCATCTTTTTCCAGCACTAGAGGAGGACACAATGCTTGTGTTTGCTGATGCTATGCTCTTCGAAAAAGCCGATCTTGGAGATTTTGCTGCTGATGCAACGTGACTAGAAGCGCGGGTTTGAACTTTGGGTGGCTTCAGATGGTGGTCTTGCGTCTGAGCAGAGGACTAGAGAGAGCACGAGTTAGTAGCAACTCGAGTTGAAAAGGAAGGTGCTTATCAATAGAACAGTAAACTGGTTTAGAATGATGCATTTCAGATCAGGCTACCATTTCAGAACTTCTTGTGCTTTGTTGGTTGGCAATTTTCATCTGTGAATGTACTTGTTGTCCATACTTCATCTGCAGGATCAAGAATGGTAATGTCATATGTCAAATTCCTTGAGAATGAGCAAAGATGGATGAGTTGAGCGAGTCCTGACGAGAGAAACTCACCCGGGTTTGAGATGTTAGGCTGATGTTTGTTTTAGGTTCTCCTGGTGAACAAATGTTACTCATCAAGAACAGATACATACAATTTTAACTACAACTCGTACATCGAAACAGACTCACAGTGAAAAAACTAAAAGAGTCTTACTTGTAGTATGCTTCGAAGACTGCAGATTGTGTTTTCCACTGACCCTGAAGTCTAAGAACGACTTCGATGCTGTTTGAATTCATACACAAAACACAATTTAGGGAAAATTATGTAAAACAATCCCTTAAATGCGTGTCCTTAGTTCTTGTTATAAGCATTCTAAACATAATGTATATAGGACCAAATGTGGCATTTGATTAACCAAATACATTTACTGATTTACCACTAAGTGCTTTGTTGAAATTTGGCTTTAATAGTTGAGTTTATGAAAGTAAGGTATTCAATGGAAGTGCTCCTACTCACCTTTTCCTTCCCCCCTTGCTAATTTGCAAGCCAGCCTTCTTTTTTCACAGATTTTGCTGAACATCCAAAGGATCGAGAAAGCCTTTAGGTCCTCTAATAGATCGTGGTTTGGAACATACGAAAATGCGAAGCCAAGGTAAAAAGAGTTAGTTTCAAAATACCTTGTTTGATCCTCAGGATTCTTGAATCCATCATTTACAAGAGACAACTCCCTGAGATCCAAAATCCCTGCACTAGTGAAAAATGCACTGTCCCATGCCAGACTTTGACGCGACTTGAACTCATCCTTCCTCCCCGCATTCTCCGAGACCAGTAAATGCTCATCAACATCATTGGACGTGGGACCCTTCAAACTAGTATCGTATGCAACTGTTTCAAAGAGTTTAACCACATTTAGATATCGATCAGTTAACTCCTAAAACATGATTGAAATGAAAAGAAAAGACAACTTGAGAGACGAAGATCGAATGAGGCTCGATCGAGCTGAGAATCAATCAGGAGATCGTCCTCGGAGGTTACATCAATCAATGACATTTTGTGTCCTCCGATGTTCCACTTTTTTTTTAATTGTGTTTGTTTTCAGTGATGAAAGAAACTGAGAGTTGGAGAATGAATGTTTGTTGGAAAAATAATATTGCTGGCTTTAAGGATGTTAGGGAATGATTTTGATTTGAGTTTTTGAATATCAATGCAATATATTCATTGCTTGTGGTGAAATTGATTTAGTGAGATTTGAATATCACCATCTAAGGTATGTAATTTAATTTCTTGCAAGAAGTTTAAATGCACCGTTTTTGTAACGTTCGAATTTCAAATTGTTTTGATTTGGTGTAATCCGGTTAACAATATTGAAGATGGAAATGTTTTAATTAGGAGGGTAATTTGACATTTTCCTCTCTTCAATGCCCATAATTTATTCAAAATTTAATGCTCAAATTTGATTTCGCCACAAGGCGAGCCAAATATTTGAAATTAAGAAATGTCAAATTTTCTTATACTATATGCTAAGTGTTTTTTCCAATAAATATTGTTTAAAAAATGGCTAATAACCAAGAGTTTGTTTGACACTTTGATTGATAATGTCCCTTTTTCATTATAATGATGTATTTTAACATGAAAAATTATAACTATGTTTGATTAAAAAAAATACAATATTTTTGCCTCCAGATTTTTTCTCAATATTGAAGATGGAAAATTATGGGAATTTACTTCTCAACCAAACCAGCTTATATCATGAGAACATATTTTTTTACCTTTTTTTTTCAAATAACACTATATTGCAAAAGTTTTTATAATGGCACATATTTCCAACTGGTTAAACCCCTTTTTTTTCAAGTAGATAGATTATAAATAGAAACCACTATAATGGGCACATGACAAACAAAACCCCAAATTGATAGTAAAAAAATACCCATGACAATCGATTAATATCTTGTAAAAAACGTCAGATTGATATTTTTAAAGTTCGAGAAAATGTAAAATATATCTTTTTTTCTTTGGTCGAAAAAAAAATGTAAAATATATCTTAAACTTGGAGATTGGTTGTCCTTCGTAGCCCGAACTTTATTTTTGCTTACAAAAACTACCAATTACTGGTGTGTAGTTGCTCTTGGTGGCAAATTGCTTGTCAACAGGACTAGTATTTTGTCAAGTGATTTAATGTGGTAGAGGAACCTAGGAAGTGTAACTTTTTATAAAACTAGAAATCGAAGCCCGTACGAAGCACGGGCCTTTTATGTACTGGGTAGAACGGGGAAAATGAAATCCCCAAACTATAGTATCTCTTAGGGTGTGTTTGGTTGTTGGGGTTCAGGGCTAAGGTATGGGATTGAGAGGGGTTGAGAAATCCTAACCCAAAGTTTAATGTTTGGTATGTGTTTTTTTGGAATCAAACCAATTCATTTAGTTCTACTGTAATGATTAATGAGTGATCCTGTTGAATTAAGTTATAACCTGGTATTCAGATAGCGGTAAGTCTTTGATAAATCGTTAGTGCAGGCCAACAACTATATATAACCATATTAGATTATCATGGGAGGCAAGTTACATAAATTAGTAAATCAAAGCAATGAATATGAATGAAATACCATCCAATCTGGAAATCAAGACGCCTAGCTGTAGCATTTTGGTCTTCAATTTTATCTGACAATGGCTCAGCCCATTCACAATCTAATACCAAACCAATTTGCCCTCCTTGTTTTTCCTAGTTGGGGCAACACCAAAAGTCCAAAACAATAAAAAACAACCTAACATGTTTGTTACCTACCTACATGTGTTGGTACAATAGAGAAGCAATTATAAGAGTCAGAAACTCTAGCAACATGATAAATAGGGCCACTATCATGAACAACTCTGTATAGCTTAAAGACTATAGGCTAGTTATTTCATTATGAAAGTCCTCTCTGATCAATAACCAAAAGATGTACCTGGTATTTGTTTCTGTATACAGACACAGCAGAAGCATGGGCCAATAGTTGGTGGTGTGAAGCTAAATAAACTTCGGTCGACGCATTTTCATGTCTGCCTGGTGCGAATATCCCAATACCATAGCCATTGTCTGCAATTTGAAGAGGCTCGTTGATTGTAATCCAACTTTTTACTCTTATCACCAAAATGTTCAAAGCACGTTTCTTCATAGACTGTGAAGTGCTTTCTGCATTTCACCAAGAAAGGCATAGTGGTTAGTAACTTAGTATATTCTGGAAACCAAACCATGAAAATTTGAGAGAGGAAAATTGTTGTTGTCTTGACAATATATATATGCATTGGCTTGGGTGTGAGATTATGCATAGGAAAATAGATGTTAATGTGATCTGTCTAATGTGGCTCATGTGTTTAAGATGAAACAAGGAGATATACATAATACATATAAGCTAAATAAATAAATAAATGTATGGTCATTTTGTACAGAAGTACTTACACATTTTCCTTGTTTAACCAACCACCCATTGACTCATGAAGATGCAAAGGAAGATCCCAGTGGTAAAGCCCCCAGCCGAATACCCATCAAAGTAATAATCTACGTGCGGTTCTTACAGCTATATGTGACAGCAATCGTGAAGCCAAATCAGCCGGCAAGTTGTACAAACGCCTTTGCTCTTCTAATGATAGTTGCAGGCATTAATTAGAAACACATGCATTAGACAAAGGCACTTGTGCACTATAAATTGGAGCCAAACTCTCATTTCTCTTTCCAATGACTCTTTTTTCCTTCAAGTAGTAGGTTAGGAAAAGCTGACATATTGATTATACGGATTTTTCGCCTGATACCCCTGAGGTATGGTAAAATTCGCGAAATGTATCAAATTTTGACCTATTTCGCGTAGTACCTCCGTTTTTTTTTTCCGCCAAATACCCTTCTGTTAAATACCTTAATAGAAAACGTTTTTTTTTATAAAAAAATAATCAAAAAGCCCCAAAATCGCCGCCATGCCTGCTTCAATTGCAACCGCAGCGCAATCTTCAGGAGCCAACTTGCACACAACACACAAGATTGAAAATGGCAATTGAGTGAAATTCTGAGATCCCCGTTAACAATTTCACTGCATAAGGGATTGTATTGGGACAATCCTTCATGGCCAACCTCCCTTCAGGACCAGTAGACAAGTTCTCAAGGATGAATTTGAACAAAATTTTGGAACACTTCAAGGACGAATTTGAACAATTTTTTTGGGGGAAGACACCAAAACCCAATCTGCTGAACACAAATTGAAAATCTTACCTGGGGATGCGAGCGGGGGATAGGGGCGAGCCGGAGGGGAGCCGAGGTGGAGGCGAGCGGCTGCGCGGGTGGAGACGGAGGGAGTCGTGGCCGCGCGAGTTGAGCTCGTCGCGGGAGGGCAGCGGTCGAAGAAGAGGGAGGGCGAAGCAGTCGTCGTGGCCGGCAAATGGCCTGCCAGAGAGAACGTAAGAAGAAGAGCCGGTGATATGAGTTTTCGGTCGACAACGAAGAAGACGAGGGGGGCCGCCGAGCTGTGCAGGAGACGTCGCGAGAAGAAAATCGAAGGTGGTGGAGGCGGAGGGGAGGCGAGCAGCAAAACGACATCGAGGAGCAGTGTCGGAGATCAGCCGCCGGGTCGAGGGCCGGCGAATTTCGTGAGCCACCGAGATGAAGACGAAGTTCGGGGTTTTTGATTTTTTTTTAAAAAAACGTTTTCTGTTAAGGTATTTAACAGAAGGGTATTTGGAGAAGAAAAAAAACCAAAATTCGAGGGTACCACGCGAAATATGTTAAAATTTGGTACATTTTGCGAATTTCGCCGTACCTCAGGGGTATCAGGCGAAAAAACCGTTGAATATAATACAACCACTCTACAAGTAACCTTATCTAACATCTTAGTTTGATATCTTGAGTTATGTCCCATTGATATATAATTTGTGACCTGTGAGTCTTAGCAGTGTCATCCACTCATCTTAATTTATAGCAAGGATGGTCAAGCTTCTTCAGCATTCAGCCAAACTATTATAGTTTGATCTTATTGACAAGGCACATAATTGCACAAGAACTCCAATTAGCAAGCCTATTACTTGGGAAGGCGGCCAAGAATTGGAGTAGATGAACAATAGTAAAGTACAAATCTGCTAAGCTATTAATCAAAAGATATCAAATATAAGGCTGAATACCTGCAAAAGAGTAACAGAGATATGTTTATATTGCAAAAAAAAGGACACATGGAATATGGGAAATACTTCAAATACATCATACCCTTCTCCAAAAGACCATTGATGAGATTGTTATAGTACTTGATCCCTTCGTCAACTTTAGTCCCTAGACCATCTGAGGACAAGGAGAAAAGGTGCATGAATGATAATCAGTTATTTCTTGCCACATGATATAAAATCCATGAAGCATGTCGACTTGGTCAAGAAGACATCATTTTTGACAATGCAAGAAAAAAAATAACACTTTACCAGGAATATTCAAAATAGCATAAGCAAGGCAGAAAGGTGCTTAAAATATGAAAAGTGAGATGGCAATAGTTAAATAACATCAACGAGACCCAGAATACTGAAACCATACTTAGCACTGCAGTTTCTAGTAGATAATATTTACCAGGAAATATGCATGACCACGATATGGAACAACGATAAGCTTGAAAGGCCAACATTGATATGAGCTCAATATCTTCCTGTTTCAACATATCAACTGAATCAAATTAACAAATACAGAATAAGAGCAATTAAGACATTAGACAAAGGAAGGTAAATTCAGCAGTAACCTTGTAACGATTAAACTGATCCACTGTCACATCTCCATTGCTTCCATCACAAACTTTTCCTAAGCAAGGAAGAATAGACGACAAGCTAGTTCACTTCCGATGAATACACGTCGAATGTTTTTATATTTTGTTTCAAGAATGTAGGATCTGTGCGCTAGAATCAAGGGAACTGACACACAAAGGTGTTCAGTTCCTATGGGCAGCGGAATAACAAATAAACAAGTTATCAAGACAAATTACTTAAGGTGGAAACCTTTGATAACCAACTAGTTATCTAGGATAAAAATCACCCCTCTTGCGAGGATTGAAAAAGTCTACTTGTATATTAACTTTGATTACAACTTCCGAACTCAGCAGTTCAAACCTATCTCTCAGGCTAATCCCAGTTCCCTAGTCAATCACAAATTAACACAAAAAGACTTACTTCGACTCAGCTTTTCTTCTTTCTTCTTCTTTAGTTCTGATGCACTTTAAGAGCTCGTAAAATGCATGACCTAATTGCACCAGCAACATCATGTATATATAAGACTTATTTGTCAAGGAAAGATCTCGGAAGAGAATCCCTTGAACAAACAAATCCCGTAAATACATGATGAATATTTTATATCTTAACAAAATAAGACACAAAATATTCTCTCACCCAAATCCTAATTTACATAATCCTATAAGAATATTCTATATGTAAACCGGCCAAGATCTTCATTTGATAGCATCCGGATTTGGTGAGAAAATCTTCTTCAAAGATTCTGTTGATGATTCTGGGAAACCACCGACGCGGTTCCCATCCAGTTCCCTTGATCTTGAACTGCGCACACTTGGACTTGATTTTCCTTTATCTTTTCACTTGTTCAAGTCACTAGAGAAGCCAGTTAATCTCAAGTGTTTGTCATCGTCAAAACAAGAGAAACAGAGGAAGGGAACTTCATGGGAACTGAGGTTCGAAAAGTTCCATTCCAACAATTTCCCCCTTTTTGATGATGACAAACAAATACCAACATATAAGCATATAACCAATAGGCAGTAAAGGAGTTAGATTATGGAAGCAGAGATACTGAGGAGATTGCTTCATAGTTCCCCCTTAATTTTTGACAATGATACTTAGTTCCCCCTTAACACGATACCAGTCCTATTGGTTCCAGGATTCCAGAATCTATTCCCCCTTTTGACATCATCGAAAAGATAGATTAGATACAGTATAAAACAGAGAATAACTCAGAGGGAAACATGTCAATCGCAAGAACAAGGCACAACTTAGCAAAATGATTTCATTAATTAAGCTAAAGAGGCACAATATATAGCAGACACAGGCAAGGGAGACAAACAACAATGCTGAAAGAAAGTAACCAACAACGCAGAGCAGCTAATAAGCAGGGGAAATCCTAGGGAATCTAAGCCAGAAACTGACAAAAGAGCATCAGGGGGAACGGGGAGGCATCCTAGCAGCAAGCTCCCTGATGGCAGAGGTGAGTTCCCTAAGAGCGGCACAAACATCAGCGTTGGAGGACAGCAAAGCGGGTTCCGCACTCTCAGACTCAACAGCTCGAGTTTTCTTGGGCTTGACCTCCGGCACCACATCCACACTGAGGCTATTGATGTAAGCCACGTCCATGAGGTGCGAAAACTGGTACTCAGTGGGATCAGCCGGGTAGGAGTTGAGAGAGGACAAGGTTGCCTTGATCACCGTCGGATAGGGTAGGGAGTGAGATGTGTGGGAGCGGCAGGCTTGCATATGCAGCATAATAATCCGGGGGAGATCCAGGCGCTCGCCAGAGAGAATCTTCTCCATAAACACCACGTCAGCAATCTGAGTTTGATTCCTCTTTTCCTGGCGAGGAATGACATTGGAGATGAGGAAGGAGTGTAGCAGCTTCATGGGGAGGGAGAGATATTTTGTGTGGAGATCTTTTGGGGGATTGGGGCCGAAGAGGAACTGGACAAAGTTTTCTTTCTTGGAGGGCCAGTTCTTCTTGGTGATTTGGAAGAAGCCATCACCAGTGGGCACGTGTAGCACAACCCCAATCATCTCAGCGGTGATGCAGATAAGGCGACCACCAATCACAACCACAATATCAGACGGCTCATCTCCCTCAGATGTCCCAACGAAAGACATAGACGAGTAGAAGCTCCGGACGACAACATCATCAACTCCGGTGGGCTCAGCGAAGAGGTTTTCCCACTGCTGGATCTCAAGCATAGCTTTGAACTGCTCAACCTCAGGGAGACCGCAGGACCAGAGTTGAGTTCCCATAAAGAGGGGACCCAGAATGTTGCGCGAGGCGAACGACTCCTTGTGTGAAGTCGAAGGCTGGGCAGCTGATTTCGATTTTGCACTAGGAGCTTTAGCAGACCTGGTGCGAAGGGCCACAGAAGAGGGCTTTGCCTTCTTGGAGCGAGGCGCCTTTACTTCAGACAGGAGAGTGACCTCATCGTCGTCGAAGTCAGCGCGTAGGCGCTTTACAGCAGAGGTGCCGACGGATTTCTTTGATATTTTGGGAGGCAGGGACTCCAAGGGGGAGATATCTTCTCCCTGATCATGAGCCTCTAGGGGAGACGAGTGCTGTTGGGAACTTGCAGGGCTGGCATGGTGGGATAGGCCTTTTGAGGAGGAGGGTGCCGGCTTTGATAGAGTAGCATCAGGCGAGGGTTCTTTGTGGGAGGATGAGGAGGGTACCACAGAGAGTGTTTGGGCTTTTTGTGGAGAGGACGGGGTGAATTCAGTGGGGGCCGATTTTTGTAGGGTGGCCGTGGGAGTGGGGAGCGATGTCGCAGGTGTTGGGGTGGCAACATCGGAGGTAGAGGTGGGGATGGCAGCGGCAGACGGCTGAGCATCGGAGGCCACGGGCGTTGAAGATCGTCCGTGAGCCGCCAAGAACTCAAGATCGGCTTGAGAGAGAGAGACCTGAATAGTCTTGTCTGCCATGGGAGCTTTGTGGGGATGGAACGGCAAAATTAGGGTTTTGAAATCTGAGAGAAGGAGAGAGCTCAGAGATGATCAGTGGAGACCTGGGAATAGTGCATAGTTCCCCTTAAATAGAGCAGCAGATCTTCCAAAAATCTCCAACGGCTACAAGATCGGATCTTCCAGAAATTCCTTAATGACGAAGATAAGAATTTCCCAAATTTTATCCAAATCTCCAACGGATGGAAAGAAGTCCCATCAGAAATACTCTCCAACGGCTACTGCTTTCAAGTTGCCATAAATACTCTGAGCAGAAAATACCGGGAATCGAGGCAGCGTCAGAGATCAAGCGGCAAGAAGCACAACCAGTTCCCCCATAGTTCCTTATCAGTTCCTGGCTAGGGAAATTCTTGGATGCATATATGTGGAGAATGTAAAACATGAAGAGAACACATCCAAGAGCATGAAAAATATCAGGAATGCATTTTTGACGCTAAGCTAGTAAATTCCCAGTTGTGGACAAATAAAGCATGGATCATAGGGAACTACTAGGGAAGCCAGGCCAGGGTTAGCTTATAATCAATCATCATTTCGGCTTATTATGAGGGTTCAGAGATCAGATTGATTATATATTGTTGAAATAAGAGCACAAATGAAGTCCACATAACATATGAAAGCATAAATATGGCACCTCTGAAGACATAACAATGAGCACAAGAATGCAGAGAGGGACAAGAAATGCAATAAACACAGTTCCCAACGAGTTACCAGATAAACTAATAAATCAACAATCTAGTCAGGACCAGGGAAATAGCCAAGGGAACCCAGAACCTCTAATCAATGGAAATCATGCCAAGAAGGAGTCTAAAATACTCATAAGGTTCTCGATTAAGGGCTTTAGTGAATATATCAGCAATTTGTTCCTCAGTACGACAATGTTCCATAACAATGATCCCTTTTTCCACATTATCTCTCAAAAAATGGTGCCTTATGTCAATATGCTTAGACTTGGAATGAAAGACAGGATTTTTAGAGATGCTAATGGCACTAGTGTTATCACAAAGAATTTTGAGAGGGCCATAGGATTTACCAAAGTCCGCGAGTTGCTGTTTGAGCCATAGGACTTGAGCACAGCACGCAGCAGCAATGTATTCTGACTCAGTTGTTGAGAGGGAAATGGACGTTTGCTTCTTAGAACCCCAGGAGACCAGACAGGGGCCAAGGAATTGAGCCATTCCAGAAGTGCTTTTCCGATTTTGAAGAAATCCAGCATAGTCAGCGTCGGTGTAGGAGATGAGCTCAAAGTCGCAGTGATTGGGATACCATAGACAGAGATTGTCAGTTCCCTTCAGATAGCGAAGAATCCTTTTCACAGCCTCCATGTGCTTAGTGCGAGGATCAGCCTGAAAGCGAGCACAAAGACACACAGAATACATAATATCTGGCCGACTGGCAGTGAGATAGAGAAGGGAACCTATGATTTGCCGATACAGAGATTGATCAGCCTTTGGATCAGAATCTTCCAGCGTGAGCTTGGTTGCTGGGGAAATAGGAGTGGTAAAAGGCTTGCTTGTGTCCATCTTGAATTTCTTCAGAAGTTC
The DNA here is from genome assembly GCA_027886185.1 of Rheum nobile. NCBI lineage: Eukaryota > Viridiplantae > Streptophyta > Magnoliopsida > Caryophyllales > Polygonaceae > Rheum > Rheum nobile. The sequence continues at coordinate 10,004,033 of WOAB01000644.1, read as the reverse complement.
CTTCACATACTTCTGTTGATGGACCTGAGTTCCCTCTGAAAGTTGATGAACTTGAAGACCTAGGAAGAAGGTCAGTTCCCCAATCATGCTCATCTCGAACTCACTGCTCATATGATTCTTGAATTTTTCTACAAGAGAGAGGTTAGTGGATCCAAAAATAATATCATCGACATATACTTGAACAACCAAGATATCATCTTGGACTTCCAATAAGAATAAAGTTTTGTCAATCAAACCTCTTCTGTATCCATTGGATAACAGGAACTGAGCAAGGCGGTCATACCATGCTCGAGGGGCCTGCTTTAGCCCATAGAGAGCTTTGTCGAGGAAGTAGACATAGTCAGGATGGTCTCTGTCCTCAAACCCAGGTGGCTGCTTGACGTACACTTCTTCTTGAAGAACGCCATTGAGAAAGGCAGTTTTGACATCCATTTGGAAGAGCTTGAAGCCTTTGTGAGCAGCATAGGCAATCATTAGGCGGATGGCCTCCATACGAGCAACAGGAGCAAAAGTTTCGTCATAGTCAATGCCCTCTTGCTGATTGTACCCTTGAGCAACAAGACGAGCTTTGTTTCTTGTGACAATCCCTGAATCATCAAGCTTGTTGCGAAAAATCCACTTGGTTCCTATGATAGTCCTGTTGGGAGGACAGGGAACCAAATGCCAAACTTTATTCCTATCAAATTGATGAAGTTCCTCTTGCATAGCATTGATCTAATCCGGGTCAGTGAGAGCTTCTTTGTAGTTCTTGGGCTCGACCATGGATAGGAAGGCATTGAAGGCACAAAAATTCTTCAGATAGGAACGAGTGGTAGTGGTTGGCTTGTGATAGGGAGTAAAGATGAGATCCACTGGATGTGAGCCTTTGTACTTGTAGTTGGGAACAGGAATGGAATCATCGGCAGGGGTTGGCAGAGAGCCTTCAGTTGCAGAGATAGAAGAATCACCAGAGTTCTCTGCCGAAGCAGTGCCAGAGTTCCCATTAGTTGTAGCCTCTGAGTTCCCAACATTCTCTGACTCAGAAGTAGGAGAATTTGAGTCTGGGGAATCATCACCAGAGGGAGAGTCAGAGTTGCCAGTAGGAGTGGCTGGAGAAGGCGGCTCAGCTGAGTCATCCCCAAACATGTTGAGAGTGAACTCAGGGACAGCAGGTCCAGCTTCATCAGAATCATCATCAGCGCTGTGAGGAATAGAGGGTACCTGTTGCATGTTAGAAAAAGCAGACTCATTGAAAACAACATGAACACTTTCCTCCATCTTTTGTGTACGAAGGTTGTACACTTTGTATGCTTTGCTGTTGCTGATGTAGCCAAGGAAAATCCCTTCATCACTTCTGGGATCAAATTTCCCAATAGGATCTTTGCCATTATTGTGCACAAAGCACTTGCATCCGAAGACCCGAAGATGGGAAATGTTGGGAACTCGGCCTTTGATGAGCTCATAGGGGGTCTTCTCTGTTATAGGGCGAAGCATAGCACGATTCAGAATGTAGCAGGCGGTGTTGACAGCTTCAGCCCAGAAACGATGAGGAAGACCAGCAGAGAGGAGCATAGTGCGAGACATGTCCTCTAGAGTGCGATTTTTCCGTTCAACGACTCCATTTTGTTGAGGAGTGCGAGGAGCAGAGAAGTTGTGAGAGATTCCCTTGTCCCTGCAAAAGGTTAGAAATTTTGCATTTTTGAACTCCGTTCCATGATCGGAACGTATGGCCCGAATAGTGTGGCCAAGGGAGTTTTCAAGAGTAGGAACTACAGCAGAGAATCTATCAAACACTTCATCTTTTGATTTAAGAAATATAGTCCAAGTGAAGCGTGAAAAATCATCAACAAGTACCAGAATGTACCTGTTTCCCCCAAAGCTTTGGGTACGCATGGGACCACATAAATCCATGTGAACCAGTTCCAGAGGAAGAGAGGAACTGATCACAGATTTAGATTTAAAGGAGCTTCTTACCTGTTTCCCTCTAACACAGTCTGAGCAGACGTGGTCCTTGTCAACTTGAACAGAGGGAAGTCCTCTCACCAGTTCCCTTTTGTGGAGCTTGTGAATAAGCAGAGGGCTAGCATGGCCAAGTCTTTGGTGCCATATGGAAGTTCTATCAGCAATGGTAGACAAGCAAAGATTTTCTTCAGGGATGAAGCTTGTGTCAACAACATAGACATTGTTGTACCGTTTCCCTTTCAAAAGGGTTTTGTGAGTCTCAGGATTCAGCACAAAGCATTCCTTGGGAGTGAATAGAACATGGTTCTCCCCTTGATCACACAGCTGAGACACACTCATTAGATCAAAGCCTAAATTATCAACAAGGTGAACATCACTTACCTGGATCTTTTCAGTGAGATCCACACATCCAACGCCGCAGATGGCTCCTTTCCTTTTGTCGCCGAAGGAAATCTTTCCTCCGTTGTATTGCTGAAGTGAGTGTAATTTCTTCTTGTTCCCAGTCATGTGACAAGACGCTCCACTGTCTATGTACCATTTTTCTTCTTTGCTCACTTCAACCTGCGACATTAAACATCATTTCTTACGAACCCAGGTCGGTTTACCGTTCCCGGGTTTGTTAGGAGAGGAGGTCCTAGGCAGATTAGTAGGATGAGTTCCCTGTGAAGAATAATAATAATAGGGGTCATTCAAATCAGAGATTTCAGTTCTCTTCCTATTGTCCTTTCTCTTGAAATTCCTTTTCTCAGAAGCTTGTTCCTCGTCCCTGTATTTCTTGTTGCATTCATCAATGTTGTGACCCTGGTTCCCACAGTACCAGCAAACACGGTTGTTGGGAATCCAGAGATACTTACCCTTCTTTCTGAAGGGAACTGAGTTGGCTTTCTTTCTTTCCCTTAGATCAATCTTCTTCCTGGGATGGTTAGGAGCTGAGCGACCAATTTCCTTATACATCTCATGTATCTTAGAATCATTAGGAGCACAAGGAAGATTTTTATTTGACACATTTTCAAGAACTTTAATTCTCTCTTCCAGGTATTCATTCTTGCATTTAGCAGTTTGTAGAGCTAAATCAAGTTTTTCATTTCTAGCCTGGACTTCATTTGCTACCAACTCATAATCATAATGAGCATCACATAGAGTATCAGAAGGATCACGAGGGGAGTATCCTATACCAGCTCTAGCTTTCACAAACACAGTTTGATTAATAGTCTTTTCATGAATGCATTCAGTCAGAGAATCAAGTTTTCGTATGATAGACTGTAAGAGACCATTATCAGAAGAGGAACTAGCATGGGAATTTTCACCAAGATTCAATTTATCATGCAAGTCACAAGTAGGGCAAACAGCATGCGGAGATATGCTGGATTTAGAGGCATCCTCAACTTTCTTACACCAAACAGCGTTTTCTTCAGTTAAGCAAGAAATTTCTTCTTCATTTTTAGTAATCTTTTCTTGCAAGGTGTTGTTTTCTTCACTGAGTTTGATAATTAATTTAATCAAGTGCTTTTTATCAAACTTAGTAAGAGTTTCAGTGAGTTCTAGTACCTCAGGTTTGGAGGGGACAGATTCAGTGCTTGAGTTGTCAGACGCCATGAGGCAAAGGTCAGGGGAACTGAAGAGGAGTTCCCTAGCAGAGGAAGCTTCAGCAATTAAACACTGTCCAGAAGATAGATCGTCTGGTTCCCCATCAGATTCTTCATCAAAGTTGCCCCATGTGGATGTAGCAACCAACGCCTTTTTCTGTTGTGGTTCTACATCATCCTTCTTGTTTGAGCAGTTCTTAGCAAGATGACCAATCTGATTGCATTGGTAGCACCTGAATTCCTTGTGTTCCCTCTTGAACTCCTTCCTAGGGAACTTGCCTTTCTGAAAATTCCTAACAGTACGAGTTAGAAGAGCCGTGATCTCATCATCATTTTCTTCATCAGAATGTTCATCGGTCTTTAGTCTTTCCATGACTTTGGTCAGCATAAGGGCGATGCTTTGATCAGTTTTCACTTGTTCAGTTCCCTTAGTCTTGTCTTCCTGTCGTTGGAGTTGACCAATGATTTCCTGGATAGGGAGGACTCTGATTGAAGGAGTTTGTAGCATTATGCTCTGAGTCATTTCGAACTTTGAGTTAAGTCCATTGATAATCACCATGGATTTGGACCACTCTTCTGGAGGAGCATCACAGGCTGTGAGTTCATTGCATAGAATCTTGAAACGAGAATGATAAGAGGATACATTCTCGGTTTCAAGCATCTTAAATCTGTGATATTCTCCTTGTAAGTCAAACTTCCTACTGTTTTGAAGATCTGTACTTCCCAAGTTGAATTCCCTGAGAGCTTTCAGCATATCTTTAGCATTGTCAATTCCAATGACCTTATCTTGATCGGTCTTGGACAGAGCATTGAGAATGTATTGACGAGCCTTTGCATTTTTCTCTTGTTGAACAAATTGCTCTTGAGTCCATTCAGCGGGAGGCAAGTCCTTGGTAGCATCCTTTGGATCTTTTGGCTTAGGATAATTACCATTTTCCAAGACTAGCCAGCACTGCATGTCATTGGTTTGCATGAAGCCAATGAGTTGTTGAGTCCACCAGTTGATTTGCCCATTCTTGAGAATGTATGGCTTGTTGATGGACACTCCGAGTTCAGGTTCGTTGTTACGAGTCATCTTTGGAAACCTGCTTATGTAAACACACAATCTAGAGCGCTAGCTCTGATACCAATTGTAGGATCTGTGCGTTAGAATCAAGGGAACTGACACACAAAGGTGTTCAGTTCCTATGGGCAGCGGAATAACAAATAAACAAGTTATCAAGACAAATTACTTAAGGTGGAAACCTTTGATAACCAACTAGTTATCTAGGATAAAAACCACCCCTCTTGCGAGGATTGAAAAAGTCTACTTGTATATTAACTTTGATTACAACTTCCGAACTCAGCAGTTCAAACCTATCTCTCAGGCTAACCCCAGTTCCCTAGTCAATCACAAATTAACACAAAAAGACTTACTTCGACTCAGCTTTTCTTCTTTCTTCTTCTTTAGTTCTGATGCACTTTAAGAGCTCGTAAAATGCATGACCTAATTGCACCAGCAACATCATGTATATATAAGACTTATTTGTCAAGGAAAGATCTCGGAAGAGAATCCCTTGAACAAACAAATCCCGTAAATACATGATGAATATTTTATATCTTAACAAAATAAGACACAAAATATTCTCTCACCCAAATCCTAATTTACATAATCCTATAAGAATATTCTATATGTAAACCGGCCAAGATCTTCATTTGATAGCATCCGGATTTGGTGAGAAAATCTTCTTCAAAGATTCTGTTGATGATTCTGGGAAACCACCGACGCGGTTCCCATCCAGTTCCCTTGATCTTGAACTGCGCACACTTGGACTTGATTTTCCTTTATCTTTTCACCTGTTCAAGTCACTAGAGAAGCCAGTTAATCTCAAGTGTTTGTCATCGTCAAAACAAGAGAAACAGAGGAAGGGAACTTCATGGGAACTGAGGTTCGAAAAGTTCCATTCCAACAAAGAACTTGTCAACATGATGAAACAATAAATTAGGTCATACCTTCAATGTGTGAGAAAGCATCCCAAATGCTAGCTCCCCTGTTACCCTCCTTGGAAGCCCCTTCAACCTGAATACTCGACAAAGATGAAAAAATCAAGTTCTTACTAAAGAAATAAAAAAGTGTATTTCTGCTTCAGATTAAGCTATACGATTATTTCAATCCGGCTTGTTTCAGGTAAATTCATCAAATACACTATATTCAGATATACTTAATTTACTTATTCTTTTCAATAAAGATTCTGTTCACAAACTACCCATAAGAAAGAGAATGTACAACAATGCAATACCGTGTATGATATTATTCCTACACCAAATCCTTCAAGAAGCCTTCCCAGGTACAGAAACGAGCAATCCTGAGAACCCAAAAATTATCACAATTGGCAGTATTGCAGGAAAGGTATTTACATTAAAGTGAAATGAATTCAGCTCTTAATACTTACTTTGGCAAATGATATAATGAGCCATCCAATTATATTAGGAATGGAAGCAATCATTAAAGCCTGAAAATCCAAAAGAAAGAATGGCATTATAAACTATAGTAGTTAGCAATAAACAGAGCAATTAACATCAATAAGATCATTCCAACCCCTTTACGCCCAACATACTCGGAAATTTTACCACTGGCGATTGCTCCAACCATAGCACCAACATTTGATAGAGACCCAAATAAGGAGAACTGAACAACAGAAATTCAGATCAGAAACAAGTTAAAACGAAATCATAATAAATCAAAAGACGAAAAAAACACATCTCTATATACCTCTGAAGTCGATAGTGTAGGATCGTGATTGTTAGATAAAAAACTTAAGGAACTCAGAATATCAATTCTCAGTTCCTTTCGCAGCGGAAATAAACAATCAAACAAATGACCAGTTCCTTATAGTGAAAACCTTTGATTGTCAACTAGCAATCCAGGATAAAAACCACTACCTTTCTTTCGAAAGGATTTCAAAGTCTACTTCTTGATTTATTATCTCTTTTGGTTACAGCTTATCCTAGGAACGAACACACAGTTTCTTTGCCTTACACACAGTTAGTATATGAAATTGTCACTTTAATAATTTTTAGTATATGAAATTGTCTTACACACAGTTTCTTTGCCTTACACACAGTTAGTATATGAAATTGCCTTACACACAGTTAGTATATGAAATTGTCACTTTATATAGAAGATTATATATTATTGATATAATTGTTAATATATGAAATTGTCACTTTAATAATTTTCGGATTTAAAAAATTGTTTAAATTTTAGGCTAAATAAATAAGGCAAGAAATAAAAAAAAAACTAATTCATCTTTAATAGTTAGCATTCAATGACCTAAAATACTAATTTTTAAATATATATAGATAGATGTTGATAAGATCAAACCAATTGGTCGGGAAATAGTCTTTGTGAATGAGCACCGTACTATTGAGACAAAAGAGTAACCACCACAAAAACTGGTAAACTTTGGTACAATCTAACAAACCTTAAAGGTTGAAAATCTATTCTAAGTTTATCCTCTTTTTGAAAAACGAAGTAATTGAATTCAGAGAGCATGAGGCTAGGAAAAACCGCTGTTGACATGCCCACTAGATTGTAATAGTTAGACCAAACCGGGCTGCTGCTCATTTGAAATGTTTACCTAGTCAGCTTGGAGACCCAATCCACCCCAACCCAACCACACAAAAATACACCGTTTCACCAAGTTGAACAATAGTATAAACAAGGGCTAGGCAATTGGAAAACAAAAAGAGGGAGTAAAGGGAGGGGACCACCAGTTTGTTTGAATTGGTCCATTCCATTCAATTCGGCTATTTGGTCAAACTAAATGCCAAGAATTCTGAGCCTTGACCTTTTAAACAACGAACTACGTACCTTATATATATAACCCCATTTTGCACGTACCACTCATCTCATTCATCCTAAACACAAGCAAGCTAGCAGGCAATCAAGCAACACTTTGGAATATCTCCCATGGCGACCTTTCAAGCTCCAAGCCTCACCTTCTCCCCATTGCCCTCTTCCTCTAAATCAACAACTCATAAGTCACTCATTAAGTATTCTTCCAAACCAATCAAATCCGCCCTTCAATTCCCGGATCTAGCGAAATCGTCCCCGTCGATCAGTCACAGGCTTCCCAAGGCGAGATTCGTGCTAGACGAGATTAACCAGTTCATCTCCACGAAACGGTTACACAACAACGACACCATCCACGACGACGTCGCCGTCTCCAAGATGTACGCCGTCCTGGAGGCCGTGTCGGATAGGATCGAGATGCACAGCAACGTCAAGGAGCAACGCGACAACTGGGCCTCGCTCCTCCTCAACTCCACCAACATGATCACACTCACCGCCACTCTGGCTGCCACGCTGGCGTCCGCCGTGGGCCACGGGCCCTCCACTCTCGGCCTTCAGCTCACTTCCGTCGTCCTCTTCTCGTCCGCCACCGGATTCCTGGCCCTCATGAACAAGATCCAGCCTTGCCAGCTCGTGGAGGAGCAGCGGAACGCCGTCAGGCACTTCAAGTACCTCCAAACCCGGATCCAAAACCGGGTCCGGTCGGGGCGGGTCACGGAGAGTGACGTGGCGGACGCGATGGAGAGAGTGTTGACCATTGACCGCGCGTACCCGCTGCCTCTATTAGGCGCGATGCTCGACAAGTTCCCGGAGTCCTTCGAGCCCGCGCGGTGGTGGCCGCCACGTCAGCAGAGTTCAAGGAACTCGAGGCGGCAATGGAGCGAAGAGATGAGGGAGATTGTGAAGGTGGTGAAGGAGAAGGACTTGGAAGACTACGAGAGGCTAGGGGGCAAGGCATTGAAGATAAGCAAGGCGTTGGCGGTGGCGGGGCCCGCGCTGACGGGGATGGCGGCGGCGGGGGCCGCGCTGAGCATGCCGGTGGTGGCGGGCGTGTGTGGGGCCCTGGCCAGCGTGGCGAGCACCGTGGAGCACGGGGGGCAAGTGGGGATGGTGCTGGAGATGTACAGGAACTGCGCGGGGTTTTTCAAGCAGTTGGAGGATGACGTGGAGGGGGGCGTGGGGGAGGAGAGTGAGGAGGTGTTTGAGTTGAAGATGGCTCTGCGGTTGGGGCGGAGCGTGGCCGAGCTCAGAGATCTCGCCGCGCGCTCCAAGCTTCGGGGCCCCGTTGACGAGTTCGCTAGCAAGCTGTTTTGATCATCGTATATACGTACATGCATGATTCTTTGGGTTCGTTATTCTTTATATTCCGATCTTTGATTGGGTACAGTTATTGACATAGGCTAGTTTTGGTAGCATTTTTCACATGTACGTAATTCAAAGAGGGTATATTATATTGCTATAGTTAACTTGATGCACATGTAGAACATATATATAACCCGATCAATGCCAAAGGGTATATATATCTTACATTTGTACAAATACATTAAGGATATATATCAGCGCGCTAGACTTCTTACCTTATAGTATCACTCTGATTTTTTTTATAAGAGAAAGTGAAAGTATTTCGACCACAGCTGGTTCAAGTAGAGAGGCCGGATAAAGCCCATAACCGACAAATTAAACCAGTTTAATGTTAAGGGAGAGTACGTAAAAACTTGAAATTAAGGTGGGGTTTGATTGTTCAAGGAGAAAAGGAAAGGAAAAGGTATTAGTTTAGGAGAGGGAGAAGAATTGGAAATGGTTAACCCTAATTATGTTTGGTTGCTTTTATAAATTAATTAAATTAACAAGCAACAAACCACACTTTAACAACATTACTACCGAGTGCGTTTGGATTGCAAATATAATATATTAAAATATATTATTATATATTAAATTAATAATTTAATATAAGATAATATATTTTAATACATACTAGTATGAAATCCAAACAAATCCTAACATAATCCACCCATCTACTTTCAAATTTCAAAGTTGAATTCCATTTCAATACAACAAAAATTCTAAAAAACCACAAATCTTTGTTCAAATGATCTCTTCGTGTCATTCTCCCCCACCATAATTTTTTGCTGCCAATTTTTCACAGTTTCCGATGAATTAAGAGGCGATGGTGGCAGAAGCGCTAGATCGCGTACCACTCCTTTGCACACCAACAAAACGACAATCATGTCCACTTTCGAATCGGTGAAGAAGAGCATGAACGTGAGCACTTCGTCAGGGAAGTAGCACACCATTGTTGATAATCTCTGCTGCTTCGCAATAATTTTGCTACTTTGATGGCGGAATGACATTTATAGAGTGTAGGATCGTACGTTGTTAGTTAAACAAGGGAACTGAGAGTTCAGTTCCTAAGCAGCGGAATAAGTAAAGAATATGAATTCAAGACAAGTTCCTTAGAGTGAGAACCTTTGATAACCAACTAGTTATCCAAGATAAAACTCACTACCTCTTTTCCAAGAGGATTTCAAAGTCTACTTCTTGTATTAATACTTTGGTTACAATCAACTAGAATAGAACACACAGATTAAAGTCTTAGACACACTAAAGACTCTCTACCTAGTTCAACCTAACCAAGTAACAAGTAAGTAACTTACTACGTTCTTCTTTAAAGAACTCGGCACAAGTTTCTTCACTGCACTGGAATTGTAATCTTCGTGAATGCGTGAGAATGAGAGAGGTTTGACTATCTTATTTATATGACCTAATTACCGAAAGAAACAAGTCTTCAATAATAAGATCACATAAATAAAATAATCAAAAGAAATCGTTAAAGATAACATTTGTTTCCAAATATTATCTTTACCGATTTTTACAACTTTGTTTCCATAAAAGATAATCCTTTTAAGCTCCTAAAATATATGGAAACTGGATAGGATCTTTAGTTCTCTCTCCAACTAAGATCTACCCTAATTCAGCCCGCCGCCGCCTTCACAGATTCATCCAAGTGATTCTGGCGCCAGCAAGCTTCAGTTCCTTCCGCCAGTTCCCAAGTCTGGCGTCACTGTCTCTGTTCCATGCTTTCAAGTCCAAATGTCCCTGTTTGTCACACTTAAGCAAACATTAATAGCAAAAGAATTTGTCATTATCAAAACTAGGAGAACTGAGGAAGAGAACTCAGTTAGGGAACTGAAGTTCCCAAAAATTCACTTCCTAACAATTTCCCCCTTTTTGATGATGACAAACTTTGTAGAACTGGCACATCGAAATAGGCGTAAGTAATATGAGATAAGGAACAGAGAATGACTAGAAGTAGAAAGATCATTAGTGAATTGCATATTCCCCCTTAACACCAGACCTAGTTCCTTAGTTCCCCCTTAACGAGACAACTAGATTAGATTTCCTTTCAGCCTATTAGTTCCAGATTGCTAGATTCATTCCCCCTTTTGACATCATCGAAAAGAGTGAGTTAGATGAGTAACACACAGAAAATGGAGAGATGAATAATCTAATGTTGAACTCTAGAGAAATGGCACCGTAATAAAGATTGAAAACAGATAATAAACGGAGCAGGTAGCACAAGATAAGTTCATTAAATATTAAAAGGGCAGGAACTACATAAGCATAGCAGTAAGCAAAAGAAAACACTCAGAGACACACAAAAAGGAATCATGATATGGAAGGGTGATCCTAAGGGAACTAAGAGTTCCGTGTCATCTGAGAAGGAAACTAAACATTGTTCCTTGCTACTCTGTGCCCTTGGCCCTGTGGGCTCTGTCCTCCGCAATCTTGTCATCAACCAGCCTTCGAATTTCCTTGGCGAGGGCGCCAGTGCACTTCCACAGATCCACCATCATCTCTTGGGTGTTGTGGGTTCCTTTCTCCACGGCAGCATCAACCTTGTCAAAGCCGGTGATCAAGGCGTGCTCGGTATGGGCCAAGCTGTTGAGCAACACATGAGTATCCGGCACCAGACGAGGATCAGATCGACCAGGCAGCATTTCCTCCTCAAAATCTTATGCCTCAGACATCTCATCAATATGGGCCTTCTTAGCCAGGCGTCGCACTGTGGCCATGGTGAGGATGTGGGAGAAGTGGGTCTCGGGGATATCATCAGGGTAGAGACCAAGATTGGAGAGGAGGAGTTTGATGACGTGTGGGTAGGGGAGGCCATGGGTGGAGTGGGCCTTGCAGAATTGCATATGGGCCAGGATGATGCGAGGGAGGTCAATGGGTTCTCCCAAGATGAGCTTCTCCAGTAAGACAGCATCAGAGACAACCACAGTGTCTCTCTTTTCTTGGCGGGGGGTGATATTTTTAATGAGAAAGGTGTGGAGGATTTTGCGGTCAAGGCCAAGTTGTTTGGTGAAGAGGGTACCTTTGGCAGGGGCATTTCCCTCAAACACAGTACGGAGGATGGCAGCCTTTCGTTTTCCTGGCCAGTTCCTTTTGATGATGACCCCAAATCCTTCACCGGTCTCCAGACCGAGAACAGTTCCTATCACGCCAGCAGAGATAGGAAAAAGCTTTCCGCCCCAGGTGAGCAGAGCATCATGGGCAGGCTGGTCCTCCTTTGCAGAGACAAACTGCAGATTCTGATAGAAGCGACGCACCATGTCCTCATTTACGGCAAAAGGGGAGGGAACCAGCGAATCCCACCCCTGGAGTTGCAGCTTGGCGTGAGCAGCAATGACGCTGTCGTCATCGGAGGAGGTCCAAAACTCCTTTCCGACGATGAGGGGCTCCAGAACATTCCTAGATGCCAGAGAGGCCTCCAACTTGGGCATCGTGGTGGAGGAGGGAGTCAGAGAAGACAACAGCGGCTTCTTGCCTTTGGAGGCGGGGGAGATCTTAGCTCTCTTTGCTGGTGGCGTCTCATCCAGTTGGAGAGAGGGGACACCAGAGGCGCCTTTAGAGGCACGGCGCTTAACACGGCCAGCGATAGATTGCGAGTCGCCTGGTTTCGGAGCAGAGGAGGTTGGTGTCGGCAAGAGCTCCACATCAATGGGGGCACTCTTCTGAGAAGGGGAAGAGTGGTGAGAGCTCGCCTTTGTTGGTGGAGCGACGGTTGGTCGGGAAAGGGTGTGCCCCGAAGAAGCCGAGAGACTGGGCTCCTTTGTCGGGGATATCACCTGCTCAGAGGGATCCACCGTAGGTGTAGACACTGCAGGAAGTGCCTTTGGCGGGGAAGCCACATGCGAGGAGGAGGAGGCAGCCTTTTTCTTTCGAAGCTCCTCGATGAAGGCGATCTCTTCAGCAGTATATTGGGGAGCCGTGGGTTCCATGGAGAAATTTTAGATTTGTGAGTGAAAAATCGGGAGAGGAGAGCAGAGATCTTTGAGAGAATATCGGAGGCGGTGCCAAAAAGATCTTCTCTAACTGCCTTTTATAACCATGAATCGGAAATTCTATCCAAATTCGGCCGTTGCAAGATCTTGAGCAAAATAAGGGAACCCGGATAATATCTTGTTCAAACGGCCAGAAATTACTACGTTCAAGATTCTCACCATAAATAAACTCATCATCATAATTGCAGATCAATCAAATCAGATCTTCGTTCAAATCCGGCTGAGAGAGGGAAACGGCTAGTAGAGCAGTAACTGTGCTGTCTTGGGACGCGGCAACTGACAGATTTGCAGGTTTAAAATATCTGGCCGTTGAGGCGGCGAACTCAGTTCCTTTCTTCAGCGAATGACACGGAACTAGGGAAATATGGGCACATTTGATGTAGGGAACCAAGCAAACACTCAAGAAAGTACATGCCCATATAACTGAATTTAGGAAGGCAATTTTGACACTACACAGATAATTCCCAGTGTGGACTAAACAAAAAAAGGTCATAAGGAATTATACAGTGTAATCAGGCTTAGGGACGGCTTATAGTCAATCATCATTTCAGTTTGCAATATAGGATAGATGTGATCAAATTGACTATTTTATGGCTAATCAAAGAGATGTAGACAAGCACAGAAAATATCATGAAAGAACATGTGTGGATGCTGTAATTTAGAACATGCTTTAGAATCATAATTACAGGACATGCGAGTGTCAGCACAAAATCAACAATCATCAATAATTTCAGTGGAACCATAGAGCTTATCAAATCTAGGCAAAGCAAGGGAGCGAGGAATGACAACTGGAACTACTAGTTTAGGGAAATCATTCCTAGAAGTAGCCTAAAGGATTCGTAAGGTTCTCGATTGAGTGCCTTGGTGAATATATCGGCAATTTGATCTTCTGTCCTACAATGTTCTAGCAAAATGTTACCTTTCTCAACATGATCACGTAAAAAATGATGCCTTATATCAATATGCTTGGTTCGAGTATGATGCACAGGATTCTTAGAAATATTGATTGCACTGGTATTGTCACATAGGATTTTAAGGGAACCGAAAGACATACCAAAGTCCGCAAGTTGTTGTTTGAGCCAGAGGAGTTGGGAACAGCAAGTGGCGGCAGCAATATACTCAGCTTCCGTGGTGGAGAGTGCAACCGAATTCTGTTTCTTGGAACCCCAAGAGATGAGACAGGGGCCAAGGAATTGAGCCATTCCGGAGGTGCTCTTGCGATCGACTAGGAATCCAGCATAGTCAGCATCGGTGTATCCAAGAAGGTTGAAGTGGCAATCCTTAGGGTACCAAAGACATAAGTCATCAGTTCCCTTTAGATAACAAAAAATCCGTTTCACTTCAGTGAGATGAGATTCCCTTGGATCTGCTTGAAACCTTGCACACAGACACACAGCAAACACGATATATGGCCTACTTGCCGTTAGATACATCAAAGACCCAATCATACCACGGTAGAGCCGCTCCTCAACTCGTTGTCCAGATTGATCGGCGGTGAGTCGAGTTGCAGGGGAGATGGGAGTGGAGATGGGTTTGCTGGAATCCATCTTGAACTTCTTCAGAAGTTCCTTTATATATTTTTGTTGATGGATCTGGATTCCATCGGGCTTCTGAGTGACTTGCAATCCCAGAAAGAAAGTGAGTTCCCCAATCATGCTCATTTCGAACTCGCTGCTCATGAGTTCCTTGAATTTATCTACAAGAGACAAGTTAGTGGAGCCAAAGATAATATCGTCAACATATACCTGAACCACCAGAATGTCACCCTTTACATCAAGGATGAAGAGAGTTTTGTCGATCACACCACGTCGATAGCCATTGGCTGTAAGGAACTGAGCAAGGCGATCGTACCAAGCACGAGGAGCCTGTTTGAGACCGTAGAGAGCCTTGTCCAAGAAATATACGTGGTCAGGGTGATCGTCATCTTCGAAACCTGGAGGTTGCTTGACATATACTTCCTCTTGAAGAATGCCATTTAGGAACGCAGTTTTCACGTCCATTTGGAAGAGCTTGAAGCCTTTGTGAGACGCATAAGCGATGAGCAACCGAATGGCTTCCAATCTTGCTACAGGAGCAAACGTCTCATCATAATCAATCCCTTCTTGTTGATTATATCCTTGGGCAACTAGGCGAGCTTTGTTTCTTGAAACTGCACCAGAGTCGTCCAATTTGTTGCGAAAGACCCACCTAGTTCCTATGATATGACGATTGGCGGGACGAGGAACTAGTCGCCAGACTTTATTCCTCTCGAACTGGTGAAGTTCTTCTTGCATAGCGATGATCCAGTCGGCATCCTTTAGGGCTTCCGTGATGTTCTTGGGTTCTATGAGAGACAGAAAAGCTTTGAAAGCACAAAAGGTCATATCCTCAAATCCGTACCTGACCGGGGGCTTGATTGGTCTCTTATCTCTGTTAGGAGCAAGTAGGTCAGTCCCTGGAGTTTCATCAGGTGCAGGGATGGGAGTTGAGGAAGAGGCAACTGGAGGTGCAGCGTCAGTTCCCTGAGAGATTTGAATAACGGGAGTCGTAGAGCTGGAGGAAACTGCATCGACCAAAGGAACCGGTTGGGCAGGGGAATTCTCTGTAGAGGGTGACTCCTTGGGATGAATCACTGGACTCGCTTGAGGAGGATTAGCGAGGGAAGGATATGGAGGGGTCTTCGATGGTGCATCATCATCGGAGTCTTCATGTGGTCGTTGAAATGGATCTTCGGAGGGAACTGAAGGATCCTGCACAGATTTGGAAGGCAAATTTTCATTGAAAATAACATGAATACTTTCTTCTACCTTTTTGGTCCGTTTGTTGAAGACTTTGTAGGCTTTGCTGTTGGATGCATATCCTATGAAGATCCCTTCGTCGCTTCGTGGGTCAAATTTACCCAGATTATCCTTGCCATTATTGTGGACGAAGCACTTGCATCCGAAAACCCGTAGATGGGCAATGTTGGGAACTCGACCTCGAAGCAGCTCATAGGAGGTCTTCTCAAGCATAGGGCGAAGCATGGCTCGATTTAGAATGTAACATGCAGCGTTTACGGCTTCTGCCCAGAAGATCTGAGGGAGCCCACTGGAGATAAGCATAGTGCGAGCCATATCCTCCAAAGTCCTGTTCTTCCGTTCAACAACTCCGTTCTGTTGTGGAGTGTAGGGAGCCGAAAAGTTATGATCGATTCCATGTTCCCTGCAAAAGATTAGAAAATCTCTATTCTCGAACTCAGTTCCATGATCGGAACGAATGGCTCGAAGAGATATATTTAAAGATTTTTCAAGCAAGAGAACTAGCTCACTGAATCTATCAAAGACTTCACTCTTAGATTTTATAAATAGAGTCCAGGTGAATCAGGAGAAGTCATCAACAAGTACGAGAATATACCTGTTACCACCAAAGCTTTGAACACGCATGGGACCACAGAGATCCATGTGAATGAGCTCAAGAGGTTTGGAGGAACTTACCAGAGCTTTGGATTTGAAGGAACTACGAACTTGTTTCCCTTGGACACAGTCAGAACAGATTTCTGACTTTTCAGCATTGATTTTGGGAAGACCACGAACAAGTTCCTTTTGATGCAGCTTATGGATGAGCTTGATGCTTGCATGACCAAGTCGTTGATGCCAGAGATTTGTTTGATCATCAATGGAAGAGAGACACAGTTTTTCTTTGGGAACGAACTGGGGATCAATGATGTAAACATTATTGAACCTTTTTCCTTTTAGGATCACAGTTCCCTGTCTATCTTCCACAAAACATTCCTTTGAGGTAAAGCGAACCTCATTTCCCCCTTGATCACACAGCTGCGACACACTTATTAGATCAAAACCTAAGTTTTCAACAAGGTTGACATTACTTACCTTAATGTGATCAGTTAGATTCACACTTCCCGTTCCACAGATAGTTCCCTTTCTCTTATCTCCGAAGGAAATGGTTCCTCCTCGGTGTTGCTGAAGTGACGACATTTTCTTTCTATTTCCAGTCATATGGCACGAACAACCACTGTCGATGTACCATTTGTCTTGTTGTCGCACTCCGTCCTGCACAAGGGAACTCAAACTTTTGGAACCCAGCTAAGCGGAGCTTTTCTGGGTGAATGAGGTTGAAATCTTGTCTGTGGGTTAGAAGCAGGAACAAAATAGTAAGGATCATTTAAATCAGTAATGGTATGCGTTCTTTTCTTATTGTTTATTTTTTGGTTCCTTTTCCTAGCTGTTTCTTCCATTTGTTTCTTCTTATGGATGCAGTTATGATAAGTGTGACCATTTTTACCACAATGCCAGCAGACACGGTTATAAACAACATTACCATACTTACCTTTACCTGGTCGGAAGGGTTTCTATTGTTTTCTTTGCTCAAATTTGATGTTTTTACCTTTAGTTCCCTGGGCTTGGGAAATGTACATCTTATGAGCATTCTGACCATTGAACCAGGTTTGGTTTTCTTTGGGCTTTTGTTCAAGCACTTTTACCTTTTCTTCTAGGAACTGAGCTTTGTCACGAGAGTTTTGCAGTGCTCCTCTGAGAATCTCATTTTTCTCAGTCAGTTCCTTTCTGATTTTCTCATTTTCAGCAGAGTCTGTTTCCTCAGAGACATTTTTACCAGTATGCCCAATACCATGTCGTTGCTTAAAAAAAACAGTTTGATTCACAGTCTTCTCATTTATGGAGTGAGTGAGATGATCAAGTTTATGCACAATTTCATTAAGCAATATGGAATTCTTTCTTTCTGAGTCTGTGGAGGGAACTGGGGGAATATCAGCATGCATGAGTTCAGTTTTAACTTTTTTATTACAAGACTCACACTTTCTTAGAGGATTAGCTAACAGTTTTTCTGCTTCATCCAATTTCTTGCTCCAGACAGAATTTTCAGTAGTTAAGCAGGAAATTTCATCTTCATATTCCTCCAATTTCTCTTGTAGGGAACTAGATTCATTTCCAAGCTTCTTAATGATTTTGATCAATTGTTTTTTGTCATATTCAAGAAGAGTCTTAGTAAAATCAGAAGAAGATACCTCAGAGTCGTCAGATTCAGTCGAATCTTCTTTGGCCATTAGACATCTCCCTCTGGTAGTTCCCTTTATCTCTTGTTCCCCTTCAGAATCGTCTGAGTCATCTCCGAAGGTAGCGAAAAGAGCCTTCTTGTGCTGAGACTTTTCATCATCGTTGGCATTCTTGGGACAGTTCCTAGCCAGATGTCCTCTTTCCTTGCATTGATAGCACTGATATTCAGAGAGGTCCTTCTTTTGGAAATTTTTCTTGAACTTCCCTTTGGTGAACTGCTTTCTGACGTGCTTTGTAATCAGGGCAGTTATCTCCTCTTCTTCTTCCTCAAGATCAGAGTTTTCTTCTTCCATTTCTAGTCTGGAAAACGCCTTTGATATTTTTAAGGCAATTCCTTTCTCCATCTTTTTGGCAGAACTTGATTGTGATGCCTCTCTTTCATCAACTTGAAGTTTCCCTATGATTTGAGTCAGAGGGAGAGATTGAATTCCAGGAGTAGTTTTCAGAACTCTCTTGATGAGGCTGAACTTTGAGTTGAGACCGTTGATGATGACAAGAGCTTTGGACCATTCGTCGAGTTTCACTCCAGCAGTGGTGAGTTTTGTCACGAGCCTTGTGAAGCGAGAGTAGTACTGAGAGATGTCTTCGGTGTCGAGCATCTCAAAAGTGTGGTATTCTCCTTCTAGAGCAAACTTCCTACTTTGTTTCAGTTCCTCGCTTCCTTCGTGCATTTCCTTTAGGGCAGTCCAAATCCCTTTAGCAGTTGGGATTCCCATCACCTTGTCCATATCTTCTCTGGTCAGCCCATTGAGAATAAGTTGGCGAGCCTTAGCATTTTTCTCCTTGATGACGTAGTACTCAGGCTTCCATTGGTCTTCAGTTAAGTCCTTAGGAATAGTTCCATCGCCATTTTCTATCACGCGCCAGCATTGATAGTCTATGGTTTGAATGTGGTTTTCCATGCTTTTCTCCCACCATTCTTCTTCTCCTTTCTTGCGGATGTGAGGCTTGTTGATGGAGATTCCCATACTGAATTCACTTGAGGTAGACATCGTGAAATCTGTAAACTAACACAAATCTAGAGCGCCTGCTCTAATACCAATTGTAGGATCGTACGTTGTTAGTTAAACAAGGGAACTGAGAGTTCAGTTCCTAAGCAGCGGAATAAGTAACGAATATGAATTCAAGACAAGTTTCTTAGAGTGGGAACCTTTGATAACCAACTAGTTATCCAGGATAAAACCCACTACCTCTTTTCCAAGAGGATTTCAAAGTCTACTTCTTGTATTAATACTTTGGTTATAATCAACTAGAATAGAACACACAGATTAAAGTCTTAGACACACTAAAGACTCTCTACCTAGTTCAACCTAACCAAGTAACAAGTAAGTAACTTACTACGTTCTTCTTTAAAGAACTCGGCACAAGTTTCTTCACTACACTGGAATTGTAATCTTCGTGAATGCGTGAGAATGAGAGAGGTTTGACTATCTTATTTATATGACCTAATTACCGAAAGAAACAAGTCTTCAATAATAAGATCACATAAATAAAATAATCAAAAGAAATCGTTAAAGATAACATTTGTTTCCAAATATTATCTTTACCGATTTTTACAACTTTGTTTCCATAAAAGATAATCCTTTTAAGCTCCTAAAATATATGGAAACTAGATAGGATCTTTAGTTCTCTCTCCAACTAAGATCTACCCTAATTCAGCCCGCCGCCGCCTTCACAGATTCATCCAAGTGATTCTGGCACCAGCAAGCTTCAGTTCCTTCCGCCAGTTCCCAAGTCTGGCGTCACTGTCTCTGTTCCATGCTTTCAAGTCCAAATGTCCCTGTTTGTCACACTTAAGCAAACATTAATAGCAAAGGAGTTTGTCATTATCAAAACTAGGAGAACTGAGGAAGGGAACTCAGTTAGGGAACTGAAGTTCCCAAAAGTTCACTTCCTAACATAGAGCTTATCGGAGATCGAGCACAAAGTAGATCTCATTAAAATTCTGGAACCGCTCAATCACTTTATCCATCAACTAGCATGAATAAAATATTATCTCGATCTTCTTCAACCCCACAATAGCATTACCAACTCAATAAAAGCAGAACCAAACAAGGAAAATTATACGTAAAGTACCATAAACATAAGAAACAACGCGCCTCACGCGCTCCCTAAAGTGAAAGAGTGTCTGAGTGCTCCCTGTTTGGGTTTGGGGCGCCGCCGCCCAGGTCCCTGCTGCTGCTACCCAATGGGGGGTAGCAAGAAGAAAAAAGGCCGCAAGGTGTCCCGAAAAATCTCCGCGCGCCATGATCTCCTCCCACTCCTCCCTCTCCGACGCCTCCAACGATGGTGATAACAACCCTATTTACATTGTTCCCTATGCTATGGTAGCCTCCAACAACTCCTGACTCCTCAACATCGGCAAACTTCCCCAAAGCCCCAAATCGGCGGAGATCCTCCGATCCCTCTTTGTTGACATCTCTGTTGCATCCCTTCTCTTACCCCCGACCCCTCTTACCTCCTCCCCACCACCTCTCTTGCTCCGCCCCCCATTGAGGAGTTTCCTCCTTTGCAACCCATCGCCTTCAGCTCCAACCTCTCTGCCTGCACTCTTCCTCTTGCCTTCACTTATGGGGACCTCTGCTTCCCACCCTGATAACTCCCCCTCATGCCCTCAGGCTACCGCTCCCCCTCCTTCCCCTCTACACTCAAACTCTCTCCCCTTCCCCACCCCCTGTCTCTAGTGAAACTAACCCAGACTCGCGCCCTATGCTGGCCGACTCTGCTACTACTGCTCCTCAGGTCCAACACCATACAACCCCCATTCCTCCTCGACAATTCTCTGTTGTGGTCAGAGAACGCAAAATGGGACCCAAACCCATTCCTCTACAGTTTGTCAAAGGTATCTCCAATGGAATTATAAAATTCTCCAAAGCAGATGTTGCAGAAATGGTAGATAAGTGGAATCTCATCCTTGTTGGTGCCCCAGTGGGAGACAAATCTGCCTTCAAAACCATGGAAAGATTCGTCACAAATCACTGGACCAACATCACCGCGCCAAAGATCCTCAGGAAAGACAATGGACTATTCTTCTTTGACTTCGACAAGGAAGAAGACATGACCTCTATACTTGAAAGAGGTCCTTGGATGCTCGGGGGGCAACGACCTATTATCCTCAGGCGGTGGCGCGAGGGAATAGACTTGGACCTATCGTGCCTTGATGTGGTGCTCATATGGATTACTCTGCCAAACCTGGATGTTAGGTTTTGGACAAAGCACATGCTTGCGAGGATAGGCTCAACAGTTGGGACCCCTGTTCTTACTGATTTCAACTCGGCTCACCAGGAAAAGCTCTCCTTTGCTAGAGTTATGGTGGAGATATTTGCTCGTGATGAACTTATTTGAGAAATCCAGTTCCATGGGGAAGATGGAGAAGTGGTTCACCAGGAGGTCACCTACAACTGGGTCACTTCTAGATGCCCCAAATGTATGGTGTTTGGGCACTATTGCAGCACTAATACGGCCACTGATGTTGGTCTAACTTCCTCTCGGCCTGCACCCCCACCCAACTGCAATAACTCTACCCCGCTCTTACCCAATCCAAACCCCTCAAAGCTTCTCAGAGCCACCATTACTCTGACGCCTTGTATGGCCTCTAACCCAACTAATGATACCTCACCTAACTCTCCTACCTCGCTTAGTCCCACCATCATCATTGAACCTATTCCTCAAGTTGCTTCTAACACAGTAGCCTCACAGAGCACCATTTTAGGCCATCAAATCATCCCTCAACATCCCACTGAAATTCCTCCAGCTCCCAACAACACATACCCTCCAAACTATAAAGCTCTTGTCCTACCCAGCATTGAATGCTCCTCTCCTAACCCTCAAATCATTTCCGCTACTCCTCTGAATCCCTAAAATGCTGATATAGGAAAGTGTCCTTCCCCAACCCCACTACCACCTAATCATTAATCTCAACCTTCTCTATTGGAACATTAGGGGTCTCAACAATCCCAACAAACTTGACTCTCTCAAAAATCTCTCTCTCCACCCAAGCTGATGTTATTACAATCATTGAAACCCACCTCCTCCCTCAAAAACTCTCCATCATATCTCGTCACATGTTCCCTGGCTGGCAACACCACTACAACACTTAATACACCCACAATTGCAGAATCTGGATTTGGTGGAATCCTTACAAAGTCTCTCTTAATGCCCTCTACACCAGCGACCAGATCATCCACACTTCCATCTCCCCCTCCTGCAGCTCTACTGCCTTTGCAGTCTCTTTTGTTTATGCCAGTAACTCCTCTCAAGCTAGAAATCATCTTTGGAATGACATTTCCCGTCTTAATAGCACAATTAATAGGCATTGGGCCCTCATGGGCGACTTCAATGCTCTCATTGATCCCACTGAGAAACTTATTGGTGAGGACTCTCACCCACTGTCTGTTTCCCATGAACTTGGGCAATGCCTAACGGCCAACAATCTCAGTGATCATCCATACTCTGGGTGTCGATACACCTGGAGTAACAAGCAAGCTGCTGCCAGTCGCATTTGGAGCAAACTAGACAGAATAGTGGTTAACCCCATCTAGCATGTGACTTTCCCATACTCTCAGGCCAAATTTAACCCCCACGGCATCTCCGACCACTCCCCGTGCATTCTTAACACCCAACCCTCCCTCCATACACCCAAAAGACCCTTTCGCTTCAATAATTGTTGGGAGAAGCATGAACACTTTCTCAACATTGTGGCTGATAACTGGCAGAACAACATTGAGGGCCAACCCATGTACTGTGTTTATAGTAAGCTGAAAAATATCATAAGAGCACTGCATAAGTTTGAAACTGGAAAAATTGAGACACTCCACTCGGATGTGTAAGAACTCTAGAACAAGCTCACAATCATTCAGGGCAACCTCCAGAATCACCCTTATGATCGACACCTTATTTCCCTAGAAAAGGACACCCTCTATAAGCTCAAAGATAGTATGACCAAGCTCCATTTTACCTCTAGCCAACTTGGGAAAATCAAGTGGCTCAAATTCAATGACCATTGCTCCACTTACTTCTTCAACAAAATCAGAAGCCGCAGAAGCTCCTCAAAAATCCCCTTTATCATCAATATCCTTGGTCAAACAATCAATGACCTTGACTAAATTGCTTTGGAGATCACTGACCACTTCACTAAGCTCCTTGGCTCCCATGGCGACAGCATGCACCTCGTCACTTCATTTATCCATAATAGGCCTACCCTTAATCCTGCTGAGGCCAACACCCTATCAAGGGAGTTCAGTGGAGCTGACATAAAAAAGCTTTCTTCAGTATTGGGAAGAATAAGGCACCAGGACCTGACGACTTTGGTTCCTATTTCTTCAATCAAACTTGGCATATCACCGGGGCTGAGCTCATTGCTGCTACGCAAGATTTTTTTCTCTGGGGGAAATATGTTGAATTAGTGCAATCACACTATCATCTCTCTTGTCACTAAGACCAGCGACCCCTCCTCCATCAGCCACTTCCGCCCCATTTCCTGTTGCTCAACTATGTAGAAGGCAATTGCTAAGCTTATTGCCGGCCGCATTAAAGAAGCTCCCCCCACCATCATCAGCTCCAACCAGGGAGCCTTTGTCCCGGGAAGATCCATTTGCCATAACTAACTTCTTTGCCAAAAGATCTTGAAACACTATGGCCGAACCAATATCTCACCCCGTTGTGCCATCAAAGTGGACCTTCAGAGAGCTTTTGACTCCATCAACCATAGCTTTATTATCCAAGCCCTTTGGGCCTTTGGCTTCCCTCCCAAGCTTATTCAGTGGGTCAAGAAATGCATTACTACTGCCCATTTCTCTATATCTATCAATGAATCCATCCATGGTTTTTTCAAAGGACAACGTGGGCTCCGCCAAGGATGTCCCATGTCACCCTACCTCTTTGTCCTTGAATACCTTTCCATAATTCTCTCTACCAAAACACAAACTCCCAACTTAAACTACCACCCTTTTTGCGAAAGAATTCAACTAACCTATTTATGTTTTGCAGATGATCTCATCCTTTTCTGCAAAGGAGATGAAGCATCGGTGAAAATTCTGTGGGACTTGCTTGAACTCTTTGGCAAAATCTCAGGACTCAGGATCAATGTTAGCAAGTCTAATATTTACTTCGGAGCAATGTCTGACCAGGAACAAGATGCAATTGTTGTTGCCATCAATATCCCCAAGGGGGCCCTTGCCATGAAATATTTGGGCCTGCCCATGAGCTCCAAGAAGCTTGCTGTCAGTGAATTTTCTACTCTCATCAACCGTATCACCATCCGAGTTCAAGCCTGGATAGCTAAGTGTCTCTCCTATGCTGGACGAATGGAGATTATACACATCATCCTCTTCAACATGAACACTTATTGGTGCAATGTTCTCCTCATCTATGTCACGGTCCTTGAAAAGATTGAAGGAATCCTTAGAAGCTTCCTCTAGTCTGGAAAAGAAGCAAGCAACATGCACCCGGTTTCTTGGGAAACTATTTGCAACCCGAAGGCGAATGGTGGACTCGGATTCAAGGAATTGTTGTCATGGAACAAAGCCTGCATTGCCCAGTCCATTTTTGAACTTGCACACAACAGAACTAGCACGTGGCACTCATAGGTAAACTCCTACAAGCTGAGACATAACTCTGTTTGGAATGTCCCTTTAAATGACAGTGATAGTTGGTACTGTAAATCCACCATTCGAGTCAGAGACGAACTGCTATCACAACTCCCTAGTGCTCAACTTGAAAATCTCATGCTTTTTGGCACAGGAAAATACTCCACTATTGATGTTTACCATGTCTGCAAACCTACCCCTCCCACTTTTGTGAATTTCTCGGGAATTTGGGGGTGGATACAACTCTCCAAGGAGCAGTTTCATCACCTGGCTTGCAACTCATGAAAGGCTTACCACTCTCCACCGACTACACCAATGGGACATTAGAAGAACTAGTACCTATGTCCTCTGCAACTCTACCCCAGAAACTGAAAGCCATCTTTGGATCAACTGCCCATACACTATGAAAGTTCTTGATTCTGTTCTCAACTGGCTGCATATTTCCAGAAGATTCAATGATATGGCTACATGGAGCAATTGGCTCTCCCAAGGTAGCAACCTCCAATCCTTTACTGCATTACTTCGAAAAAGCTGCCTCACCTATTTTGTCTACTACACTTGGAGATGTTGTAACCTCATCATCTACCAAAAAAGACTATAACTAAAGCTGAATGTGCACAATGGATCATGTCTGATATGAAAGCCTACATCAACACACATGATAAGAGGAATCCGCAGAGCATTATCAACTGGATAAGTACCTTGGCACCTTAATTAGTCATTTTGCCTTACCTTTTGGGTTTGCCTCTGGAGTCATGTTGGCTGCCAGTTTGTTTTGACTAACTTTGGTGCCGTTTTGTTCTTTGTACATTCTCTCTCCCATCAATGCTATAACCGAAATGTTTCAAAAAGAAACTCAACAAAAGCAGCAAAAATAACCGAGAAAGAGATATGAGTCAATGGAGAAGACCAACTTTGAGTTGCGAGCCACCCGTTCAGTATCCCGACCTCTATGTCTAAAAGTTGAAGGAGAGAGAGAACAAATGTGTTTGCAAAAGACGAGTTTATTCATGGGAGAAGGAGCTAGATCAGATATTAGGGCCGACGAGGGTTCAATTTCACTGTGAAATGAGGCTCAATTCATCGGAAGGGAGAACTGTGAGGTGAGGAAGAATAAAAGAGGGATGAAATGAGGAGGTAATGAATGGGCTTAACCATTATAGAGGGATAATATAATTAATCCATTAAGGAGGTTAAAAAAAATACAAGGTGGATTGGGCTTTGATACACCGTTTCTTTTGCTTCTTTCACCAAACCAAACATGCCCTAAGCAAGATCATCACCAAAGAAACGAGGTTGAAGACAAATTAACCTGCTGTGAAATCAAGGATCTTTGTCGCTTCGGTGCTTTGAGGTAAGTCTTGATGTTGAGGAAATACGAACTCCTTGCTTGGTGATGGAACTATGAGCACGATGAGGACGATTTGGTGGGAAAATGGATGAACTCTTCACGTATGAAGGTTGGTGTTTTGATAAGGGATACACACTCAACTATTCAAGAGAATCCACCCAAGAAGATTGAGAGACTCAACAATGGCTAGGATAGGTCCACCTAGTTTTTGGCAAGGTTGAATTCACGTCGATGAAGGATAAGACCACCTTCGTCTTGAGAAATCGGATAATTGTTGAAGCATCTTGGATATGGCCACCAAGGGATTCAACAAAAGTCCTTGATAGATCCACAAAGACAGATTTGAACAAAGGAAGAAGAAGAACTTGAAATAAACTTGAACTTGGAAATAAACACTTAGAGTTTTTTTTCTTTAACTTGGCTCCCAGACTAGGAGGCAAACATGCCTTTAAATATTAACCCTTCAAATGACCAAAAGTGGTTAGAAAATTGTGACTCTTGACATAGAGTAATTATTGTTAGTTCATTGGACAAAACTCTTTAAATCGATGAACTCAATTATGAACTCCTTACCAAGTGACGGCCTCACTTGGAAAGTCGATGAGATGAAGCGCTTTGCGGAAGGAGGGAAGAGTTACAAATGTATATGTATGCGGAGGAGATGGTTTGATGTTGGTGAAGTATATGTGTTTGACTGATTGTAGCTCGATTGACATGTGAAAAGCTATTTTAGGCTCCTTTTTATATTTCAATATGTTTAACATCTCGACTTCTTTCATGCTCTTATGGTTTAATGTTGGTGAAGTGTATGTATATACTAATTTGATATGCTATAATGATAAGGCATATAAAAGCCTCTTAATGGGCCATGTGCACACTGGGCGCTACTAACCAATCTAGATTGACATTTCTCCTTGTAAATGCTTGTATAGATTTTCTTAATTCATGTTCTAAGTTATTTTTTCTCTTTTTCCAATCTTCTATATGTTCTGATGGTTTAAATGTTTAATGTTGGTGAACTTTTTGCATTTGCGACTCTGATATGTTCTAATGACAACGCATATATGAATAGGATTGAGCCTCTTAATATGACCTATGCACACTAGGAGGCTCTACTAACTCCTCTAGTTTATCATTATCCTAGTAAAGGTTTGTATAGTTGTTAGTGATTCATTTGCTAAGTTATAAAAAGACTAACTATTGGTAAAGTGTATGTATTTGCTACTATGATCTGTTTTAATGATAGGGCATATAGGATTGGGCCTTTTAATGGGCCGTGTGCATATTTGGCTCTACTAACCTCTCTAGCTTGTCATTTTACATTGTAAATGCTTGTATAGATTTACTAAATTCCTATATTAATTTTATAAAGAAAGACTAACTATTAGTTGCCTTTACTTGGCTTCTTTCATGTTCTAATGGTTAGGTTTAATGTTGGTGAAGGTTTTGTATTTGTTGAACTTATTTGTTTTCATGATAATGCATATAGAGTTGGGCCTCTTGATGGGCCTGCGCACACTGGGCTCTACTAACCTCTCGAGCTTGTCATTTTTCCTTGTAAACGTTTGTATAGATTTACTTAATTCACCAACTAGTTAAAATAGAAAGACTAACTATATATTTATTTTTCAAGATCAATGAACTCGGTTGTCATTTCATTACCGAGCGACGGCCTTGCATGGAAGGAGGATGAGATGCGGCACTTCGCGGATGACGTTGGCGTGAGCAAGTGCATCACTCCCAACTTATGCGAGTTGGCCAAGAAGGTGAAAACAAAGGATGCACTTGCTTGCAAGTTCTTTTATAGGGTGACCGTGAAGGTGAAGACAATTGAGGTCCAACCCGACCCCCTAGAAAAGGGTGGAGGGAAGGAAATTAAGGAAGAACCCGAAACCTTGCTACTATTGAAGATTGAGAGATTGGGGATCACGTGGGACAAGAAGCACCACTTTGAGGAAGGTTGGCTACAAAAGCGCGACATGGACGCCATGAAGACAGTTGGGATTTGATTGATATTTTCTCTCCTAAAGGAGGGGAAAAAGGCATTTTGGACTCAATCAAGCCACATGCGAAAGAGCAAGTGAAGCCACTTTTGATTTGGGCTTTCTCTATGGCATGGTTCAAGGGCCAAAAGCGTGAGTATGGTGCGGTTATTGGGTGAAAGTTTGAAGTTGTCGATGCCTCCCATAAATGATCTCAGATGTAATACTAGCTAGTACTAATACATCAAACAAGTGTGCGTCCACGTGCCTAAGACACGGGGACACAAACTAGTTTGAAGGTTATGAATGTTTGTAAATGTTGAAGGTTGTGAATATTTGTAGCGGAAACCTAAAGACTGAGAGGGTGATGCAATTGTATCTAAGTGTTTTTTTAATTAAGTTACAGTGTTGGTCAAACAAAAAAAAATGACTCCGACCTACTCCGAGATGTGGTATTTGAATCATACCTATATAATTGTGTTATTAGGTTGTAGAAAAGACATCAATACATCACATTGCTATATGTATGTAGGGGACATGGATTGATGTTGGTGAAGTATATATATGTATTTGAATGATTGTAAGTCGATTGACATGTGAAAAATTGTTTTAGGCTTCTTTATATGTGTATTTAAATGATCGGGAGATTGGGGGTCATGTGGGACATGTTTGTATGTGTTTTTTTTATTAAGTTATATTGTTGACTAAACAAAATAAATGACTCTGACCTACTCCGACATGCGGTATTATGAATCATATTTATCTAATTGTGTTCTTAGGTTGTAGAAAAGACGTCAATAAATCACATTGCTACATGATTGGAGAGGGAAAATAATTTATTTTGTGAAAATGATCTTATTGGCTCAAGTCTTAATCACAAAATTCAAAAAACAAGATATAAATATGTTTTTTTCTTCACGTTCTATTGTTGGTTGAAACATACCTAAGTTAATAAAAAGAAATATACATGAATGAACAAACTATATTATTTGTGTTTTCAGGATCGATGGACTCAATTATGATCTCCTTACCAATTGACGACCTCGCTTGGATAATTGAGGAGACGAAGCGCTTTCCAGAAAGTGGGAAAAGTTAGCAAGATGTATGTATGTGGAGGACATGGTTTGATGTTTGTGAAGTGTATATATATATATATATATTTGAATGATTGTAAGTCGATTGACATGTAAAAAGTTATTTTAGGCTCCTTTTTATATTTCAATCTATTTAACAATTCGACTTCTTTCATTCTCCTATGGTTTAAAGCTGGTGAAGTGTATGTATTTACTAATTTGATATGTTATAATGATATGACATATACAAGCCTCTTAATGGGCCATGTGGACACTAGGCTCTACTAACCCATCTAGATTGTCATTTTTCAATATAAATGTTTGTATAGATTTGCTTAATTCTCCAACTAAGTTAAAACAGAAAGACTAACTATATATGATTAGTAAACTCGATCAACATTTCATTACCGAGCGACGGCCTTGCATGGAAGGAGGATGAGATGCGACTCTTTGCGGACAATGTTAGCGTGAGGAGGTGCATCCCACCCAACTTCTGCGAGTTGGCCAAGAAGGTAAAAACAAGGGATGCACACTTGTATGTGCTTTTATAGGGAGACCGTGAGGGTGAAGACAATTAAGGTGCAACCCGACCACCTAGAAAAGGGTATGAGGGAAGAAAATTGAGAATGAATCTGAACCCTTGCCATTATAGAAGATCGGGAGATTGGGGGTCATTTGGGATAAGAGGAACCACTTCGAGGAAGGTTGGCTACAAAAGCACGGCATGGACGCCATAAACGCAGTTAGGATCTGGTTGGTATTATGAATCATATCTATGTAATTGTGTTATTAGGTTGTGGAAAAGACATCAATGAATCTCATTGCTTCGTGTATTAGAGAGGGAGAATAATTTACTTTGTGAAAATGATCTTATTGGCTCAAGTTTTTATCACAAAATTCAAAAACAAGATATAAATATGTTTTTTTTTTCATGTTCTATTGTTGGTTGAAGCCTAAGTTAGTAAAAAGAAAAAGTACATGAATGAACTAACTATATTATTTGTGTTTTCAGGATCGATAAACTCAATTATAATCTCCTTACCAATTGACGGCCTCGCTTGGATAGTCGAGGAGATGAAGCGCCTTAGAAAAAAAGAGAAAAGTTAGCAAACTGTATGTATGTGGAGGACATGGTTTAATGTTTGTGAAGTATATATATGTATTTGAATGATTGTAAGTCGATTGACATGTGAAAACTATTTTAGGCTCCTCTTTATATTACAATCTATTTAACATATCGACTTCTTTCATGCTCCTATGGTTTAATGTTGGTGAAGTGTATGTATTTACTAATTTGATATATTTTAAACTCGGTCAACATTTCATTATCGAGCGACGGCCTTGCATGGAAGGAGGATTAGATGCGGCGCTTTGCGAACCACGTTAGCATGAGCAAGTGCATCCATCCCAACTTCTGTGAGTTGGCCAAGAAGGTGAAAACAAGGGATGCACTTGCTTGCAAGTGATTTTATAAAGAGACTATGAAGGTGAAGACAATTGAGGTCCAACTCGACCCCCTAGAAAAGAGTGTAGGAAGGAAATTGAGAATGAATCTGAACCCTTGCTACTATTGAAGATCGGGAGATTGGGGGTCACATGGGACAAGAAGCACCACTTCGAGGAAGGTTGGCTACAAAAGCGCGGCATGGATGCCATGAAGGTAGTTGGGATCCGGTTGATATTCTCTTCTTAAGGGAGGGAAAAAAAGGTATTTCAGATTCACTCAAATCACATGTGGAGGAGCAAGTGAAGCCACTTTTGATTTGGGCTTTCGCTATAACAATGCTCAAGGGTCAAAAGCGTGAGTAGGGTGCGGTTATTAGGTGAAAGTTTTAAGTTGTCGATGCCTCCCATAAATGATCTAAGATGTAGTAGTAGCTAAATATAATACATCAAACAAGTGTGTGTCCCCGTGCCTAAGGAGGCACGTTGTCACACTAGTTTGAGGTTGTAAATGTTTGTACATGTTGAAGGTTGTGAATGTTTTTAACAGACACCTAAAGGCTGAGTAGGGTGATGCAATTGTTTGCAAGTGTTTTTTTTATTAAGTTACAATGGTGACCAACCAAAATAAATAACTCCGACCTACTCTGACATATAGTATTATGAATTATATCGTAATTGTGTTATTAGGTTGTAGAAAAGAAGTGAATGCATCACATTGCAACATGTATTGGGAGAGAGAATGATTTACTTTGTGAAAATGATCTTATTGGACGGCTCAAGTTTCAATCACTAAATTAAATAAACAAGATATAAATATGTTTTTTTCATGTTTTATTGTTTGTAGAAGTGTACCTAAATTAATAAAAAGGAAAGTACAAGAATGAACTAATTATATTATTTGTGTTTTCAGGATCGATGAGCTCAATTATGATCTCCTTACCAAGTGACAACCTCGCTTGGATAGTCGATGAGATGAAACACTTTACAAAAAGAGGGAAAAGTTCGCCAGCTGTATGTATGTGGAGGACATGGTTTCATGTTGGTGAAGTATATATGTATTTGGATGATTGTAGGTTGATTGACATGTGAAAAACTATTTTAGACTCCTTTTTATATTTCAATCTATTTAAAATCTCGACTTCTTTCATGATCTTATGGTTTAATGTTGCTGAAGTGTATGTATTTACTAATTTGATATGTTATAATGATAGGGCATATACAAGTCTCTTAATGGGACATGTGCATACTAGACTCTACTAACCCATCTAGAATGTCATTTTTCATTGTAAATGTATGTATAGATTTTCTTAATTCATCAACTAAGTTAAAATAGAAAGACTAACTTTATATTTGTGTTTTCAAGAATAATGAAATCGATTATCATTTCATTACCGAGCGACGACCTATCATGGAAGGAGGATGAGATGCGGCGCTTTGCGGACGGCGTTAGCGTGAGCAAGTGAATCCCTCCCAACTTCTGCGAGTTGGCCAAGAAGGTGAAAACATGGCAAGTTCTTTTATTGGGAGACCGTGAAGGTGAAGACAATTGAGGTCCAACCCGACCCCCTAGAAAAGGGTGGAGAGAAGGAAACTGAGGATGAACATGAACCCTTGCCACTATTGAAGATTAGGAGTCACGTGGTACAAGAAGCACCACTTCGAGGAAGGTTGGCTACCAAAGCGCAATATGGACGCCATGAAGACATTTGGGATCTGGTTGACATTTTCTCTTCTAAAGGAAGGGGGAAAAGGCATTTCAGATTCATTTAAGCCACATATAAATGAGCAAGTGAAAGCCACTTTTTATTTGGGCTTTCACTATGGCATGGTTCAATGGCCAAAAGCATGAATAGGGTGCAGTTTTTGGGTGAAAGTTTGAAGTTGTCAATACTTCCCATATATCTTAGATGTAGTTTTAGCTAGTACTAATATAGGCATGGGTATGCACACTACTTTGAAGGTTGTGAATGTTGGTACATGTTGAATATTGTGAATGTTTGTAGCTGACACCTAAAGGCTGAATGAGGTGATGTAATTGTTTGCAATTCTTTTTTATTAAGTTACAGTCGTGACCAAACAAAAAAATTACTTCAACCTATTCCGACATGTTGTATTGTGAAACATACCTATGTAATTGTGTTCTTATGTTGTAGAAAAGACGTCAATGCATCACATAGCTCTGTGTAGTGGAGAGGGAGAATGATTTGCTTTTTGAAAATGATCTTATTGGCTTAAGTTTTAATTACAAAATTCAAAAACAAGATATAAATATGTTCTTCTTTCATGTTCTACAGTTGGTTGAATGTACCTAAGTTAATAAAAAGAAATGTACATAAATGAACTAATTATATTATTTGTGTTTTCAGGATCGATGAACTCAGTTGTGATCTTCTTACCAAGTGACGACCTCGCTTGGATAGTCGAGGAGATGAAGCATTTTGCGGAAGGAAGAGTTATGGAGGTATATGTATGCGGAAGAGATGGTTTGATGTTGGTGAAGTATATGTTTTTGACTATTTGTAGCTCGATTGACATGTGAAAAGTTGTTTTAGGCTCCATTTATATTTCAATCTGTTTAACATCTCGACTTCTTTCATGCTCTTATGGTTTAATTTTGGTGAAGTATATGTATTTAATAGTGTGATATGTTATAATGATAGGGTATATAGAAGCCTCTTAATGGGCCGTGTGTACAATGTGCTCTACTAACCTTTCTAGATTGATATTTTTCCTTGTAAATGCTTGTATAGATTTACGTAATTCATTTTCTATGTTATATATTTCTCCTTTCCTATCTTCTTTATGTTCTAATGGTTTAAATGTTTAATTTTGGTCAAGTTTTTGTATTTGCTACTCTGATTTGTTCTAATGACACGTAAGTATACATGTCTACAAATATCAAATTATTGTGGAAAATATAACGATAAATAAGTGTTTAACATAAGTTATGTTATCGGTCTTGTATTTATATACCGTAGAAATTGCTATCAAGTTAAATATTTTAACTCAGGTGCAAAATGTACTGTCATGTTGCTATTTTTAGTAGAGCTATGATACAGATGTATAGATTTAGACACCATTTAATATATTGTACACTTTGATAGAAAATTATCTTCGTTACGAGTTATATAGTACCGATATGCAATTATAAACACTTAAAAATGGTCTAAAAATGCTAGATTATAGTAGATTAACACGTTTTTAGATAAGAGTTTATTTATTTAATCATTAAACATGCTGTATAAGTTACGAAATAATGTGGTAAAAAGTATTTTGAAACGTTTTTTACAAACACTTTTACGGGTGTAAAAATTTGAACAGACATATCATAAAATCGTGTTTAACCACTAATATTCACCACAAATTTTAAACATGTATTTGTCTTTCATCCCCTTAAGAAACATAAATAAGATATTTATTAGGTAATATACAAAGAAATAATGAAGAACAGTGTGATTTATTTACATTTTTAATCATGGTCATCCAACTTTTCTGCAAGATTCCTTTGTACACAAGATTAACCATATGTGATATCGCTACAGTGTTCTTTTCAAGAATCAATATCTTTAGGCCTTTCTTGTCGGTGACTTGAGACGACAACATCAAATTGACCATGGGTGAAGACAAGCCTTCGAAGAAACAAACCAACATTAGATTAAGATTGTCCTTGAATTTTTTATGGTCATGACAAAGCAAATCATGTTTGAAAATTGTCGCCTTTTGGAACTTGAATGAAAAAGTGGAATATGAAGGGCTCATAATCATTCTTGGAATGACAACTTTTTCACTAATGTTGCTACCTGAAAGTATGATCCATTCAATAATTATCGTCCCAAGCTGAGTATTTATAGATAAAGTCATTATGCATAAATATCCAGCACTAAATTTCAAAAGAGAAGATTGAATCTACTAAGAAAATGAATGAGAATATTGAATCAATCTGGAGGATTGATTTAATGAGATGATATGTATGTACCCGATTTTTCAATTTCAATTTAGCTTTAATTGGGTATATTGATTGATTTTTACACATCTTTTACACTTCTTTGTCAAAATCAAGTTTAATTAATACACGACTTATTTATTTGGTTTGGATATATTTTTAGGCCTCTACTATTTGGCGCATAAGCATTTTTGCCGTTTGGCGCATAGGCTCGCGCGTAACGTGGGAAGAGGCTTCCCACATTACGCACGGGAAGTGACCCATTCAAGCCCCACACGTAACGTGTGACGAACCTCCACACGTTACGTGTGAAGCGCATCCACGCGTTACGTGTGGGTTTACGCCACACGTTACATGTGGAGGAGATCTGGCTTTAAAAGCCAGATCTTGCTTCATCCTCCATTCATTCGAACTCCGCAGCCTCAATACCCTTTCACTCGTTACGCATCTCTTGCATCTGCTCGTGACGAATCAACCGACTCCGCGCGTTACGTTCAAGATCTTTGAAAGGTTAGTTAGTAGAAATTGTTTTTTGGTTTTGTTTTGTTAAATTTGAAGTGTTTGGTTAGGGATTGTAGATCCATATTGTAGATCTATGTTGTGGAGATATTTAGGATGGTAGATCTATGTTTTGTAGAAGCTTTTGGGATTGTTTTTGATTTTTTGTATAATTTTGAAGAATTTTTTTGCTTGAGGATTTATGTTGAATTTTTTTGTGAAAATATGCTAGTAGAAGTGATAGTATTGATAGATTTGTAAAAATTGTGCATTTTTTGTTGAATTTCATGTATTATTTGATGGAAAAAAATCGTCGGAATTCGGAAATGTCACCGGAGAAGACAACCGGAGGATCGCCAGAATGTCGCCGGCGTCTCGCCGGCGAGAGTTGGAATGTGCACATTCACACGTAACGTGTGAATGTGTTCCACACGTTACGTGTGATTCCATTTCACACGTAACGTGTGGATCGCCGGCGAGTCACCGGCGAGCCGTCGACGATTCTCCGGCGACATGTCGGTGACTCTCTGACTCAAAATATTATTTTGATAATATTTTAATTATATTATCTTGATAATATTTGAATTATATTATTTTGATTATATTTTGATTATATTATTTTGATTATATTTTGATTATATTATTTTGATAATATTTTGATTATATTATTTTGATAAAAATGATATCAAAATATATTATTTTGATTAATATATTTTGATATATAACCGCAGATGGAGCCTGGGGAAAGAACCGAACGTAGGAGACACCGCAACCTTCAACGCGAACAATCGTTTAGGACTGGCGAAGAGGTGAACAGGTCGGAGAGGAGGCAACGGAGGAATGTCAGCTACCGAGATGATGAGACCGACGCATATCAGACTAGAGCCGATAGCAGTAGTGGGGTTGCTTGCATGATAGGAGTTCAGAGCTTAATGGCGATGCCTTCGTTTCATGGAGGTAGGACAGACTATGAGCCTCAGATATACCCGGACTACCAAGGGAGCCCGTTGCATGGTTATTCTGATACAATAGATCAGAATAACTACTACGGGCGGAGT
Organism: Rheum nobile; assembly: GCA_027886185.1. Lineage (NCBI taxonomy): Eukaryota > Viridiplantae > Streptophyta > Magnoliopsida > Caryophyllales > Polygonaceae > Rheum > Rheum nobile. Next base: position 9,968,337 of record WOAB01000644.1, on the reverse strand, counting down.
TTTAGTCCGTCGGTACTACCGCCGCATCTGAGCCCTCATCATCATAGCCCTTCACATTATTATCAGGGGGATGAGGATCAGCAGAACCCGTGGGAGAACTCGGCAGTGTACCCGAATGCTCTCTATCATCAGCCTACGGTAAGTACATTTAGTATAACCTGAATTAGTTTAAAAAATGTAATTATTACTGATCTATTTAATAAATGTAGGATCAGGCCAATACATGGGGGACTCAGGACCAGTCCAGCAATGCCTGGATGCCAAGAGATGACGCTCCAGACGTGGACGAGGAGCCTCAAGAAGCCTCTTCTTCGCGGGCAAAACCGCCCCGGTCAAGGAAGAATGTGAGATATGACCCTGAACTGCGGGTGAGCGTTCCTGGAGGTCCGGAGAGCCCTGAACTCCTGAAGAGTTTTGTGAACCACGTGGCGTACCTCCTGTACCAGCGCATTGTAAGTTGCATGTAACTTTATTTGTTTGAATTATTAATCTTATTTTAAATAAGTCCGATGGATTGCTTAAATATGTTCATATACAGCCGGTGCCACCCTTGAGGTTCCAGCAGCGAGGCAAGCAGTTACGCTCATGGCGTCGCACAACGACTGACGCGTGGGGTAACATGGCGTCTGCGTCCGGGCTATGTCATCTACCGGACATCATGCACGAGCATGTGGATGAGACGCTGATTGGTGCCTTCGTCGAGCGTTGGCAATCGGAAACCAACTCATTCCACCTGCCATGGGGAGAGATGACTATAACTCTCCATGATGTGTGGATGATCCTTGGGCTGAACATACAAGGGCAAGACATGGGTCCCCCAAAGAAATGGCACGAGCAGCTGGCCCGCAATGATTTGAAGAAGGCGTTGATGGAGGAAGCGCATGAGTTTTTTGAGCTGGAGGATGGTGCTATCGTCACTGGTAACGTGCATGCGGCAGATTTTAGGACTCATTGCCAGGATTTGGCTGACAAGAAGCAGACGACTGGGTTCTTGCTGTACTTGGTGGGGTCTTGTCTCTTTCCTGACAAGTCTCAGCATCGGTTGCCCGTTTATTACACTCCGTTCGTGACTGATCCCTCGTCAGCCACGAACTATGCATGGGGTACCGGTGTTCTTGCCCATGTGTACCGCAGCTTGGGCGAGTGCACAAGGAAGGAGGCGCGGGTCATGTCCACATGTTTCACTCTGATTCAGGTATTAAATGGCTTGAATAAAAACATCTGTATTTTTGTTATAGATTAATATTTGTTATTAAGGGAATTGACTTACATGTAATTGTTTTGTAGGCATGGATATATCAACACTTTCCCATGTTTAGACCTGCACAGAGTGTTTACTGGGACCGCCAACAGCCGATCCCATACGCCAGTCGATGGGACATGTCACAGCCACCCAACCGGACCAGGAATTATAGGGAGGAGCTGGATGGGATGCGTGCTGAGAGTGTAAGTGCATATACGGTCCTTATCTAGTATGTTAAAATATGAAATTATATGCATGATTAGTTGTTTGAAATTCAATTATGTTTAGGTTGAGTGGATGCCATACGGCCCGATTGACTTCAACAATGAGATGTTTGCTTCATCGCGATTCCATGGAGTCATATCCTGTTTGTGGGTCACCGAGCCTTATATGCCAGATCGAGCAGCTAGGCAGTTTGGGCGTGCACAACAGTGTCCAAGACAATCGATTGTTCCAATTAAGGCATGGAGGGGCACGAAGATTAGCAGCTACACGATGAAATACGATAGATCCTTACATGCATGGGATGCCCACAATGAACATTCCATTAGCCTATAAGCCATGGTTCCTACAGTCCTTCAACCCCACCAGTGTAGCGGTGATTACATGCAGTGGTACCTCCAGCATACACATCCATTCATCATCTCTCAAGAGGACCGTAACCCTCAGCACCATGTAAGAAATTGAATAATTATATCTTGTTTAATTTCATGTACAAACTTTATATTAATCGTATCCACTTATTGTGACTGCAGTGGGTCGATAGTTGCTACGGACGTCTGGATCCATATTGCGATCACCAAGATGGAGATGACCAATGTGAAGACCTAGCCGAGGCGTTACGGCAATCATTGGAGCAAATGTATCCCTACCTTTCGAACCATTGAACTTGGCTACTTCGTCATTTGAGCATTAAACTTTGGATTTCATTGAACTTTGGAAGGTGACAACAATGAATGTTATGACTTTTGTTTGAATGTTTTTTATGAGTTGTTTGTATTATGACAACAATGAATGTTATCACTTCTATTTGAATGTTTTTTATGAGTTGTTGGGATTTAGGGATGTGATAGCATGCGTTTAGGCTAGTTGGTCGAGCTGGACCGAGTTGTGTGTTGCTTGAGTTTTCTTGAAGATTGGAGATTGTTCTTGGATCCAAACAAGTATTTCTCTTCTTTTTGGATTAGAAACGTCGAACTCATTGCATCATAATTCATACATATCATTCATTACATAAATCGACCGTTTTAACCTTCTTCTTTCGCCTTGTCTTCTTTTCGGCCTTGGCTGCTTCGTACTCCAACAACCGATCACACGTCCTTTGATCTACGTAATCACCCGCAGACGGGTCATGATATACCACCCATGCCGGGTAAAGAGTAGGCAAGGGCGATGTCTCAGCAAGGCCAATCTACATCAAAGTCAATGCATCATACATATGTTTTAACACAAGATAGTATCAACAGATGTGATTGTATTAACATACCGCAATAAAATGTTGCTCTTCCTAGACATGGCAAACACATATCGTCTTCAGCTTCTCGCCAACCGATGCTTCGTTTGGCTTCCCCCTCATAGGCAGGTATGTCGTTCCCACACCACCACCGACGGTAACGAACACACATGTGAATGCCGTTGCCACCAAACATCCCATATCCGAGAGGTCCAACCACGTCTCCGGTGGGGCCGGCCTGTTCGGGGAAGGAAACCATGCTAGCTTCGCCTCCATTGCCTCAAGTGTCATCGTAGACACCCAAAGTGGCGCGAGTAGCTCATACACTTTTCTCAACGTAGCGATCATGGTACGTCGAACAAAAGCCCACTGATCTTGCCCTAAACCCAGACCATGCGCAATTGCTCTGTACCCGCAGTTTCCATCACCCACTATCTCATACCATCCTCCCACATGTGGTCTCATACACATGGGAAACTGGGTACGATATTGCCATGGGTTCTTGATCAAAGATGTGTCACCCGAAGGCTTTGCTGTAAGCGTCTTCGGTGGTCTTCCTTTTTGCTTTTTCGGAGGCGTTTCGTCCATCTGTTGGTCAGTGTACTCCCATGATGACGGTTGTCTTTTGGTGGCAAAGTTTAGAGCTCCTTGAGGCCGACCCTTATGCCTGACTTTAGCTGGCTCTTGCAGAGCAGTCCGCTCTGGATGCGCAATACTTGTTAGTGTTGAGACTGCTCTTTGTTGAACCTGCACTAGCAATGTGGGGAAGACGCTTTGGGCAAATTTTTCAAGCAACGATCTATTCACTCTGCGTTCTCTGGCTTCTTTCTCTTCTTCTGTCTTCACTTCTGACAAGGTCAACTGCCTCCAGAACGGATACAATGAGCTATGTTCAATTAGGGCTTGGCTCCTCACATTTAGCGACATGTCATGCACGCAAGGCAAGCCATCTCTGACCCTCATCTGGCATCTGCATATAGTGCTCCACAATGGAGCTTCTCCTTTCCTGTATTCCTCAATCAAACGAGCTAGTGCAATCGCAGAGACCTTGAAGTGCAGCTTGCAGAAACGACGTGCGTTCGTTAGCAGCGTATATCTCTTTCCAATGCTCTCATTCAATGCCCCCTTTATCTCACCAATATGACTGCGCAACCGTGTATGATATTGATCGAACACAGTGCAAAGGTTGCCATCATTGCTTGTGAAGAAGCTTTTCAGACTGGAATGGGCCCCTTCAACCCTGTATTACAATCAAGAATCCGAAATCAGTATGTTGCTGTAAAGGTCTAACTAAGTTCAAATAACTAGCTAAATTTAGAAAAAAACATAATGCACAAACCTGTTACTGGTGGTAGTACCGAGCGTGAACACTGTATCTGTCCATACAGAGATGATTCTTTCCTTGTAGGGGTCAAGCCAGTTCTTTTGTAGGTACTGGAGACATTTTGGAGATTTCCTCCAATCACACTTCAGCTTCTTCAGTGTTGCTTCATACCCTTGTATGGTCGTTTCCTTGAAGAGTTTCATGCAGTCGTTGGAAAACGTTGTGCCCTTAAACTTGTCCATGTTCTTCTTCCCGAAGTCTTCAATATTCTTCCTCACATGCCGCCTACATAGAAGGAATTTTGCTTTTGGAAACTGCTTCTCTAAGGCGTTCATCAACGCCTTCTCCCGATCAGTGACCAAACATGTGGGTGCTCGTTGCACCTTGACAAACATCTTTGCAAGTTGCTCTATGGCCCACTTGTAACTGTCTTCGTCCTCCTTCTCCAGAAATGCCCCGACAATATTGTAGTTGTTCCAAACAGATGTGATGCCAACAATTTCAAGGAAGGGCAAATTGTAACTGCACACATAATCATATATAAAATATGATGGCATCCTAACCTTGACATGAACAAATGAAGAGTATAATAGATATGTATGTTACTAACCAGTTAGTCGCAGCCCTAAACCCTAAACAATGCTCAATCTTTATTTCTAATCCCCTAAACAATAAAATGAGATCTTTAATATTAAACAACAAATATCATGTCTAGCTTGGTTAAACCCTAAATAACAAATATCATACCTTTCAAAACCCTAACCATCAAGCTAAAAACTTTAAACAAGTTCAAAACAACAAAAAAAGAGAACTTTAGGGTTACATAATAGAAATTACCTCGTTCGAAAGTGGAATATCTTCCTCACTGTTGCTCCAATACTCGTTGTTGTTCGGATTGTCCATTTTTTTTTACAAAAATTGAGAGTGCAAAACAAGAATTTGTGAGTGTTTCAAATGAGGGTTTAGGCTCGAAATGGATCGTTAGCCGGGGAAGAAGACGGGTCATTATTACAGTTAGGTGGGGACAAGACGGTTAATTCAATGCGTTTTGCCACAAACTGAACCACACGTTACGTGTGAGCCCCATCCACACATTACGTGTGGAATAGCATGACATGTAACGTGTGAGCTGATTCCACACGTTACGTGTGAGCTGATTCCACACGTTACGTGTGGTTCAATGTTTAGGCGTATGAGGCTTTTTGTTAGGGTTTGGGGTAGGGCTTGGGGTAGGGTTAGGGTTTGGAGTTTAGGGTTTAGGGATATGGTATTGGGGTAGGGTTTAGGGTAATATGGTTTATGTTTAGGGATTAGGGTTAAGGTTAGGGTTAACTATTTATCTTTAATTAATAAGGGTGAATCGGGTATTTTAGTTACCTTGTTTGTGAGATTGAGGAGAGGAACTTTTAATTAGGGTTTAGGGTTTAGGGTGGTAAATGATTGTTGAGAAGTTATTAATGCTAGTGGTTGAGTTCATTAATGCTAGTGGTTGAGGTCATTATATACTAAAGTTATATACAGCTGTATATTAGCTGTCAAACACATTGTTTTTCACTATATAAGAGGCATTAGGGTTGTTTGTTCTCTACAACAAGTCCAACACGAGCGACGCTTGAAGATTCAATTGTGGGTAAGCTTCTTCTTCCAGTTTCTTTTGATTTATTATCCCCCATTTTTTATATTAATGGATTCATGATATTTGTAGGAAACCAAACACTACAACAAATAATGGCATCTTCATCCGAATCATCAACAAACCCACTATGCGCGTGTAATTTGAAAGCCATTGTCCGTACTTGGGATTTGCAGTGGAACTACGGAAGAAGGTATTGGGGATGCCCAAGATTGGGGTATTTTTACAGGAAGTGGATTGATCCTATATACGAGGACAGAGCACACGCGATTATTCGACAACAATGGCGGGAAAAACAAGATCTTGTTAAGGAGAATCAAGATCTTATTAAGAAAAATCAAAAAAACTTTTACAAGATGTGGATAAGATGCGTAGGTATAACCTCAAACTATATAATGATGTACATCGTATACTGTCTTGATGTCGTATCTTTTGTGTAATGTTGTTTACGTACTATCAACCTTTGTAGGGAGCAAGCAATTTTATCAAAGCAGAGATATGATAGAAAGCGAACTTTTACCAGAGACTATCCTAATTTCTTCAAACGCAACTAGACGATGTCATTTATTTTGTGTTAGGGTTTCTAAGTTTATGAAGAAGGTGAAGAACATGTATTATTTACTTTATTTTGAGATAAATGTGGTTGTATTCATCCAACGTAATGAACAATTCTATTCTGTCTTCTAGGTTGATTATTTTTGTAACACCCCCAAATTTCACCTCTTTGAAAGCATTACTGCCGATGACTCCGGACGAAATCCCCGAAGTCACCCCAGGCTTTTCCAAACGATATAACTATCAAAACCCAGTTACAATACCAAATATTGTAACTTTTATTAAACCACGGTCGCGGAATGTCAACACAATTCCAAATACGACCAAAAACATCAAAAATACATAATCAGAAATAAATACAACGGAAGTCTTTAACAAAATACAAAATACAAAATAACACAGCGGAAGTCTTTTAAATACAACGACAAAACAACTTGTCGAAAACACCGTTCATCCTCATAGTCGCTCTAGCCTCCTCGGATCTGCAACTTAACCTGATGTGTGATACCCCATATTTTTGTAAGGTTATTTTGGGAATTATGGAATTTTCCCGAGTACCCGTTGTGTACGTCGGATTTAATTCAGGTAGCTTGAGACATTCTGTAATGTGCTCTATATCTGTAATATTTTTCTCAGTGAAATAATATACAGACAAGGTGCCTTGAATTTTAAATTGTCGTTCGCGTACGATAATTGTTATCCCGGCTTAAGGTCATGTTCGTTCAAAGCTGAACGGGCGGGAAAAAGGTGTCACGGCGACCGCCGTAAAGTCGCGGCGACCGCCGTCGTGAGACCCAAGCACGGCGACCGCCGTAAAGTCACGGCGCCCGCCGTCCCAACGCTCGAGGAGACAGCTGGTGTGTCATGCCACGGTGACCGCCGTGAATTACGGCGCCCGTCGTAATGGCAGTCATCGTTTTCCGGCAGTCCTTGCCCGATGGTCGTCGACGCGATTTCCGGCGAGCGCCGAACTAGCTGTAGGCCCATCTTCTTCGTTCTCCAGACGCTTTGGCTATAAAAGGGTGTGTTGGGGGAGAGATTTGAGCCATCCCAAACACCGAACCTTTTTGAAGGTCTCGCCGGTGTTGCTTTGGTGTGGTTCCTGAGAGCCTTTGTGAAGCTTTTGGTTAGCCTTGGAGGTTAGAAGCCAAAGCTAGTCGAAGGAGGCCGAACCGCTCGTGTTTTTGGGTGAGTTTTCTCTCGTTTCAGTCGGCCGTGTTCTTCACGGCGACCGCCGCCAAGAACGGCGACCGCCGCCAGTGCCCAGAGCGCCTTTGTGGCTTTGGCTTGGTCGGTTGTCGTCGTGGCGTCTTTCCTTTCGTGTTCTTTCGCCGTATTTTTAGATTCGTATTGTTTATGTCGCATCTAACTTAGAGTTCCTTTTATGGGTCCACTCGAAGGTCGTTGTGCTGTCAGAGCTGTACCGTGTCGAGCCCGGAATCCAGTGACGTCTTTAGACTATTCTACGGAGTAAGGCAAGTGGCGGTTCGCTCTTGCTCTTTCGTTCCATATTTACATTAATTATCAGTAGTTATCTGAGTAATTAATTTGGAATGAATATTCTGTTTGTCTGGAAACGGTTTTGATAAACTGTTTTGAAAATCATATAATAGGTTGTATATCTGCTAGAACACCGCTATTATCTGTGATCGCCTTTCGGGCCTTTATGTGGATTTATCCTGTAAATGTGGTGGTGCTGTAACTGTTTAGTTAGCACTGTTAGATAGGAACATTACTCGGACTCGGTCTAGTCGTTTCTTTATAATCTGGTATTTGGATGGCTCGTCCCCATCTGGTACTATTCTATGATCATGATCGGTCTCTTACACATGTGTGTAGAGACAGGACACTTAGCTGGTGTCACAAACCTTTCGGTAGACGTCACTCTCGACGAAACGTATACTAAGATGTGTCGTCCCATTGGTGGGGTACACATGTAAAAGTCTATAACGTGATGTGTGTTTTTGGAACATAAATCAGATAAGTGCTACCTTGACGCACATAATTAATACACCTTGGGCGAGTAGTGCAGCTAAGTTCAGTGCAGCTAGGAAAACTCATCTTGACTTGAATATAGTACGTTCTCTTTCCAATCTGGATTCGCTGTAGGCGATGAGGTTGGTCGTGAACCGAAGCATCTCAGTCAGTTTTAAATCATGGTTGAATGATTCTTTAACTTTCCAGATTTGTCATTGCTTCCTTAAAGACTCATTTCTGTTGGAGTCTTCTTTCGAGTCGATTTCTGTGAAGATTCAGTCTTCCAGAATCTTCTCTTGTGCATACCTCTTGTTTATTCCAGTAGGAGTATGGTGGTTGACAAGCGTACTCGATTATTATTCGAGGGACGAAGAGTCTAACCTAATACAACTGCTTCGAACCATTCTGCTTTGTTCCCTTGCTAGTCTATTCATTTAGACTAACCAACCAATATTTTCCCTTGCATGGTTGGCTGGTGTCATCCGTTTGATTCGGCACATCAGTTAAGAAGTAGCTCAGAAGATTAGAAGGACTATGAAGTCGGCGGTGGTTTTTGAATGTTTTAATTATTTCTTTAATCAGGTTATGATCCTTTGGACAATAACTCTGATTGTAACTTACTTTCTTAGTCTTCCGCTGTGTTTGGTTTAAACTATGTTTTGACCTATTCGGGATTGGGTTGTAATCCCGTAACTCTTGTTTCCTCAACAATGTTATGTTTTGGAATTTAATGTTTGATCTTTGTGTATCAATTGCATTTCATAAATTGTATTTATTTGGTAAAGCCTTGGGTGATCTCGGTAAGGAACACTGGGGTCACTGGCGGTAATACCTTTCCAAAAGGGTTAAGTTTTGGGGGTGTTACATGATGTGCCGAATCAAACGGATGACACCAGCCAACCATGCAAGGGAATAATTACAGTTGGTTAGTCTAATGAAAGACTATGCAAGGGTACAAAGCAGAGTGGTTCGAAGCAGTCGTATTAGGTTAGACTCTTTGCTTCTCGAATAACAACCGATAACGATAGTCAACCATCATACTCCTACTGGAATACATGAAAAGGCATGAACAAGAGAAGATTCTGGAGACCGAGTCTCACAGCAATCAATCCCAAGAGAAGACTCCAAATGAAATGAGTCTTATAGGAAACATGACAAATGTTGGGAAACTTAATTTATATAATACACACAAGCGTTCAAAAGCTGACTTTAGATGTTTCGGCTCACGACCAACCTCACCGCCCCAAAGCGAATCCAGATTGGAAAGAGAACTTTACTCTCATCAAAGTCAAGACGAGTTTTCCTGGCTGCACTATTACCTAGTTGCACTACTCGTCTGAGGGTATATTAATTATGTGTGCTAAAGCACTTATCTGATTTAATTTCAAAACCAAACCACACACCACATTATAAACTTTTATTATGATCTGCTCATCCCGAGACGAGAGATTTCCTAGGAGCATATCCCGAGATTTGCTCCCGAGGTAAGTGTCACACTAGCTAAGTGCACCACCTCTATACTAAAGTATAGAGGCTAGTCATGACCCACCAAGGTTTTAGGGACTAAAGCCCTTTCTCCATTTAATTATCCAGAAACGACTGGACCTCCTGGGCCCTAGTAAACGTTCCTACGAATACTCGTGCTAACTAAACAGTTCAACACAGTCATATATCACATCAAAACAAAGCCATCAAGGCCAACATCATAGATCTTTCAATCTATATATATATATATATATATATATATCAAAATAGCATTGCCACTAACAGTATATGCAACCTAATATAATCTTTCATATGAAATTCACCTTTAAAATCCACAACAAAACCATTATGAACATAATAGCGCTGTATCTAGCAATATACAACCTATTATAACAGCACTTCTTTTATCAAATAATTTATCAAAACTATTCCCAACATAAACAGATGAATCATCCCAAATTAATTAACAACAAAACAATTGATAATTAATGGAAGTATGGAATGATGAGCAAGAGCGAACCGCCACTTGCCTTAAATCTAACGAGAGCTTGAACAAAGCTTAGAAACGGGTTCCTGGGTCTGAAACTGGAACAGATCTGGAATAATAAACCCCAAAGAAACGACCCACAACGAGACCCTAAGTTATATTCAACATCTATATAATCGAATCTAAAGGAATCGGGAAACGAATCAAAGGAAACGAGCCTCGCCAACGTCACACACACGAACACACACCCGGCCAAGCTTACCGCGGGGTGCGGTGGCCTTGGTGCCGCGGGGTGCGGTGAGCATGACAGAGGCGAGCTCGCAGCTGCGTTAATGGTGAAATCCTTACCCAAAACGTCTCGTTTCGCCTTCGATTGGTTGAAGCTTGATCTCCCAACACTAACAACCTTCTAAAGGTACTAGGCACGACCTTCTTGCCCAAGAAATCTCCCACAAAAGCTTGAAGAAAAGCTTGAAAATGGTGGATTTTGAGAGGAGCAAAGGAAGAGGATGAAGGTGATGGAGAGCTCCTCCATCTGATCTCACACTCCCTTATATAAGCCCCAACAATCCAATACTTGGGGGGGGCAAGGAAGGGGACAAAGAGATAGCTCCCGAAATCCACTTGCCACCTCCCGTCTGACACACCGGCGAAAGCCTCTGCAGAGACGACTCCAACGTTTACCGTGGGGTGCGGCGGCCTATGCACCGCGGGGTGCGGTAGCCTACCCAACCGACTCGCGTCCTGGCCTTTGCCGCGGGGTGCGGCGTCCTTGGTGCCGCGGGGTGCGGCTCAAGCCGGTTCTGGTTCGTCTTATCCGGACACTTAGGGATAAGTTAAACGTTAACCCCGGGTTAGCTAAACTTGTACGCGAACGACAAATTAACCCGAAAGTGCATCAACTGCATTTTATATTGCTCAGAAAAATCTTACAGAGATCCAACATTACACAAAATGTTCGTACCTCCCTGTATTTAATCTGACTCGCAACACGTGCTTAAGAAAGTTCAAAATTTATCCGTACAAAAATGAGGGATATTACATTACCTCCCCCTTAAAAGAAGTTTCGACCCCGAAACTTGGCCAAAACCACTTGGGAAGACGTCTAAGCATAACCGCCTCAGTTTCCCAGGTTTCCCGAGTAACCTTAATTTCCAATGCAAACTCTTTTGCTCTTCATAATTGATCCAACAGATCATCAATCCTGGGATCGTCCAGATAGCACAGGTACCCGACACAACCTTGTCGCAGTAGCTTTAAACGCAGCTATTGCATCGATAAGCCTGCCGTTATCAGCGTCGTTCTGACCCTTAAATGCGCGTACATTCTGGTCCCCTGATGACACCGTCACCATTCTCAAACTAAAATTAATGACCGCCTCTTGACGCATCAGTCAATCCATATCGAGAAAATTATCGTATGGAACCATGGTTATGCAGATCAAATCCGCTTCGAACCTCTTACCCTAAATGGTAATTGAAAATTCCGACAGAAGCTTGGTTCAAACCAACTATTCATCATTAAGAATATTTACCACAAAAGTTCTGCAAACCTTGTTGCTAACTTTAACTTTATCACAACTATTCAAAATGAAACACCCGATCTAACAACATACTAACAAAAGTAGTACCAAAATACTTTAAGCATTTGGAACGTCGTGTCCATCTGCCTCACGCATCTCGTAAAGGCGTTGACCTTGACTTCCAGAAGCCATTGGGGCTTTTCCCTTGTTCTGTGCAGTTGTCTGCATCGAAGGACTAGGAGCTTCCACTGGTTGAAACCTGGGTCGATTGTTCTGATCAACAGACCCTTGTTGGAACTCCGTTCCATTCTGCCTTTCCTGCCAACAGAACTTCTACATATGTCCTTCCTTTCCACAGCCAAAGCATGTCCTTCTTTCCTTCAGACACGTCCTGTTCTTGTGTCCGGTTTCACCACAATTATAGCATCGGATCAGACTCTTACCTTGATCCGACAGCTGCGTTGACCCTCCTTGAGTCATATCCGTCTTTGCCTTACTAGACTTGGCAAAGTTAGTCGGTGGCGCAGGACGTTTGAATCCACTAGCCTGAGATTGATTTGGCATCGACCTCTGGCGATTCCATCTCTCAGTCGACTCCTCCAGAGTCACCTCTAACTTATAGGCTGCATCCACGTACTGCTCCAAAGTCGAGCATCCGTGATGCACCATCATTGGCTTACTATCTGGACTCATCCACTCATGGAAGTACCAGATCTTTTGCTCTTCACTGGAGATCTCTGATCCCGCATACTGTAATAGGCGATTGAACTTGGTTGCCAGCTCGGCCACCTTCAATCCATCATTCTTTGGATAGAGAAATTCTTTGCGCTTTTCTTCCCTCATAGCCCGAGAGAAGAATCGATCAATCATCTTGGTTTTGAACATTGCCCAATTCAAATCAGGGCTATTAGCAAGACCGGTGTTCTCCCACCAATCACTAGCATCTTCCTTTAATTATAGGGAAGCAATGTGTACTTTCTCAGCTTCAGTGCATTCCACATTACGAAACAATCGTTCCATGTGAGAGAACCAATGTGCCACTCTAACTGGCTCTCCTTTTCCGTCGTACCAATGAGGCCTCATAGAGCTTATTGCTTTTAGCGCTCGGCCATAGATGCCTTTATCCCTGATCGCTCCTCCTTGAGGTACATTGACAGTTGGCTCCACAAATCTAGGAACCACTGGAGGAATTGGCACCGCTTGTGCGTGTGGTGCGGCAGGTTGCATAATATCGGCGAGTGCTTGCACCACAATTCCCCGAATTGCCGCAACAACTGCTGCAACAAACACCACTGGAGCGTCGGCCTGAGCTTGGCCATTGCCCTCTGGATTATTGTGAGAAACAGACTCGTGTTCCTCCACAGGGTTCACAACATTCCTCACGTTTGGTCTGGGGTCATTACTTGGCCCAGCACCAGCACGGATAGTGTTCCTCGTGTTCACCATCTATTTACCAATCAAATTCCAAGGATCTCATATATTAATATCTCTCAATGCACTCAACGTAATGAAATCAACTTAGAAGAGATCAAACTAGGTAAATTTCATTAGATGAACTTCAAACCGAGTTACTAGGTTCTACAACCTCAAATCACGACAAGCAAACTGAGAACTCAAGTCTAACTGGAGATGGCGAAACCACCTCGACTTCTTCCGAGTCCTTCTGAAGAGAACAGAATGCACCCCTAACTACGGGTGACAAACAGAGAGTCTTAGTCTTTCTAGACACAGAAGCAAACTTCCGTATCAGACTGTAGAAGGCACGACTATGAACGGCTTTTTATTTGAAAATTCAGAGCCTTTGAAAACCTTTTTAGCTCTGATACCAAATCTGTAACACCCCCAAATTTCACCTCTTTGAAAGCATTACTGCCGATGACTCCGGACGAAAACCCCGAAGTCACCCCAGGCTTTTCCAAACGATATAACTATCAAAACCCAGTTACAATACCAAATATCGTAACTTTTATTAAACCACGGTCGCGGAATGTCAACACAATTCCAAATACGACCAAAAACATCAAAAATACATAATCAGAAATAAATACAACGGAAGTCTTTAACAAAATACAAAATAACACAGCGGAAGTCTTTTAAATACAACGACAAAACAACTTGTCGAAAACACCGTTCATCCTCATATTCGCTCTAGCCTCCTCAGATCTGCAACTTAACCTGATGTGCCGAATCAAACGGATGACACCAGCCAACCATGCAAGGGAATAATTACGGTTGGTTATTCTAATAAAAGACTATGCAAGGGTACAAAGCAGAGTGGTTCGAAGCAGTCATATTAGGTTAGACTCTTCGCTTCTCGAATAACAACCGATAACGATAGTCAACCATCATACTCCTACTGGAATACATGAAAAGGCATGAACAAGAGAAGATTCTGGAGACCGAGTCTCACAACAATCAATCCCAAAAGAAGACTCCAAATGAAATAAGCCTTATAGGAAACATGACAAATGTTGGGAAACTTAATTTATATAATACACACAAGCGTTCAAAAGCTGACTTTAGATGTTTCGGCTCACGACCAACCTCACCGCCCCAGAGCGAATCCAGATTGGAAAGAGAACTTTATTCTGATCAAAGTCAAGACGAGTTTTCCTGGCTGCACTATTACCTAGCTGCACTACTCGCCTGAGGGTATATTAATTATGTGTGCTAAAGCACTTATCTGATTTAATTCCAAAACCAAACCACACACCACATTATAAACTTTTATTATGATCTACTCATCCCGAGACGAGAGATTTCCTGGGAGCATATCCCGAGATTTGCTCCCGAGGTAAGTGTGACACTAGCTAAGTGCACCACCTCTATACTAAAGTATAGAGGCTAGTCATGACCCACCAAGGTTTTAGGGACTAAAGCCCTTTCTCCATTTAATTATCCAGAAACGACTGGACCTCCTAGGCCCCAGTAAACGTTCCTACGAATACTCGTGCTAACTAAACAGTTCAACACAGTCATATATCACATCAAAACAAAGCCATCAAGGCCAACATCATAGATCTTTCAATCTATATATATATATATATCAAAATAGCGTTGCCACTAACAGTATATACAACCTAATATAATCTTTCATATGAAATTCACCTTTGAAATCCACAACAAAACCATTATGAACATAATAGCGTTGTATCTAGCAATATACAACCTATTATAACAGCACTTCTTTTATCAAATAATTTATCAAAACTGTTCCCAACATAAACAGATGAATCATCCCAAATTAATTAACAACAAAACAATTGATAATTAATGGAAGTATGGAATGATGAGCAAGAGCGAACCGCCACTTGCCTTAAATCCGACGAGAGCTTGAACAAAGCTTAGAAACGGGTTCCTGGGTCCGAAACTGGAACAGATCTGGAATAATAAACCCCAAAGAAACGACCCACAATGAGACCCTAAGTTAGATTCAACATCTATATAATCGAATCTAAAGGAATCGGGAAACGAATCAAAGGAAACGAGCCTCGCCAACGTCACACACACGAACACACACCCGACCAAGCTTACCGCGGGGTGCGGTGGCCTTGGTGCCACGGGGTGCGGTGAGCATGACAGAGGCGAGCTCGCAGCTGCGTTAATGGCGAAATCCTTACCCAAAACCTCTCGTTTCGCCTTCGATTGGTTGAAGCTTGATCTCCCAACACTAACAACCTTCTAAAGGTACTAGGAACGACCTTCTTGCCCAAGAAAACTCCCACAAAAGCTTGAAGAAAAGCTTAAAAATGGTGGATTTTGAGAGGAGCAAAGGAAGAGGATAAAGGTGATGGAGAGCTCCTCCATCTGATCTCACACTCCCTTATATAAGCCCCAACAAACCAATACTTGGGGGGGCAAGGAAGGGGACAAAGAGATAGCTCCCGAAATCCACTTGCCACCTCCCGTCTGACACACCGGCGAAAGCCTCTGCAGAGACGACTCCGACGTTTACCGCGTGGTGCGGCGGCCTGTGCACCGCGGGGTGCGGTAGCCTACCCAACCGACTCGCGTCCTGGCCTTTGCCGCGGGGTGCGGCGTCCTTGATGTCGCGGGGTGCGGCTCAAGCCGGTTCTGGTTCGTCTTATCCGGACACTTAGGGATAAGTTAAACGTTAACCCCGGGTTAACTAAACTTGTACGCGAACGACAAATTAACCCGAAAGTGCATCAACTGCATTTTATATTGCTCGGAAAAATCTTACAGAGATCCAACATTACACAGAATGTCCGTACCTCCCTGTATTTAATCTGACTCGCAACACGTGCTTAAGAAAGTTCAAAATTTATCCGTACAAAAATGAGGGATATTACAATTTTAGGGTGTTTTTTTATTAATTTTAGATAAACAAATAAACCCTAAAAATAAACAATAATATGATATAACATTCATACACAACATTATAATATATATAAAATAATCAATAATTCAACATTGAACCACAAATAAATACTAAAAATATAGAATAATATGACATACACAAATACCCTAAAGTATACTATAACTAAACAATTTAATATACTAAAATACCACACGTTACGGGTGGTGTATACCCACATGTAACGTGTGGTATGGCTCCACACGTTACGTGTGAGGTACAACCACACGTTACGTGTGAAGCCTATGCGCTAAACGGCAAAAATGCCTATACACCGAAAAGTAATCGTGTATTTTTAATACTAGCTATCAGTCTCGTGCTACGCACATAGCAAATTTTATTAAAAGTAATTTTTGTTATAACAATTTCTCTATGTACATATATTTATCAAATAATGCTATTGCATGTGTCATGCTTTTTTAATTAATGATATTGTTTGATATTGAACTATTAAATTAGAATTGAGCACTTCGAATACCTTATTTTTCTTAATTACATAGAGATAAAATTAGGTACACATAATAATAATATACTTATTGTTAGAAAAAAATTGTTAAAAGAAAACAACAATATGGAGTTTTATGTTCGACACTTATCTATATATCCTTATAATTCTAATAGTATATATACGTTGGATATTTAGGTTTATAAAATGATTTGGACTGCACCCGAATTATGACCGGTTGCCTACGTACCTTCTTAAGAAGGATAAAACCTTATGTAGTTAAGAGTTTTAAACTTGGATTTTAGTTTTGATAATTTAAGGTTTGTTTTACACGCATCAGAAGTCAAAGTCTAAACCCACCTTCAAGGAAGGGTTTCCCAAACTTCGAACCAACTATCATATGCATGTGTTTTAGTTATTTTCATGCATCACCGAAATAAATTAAATCTACCTTCTAAGAAGGGTTGCTCAAATCACTTCGACTATCATTTGCATGTAATATGCTTTTGTATTTACTTTATTTTGCTTTGAGATTGCGATTGAACTCGATGAACATTTGTTTTGTATCGAGTTTCCTACGTAACCTTTGAAAAGTGATCAAATTATACGTAGTTCTAAAATAGAACCAATTTAGTTTAACATGGTTTTGATTTGAGATTTGTGATTGTACTCGATATATATTAAATTTTGATATCGAGTTCCTACATAGTCTTTAGAGGTGTCACGTCTTCACGTAGTTCTAAAATCATTCATTTCAAATTTTGGTTGAAATTTTAGTTGTGACTGAATCCGATATGTATATTTGAATTTGATTTCGAATTTCCTATGTATCCGTTTAATACGGAATCAAATCTATGTAGTTCTTAAAAAGAACCAACTAGAACTTTTGAATAATATAGAAATTTGTAATTCCAATCAAATTATTCCTATAATTTTTTTGGCCTTGATTGTGGATTTGTTTAGCATAATGTTACCAAGTTATGTTGCTCCTTTGTTCTATTTTTTTAAGCAAGAAACAGGAGCAAAACCATCATATGAGATGCAATTTGTTAAATCCATTTCTATGTCCACCTTTGGGTTTATCATCCACTTGTTGGTTGCAGCTTATATATATATAAGTAAATCCTTACATGACTAATTTTAAGTCATATATATGAATTCAGACTATTGAACTTCATGAATTTATTTCTTGTAAATCCAAATAAGTTGTCAATAGCATTTCATGAATTGTCCCAGTTTTATACGGAAGACCAAATTAACACGGCTCATAATTTTTTTTGCTTAAGCCATATATACTCTTCTTGCCTAAACCATTCGAGCATGAATTTAACCCATGTCCACGATCAATCTCCTTAAGGCATTTACGTAGGTTGGTGACTTGTTTAAACTGTAGTTGCCAAAACGGATGTTTCGAACCGACTACCGGTCTTAGTTGTAGCGGCAAAGAGCTGACTACGGGTCTTGATTGTAGCGGCAAAATGGATATTTCAAACCGAGTACGGGTCTTGATTGTAGAGGCAAAACGGATGTTTCGAGCCGACTACGAGTCTTGATTGTAGCGGCGAAACGGATGTTTCGAGCCGACTACAGGTCTTGATGGTAGCGGTGAAACGAATGTTTCAAGCCGACTACGGGTCTTGATTGTAGTGGCGAAACGAATGTTTCGAGCCGACTACGGGTCTTGATTGTAGTAGCGAAACGGATGTTTCGAGCCGACTACCGGTCTTGGTTGTAGCGACAAAATAGATGTTTTAAGCCGAATACGGGTCTTGATTGTAGCGGCGAAACAAATGTTTCGAACCGATTACGGGTCTTGATTGTAGCGGCGAAACGGATGTTTGGAGCCGACTACAAAGTCTTGGATAATGTTAAATCTTTTTCTATACCTGTACATGATCCAATGAAATTTAATTAGCACAAAAAAAATCAAGGGCCAAGAGTATACCGATTTCAAGTCCTGAGTTTGATCAAAACTTTCACTGTTGCCCTTTTCTTGAGCTTAAACTCCTTGTGCTTCTTCCCTTCTCTTGAACCTTTCTATTGTTTTTCTTTTCCCCAAAAATGCAGAAGGAAACGCATCCTCTATATAAGAGTACTATGCTTTCCGATCAAGTTTTGTTGTAAATCTACTGTAATGTCTGTGACATCAGTCCAGCCATTTTTTACACAACTTTCTACCGGCTAATTGTCATCATTACAAGCAATTAAAGGGGATGCTAATTACAACCCCAAATCAGCAGTAACACCAACACCAATGAGCATTTCACTACGAATAGGTTGTCCATTACCCTCAACAACAATTCACCACCATCAACAACACCAACAATAGTTTGAGATTGTGTTTGTTAAACACATTATTGGGACTTAGAGAAAGGGTTTATGCCTTTTCTCTAAAAAACCCCAAAATCTCAGTTGGATAACCTCCATTTTATTCAATCCAAAACAAAAAAAAAAAATACAAGAAGAAAGTGTTCTTGAAAAACTCCACTATGTTCAAAGAGTATGTGCAACAAGAAAGGAAAAAAAATCCCTTTTCAATCTAAAATGTTAAACTCTACATACATTTATGGGGTTTGTTCTCACAAAACAACCCCACCAGTACATGCCCAACAGCCCAATATCGAAATACCCCCACCCACTGAATAACCCCTCATCTCTCTAAATTTGTCATCTTTGCCACCTAAATTTGTGGGGTTTTTTCTCACAGAACAACCTCCGAGTCGGAGGTCGGAGACTCCGACCAACCTTCGTTTCGACCCTTCTAAAGTTGCTCGAACTCCAAAATAAACTCAAGATACCAAAATTAAAAGAGGGATTTCACTAAGCTTCGGGTTCTAAATGGTTCTAGCACTTCCTTGTGCTCATATCGAACCTGTCATTACCTTGTTCGGTTAATGGATTCTTGGCTAATTTGAATCCTTACTCTCTCCACCTAGATCGCCTAACCACCGGTCACCCGCTTCCTGGCTGAAACCACTACTAGATGGCAAGATGTACCATTGCCACTTCCCAATCCCTGACATGATATCCTGTTTTTCCCTTTCTGATTGCGCCGATTGCCTTTAGCACTTGGGATTTGCAATTGGTTTGGGGAGAATAATAATATAAACATATAAATTAAATAAATATCAAACCAGCAATTAGACCCATACCCTGCCGTATACTGTAGCTTGCGTATTCATTTGGGCAAGTTTTGACCACTCACTCCCTTCCCCAATAAAGTACAATAGTTAGAAAAAAGGTTAAACTGCCTTTGTTAATTAACAAGCTTCAGGCCTCAATGCAAGCTTTTTGCAACGATTTTTGTTTTTTTTATAAAAAAAAAAAAAAAATACCAATTTGCAATCCCTATTTATTTTGGACCCATAAACGACACTCCATCAAACTTTTATCTTTTTGAGTATTAAAAACAATGAATAAAATGTTAAACCAATTCACTCAATATTACCAAATGACAAGACTAATTGATGTTATCTTCTCACTTCAATTTTCACTCTTGTTTATCTATTGCGATTCCGTTTGTTTCAAGTATGAGTGATAAATTCATCGCTGCATTTGTAGAGCTGATCTAGGGTGATGCTTGAGTGTCCAGTCGTGGTCGTGTCTGTGGCTCAATGAAGATCCCTCTTGTACGAGGGCAACGTCATGGTTGAGGCTCCTGAAGATCTCTCTTTGAAGAGAGGGCAACGTCATGGTAGTCCGTTCAGCACTTCCGCAAGAGTTCTCCTGTCTGACTCGTCTATCGGTGGCGCTTTCGTCTGATCGTGCTTGTTCACCACTCATTTTAGGTCGTTTAAGCTCTATTTTTGTTTTGTTGTAATTTTCATACTTGTTATATTGTTCTTTCTGTCCGATTTTGACCGGCGCCGATTTATCGACCTCTCGATCTACCCGACGTTGTTATGTCGGGTATTTCGAATTCTTTCCTCATCAAAAAGAAAGAAGAAGAAGGGAAGGCTAATTAATAATTGATAATTAGGTAGAGAACATGTATGCAATATGCCTATAACATTTGTATATGAACTCTGCATTCGACCATTTGTTCAATTGGTTTGACCGAAGCTAGGCTACCATTAAGTTATTGGGCCTTCATACATATTGCCTAATCAAGCCCATTATCATTTTGGGCCCATCATGCTCATACATTACTTGTATATGTATCATAACTTGCATTCATTTAAATATATATATATATATATAATGCAAATTGATTCTAAAATTTCCGGTTAACAGTTGCCCCCGAACCTTTTGCGTGTGTTTTGTAGAATACTTGCAAGGTTCGATATGATAAGAGATTATAGAAATTTGTTATCTCGTTCACAAGGTCACACACCCATAGTTTTTCAGTCTACACATGCCTGCAACTTATCCAAAATGGTATGAGGTAAGAGTATATAGTAATTTGAAAGATATTTTTCTTGGCTTGGTATTTGGTTTTGACCTTGAGGCTTTCGATCGTCATTGACCTTTGGCCATTTGGTCATTTTTGTAGACAAGAATTTGTCTATGAGGCTTTATTCCATGGATGTCGATTTTTCCGCCTTCCTTTGTGGTAAAATTTTAAGGACGTAACATGAGGAAAGATTGTTGTATCATAATACCCATACCGTGTGACAACATTTTAAAAAAAAAATTGGGGTCGTTAATGACTGCACATATGATATTTATGCAAGTCATAGGGTTTCTCTATCTTGGTCTGAGATAGAGGTTGAAGAGTTTGAGATAGACAATAGTAACTTTTGTAAGAAGATTGAGAACAAATTTTTGGGGTATTTTCACATATATTTCATTGGAGGAAGATTTGCTATGAGAGTTTTGAATTAGTTATGTAACTTGATTGTGATGTTTTGAGTTGGGAATTTTAGGTATAAATCACCTTTTTTTTCCTCCTTTACATCTTTCATAGATGTGTTTTCTTCTCCTTTTTTTAACCCTCACCATTTTCTATGAGCTCAGACCATATTTGACTCTTGATATAACCAAGCTGATGGGTGGTTATACGAGATGATCTTCTTTATCTTCCGAAAGAAAATATGATTTTTGTTTTTGTTTTTGTGACTGCATCTAGCATATGAATTGACTAGACTTTCTAAGTACCCCATTTTTTAGGGATGAAGCCATCGTGGTTCTTTCTGTACCAATTTAGTTTAGTTTTTGTCTTTATATGCACTAGAGGACGAATTGAAACCCGAATAGTTGTCAAAATTTTCAATCCAACTTATCATGTGCATATCTATATTGCCTTTTGTGCGCATCACCGAGATAACTTGAACCCACCTTCTAGGAAGGTTGCCCAAGTCATTTCAATTATCATTTGCGTATAGGCTTTTGATTTTGCTTTGAAATTTGCTACTGGATTCGATTGTATTGAACATCGAATTTCCTACGTACCTTTATTGGGATAAAGTCTTAATATAGTTCTTGTATAACTATTAATCTCTATTTTCAAGTATCAGTGGCACGATTTTGACCATCTTGATGCAGTTCGATGAATCCTCCTTGTGGTTTCACTTTTCGAGGTTATCACCATTTGGAGCTCTTTCATAGAGCTAAGGATGTTTAAACTTTGCCTCAAAGGAAACATTGCCTTCTCTTAATTCTCCATTTCTCGATCCTTTTGATTTGAATCCTGTCGTTTTTTAACCCATCAGTCTTTCAAACACAAATGGTCGAGGTTATCTCATTGTGGATGTTGTGTCAAGCCTTTGAAACACAAACACTCGAGGAACATTTTTTTTTCACGTCGAATCATATCTTGTTCCATTGGCTTTATGACACTTGCTTTCAAAAGTCTCCTTTCGTTGGAAACTTGAAAGTTGTTGAGAACACCCTCATTGATAAATTTTCTTTGAGCTTTTACCTTAGAAAAGGGTCTTAATTTTTGCACTATAATATTATGCTTCTTTTGTTTTCTTGGACAGGAAGGCACGATGGAAGGATTAGAGGCTTCATCTCGTAGCACCACCCTTTTATTTTCTTTTTTTCTTCTCCAAAGTATCTGTGGACAACCAATGTTTCCTTTGAGATGGATTAGTCAACCTTTTGTAAAGGAAAAGTATAACGAAGATCATCGATTTTTTCCTTAACAATGCCCTTGTATTTTGGTGTGTATTTGATCACCTCATGTTGAGAAAGTTCTTTCTTTTTTCTCATTGGTTGTGAGGAGGATACTTCATGGGATGAGTGAAGAGTAAATTCACCTTCATAATCCTCAACACAAGAAATCATGTAGCATTGGGCAATTTCTTCTCCACGGATCAAATCATCACCATGATCTAAGGAGTTGTCGTTGAGAACATCTTTAGTATTCATCTTCCGAATCAATTTCGGGCTTCTTTTCTTTTACACCCTTCTTCATTTCTTTCTTGTGTTTCTTGCTCCTCCTTTTATCAGGTTCTTTCTCACCGTCTTGGAGCCTGAAGGACAAGCATTGGAAATTTGTGGTGATATAAGGAGCGTGTCCACATCTTCTACTATTGAAATTGTGTTTGCTGAAGCATATCAACCTTTTGAACCTGCCCCCTCAATCTCGATCTCCCCTTCATTGATCATTCCTTCTATGATATCCTTCAAGACATAACAATCTTGAATTGAATGGCTGATCAGTGCTACTTTGTAGTGCATATCTAGGAGGTGTTACCGGTGTTTTAGATACCATTTGGAGATATTTAGAGCACAATTGAGGAATATGGAGTTGAGGAGTAGAAGTGTAGATATGGTGGTTTGGAGAAGCTTAAATGAAGATATATTGAAGAGAGAAGGAAGCCACCCAAGAAGACGAAGAAGTAGACCCACTTGGGTCTACAGGAGCAAAACCGCGATCGCGGACGAGCAGGGTGTTTGATCGCGGATAAGTCGAGAGCAAAGGAGTCAGAAAATGTATTTTCTGCGACCGCGGAAATTCTTCCGCAATCGCGGAAATATGCATCAGCGCAGCAACGGGGGATTTTCGTCTGAGTTTATTTTATTTTATTTCTTTTCCTTTTAGTTTCTTTTATGTTCGTTTATTTCCTATCTTATGGAAACTAGGTTTTGCAAAGTCTTTATATTCTTCCTTGAGAACATTAGTTTAGTAAGTGGGGTGTTCCCCAAGTTGGGTTCTACCTTTCTTTATCTTTTTCCTTTTTTTAGTTTAGTTCTTTGTTTGTTTTTGGCTAGACAATTGAAGCCTTGGTTTGAATTTGATATTGAGATTATTCATTTCTTTATCCTTGAATGTTATGATTCTCTTGTGTTTCATCCCATTGAGTTTTATTGATTTCTCTAGCCTGATCACTTAGTTTTATTGGTATTATTCATACTGCATGATTAGGGTTTTCAATTCTATTGGTTGATCTAGTTCATCAATTGTTGTGATTAGTATTATTAATATTGGTTTCCCTAGCGTGACAAACTAGTTGAGATTGGTATTATCTATAGTGCTAGTTCCCCTAATCTGGTCATCTTGTTGAGATTAATATTGTTCATCCCTAATTCAGAGTAGCAACCACAATTTACTGGAACGAGTTGTGAATGTTTATTGTGAAGAGAATTGATTGCATGTCGAGTACTGACGAGTTGTTAAGTATTGCATGAGCCTATCTATTCCTGAGCTTACTGTTGCTGTTAGATTTATCTTGATAGTTTCTTGATTGTTTAATAGTTAGGGTTATCAGGACTAGTTGGACTGGTAACTAATTTAGAACAGGGATTATGACATTTATGAGGATTGAGAACTAGGGATAATCAATGATCGATCAACCAAACTAAAGGTGGATATTTGTCTCGCCAAGCTTTTTATGTTTTATTTATCGTTTTCTTAGTTAGATACAACCAAAACCCCCCCTTTGTCTTTGTTATCAATTGGTGAATGATTTTGCAAATAGGATATATAACTTGATTCTCTGTGGGATTCGACCCTTACTTACCAGACTACATTAGTTAGGTTTTTAAGGATAATTTTGTTTAGGTGTCACGACAACGCCTATCAATGGCCGATAATGCGATGATATGGGCAATACTTTGGGTTACTCGTTATATTTGCTTCAGTGGGCCTTTTTTGGCTCGGGAAGTGTTAGAGCCTTGGCAACCATAATCTCATCAAAGATCCCTTGAACATCATCATCATCAAAGGGATACTTCTTTTGCTTTCTCTCTTGAAGAGTGAGCCTTTTAACGGGCTCTTTGGATTTACTCTTATTTCGTGTTTTAAATTACCCTCATTAGAGAATTGGCCATTTTCATTGATAGAAGTCGTCATAGACTCATCTTCATTTTGTGATCCTCTCCCACTCTTTTCATGAGTCTGATGAAGTCTAGTTTTACGTCGAGCAAGTTGGCGTTCAACGTTACAAGCCTTCGATAGCAAATCATCAAAAGATAGTGGTTCAACACTACCTACATGTACAGCCAGCTCAGGGAGCATATTATTTGTACATAGCCTTAGACTTCTCCATCTTGCTATGAAGTCGTTTGAAGACTCATCGTGCCTTTGATAAGTGTTTGCAAGGTCTATGATAGAAACCTTTTCCTTTGTGCTCACAAACTGAGCAAGGATATCATAGAAGTAGTTGATCTGACTGTCCCGGGCGTGAATGAGCATATGGGCCCGACGTAGATATCGTATGTTGATCCTGCTGGTGTCGGGGGTGACAGCATGGCCAACTACAGAGACATTGAAGTGGCGGATAATTGGAGTGATCATGCCACCTATACAGATACCACCACTGGACTTGGTGGTCATCTTTGCAAGCTGTTGGGCAAGTAGAATGCCCAAATTCATCTGCACACCTTCCGTCATGCGCTTTAAGATCATCAACTCACTGCACCGGACATTGCCCTCGCTATCCTCACGGGCAAAGATGGTACCCGTAAAGAACCTCTGCATTACCCTAAAGTTAGGGTGCAATATGGAGATGGCCTTAGAGTGGTGGTTGAAAGGGCCTACGCCAGTGATTTGGCGCCAAAATTCCTACACCTCTACACCGCACAGGTCATATTTATCCCCAGTGGTGGGAAACCTGTAAATCTCGTTGAGCTCTTCAAAGCTAAGGTCCCGCCATTCGTTTCCCAGACGGAATCTCAGATTGCCACAATCAAAGAACATGTCTTCGCTGACAGTGAGGGAACTGAGCATCTCCAGGGTGAGGTTCTTGTAGGAAACCTCATGCATGTCAACAAAGTGTCTGATCCCCATGCAGGTAGTCATACGATGGATCTCGCCGAGGAGGCCAAGCTCGTGCATGTCAGCGGTGTCGAGCCAATGAGTTGACTCCCAAGGCAGTTGTTGCAGGGTGTTGTAGTTCATTCTCTGTGCATCTGACACCAAAATAACCCGTTGGGTGACCGGTGGAGCGGGTAGGGCGGCACGAGAAGTGCGGGAAGAGCGAGCGGTAAGGGATGACATTGTAACAATCTGAGCGCTACAAGAAAACCTGTGAGTGCAAGACAACAACACCCGAGACACAAGACAATACAACTCACAAGATAGTCTATCCCGCCAAGGGCCTATGCATGAATTTATACCCCGCAAAGGGCCTAATCAAAGCAGTGAATAATAATGCCTATCCCGCCAAGGGCCTATGACAACAAACAAATTAGGTAATTGACGACGTTAAGGATCTAGGAAAGTGACAAAATAGTAGACAAGTGGAGTCGATCAATTTTCCCGCACAAAATCAAATTACCCAACATGCAAATAGATAAAACCCCTCGAGTAAAGCTAACTAATAAACCCAAAAAATCAAATAAAATAGAAAAACTCTTAAATCACTCAAACAAGCAAACAAAAAAAAATCAAAGTAACTAGAAAAATCAAGGTAACTAGAACAAACAAACAAAATCAAGTGCAAATTATTCTAGATCTAACAATCAAACAAGGGAAAAAGGGGGTTTTTACCTTGAAACAAATGGGAGGAGAGGAGAGAGGGGGGTTTTCGGTGGTGGCTAGGTGTGGTACCGGATCTGGGCACGATGGCTCGCCAGAAGTGGGTTCGGTGGTTCGTCGGAAGTGGGTTGGGTGGCTCACCGGAAGTGGGTGTGGTTAGAACGGGGAGGTGATCGGAGAGAGAGAGAATGCGTGAGTGTGAAAGAAAAGAGAGAGTGGGTGCTGGTGAAGGAGAGGAGAGGCAGCTAGGGTAGGAGAAAGAAAAGAAAAGAGGGAGAGGAAAATAAAAGGAAAATCTTTTTTTTTTTCTTCGGGAAATCACCGCCTACACGGTTTGGCGCATGGTTTGCGCCAAACCATGCGGGGCTCCAAAATGTGCCTCCTTAAGGAGGCACGGTCAAGCGCACAATTTGTAACAAACCGTGCATTTGTCCAGTGAGTGCTTCCGTAAGGAGGCACAGTTTCTCGCACGGTTTGTGACAAACCGTGCGGGTCTCCAGAGAGGTGATTTTCGTGTGTTTTTTATAAAATAAAAGAAGGTAGAAGAAAACTTACCTTGGGTTGCCTCCCAAGTAGTGCTTGCTTAAGGTCGTTAGCTTGACCTTCCGTTTATACCTTCAGTGGGTCGAATTGAGGTGGATAGACGCCACCTTCTCCAACGGACTTCCTGCTATATATTTCTTCAACCGTTGTCCATTCACCTTGAACTGACCTGTCTCTTCACTCCATATATCAATAGCACCGTCTGGGTATACTTTTCTCACTTGGAAAGGACCACTCCATCTGGACCTCAGCTTGCCAAGAAAGAGCCTGAGTCTCGAGTTGAAAAGCAAGAAAAGATCACCTTCTTGAAAATCCTTAAGCACAATGTGTTTGTCATGCCATCTCTTAGTTCTCTCCTTGTAAATCCTGGCATTCTCGTAGGCATCTAATCACAGCTCCTCCAACTCTTGCAATTGTAGTCTCATCTTCTCACATGCTTCTTTCATATCATAATTGAACAACTTAATTGCCCAATATGCCTTATGTTCCAACTCCACAGGGAGATGGCATGACTTTCCATAGACGAGCATGTATGGTGTAGTGCCAATAAGAGTCTTATAAGCAGTCCTGTAAGCCCAAAGAGCATCATCAAGCTTCAAAGACCAATCCTTTCGGGACTGGGATACTGTCTTCTCCAAAATGCTCTTAATCTGCCTTTTGGAAACCTCCACTTGACCACTGGTTTGAGGATGATATGGGGTGACAATTTTATGAGTTACCCCATACTTCTTCAGTAAAGCCTCAAACTTCTTCTCAATAAAATGTGACCCCCGTCACTAATCACAACTCTAGGCGTCCCAAATCTAGGAAAAATTACCTTGTTGAAGAACTTGGACACCACCCTAGAGTCATTGGTTAGAGAGGCAATGGTTTCAACCCACTTGGACACATAATCGACCACCACAAGAATGTACTTGTTGCTGCAGGACAGAAGAAAAGGTCCCATGAAATCAACTCCCCACACATCAAAAATCTCAACCTCCTGGATGTTGTTGAGAAGCATCTCATTCCTCCTGAAAATATTTCCTGTTCGCTGGCAAGCATCACAAGAGGAAATGAATCTTTGCACGTCTTTGAACATAGAGGGCCAATAGAAAGCGGACTGGAGGATCTTGGAAGTGGTCTTGGAGGAACTAGCATGGCCTCCACAGGGTAAAGAATGACAATGAGTGACAACACTCTCTACCTCCTCCTCAGGGATGCATCGCCTGATAATCCCATCAGCACACCGCTTGAAAAGAAAAGGCTCATCCCAATAATAGTGTCTAACATCGGACATAAACTTCTTCTTCTGCTGGAAAGATAGCCCAAGCGGTAACTCATTGCAAACCAAATAAGTGACAAAATCAGCATACCAGGGCATCCTGGAATTTGCAAGAGTCAGGATCCGCTCAGTAATCCTAAAAAGATGGTCATCAGGAAAAGAATCATCAATAGGGGGCTCATTCTGAGTACTCTCTAACTGCTCTAGAGTCAACCTGGAAAGGTGGTCAGCAACGAAAATTTTATGTGCCCTTCTTGTCTCTAATCTCCAAATCAAACTCTTGAAGAAGAAGGATCCAACGAATCAGTCTGGGCTTGGCCTCCTTCTTGCTCAAGAGATATCTAATATCAGTATGATCATTGTAGACAATCACCTTGGCACCAACCAAATAGGACCGGAACTTCTCAAAAGCAAACACAATAGCTAGCAACTCCTTCTCAATAGTAGCGTAATTCATTTGAGCTCACTCAAGAGTCCTGCTAGCATAGTAAATGGCATGAAGCTTCTTGTCCTTCCTTTGCCCCAAAACAGCTCCAACATCATAGTCATTAGCATCACACATGATCTCAAAGGGGAGATTCCAATCAGGGGCTGCATAATTGGAGCTGAAATTAGTGCCTCCTTCAACCTGTAAAAAGAATCAAGACACTCTTTCAAAAAATCAAAGGAAACATCCTTCAAGAGCAGATTAGTAGGAGGCTTGGCAATTTTAGAGAAATCCTGAATGAACCTCCTATAAAAACCTACATGACCAAGAAAACTCCTTATACCCTTAACCGAAGTAGGAGGTGACATCTATCCAATGAGCTCAATCTTTGCCTTGTCAACCTCAATACCACGATTAGAAACCAAATGACCCAAGACAATACCTTCCCTTACCATAAAATGACATTTCTCCCAATTCAATACAAGGTTAACTTCTTCACACCGCTGTAAAACTCGTGACAAGTTAGACAAACAAGCATCAAAAGAAGCACCGTATACAGAAAATTCATCCATGAATACATCCATAATGTCCTCAATAAAGTCAGAAAAAATAGCCATCATACATCTCTGAAAGGTAGCAGGAGCATTACACAAACCAAAGGGCATCCTCCTATATGCAAATGTGCCATAAGGGCAAGTGAATGTAGTCTTCTCTGGTCATCAGGGTGAATAGGGATCTGGAAAAATCCACTATAACCATCTAAATAACAGAAGTTTGAATGCTTAGCTAACCTCTCTAACATTTGGTCAATGAAGGGAAGGGGGAAATGGTCTTTCCGGATTGCCTTGTTTAGTCTCCTATAGTCAATGCACATTCTCCAACCCGTGACTGTCCTAGTAGGAATTAATTCATTCTTTTCATTCTTCACAACAGTCATACCCCCTTTTTTAGGCATAACATGCACTGGACTAACCCACTCACTATCAAAAATAGGATAAATAATGCCTGCATCTAACAATTTCATCACTTCTTTCATGTTTGGGTTAAGTCTTCTTTGATGCTCAATAGAGGGTTTATGATCATCTTCCATCAAAATCCTATGCATGCACATTGAGGGACTAATTCCTTTCAAGTCATCAATACAATATCCTAATGCTTTTCTATGCAATCTAAGCTCATGCAACAATTTCTCAACTTCATCATCACTTAGACTAGCATTGATAATCACAGGATATGTAGAATTGGGTCCTAGGAATTCATACCTCAAAGTGGGTGGTAGTGGTTTCAACTCCACCTTAGATACAACTTTAGACTATTGTGTAGAGTCTGGGTTATCTTTTTTCAGGACCTCAGCAACGACCCCAGGGAACTCTCTAGTGGACTCCAAATCAAGAACCACGTCAGCAAGTAGCTCAAGATTGTCACCCTGGGTCACACTCTCAACCAAGCAAAGCTCCAAAAGATCTTTAGAAATAATTGACATCATAGATCCTTGAGCTTCCTGGTCAACTACATCTACCCTGCAACCATCATCCTCAAAAACAGGTTGTTTAATAGCTTTGGAAAAATTAAATTCAATTTTTTCATCCCCAATAGTAAAGGAAAGAACACCCTGCTTAACATCAATGAGTGTACCTATAGTAGCTAGAAAGGGTCTTCCCAATATAATAGGAATAGGAAAATCAGCCTCAATATCAAGGATAATAAAATCCACAAGAATGTAGAACTTACCTATCTAGATGGGAATGTCCTCTAAAATACCTATTGGACGCGCAGTGGATCTGTCTGTCATGAAAAGAGTCATCCTCACTGGTCTTGGCTCTCCCAAATCCAGCTTCTTGCATATGGATAGCGAAATCAAACTCACACTGGCTCCCAAATCATACAAAGCATTATAGGTGCTATTGCTAATCACCATAGGGACATGAAAGCTTCCAGGGTCTTCAAGCTTAGTAGGCAATTTATTCTGAATTAGAGCACTGTACTCCTGGCTCATGGAGATGGATTGGTAGTCATCTAGCTTCCTCTTGTTGGACAAGATCTCTTTCAAAAACTTCACATATGCTGGCATCTGCTTTAGAGCGTCGGTGAATGGAATGTTGATGTAGAGATTTTTCAACACTTCTACAAATTTGTCATATTGTTGATCTAATTGAGCCTGAGCTCTCCTTTGTGGGAAAGGGATAGGAGGCTTGTAAGCTGGTGGTGGCACATATCTAGGCTCCTTTTCTGTCCCCTTCTCTTGGATCACAACTTCTTCAGGCTCTGCAACAACCTTGTTCTTCTTCTTGGCATCCACAGCTTCAGGATCCTCAAGTTGTTTCCCATTCCTTAAGGATACAACATTGATTTTCCCTTTTAGATTAGCTTCAGTTTGGCTTGGAAGTTGACCTTGCGGTCTAGGAGCATTTAAAGCATATTGAGCATGCAAGCTTTCATGATGTTTCAATGTCGTATTCACTTTCGGTAACTCCTTTAATATGAGGGCCATGTTAGGATCTTCAACTGGTTGAGCAGGAGCCTGGTTCTGTGGTAGGAAGGCTCTTTGTTGAAATCCAGGGGGTGGTCTCTGCGCAGCCTGGTTGTTCCCATAGGAGAAATTTGGATGATTCCTCCAACCAGGGTTGTAAGTGTTGGAATATGGATCATTCCTAGGGCCCTTGTTGAAGTTGTTCATGTAGTTCCCCTCTCCCTAGGACTCACTCTGAGAAGCAAATAGGTGACAAGATGATATAGTATGGTCACCCTCTCCACAAAACTAACATGCTACACCAGAAACATCATATGTAGATTGCACTACACTCTACGCTTGAGACTTTTGTACAAACAGATTCAGCCTCTTGATCTCTTGTGCCATAGCATCTATCTGAGCCTGTTGGTGTGTCTCAGAATTGACCTCATACATCCATGCAGGCTTCTTGGAACTTGAAGTAGATCGTGGATCACTGTAGTAGTGAGAATGTTGAGCAGTATTCTCGATCAAGTCCCAAGCATCATCAACCTCTATACTCATGATTCTTCTACCCGCTGAAGCATCAATGATTAGCCCGGTAGAACTGTTAATAGCATTGTACAAGACATGCATCAAGGTCCACTTTTGTTGCCTATGATGGGGGCACAAGTTCAGCAATTCCTTGAATCTTTCCCACCCTTCATAAAATAGACTCTTCATCCCTCATCTTGAAAGCAAGAATCTGATTTCTCATGTCAGCAGTCTTCTTTGGTGGAAAGTATTTGTTGAGGAATGCCTTTGTTAACTCATACCAAGTTGTTATCGAGCCAAAAGGTAGGGCCTTGAACCAAGGTTGGCCCTGTCTCGCAGAGAGAATGAGAAGGCTCGCAGGAAAAGTGCATCTTGGGACACTTCCTGGATCTTCACTGTATCCATCAACTCAATAAAGGTAGCCAAATGTTGGTGTGGGTTCTCAGAAGGTAGACCTCCAAACTAATTCTGGTGAACCATGTTGAGCAGGGAAGCTTTCAGCTCGAAGTTACGAGCTTGCACATGAGGTCGGACCACACCAGAAATAGGACCAAGGTGATTTGGCATCACATAATCACCAAGCGTCATACGTGGCTCTTGAACTTCCAGAGCATGATCTTGTTCCACTCCGTTGTCACCCATGGCTTGTTCTCTGGCTTCGCGTTGTTGTCTTCTTTCTGTGCGAAAAGTACACTTAGGTTCGGGATCGTAGTCGTTGAGATTACCAGCGCTCAGGGATCTTTGCATATGTAGAAAACAAGTCTGAAAGCAAAGCAACAAAAAACAAGATCAAAAATAAAACAAAGACTTAGTCGAACCAGTTGTAGGACAAAAACCTACCCACAAGCGTATGGGTTCAGTTGTAGCTTTTCAAGTGTCGTTCCCAATGAGGACTATGTAGTACCTTTTGTAAACTTAGACTGGTAAGCTAAGCCGTAAGAAGGAAAATTCATTTGTTTAATATCTAAGGGAATAAGAAAACAAGAAGCAAGAATTGTAAAGGATGGTTGTAAACAATTAGGGAGAAGATCCTAGGACCAGGGATCCCCACAACAATGTCTTGGTAAACTTACATATATCTGCTAGAAACTAGTCTGAAGGTAAGCTATCTAATGTCTCTACTAACTCCTTTCAGACGATAATAGATGTGCCTAAATTATAACTAACAATCGTTGTCGCACAGAGCTAATCAAATCTAGACCCTTTGGGCACTTAGAATCTAAGATCAAACTGGGTTAACATTCACTGTCGCGCTCTGCTAAGTCCAGGCAAACCTAGGGTTTCTATGATAGCTTAGGATTCCACAAAAGTAGTTAGGTTGTTGTCGCACAAATAACACTCAGG
The DNA here is from genome assembly GCA_027886185.1 of Rheum nobile. Classification (NCBI taxonomy): domain Eukaryota; kingdom Viridiplantae; phylum Streptophyta; class Magnoliopsida; order Caryophyllales; family Polygonaceae; genus Rheum; species Rheum nobile. The sequence goes on along the minus strand of WOAB01000644.1, from coordinate 9,935,409 downwards.
TTCAATACCTAGTAATCTGATAAAGTAATCTCCTTTTAAACTCATACCCTATCCGAGTTATCTATTAAGGTTATCTCCTTTCAGACTCAAACCTAATAGAAACCTATTCAACATTCATCAATTGCATTAAGAACTCTAGGATTGAATCAGACAAGTTTCCAGATTTCAATTCAGGCAAATACCATACAAAAGTCTACCAATCTATTGTTGGGATCACCCCAACCCTAGAATTAAGAGATTTAGCCAGACATGCTTAGAGAAACAATCAAAAATATCATATGAACAATAGAAATCATTCAACTAGATTAGAAGAAGAGAAATACTTGATCAAATCCAGGGAAACAATCTCCAATATTCAAAGAAACTCCAAAACACAACTAGGGCTAGAGAGAGTGGCAAAAAGTGGCAAAAGAGACGTGCCAAAATAAACCCTAGAAAGTATTTATACTGTCCAAAAATAAAAAAGGATAAAAAATAACGTTTCGGGTCCGCCGAAGAACCGCACGGTTTGTCACAAACCATGCACGTTTCCAAAACGCGAGGGGATGGTGGCACGGTTTGTGGCACAGTTTGTCACAAACCGTGCCTCTTTACAAAATGTGTTTTTTTTCTGTTCTGGAGGCCCGCACGGTTAGTAGCATCCGGCACGGTTTGTCACTTACCGTGCCAAGTTGCAGAACGCTCCTCTTTGTCTTCGTTCGCCTTCAAATTCGCCCGTGCACTTCGCCCATGAAGTCCATCCCTCGTTTTGCATCCAGAAGTCCGCCAATGTACTTGAAATCACGCAGAAACTCGTGTAGACATCTAAACTAGAGAAAACGATGCAACTAGCTAAAAATGTAAGATAATAAACGTGAAAATGCCTAAACTATAGCCTAAATGCATGCCCTAAGTGTGTATAAAATGGATGTCATCACAAAAGTTGTTAAAATAACACAACAATGCGCAAACACATCATATTTGAGTTTTTCAGTTTGACCCTTATCTGTATATCCTTACAATTCTAATAATATATACGTTGGATATTTAGATATATAAAATGATTTGGGATGCACACGAATTATGGCGGTTTGGCTACGTACCTTCTTAAGAAGGATCAAACCTTACGTAATTCAGAGTTTTAAACTTGGATTTTAGTTTTGAGAATTTAAGGTGTGTTTTACATGCATCAAAGGTCGAAGTCTAAAGCCACCTTCTAGGAAGGATTGCCCAAACTTCAAACCAACTATCATATGCATGTGTTTTGGTTATTTTCATGCATCACCGAAATAACTTTAACCCACCTTCTAAGAAGTTTGCTCAAATCACTTCGACTATCATTTGCATGTAATATATTTTTGTATATATTTTATTTTGTTTTGAGATTGCGATTGAACTCGAAGCTTTGTATCGAGTTTCCTACGTACCCTTTGAAAATGGATCAAATCATACATAGTTCTAAAATAGAACCAATTTAGTTCAACTTGGTTTTCATTTGAGATTTGCGACTGTACTCGATATATATTATATTTTGATATCGCACTACTGGAAAACGCGGCCATAGCCACGGCGTTAGTCACAACCACAACCTCAAACTTAGCCTCGAAATGTGTTAGCCTCAAATTTGGCAACGAATCTACCCATCAAACTTAATTCAGGGCTAAAAAGGCTCTGCCTAAGATTAACCTCAAATATTAGCCATGGATTTACCGTTTGTGGCTATATAACTACGAATGGTAGTCATGAGCTTATTCGTGGTTAAGTTCATTTCTAATAGGAACAAAACAAATTGTCGCTAATTTTGGGGCATTTAGCCAGAAAACGAGTTTGTGGCTAATTACAAGTTTAATATCTACCCTTTTAGCTTTAAAATATTTCGAGGCTATATCAGTTCGTTGCTAAATATTAACATTTTAGCCATGATTGATGTATGGCTAAATTTGATGTTAACTGTGAAGCTAATACAAATTGGCTTAAGATCAAATTGACCCTCAAAGTACATTTGAGATTAAATTTATGGCAAATTGTAAATAAAATTTCCAAAAACAGCTAGTAAAATATTTATAAAAACCTATATTAATTGACCATTACACCAAATCATAAAATAAACCTGTTTTAGACCATACAAACATAAAAGATTTACCAATAACATTAATATGCGTAATATTACAAAGTTTTCCAAAAACGGCGAGGAACAAGGAGGAGACGATGGGGAACGAGGCGGAGACGATGAGGAACGAGACGGAGCCGGCGAGGAATGAGGCGCGAGGCGGAGCCTGTGAGGAACACGACGAGATGGTGAAGAGGGAGATCGAGGCAAACTGATGCGAGGAGGGAGATTGTTTCTAGGGTTAGATGTGAAGAGAGGGTCTAAGGAAGTGAATGAGAGACGGAAGAGATTTTGGGTTACAAGGCCCAAATCTGTAGAAAATTAAGCAAAAAAAAAGGGGTATAAAGTACATTGATTGGAGGGAAATATTTTTTGTGTAGCCAATTTAGACTTCCCGCTTTTGAATAGGTATTTTTTGTAAATTAGCTAATAAATTAACTTAATTAAATCAACTTTCATAAATTAGGCAAGAAATTAAAACTCACTTATTCATTGTAAGAACTAGTTACATGTGTGCCCGTGCTACGCACGGGTCCGTAATATGTTTAGTTCAATTTTATTTATAATTGGATTAGTGTATATTTTTAATATATTAGTATACTTTATCCAATTTATACAATCAAATTTATCAAAATTTACGATTAAATAGTGAAATGATATATATAAGGTATTTCATTATACTTTACTAATTACTATGTTATTAATGTAATCTGAGATGAAACAAAATTACTTTGTAAACTTTATAACAAAAGTTGTATATTATATCTCATATCAAATTTATATAGAAGTAGTTTAAACATTGACTATTTAGGTGTTATTTCAAGTGGATACATTGAGCTAATACAAAACCAATGTGTTGAATTATTTTGATTTTTGCTCTCCTCATTTTACATGTATGTCAAAGAATATTTGTTGGTTTTCAACTCATCTTTTAAAAACATATCGATAAAAAATTATATTTAAATGTGAGCATTGATAGATAAATGGGTTGAAAAAGAGTGTTTTTAAAAAAATAATTAAATACATTTATTAAGATAGAAGATTAGATGGAGTTGGTTTTATGTAAAATAGATTTTAATGTAAAATTGAAAAAAATGTGTACAAGAGAGGTCATTAATTGTGACAAATATGTCAACTTTTATATATAAATAGATTTGATTGAAATCATCTTCATTTTCGATATCAGAGTCTTCCTCATTATTTTCGACATCATATGCAAAATCTGGAAAGGTTCGATCAATTGATTCCAAGCCTCAGCATCAGAAGGGTCACTCATAAAAAAAATAGCATAATTGAATATAAATACAGAAATTAACTTTTTAAAATTAGACAATAAATTATAACTCATTTATTCATTGTTAGAATTTGATTAAAAATCATCTTCATCATCTTCATTTTCGATATTGGAGTCCTCTTCGTTACTTTCGACATCATATGCTCCTTCGTCAAGAGAAGTTTGATCATTTAGAATTGTAGGCAATGATTGAATTGATGACCCTGCGAATACATCAACATCAAAGTCGTCTGGCTGTAATGGTTCAAAATCCATTGGTTGAACAACATTCTTTGTGCTCTCTGTCCATCGTTGCTCCACTCTTGCTCAAGGCTTTGTCTTACACACGAACCTCCACTTTGCACGACTATGACATACTCCAGGGTAGTCTGCATAATAAACTTGGATGCATTGTTGGGAAAAGACAAAAAGGTTCATGGTTGTTATATCGTCTCTTCCAATTTACGTCTTGGAAATGGAACTGTGGATGGACTTTCGTTCCTCTAATAGAAGGGTCAAACCACAAACACTTGAAGAAGGCAATCTTCTTACACGGCAAATCGGTGAACTCAAACTCCAAAATTTGTTCTATTAGCCCAAAGAAATCTGATTGAGTATCACCATTGAAAGCTTGTACACACACACTACTATTCATTGTTAATTTCCCTTCTCCTCGTTGCAGAGTTTCATATTTATAACCATTGATGCGAGCCATGATAGCACTTTTTTTGAAGGGCCTCAAGCCAAACTACGTATCAAATCATGATCAACATCTGGGGGGGTGAAGGTTTTGTTTAGTCAAAACCTACAATACAATAAAAAGTATATGTTATCTGAATATGTCTCTTATGTATAACAAAATTTCGTTCAAAATAGCATAATACTTAGTTACTTACATAATCACTGAACCATGCAGAAAAGCGATTGGCAAGAGCATTCAGGTCTCCTTGTCCTTCTGTATTGTCACCTATACATTCACAAAATTATTATTTCAAAAACTTAACCCTAGATAGTCAATTCTAGCCACACACTTAACCGCAAATTATTATTTTGAAACAAATAGACATATCTATGCCACTGCTATAGCCTCGAAAAATGCATTTTGTGCTTCACTAAGCAAACTGTAACCTTAAAATTAGCCATGACAAGTTTATTTGAGGCTACTATCAAAAACTTGTTATTCGCTACGACTATAGCCTCAAATGAAGAATACATGGCTGATGGTAAATAATGCCAAATATTTAACCATGAAACAAATAACGTATGGGTAATTGTTCCTAAGAATTCTCAACTCAACATGTAAATGATGACTCGTGGCTAATATTGTGCTTGTTTTTGTAGTTAGATCTATAGGTTTACTAAGAAAACAAAATATTTACAATGTAGTGTGATAACAAAAAAACAAATGTACACATTTGAAATAATAGATTATGATTGTTGTATAAATAAGAAAACTTACCCGATTAACGAACTTCAAAATCGAATTTTCCCTTGTTGTAGATCTAGTAAAAATGGAGGTTTGTTGAAAGGTTGAAATGAGAGTTTGAAGTTTGAGAGCCGAGTTTGAAGTTTGAGATTTGATAAAGTATAAAAATAATTATTGCATGTTTAAGATGGTTGGTACGAGGAGCATTTGATGAATGTTGGGTTCTACTTAACCACGAAAACCGCCACAAAATTAGTCATGCACTGTATTTACGGGTAATTTGGCAACAAATATAGCATCAAACTTGAATTTAAGTTTATGTAGCTACGACTTTAGCCACAAAACTTGCCATGCCATGTATTTATGGGTAATTAGCTACGAACATAGCAACGAACATAAATTTAAGGGTACTTAGCTTCAACTTTAGCCCCAAAATTTGTCATGCCAAGTATTTACGGGTACTTTGGCAACGAATATAGCATCGATCATGAATTTAAGGGTATATAGCTTTGACTTTAGCCTCAAAATTTGCCATGCCACATATTTGCGGGTAATTGGCTATAGATATAGCATCGAATATGAATTTAAGGGTATATAGCTTCGACTTTAGCCCCGACTTTAGCCTCAAAGACATTTTGAGGTAATATAGTATCGACTGTAGCCTCAAAATTTTATTTAGAGGCTAATCACCAGCAAAAGTTAACAACAAAATTATTTTCAGGCTAGATAGCCATGAAAGTTTGTTTCGTGGTTACATTCGTTACTAATGCCTTTAATATTAACCTCAATTTTTTCCCGTGGCTAATAGGGTTGTGGCTATGGCCGCGTTTTCCAGTAGTGTCGAGTTCCTACGTAGTCCTTAGAGGCGTCAAGTCTTCACGTAGTTCTAAAATCATTCATTTTAAATTTTGGTTGAAATTTTAGTTGTGACTGAATCCGATATGTATATTTGAATTTGATATCGAATTTCCTAAGTATCCGTTTAATACAGAATCAAGTCTACGTAGTTCTTAAAAAGAATCAACTAAATTTTTTGTTTAATATAGAATTTTGTAATTCCAATCAAATTCATCCCTATAATTATTATGGCCTTGATTATGGATTTGTTTAGCATAATGTTACCAAATTATGTTGCTCCTTTGTCCTATATTTTTAAGAAAGAAACGGTAGCAAAACCAACATTTAAGATGCAATTTGTTAAATCCATTTCCATGTCCACCTTTGGGTTTGTCATCCACTTGTTGGTTGCAACTTATATATATAAGTAAATCCTTAGATGACCAAATTTAAGTCATATATATGAATTCAGATTATTGAACTTCATCAACTTATTTCATGGAAATCCAAATAAGTTGTCAATAGCATTTCATGAATTGTCCGAGTTTTATACGGAAGACCAAATGAACACGGCTCATCAATTTATTTATTTTTTGCTTAAGCCATATATACTCTTCTTGCCTAAACCATTCGAGCATCAATTTAACCCATGTCCAGGATCAATCTCCTTAAGCCATTTACGTAGGTTGGTGACTTTTTTAAACTGTAGTTGCCAAAATGGATGTTTCGAGCCAACTATCGATCTTGGTTGTAGCGGTAAAACAGATATTTTGAGCCGACTACGGGTCATGATTATAGCGGCGAACTGATATTTCAAGTTGACTACGAGGCTTGATTGTAGCGGCAAAATGGATGTTTCGATCCGACTACGGGTCTTGATTGTAGCGGCGAAACAGATGTTTCGAGCCAATTACGAGTCTTGATTGTAGTGGAGAAATGGATATGTTTCGAGCCGACTACGGATCTTTATTGTGATGGCGAAACGGATGTTTCAAGCCGACTACCGGTCTTGGTTGTAGCGGCAAAACTAATGATTTGAGCCGACTATGGGTCTTGATTGTAGCGGCGAAACGAATATTTCAAGCCGAATACGGGTCTTGATTGTATCGGCGAAACGAATGTTGCGAGCCGACTACGAGTCTTGATTGTAGCGGCGAAATGGATGTTTCGAGCCGACTACAAAGTCTTGGATAATGTTGAACCTATTTTTATACCCGTACATGATCCAAAGAAATTTAATTAGCAGAAAAAAAATCAAGGAAAAAGAGTATACCGATTTCGCTTGCCGCTCTTGAATGCCTTCGTAGGGCTATTTCGCAAGGTTATAGACGGATAGTTCTTGAAGGAGATAATCTCTCTGTCATTAATTTGATTCGTGGAATTTGGAAAATCCCTTGGGAAATTTCAACCATAATTCAAGAAATTCGCTCATTGTTATATGCTTTGGATTTTTTTCAGGTTCATCACTGCTACCGAGAATCCAATAAAGCCGCTGACTTCCTGGCTAATTTGAATTCTCCCCTACTATCCTACGCAATGCTATTTTGGACTACCTGCTGCCTCAACATGATTACACACAGTTGCAACGATCTCGGATTCGATTTGTTTATATTCGAGCTCTAGTATTTCTTCTTCTTGTAAATCTTTTGTAAAAATCATCCGTTGTGATGATTTGGGTATGCATTCTGGTTTGTAAGGATACCCTCTGTTTGCCTGTATAAAAAAAAAGAGTATACCGATTTTAAGTCCTGATTTTGATCAAAACTATCTTTCACTGTTGCTCTCCTTTTAAGCTTAAACTCTTTGTTTTTTTTTATACAGTAAAAATTAGACCGGAAACCACATAAGATACGTTTTTCAGTCTATAGCATCCTTACGGATGAGAACTAAAAGTTCTAAATTTGCTTGAATGTCTTCCAAAGAGCTCTGCTGACCCAGCTTTGCGATGTAGTCGGCCGCAGTGTTTGTTTCTCGGAAGACATGACAGACCTGCACTGAAGAAAAAACAGTTGTAAAAGACAAAGGATATCAAAAATTAAAATTTCAATATCCCAGGGACAGTGCCAGATCTTATTTATTACGTTAACAATAGTGAGGTTGTCACATTCCATTTGAATATTAGTAATATCCAGTTCATATGCTTTGATTAAAACATTCCTAACCGCTATGGTTTATGTCTTAAGGGGTTGAGATTTCACATTTTTCTCCAAAGATTAGAATCGGTTCACCATTACTATTACGGAAGATAAATCCGTAACTATTACGGAAGATAGATTCACCATTCGTTTTTGTAGATCCATCAGTGTTTATTTTAATGATGTTTTCCGGTGGTTTTTTCCATTTTCTCATTTGTCGTTTCTTTTTTGTAAACTTTATATTCTTTTGCTTAGTATCCGCCAGACAATTTAAATTCTATTTTTTGGTATGATTTCAATTGTCAATTTGATACTTAATATAAAGTGGTACATTTCTTTCTTCCAAGCTTAAACTCTTTGTGCTTCTTCCCTTCTCTTGAACCTTTCTTTTGTTTTTTCTTTTCCCCAAAAATTTAGAAGGAAACGCAGCCTCTATATAAGAGTACTATGCTTTCCTATCAAGTTTTTGGTAAATCTACTTTAATGTATGTGACATCACTCCAGCCGTTTACAAATTACCGACTAATTGTCATCATTACAAACAATTAAAGGGGAGAATAATTAATAATTGCTAATTATGTAGAGAACATGTATGCAATATGCCTATAACATTTGTATATTCTCTCTGCATTCCACCATTTGTTCAATTGGTTTGACCGAAGCTAGGCTACCATTAAGTTATTGGGCCTTCATACATAATGTCTAATCAAACCCATTATCATTTTGGACACATCATGCTCATACATTACTTGTATATGAATCATAACTTGCATTCATTATATATATATATAATGCAAATTGGTTCTAAAATTTCCGCTCAACACTTACAATAATATGATTTATATATATGAGTGTGATCCAAACTTTATATAATTTACTATCCATGTCAAATTTAGACAATGGGCCGTGGGCCACCCCGGGGCGTGTGGGTATGTATGGCGCAACTTGCGCGTATGGGCCTAGCATATAAGCCCAGTAGGGTTCCATCCTAAAATTAATTGGCCATAAGAGGAGTAGCCCATTAAGCTTATATACTAGGCAAGTTATGTCCCAATTTTAGATGTGGGATGGGTATTCTAACACTCCCCGCAAGTGTGACGGGCCTACTTAGCCCGTGACACTTGGACCCAGGACCGAAACAGGCTCTGATACCATGTGAAGATCGACAATGGGCCAGACGGGGGAGGCCCAGATATAAGCCCAAAGGGGTTCCACCCTAAAATCAATTGGCAATAGGGGGAGAGAACCTCTGTCTTATATACTAGGCAAGTCAGCCACATCCTTCCGATGTGAGACTCCAACACACCCCCGCAAGTGTGACGGGCTCAGCTCCCGTCAACACTTGAGTCCCATACCAGGCTCTGATACCATGTCAAATTTAGACAATGGGCCGTGGGCCACCCCGGGGGCGTGTGTGTATGTATGGCGCAACTTGCGCGTATGGGTCTAGCACATAAGCCCAATGGGGTTCCATCCTAAAACCAATTGGCCATAGGAGGAGTAGCCCATTAAGCTTATATACTAGGCAAGTTATGTCCCAACTTTAGATGTGGAATGAGTATTCTAACACTATCAATAAAAATATACATTTCATTAAAAACACAAACATAATTGTCAATTTAGTAAAAATATAAGAAGACAACAACATTAAATTTTTATTTCGTATTTGATATTGAATATGTCTAGACTGTAAAAAGAAGTGGAATTTTATGTTGTAAGTAGCACGGGCATAACCTTACTGTATGTTTTGCTATATGTGAATTACTAATTTGCTAGATGCGAGTTCATATACAATAATTTCTTTAGTGGGAAGGTATTTTCTGGTGATAAGGTACTTGCGCGAGATCTCATGTCAAAAATAAGGGATGAATACGATTTTGGTAAATTTTTGTCTCCTATACAAAAGAATTTCGTGAAGGTCGTTGTGAAGGACTTATGTGTACCAAAGGCAAGCTGATCCAGAGAACTAAGATGGTTTTGACTGGTAGCCCAAAATGAAGGCGTGTTTTCTGTTGGAATATAAATGTCCCACATCGAAAGTTGGGACATAACTTGCCTAGTATATAAGCTTGATTGATTACTCCTCCTATTGCCAATTGGTTTTAGGATGGAACCTCATTGGGCTTATGCACTGGGTCTATCTGCGCCTATGCGCTCGTGTCTGCACGACCCCTAGTCTATGGGCCCACGGACTTTGATATGGTATTAGAGCGGGTTCGGTCCTGGGTCCCTTTCTTGGATTTGTTGGGTCTGGCTATAAAGAGATTGAGATGTTCACCCACACCCGTTTGTCCAAGTGTCAACTGGGCCTGGCTAATTGCCCGCCCGTTGCACTTGTGGGGGCGTGTTGGAATATAAATGTCCCACATCGAATGTTAGGACATAACTTGCCTAGTATATAAGCTTGATGGGCTACTTCTCCTATTGCCAATTGGTTTTAGGATGGAACCTCATTGGGCTTATGTACTGAGCCTATCTGCGCCTATGCGCTCGTGTCCGCATGACCCCCAGTCTATAGGCCCACGGACTTTGACATTTCCTATAGTTTTATTTCTATATATGTTATCTTTTTGTACAAGTATATATTCCAAACATACATTGTTCGAACCTGAACCAGAGTGTGGGTGGAACCCCCGGTTTTGGTTTTTGGCTGTTTTTAGCCAGTTTGGTTTCGTTCCCGGTTCATACCAAACCATGGCCATCTCTAGAGAAGGGAATGTACCTTTGTATTTTGTAATTAATGATATGTTATTCGAATATCAAGCATATTGGATACGAGTTCGAGGAAACTCGTTTTGTTGCCATATCATATTATGTTGACTGTCAACTTGTTAGAGGAGTGTATTCTTATTTCAATGGGTTAGTTTAATGTTCATCTGGAGGTATATATGTTGGAATGTGAGGTGTGGTGTGAAGAGATCTTGAAACCATACATTTGTCTCTAGTCGGCAGCGGTATCTCCTTAAACGAAAACAATCTTATTACACCAATGAACAAATCCAATGTCAACCCAATAGTTGAGAAATTTTGTGACAATTTACATGTGACTGAGTCTCTTCCTGAGACATTTGCTTCCCTTGCTCCTAGTACGATCACTACGGATGAAGTTCTGAACCTTAATTACCTTGACTATGGCTGAATGGAACTCTCACCTTTGTGTTATCCTGGTTCTGAAAGGAGTGGGTGATCGATATTAGAAGCAAAATCTTCACATAGTTGTAGCAATTAGTGTCTGCCCAAGCTGAGATATTATAACAGAATTTCTCAAATCACCATGAGATAAGAAAAAAATCCAAAAACAAGCTTTATTTGAGAACATAATGACATCAGAAGTAGTATACATTAACAACTAAAGAAAAACAAAAAAAAACAAAGGTTCAGGATGACCAGCAAATATGGTTCCCCTTCTCCTAGGAACCAGTTTTGTGCAATGTATGTGTATTTCATTGTCATTATATTTACACTTTTAGCTAACAATGGCGGATGCAAGATTTTGGATATGTTATATGAATCCATCTTGGCTCACTATGAAGTGAGGGACTATGTAAGAATGATATTTGTAGGCGCTTGTTCATATATCAATTTAATGGCCAAGGAGTGTAGTACAGTTCTTCAAAACAAATTACCTCCAAAGCTTAAGGACCCCGATAACTTCTCCAATCCATGTGTGATTGGAAAAACTAGCTTTAAAAGTTCTTTGTGTAAGCTTGGTGCTAGTGTTAGTTTGATGTCTTTGTCAATTTGTGATAGTTTGGACATGGGTGAATTGAAAACCACCAATAATGTAGACCAATCCTACCATAGCTAATGGGGTGAGGGAGTAAAATAAAAAAAGATTCTATAATCAATAATTATATTATTCTCGCCATTTGGGTGTCAGTTCCAGCGCAGGAGGCCAAGGAAAATCCCGAATTGAATCCCAAATTGACGAGTTGTCCTAGGTTTTAGCGTATCACTCTATTCGATACTCAAGAGGTATCCTTGAAGATGTTTTTATCAAAATCGGTAATTTCTTTATTCTGTTTGGTTTTGTTGTTCTTGAAATGGAGAAAGATTCTGAGTTCACCATCATTCTTGAAGGCCTTTTGTTGCTATAGTGGGCACCCTCCTTGATGATAAAAAGGAAAAGCTTGCCTTGAATGTTGTGGAGTACTAATGAGTTGAATTTAATTTGCCTGATTCTATTAAACATACTCTTTTGAGCACTCTTTGTGTAGAGTTGATCTTGTTGACCACCTAGTGAAGGTATTTTTTGGGACAATGCTTAAAAGACCCCCTTGAAAGATGTTTTGTGAGTTTTGGTTGCCTTGGTGATGAAGACTTGGTAGTTGTTTCTTGTGCTCAATTTCTTAAAGCAAATTTGGAACACCCACCTTGATTGGATAAGGTAGAAAAGCTTAAAAAGGACCAAAAGACATTCACCTATGAGGAGAAAGATGCACCTAAGGTAGGATTGAAACATCTCCCTTCCACGCTTAAGTATGAAATTCATGGACACAACTTTACTTACCTGGTGATTATCAATGCTAACCTAAGTAAGTGTGAAACTAATAAATTTATTAGCGGAAATTTTGCCTGGTAACCCTGAGTTTTTGACTTTTTCGCAAAATACCGTAAGGTTTGACGATTTCGCCGAGTAACCCTGAGTTTGACAATTTCGCCTGGTAACCCTGAGTTTTTGACTTTTTTTGCGAAATCCCCTCAAGTTTTGACAATTTCGTGTGGTAACCTTGAGTTTTTAATTTTTTCGTCGGATACCTTTCCATCCATTCACTTAAAATACGTTAACTTTAATTTATTTTAGGGGTTTAGGGTTTAGGATTTAGGTGTAGGGTTTATGTTTATGGCTTAAGGGTTTAGGGTTTGGGGTCTATGTTTATGGTTTTGGGGTTTAATGTTTATATTTATTTTAAGTGCGGAAATATAAACCATAAACCCTAATCCCCAAAACCCTAAACCCTAAACCACAAACCCCTAAGCCATAAACATAAACCCTATACCTATACCCTAAATCCCTATGACCTTAACCCTAAAAGCTTTTTTAGGGTTTAGGATTTATTTAAAAAAAATAAAATTGTTTGTATTTAACGCTTTAGGTATTTTGTGGAAAAAAAATTAAAGTTAACGTTTTTTTAAGTGAAATGGATGGAGGGGTATCCGGTGAAAAAATAAAAAAACTCAGGGTTACCACACGAAATTATCAAAACTTGATGGGATTTTGCGAAAAAGTCAAAAACTCAGGATTACTAGGTGAAATTGTCAAAACTCAGGGTTATCCGGTGAAATTGTCAAAACCTTAGGGTATTTCGCAAAAAAGTCAAAAACTAAGGGTTATCATGCAAAATTTCCGATTTATTAGAGAACTTAGATTGCATTGAGAATTCATGGAGTATTATACAAATGATGATTTTAAAGGCATTAGTCATCCACTTGCACGTATAGAGTTTTGCTAGAAGATGATCATACACCCTCCATTGAGCATAAAAGTAGGGCTAAACCCCAACATGAAGGGAGTAGTGGAGAAAAAAGTGTTTGAAATTTTAGACGCCGAGAAAATTTATCCTATTTCCGATATTGAGTAAGTTATCCCGATTCAAGTGGTACCTACAAAGGCGGTATGCCCGTTGAATGAAATGAGAAAAATGAATTTATTCCCACTAGGACCGTCATGAGTTGGAGAATGTGCATTGACTATATAAAATTGAGCAAAACAACCTGAAAAAAACATTTTCCCCTTTCCTTAATTGATCAAATTCTTGAGAAGCTAGCTAGGCATTCCTACTTTTTTTACATAGATGGTTATAGTGGAATTTTCAAGATTCCTATTCATCCTAATGACCAAGAAAAACCACTTTCACATGCCCTTATGGTTCCTTTTCCTATAGGAGATTGCCTTTTGGTCTTGTAATGCTCTCGCTACCTTTCCGTATTGCATGATGTCCATTTTTCCAATTTGATTGAAAATATAATGGAAGTTTTTATGAATGACTTCTCCATTTATGGATATACTTTTGAAAATTATCGATCCAATCTCTTCAAGTGTTGCATAGATGTGAAGAAGTTAACATTGTTTCGAATAGGGAGAAGTCCCACTTCATGATAAGAGAAAGTATGGTCCTAAAGCACTTGGTGTCAGAGCATAGGATTGAGGTGGATAGAGCCAAGATTGCCATCATTGAGAAGATGTCACCACCAACATCCGTCAAAGGAGTCTGAACCTTCTTGGGTCATGCCAATTTCTATTGGCGGATCATTAAGGATTTTTCCGAGATTGCTTAACTCTTGACTTAATTTGCTCTTGAAAGATGCCCCTTTTGTAGGTTGAAGGACGCATTTATTTTCGCTCCAATAATGCAAGCCCGATATTGGAGTCTCGCATTTGAGGTGATGTGTGATGCTAATGATTTTACATTTGGAGCTGTTTGAGGCAAAGAGAACAAGAAGGTGCATGCAATATACTATGCAAGTAGGGCTTCAGATGATGCTTAAGTGAACTATGCCATAACCGAGAAAGAGCTTCTTGTAGTTTCATTTGCTATTGAGAAATTCTTGTAGTACTTGGGGGGCTCATAAGTGATTGTTTACACCGACCATGTTGCCATCAAGTGTATCTTGAGCATGAAAGATGCAAAACCAAGATTGACTTGATGGATACTTTTGCTTCAAGAGTTTGACTTGGAAATTCTTGATAAGAAAGGGTTGAGAATGTTGTAGTCTACCATGTATCAAGATTGAGGCAAGAGCCCAAAGAAAATATTAAAGAAGAGACCTTCTTGATGATTCCTTCCCCGATGACCAATTATTTTCCATTTACGAGGTTAGTGCTCCATGGTTCGCGGATTTTGTCAACTATCTTGCTTGTGGAATAATGCCATCGACAATTGAGTTACCAATAAAGGAAGAAGTTCCTTTCAGATTTCAAGTACTATTTTTCAGACGACTCTTGTTCTGAATCACAACCTTAAAGGTGCTTAGTATCAAGCTAGGTTCGTCATTAACAACTTGTCCAAATCCAAATGTATGTGATGGTTCAATCAAATTGAGTCTAGAGTTTGTTTTTGGAGGGTTTTTTGGACCCGATTTTGATGAAGTTTGTTTTCTGGAAATGAAAAGGGGATAAGTGATCAAGATTGAGAGGATAAACGCACCACTCAAACTTGAATAAATCATATTACACAAGCATATACGTACCAAATGCAAAATGAGGTTTCTATCGATAAACTCACGAAAGAGAATATAGATTTGGAATCTCTCCAAAAGATAAAGATGAAATCAATTTCTTAGGTTTTGATTGATATTTGATGTTCCTCAACAATGGCAAAGAAACAAGCTTAAATAACAAAACAAGAAATAAAGAAATAAACTCTTCACATGGGTTGCATTGAAGACGTCGAGGACCTTCTGCATAATGCACTAGAAGTCGGCGCCTCTTGGTGTAGATTGACTTAATCGACAAAACAATCTAGAAAAATAACACCATATAATATGTATACAATACACATGGGTCAAAATTCTAGGTCACACTTTATTTGAAGAATGAATGTCCTAGACATCCCTTTGCATGCACAACTGATATGAATCCGGATGAACATGAAGCAAAGTCACAACATCAACATGACTACCTCATGACGCACAAGTGATGGAATCCAGAGGTGGATCAGGCACAATCCTGGATGTTGAAGAAGGATCAGGTGCAGTCTTGGACGCTGGAACAAGCATGGATGATGACTAAGTCATGGACGTTGGCGAGGGTATAAGACTGTCATTATTGACCATGGACGTGGTCACATATTCATCCCTCTCTTGAAAGAGATTCAACCTCGAATCGGCGTCATCATCCTAGTATCCATCACCTACAACAAAAGGACACGTCATGGACACCATATTCACAAGGGAAGTCAATTTTGTAGGCGTTGTTGTTGATCCTCTGCAGTACTTGAAATGGTCCAGCATCTCTAGGTTTGAGTAATGCAAGGTAGGGAACTGTTTCTTTTATAAGTGAATCCACACAAGGTCCCCAGGGTAAAAAATGACCTTACGACGAACCTTGTTGGTGTGTTGGATGTACTATGCTGTCCTCTTCTCAGCTGTAACCGTGTGGACTCATGGAGGTGCTTGACATACTCCGCTCGGTCCACACCTTCTTGATTCTCCTTATCTATGAGAGAAAAAGGAACCAATTCCAGGGGAGTAATTGGATTCATCCCATAAACCACCTCAAAAGGAGACTTCTTGGTGGCGGAGTAGGCGGTCCGATTGTAAGCAAACTCGGTAAATGGAAAAACACTCTTCTTTCATGCACAAGTTAGTACTTAACAAGGAAAGAAGCAAAGCACAAGGGTTCGGTTCACAACATCAGTTTGTCCACCCGTTTGAGGATGACATGAAGTGGAAAAAAACAGTTAGTGCCTAGCTTAGAGCAAACTATTTTCCAAAAGTAGCTAAGGAATTTTGCATCACGGTCGGAAACTATGGTTTTAGGTAAACCATTAATCCTCACAGCTTATATGAAAAACAAATAACCCATATGAGAAGCATTATCGATTTTATGAAATGCGATGAAGTGTGCCATTTTAGAAAACCGGTCAACCACCACAAAAATTGAATCATTCCCTCTCTTAGAACGAGGTAGTCCTAGAGCAAAGTACATGGAGATATCTTCCCAAAGAGCATGATGAATATGAAGGGGAGTGTAAAAGCCATGGGGGTTCAATTTGGACTTAGCATGCAAAAGTTCTCTCTAAGTGTGTTCAAGGTCTTAGACACGCCAAAATGATCCATTAAACCTTCACCATGAGCTTTATGCATAATTAGCCTACGAATAGAGCCACTCGGCACACATAGTCTAGTACCCCTAAAAGATAACCATCATGCATATAAAATTGATCATGGCTACCTTTAGAAATGCAAGCATGATATGTATGACTAAAATCAGCATCATTTGCATATAACACACGCATAAGAGCAAAGCCTGGCATTTTGGCATTAAGGGCGGTAATGAGAAAGTACATTTAAGATAGCGTGTCAGCCAAAATATTATCTTTTGCCTTTTTTATGCTTGATCATGTAGGGAAATTCTGTAATGAACTCAATCCACCTTGCATGACGCTAGTTGAGCTTTCTTTTCCCTCTTAGGAACTTGAGGGCCTCGTGGTCAGAATGGATGACAAACTCTTTGGGCAAGAGATAGTGCTGCCACGTTATGAGCATTTTGACAAGGGAAAGTAACTCCTTGTCGTATATAGGATAGTTGAGCTCATCACCATTCAACTTCTCATTAAAGAAGGCAATGAGATGACCTTCTTGCATCAAAATTCCACCAAGACCAGTACCAGACGCATCACACTCTATCTCAAACGTCTTGGCAAAGTCGAGTAACACCAAATAAAGGAGAGTTGGTGAGCTTTTCCTTGAGGTTGCTAAAAGTTTCTTCTCGTGGTGTACCCCAAAGGAATGGTACATTATTTTTAGTGAGCTCGATGAGAAGAGTAGCCACGGAGCTAAAGTCCCTCACAAATCTACTATAGAAGCCAACCAAGCCCAAAAAACTACAAACTTGTGTCATTGTCGTAGGTGTGGGCCACTCTCGAATGGCATTCACTTTCTCTTCATCTACCTTCAAACCTTCCTTATATACCACAAAACCAAAAAACACAGCATGGTCCGAGAAAAAGTAACACCTTTTGAACTTAGCATAAAGTTTTTGCTTTCTAAGGACCTCAAGAACAAGACTAAGATGCTTAACATGATCATGCGAATTCTGACTATAGACGAAAAATGTCATCAAAATACAAAACAACAAATTTACCAAGAAAAGCCCTCCATACATGATTCATGAGGCGCATGAAGGTGTTGGGCGCGGTGGTCAATCCGAAGGGCATGACCAACCACTCATACTAACCATAATTTGTCTTGCAAGTAGTCTCCTCTCCGATACATCATCTTCCTTCATGCGGATTTGGTGATATCCACTCTTCAAGTCAATCTTAGATAAGATGTTGGAGCCATGTAACTCATCAAGCATGTCTTCTAGGTGTGGGCTGGGATGCTTATACTTGATGGTGATGTTATTGATGGCTCTACAATCCACACACATGCACCACATCTCATCCTGCTTTGGTACAAGTATGACGGAGACCGCACACAGACTCAAGCTCTCACGCAAATACCCATTATCCATCAAATCTTTGACTTGTTTTTATAGTTTTTTGGTCTCAGGTGGGTTAGTACGGTAAGTTGCATGGTTTGGCAACATTACCCCCGTGATGAAGTCAATTTGAAATTCAATAAAGAAGACACAAGAGGAGGTAGATCACCTAGATTTTGATAAGTTACCAAATTATCCTTCAAGAGCAAGAGAAAACGTAGTTCCCTGAATAGCACGTGTAATGTCTATAGCTTTGGCCGAAAGAAGGTGGCTTGAGGCAACCGAATTAGAGCCTATAGAAATTTTCTTTTTGTTGGCTCCCCTTCTCAAAGGTTCCGTATTTTCTCATTGGCTATGTGGTTAGCCATGATCTCAATAGGAGTTAAGGGGTGGATATTGTTCCATTTACCATGCACGTGTGATAGGACAAAAACCTACCCACAAGCGTATGTGTTCAGTTGTAGCTTTTCAAGTATCGTTCCCACGAGGACTATGTAGTACCGATTGTAACTTTGACTGGTAAGCTAAGCTAAAAGATGGGAATTTTCGTTGAACTAATAACTAAAATTAAGAAACAAATGCAAGTGATGATTGTAATCAATGGAGGGAAAGTTTCCAAGGCAAGGGTGATGCGAACAACCCCTGAAGTGTCGTTAGCAACGCATGATCTTTGATTCATCAAGCTTGTAGTTGAATCCTTCTTTTCCGTAGCCAAAGTGATGGCTTTCCTAGGGCTAAAGAAATAGCCTTCAAACTCGTCAAAGAGATGACGGAGAGATCAAAGTGATGATCGTGAGACACCGAAGAGATGGTGTTAGATTGCTCGAAGCGACGAGCTACGGGATAGTTTATCCGTGGGATCGAAGGGTTTGATGTTGGGAATTCAAGGAAGGAGCGTACTCAACTTTACTACTCAAATTCAACATCCAAGTTACAAACTAGGGTTTTCTAAGTTTAAATACCGTCAAAATAATATTTCCTAAAAGAAAAGATCTCGGAAAAATAATCCGCGCCGCGTCAAGACTACCGCACGGTTTGTAACACAACCGCACGGTTTGTTACAAACCGTGCAGTTCAACTAAGAACTCTAAATTTTGCTGGTGCACAGTTTGCATGCAACACCGCACGGTTTGCAGCAAACCGTGCACTTCTACTGAACGGCATTCTGATGCTTTCTCGTCCGGCGTCGACTAAGGCGGGACCTCACCTAATCCTTTATAGGTCAAGAGAAGGACCCATTTAGGACTAGATGAACTCGTGTCACTTGCGTGCGCCCGTGAGACTAATGATTGTGTTGCTCGCTCCATTGCCCTTGTGCAAGCTCTTGTTATCGGGCCATTCGAGCGCACCTTCATTGCGTCCTCTTCGTCCTTCGCCGTCATCGAGGGGGTCATGGAGCTATCAAAGTGATCCTCGCAACTATGCTTCAGTAGACTCAACTAGATAAATGTATGAATTTAGTCTGTCTTTGTTCAAGGTAACTATCTTAGGTAATCACTAATTCATCTCAGATGATATCAAATGTGCCTAGATTCAATTAACAATCACTCTCGCGACTTGCTAATCAAGATCTAAACCCTTTGGGCACTTAGAATCTAAGGTCAAACTGAATTAACATCCACTTTCGTGACTTGCTAAATCCAACCTCTACTTAAGGTTTCTATGATAGTTATTAATCCACAGGAGAAATTAAGATGCTCACGCAAGAATAAAATTTCAGGTTCAATTCCTAGGAATCCAATATAAGTTATCACCTCTCGATCTCAAACCCTATCTGACTACTTATTAACGTTTTTACCTCTCGGTTGCAAACCCTAATAGGATCCAATTTGCAAAATCTAATATGGGCAGTAGGCATCTAGGAATGAATCAACAGAGCTTCATGTTTCCATTCAGGCAAATATCAAACAAGTCTACCTACGCATAATTGGGATTACCCCAACCCTAGAAATATGGAAATTAGCTAGATATAATTGCAAGATCAACCAAAGAAGACATAATAACAATGCAAATCATAAACAAGATTAAAGAGAAAGATGAACTTAGTCTGGAATACAGAAGAACAATCTCCAAAGTTGCAATCTTCAAAATGAGGCAAACAACTAGGTCTAGAGAGTTAGAAACAGTGGCAAAAGATCCATCCAAAAACCTAAAATGAAGTATTTATACATAAGGTAAAAACTTTCTAAAAATAAAGTCATCCGGGTAGAACGAACGGCCCGTGTCTTGACTATGCGAAAAATGGATGGCCAAGCGCACGACCAAAATGCTACAGGTGTGAAACCGCACGGCCTGTGCAAAAAACACACAGGCAGAATCCTCCGTAGGCGAAAACGCACAGCCGTGCGACAAACTCACATGCAAATTGCAAGAAATCACTGCATGCACGGCCGTGCATTGGAATGCATGACCTCTTGAAGGAAATTCAATCCAAACGCACGGCCTCTTACGTGTCTTGCACAACTCTCGTTTTAGCTCGAATCCGGACCAAATTCCTCACGATTCGTCTCGTTTGCCTCTAGATGACATCCGAGGTCCCAACAACATCCATAGAAAGCTCAAAAAATCCACTAAAGTACCTAAAAACACACAATGTCTCGTGTAGACCTCAATAACAAAGAAAACAATGCAACTAGCTATAAATGCAACACAAAATGCATAAAATAACCTAGATTAAACACAAATGCATGTTCTAAACATTTAACAAATTGGATGTCATCAATGTGGAATAAGTACTCATTAGTGACTCCATTTTGGATCACACCGCAATCAGATTGCCACGGTCTTCCAAGAAGGAGGTGACATGTTGTTGATCCGTTCTACTTTGTAGTGCGTAACTAGAAGTTGTTACTGGATATTAGGTATCATTTTGTGTGGGTTTAGAAGATATTTGAGGAGAATGGAGTTGTAGAGAAGAAGTGGTGGAAATGAAGATTTTAGTGCATATTGTGAAGACATTAAAGATGAAGGCAAAGCCACAAGAGAAGATCGCAAGCGAGGAGTAGAAGTCGCAGCAGAAGCACTTCCGCGGGCGCGGAAGGATGGGCCGCGAGCGCGGCTGGACGATAGAAGCAGATGAAGATTACAGGCATTTCCGCGGTCGCGGATTTCCCTACTGGCGCGGAGCGCGTCGACGATTCGTCCTAGATCTTTTGTTTACTTTATTTCTTTTACTTTATTTTCTTTTATTCCGGTTATTATATTTTAGGAAGATATTATTTCTTATCTTAGAGATTAGGTTTTGCTAGGTTATCAATCACTTTACCGTTCAGTTTTTTCCCTTAGAGTTTTATCAGTCACTTTATCGTTCAATTTGACATTTAATGTATTTTTGTATTTTTGTCGTACTGAGGAACAAATTGCTGATATATTCACAAAAGCCCTTAATCGAGAACCATATGAGTACTTTAGACTCCTTCTTGGAATGATTTCCATAGCTTAGCGGTTCTGAGTTCCCTTGCCTATTTCCCTGGTATTGACTAGTTATGTGACTTATTATTTTCTTTGTTAACTAGTTGGGAACTGTGTTTACAGCTTTTCTTGTCCATCTCTGCCTTCATGTGTTTATTGTTATGATATTAGTTGGACATTCTTCTCGCCTTCATGCGTTGTGTGAATATCTTGATTGCATTTCTTTCAACAATATATAATCAATCTGATCTCTGAACCCACATTCTAAGCCGAAAGGATGATTGATTATAAGCTGTCCCTAACCTGGCTTCCCTAGTAGTTCCCTATGAACCTTTTTCTGATTAGTCCACAACTGGGAACTTACTAGTTTAGCGTCAAAATTGCCTTCCTGATATTTATATGCTTTTGGATGTGTACTTTTCATGATTTGAATACCCACTAAACATATGCATCCAAAGCCTTCCCTAGCCAGGTACTTCTAAGGAAATAAGGGGGAACTGAAAAGGTCGCTGCTTGTTGTGTGCTCTCTGCCGTCGCCTCGGTCTCCGGGTTTTCCCTTCCTCTCTCTGCTCAGAGGTATTTATGGCAAATGCACGCTTCTAGCCGTTTAATATTTCTCTGATGGGACGTGATCTTATCCGTGGAAGATTTGGAAAAGATTTGGGGAATCATCATCTTCTTAATTATGGACACTGCAAAGATATTCAAATTGTGGCCGTTGCTGAGTGGGATATTTCGGAGGTTTGATTATCTATTTAAGGAGAGTTCGCACTGTTCAAAGACCACCGCTTGTATTCTTGCTGCTCTCCTCTTCCTCTCAGCTTCTCCAAAGATCTTTAGCCGTCCCTCTCAAATCTTCTCCCATGGCCGATGAAACCATCAACATCACCATCTCCAAGGCTGACCTTGAGTTTCTTGCGGCTCATGGACGATCCACTGCGTCCGTGGCCTCTGACACTCAGCCCTCGGAAAGCCCCATCCCCGCCTCCACCTCCGCCGTCGCTTCACCATCTCCGGCGCCGGCACTCCCAAACCCCGCGGCATCACCACAAAAATCAGCCCCCACTGATATTGCCCTGTCTTCCCCACAAAAAGCCCAAACCCTCCCTGATATCATCTCCTCTGCCATCATACCCTCCCACCAAAACCACAAAGAACCTTCCCCTCAGGCCACCCCCTCAAAATTGGCTCCCTCCTCCTCCAAGGGCAAATCTCACTATGTCAGCCCTACTCAGTCCCAACAACACTCCTCTCCCACTGACGACTCTGCTCTGGGTGAAGAGATATCCCCTCTCGAATCGGTGCCCCCAAAGGAACCCAAATCTGCTGGCACCTCTTTAGTCAAGCGTCTTCGAG
Organism: Rheum nobile; assembly: GCA_027886185.1. Taxonomy (NCBI): domain Eukaryota; kingdom Viridiplantae; phylum Streptophyta; class Magnoliopsida; order Caryophyllales; family Polygonaceae; genus Rheum; species Rheum nobile. Next base: position 9,912,735 of record WOAB01000644.1, on the reverse strand, counting down.
TTGACTCTGACGAGGATGAGCCCACTATCATCAAAGAAACAAAGGCCCCTCGATCAAAGAAAGCTAAGCCCTCCTCTGTGGCTCTGCGCACCCGTTCCGCAAGAACTGCTGGTGCTAAGCCCTCGGCGAAACCCTCGGTCAAAACTTCGACTTCTCTCAAAGAGTCCTTCGCCCAGCGCAACATTCTTGGTCCTCTCTTCATGGGTCCTCAGCTTTGGTCCTCCGATCTCTCTGATGTCGACCAATTCCGGGCTGTGCTCACTATTCAAGGTTGGACCCATCTCTTCTCTGAACCTACTGGGGTTGATGATACTGTTGTCCGAAGCTTCTACTCCTTTATGTCTTTTGTTCCGGTTCCTAATGGTGAGGATCCGTCTGAGATTGTCGTGGTTGTTGGCAGTCGTCTGCTGTGCATCACCGCCGAAATGATTGGCGCTGTTCTGGGAGTCTCCACTGGGATGGATTCTTCCAAATCACAAAGAAGAACTGGCCTGCCAAAAAGGAAGAATATGTCAAATTCCTCTTCGGGGACAGAAAGCTCAAGGACCTCTACACCAGATATCTCTCCCTCCCAATGAAGCTGCTGTATTCGTTCCTCATCTACAATGTGATTCCTCGACAGGAAAAGAGGAATGTCACTCAGATTGCCGAAGTTGTTTTCATGGAAAAGATGCTTTCTGGTGAGAAGCTGGACCTCCCCAAGATTCTCATGTCGCATATGCATGCCTGTCACTCTCACCAGTCTCACTCCCTGCCATATCCGACCATCATCAAGGCCTTGCTCTCCTCTCTCAATGGCTACCCGGCTTCCCCCTCTGAGACCCTGTACCATCACCTTTTGGACATGACCTATATCAACAGTCTCATTATGGATGTGGAGCCGGAGGTCAAGCCCAAGAAGACGCGTGCTGCCCAGTCTGAGATTGAGGAGTCTGAGCTACCAACTGCCAATGCTGATGTATGTGCTGCTCTCCGGGAACTCACTTCTGCGGTCAGGGAACTCACTGCCAAGTTGCCTCCCCGTTCCTCCTGATGTTCCCCTGTCTGTCCCTGGCTTAGTCTCCCTAGGAACTCCCCTGCACACTAGCTGCCCTGCTTTGTTGGTTTCTCTCTCTTCGTGATCTTGTTTGTTTGCTCTTCGTGTGTTTGCTAGCTACTTTGTGCATCTTTTGTTATAATTAATGAATATCTGTTTGCTCAGTTGCGACTTGCCATTTGCTTTGAACTTGTTCCTCTCCGGGTTACCATTTGAAACTAATCTATCTTTTCGATGATGTCAAAAGGGGGAATAGACTCTGGAATCTTTGAACCAATAGGACTGGTGTATTTCTAAGGGGGAACTAAGTACTGAGTTCAAAAATTAAGGGGGAACTATGAAGCATTTATCCCAGTATCTCTGCTTCCTTAATATGTCAATTAACTTGCCTATTGGTTTTGTGCTTATTACTGGTATTAGTTTGTCATCATCAAAAAAGGGGAAATTGTTGGAATGGAACTTTTGGAACTTCAGTTCCTATGAAGTTCCCTTCCTCTGTTTCTCTTGTTTTGACGATGACAAACACTTGAACTTAACTGGATATTCTAGTGTTTATTCTACAGCTGAAAAGATAAGGGAACCAAGTCCAAAGTGAGCGAAGATCATGATCAAGGGAACTGGATGGGAACCGCATCTGTGTAACTACCGTCGTTATCCACAGAATCTTTGTGAAGATTTGTTTCCGGATTTAACGCGCCCAGCTGAAGTCCTTAGGCGGCAAGATACACATCGATTATCTTTATATGATTGTGTACATTGTAATTCGGTTAAGGGAATATTTCTTATCTTATCTTAGGTAAGAGATGATGTACCGAATCATGGATTTATGGGATATGTTTGTTCAAAGAATATCTCTACCGAGATCTTTCCTTGACAAACATATTGTATAAATACATGACGCTGTTAGTAGGAAAAGGTTATGCATTTCCACGAGATTTAGAGTGCATCAGAAAGAAGAAGAAGTAGAAGAAGAAGTGTTCGAGTCGAAAGAGTCGAAGTAAGTCTATTGTGTGTTAATCTGTGATTTCTAGGGAACTAGGTTTAGTCTAAGTGTGTTAGACTAAAACGTGTGAGTTCGGAAGTTGTAATCGCATATTAATATACAAGTAGACTGTTTCAAATCCTCGAAAGAGGGGTGGTTTTTATCCTAGATAACTAGTTGGTTATCAAAGGTTTCCACCTTAAGTGATTGTTCTTGATAACTTGCTTAATTGTTATTCCGCTTTGCCCATAGGAACTGAACACATTAGTGTCTCAGTTCCCTTGATACTAACGCACAGATTCTACAATTTTGTTTGTTTGCTTAAAAGGTTGGTAATTTAGTGTGTTTCATCATCGAAAAATTTCATAATTAATATTGTGAATTGCAACCCATAATTTGATTTTTGGTTTTGATACCAAGCACGAGACCAGGAAGTAGTTGAAAGACATAAAAAGAACCCTTCTAGATTTACATCTAAATTGCCATAAACACAATTTGGAAAATTGTTCGTGATGATAATAAAACAATTCAAAGTGAGATTACATTTGCAACAGAAGTAGAACTAGAATTTAGGATACAATCCAACACAATACAAGTCACTTTCTTCAATCCAAAAAAACACCCACATGTTTTTTCTTCATTTATTCATGATGATGAAAGGAATGCTCGAGCCTGCCTTGAATTATACTAGCCATTCTAACTCCCTGAGCCAAGGACCTAACGCAACAATTCACCTTCAGGATCATGCCACCTGCAATCTTGCCTTGACTCACCATTCTCTTGACTCCAGCAATGTCGATTTCCTTAGCCAAACTTTTAGGATTGTCCTTGTCTTCCAGAATCCCTCAGTCAACAAAATGAGCTTCTCAACACTCACCGCAACTGCTAATTCATTAGCAACCGTATCTGCATTAATGTTGTACGATTGTCCATTCTCATCTGTAGCCACATAGGCAAAGCATGGCCCAAGAATTGAATAGTCAACCCAATCAACCTCCCCGACAAAATCGAGCCGAGCAGCCTTGGGTGAAGGCCTTGCAGTGAGGAGTTGACCGAACCCCACTGCATTTGGTCCAGCCTTGACACGAAGTGCTTGTTAACCTTACTAGGAGATAGGAAACATGAAATTGCTCAGTAGCCTATCACTTGCTGCTAATCAACTCAGTGGCACAGTCCAGAATCCCTTGCCAGACTAGAGAATCTCTGGTTACTTAATTTGTCAAGAAATGCTCTTACAAACCTTCTGCCTAGTGCCCTTGCCAAGGGCATCCCTTCTCTTTTGTCCATAGACATGTCCTTCAACAACTTGCCACATCCCCAAAAAGGATATCTAACAAAAAAGGAACGTATACATCTTGGACAATCATGCATCACTAAACAAATATATACAAATTATGGCATTGCTCTTTTACTTCAGCTGCTTTTTTCCCATTGTAATTACTCCAATCACGCCTCATTAGAAATAAGATTATGAACTAGAATTGATTAAAATCAATCACAAACATACTACTTAGGCAACTTCTTAGTTATACATAACAAAGATAGACCATCCACATCCTAGACAATACACGTGATGATTCCTTTGGCTCAAACTTGGCAAGCAAAATAATCTCTAGGCAATTGAAGAAATTAACATTAGGCATCTAACTAGGCATTTGATGTCAAATATTGTTACATATATACACTAGCAAAGATAAACCTCAAGCATAGAGCATTACAAATCAACCACTAAAAAACAATGAATCACACATTTCACCATACAAATGTTGCAAATCGAAACTCACAATCGAAATGGTGCATATGAACTTGGAATTAGGGTTTCCAAAATGATGACGCCCTCACCTCTCATGAAGTGGTTCACCAAGTGTGACCTTCAGGTCTGACCTGCTGGTGACGATGATGCTGGAACCGCTTTGCGTTGATGAAACATCCCCGACTTATGTTAGTAGTGCCACACGCTAGTGACCTCAGACTTTAATGTCCAAAGTCACACTAAGCTTTAATCGGAACAATTATACTTAAATAAATAAATAAATAAATATTAAATAATACAAAGTAGCTGAAGACTTTTTAAAAGAAATACTTAACCTTTATTAAAATATGTCCTCGTAAATTGAGGAGATAAGTTTTACAACTCAAAATTTCAGTATAGAGGAAGACTTTTTAAATAAACCCTAAATACAAGACTAACTTATCTAAGCCTTACATTTATTTAAGAATATTAAACCAATACTACACAACTTTAAATAATATTACTTTAAATCACAATCTTCAACTCCAAGCGTTCGTCCTCGATTTGTTACTTCATGGTTGTCTAAGACCAACCACTAATGTGTCGTATAGGATGGATGACACCAGCCAACCATGCAAGGAAAGAGAAAGGTTGGTCATTCTAATGAAAGACTATGCAATGGCACAAACGAAATGGTTCTTGTAGTCGTATAGAGTCACTACTCTTGTTTATCGAATAAAACTCGGTAAACGGTATATGACTACTATACTTCTACTGAAACGAAAGTAAAGGTATGCTTCAAGAGAAGACTCCAACGGAAATGAGTCTTATGGGAGTTAATTGAATTTATTTGGGAATGCTTATAATTATCACATCAAAGTTTTGAAAACGACTCATTGAATATTTGGGTCATCGATCAACCTCACCGCATAATGTGAATCCAGATTGGAAAGAACACTTACTTTAGACAAGAGACTGGACGAGTTTCACGTTATACTTCTCTCCCGATGGTATATATGTGCAATACAATATCTTATTTAATCCAAAACATGCATTTATGTTAGATATATCATGGGACGAATCCTGAATAACGACACTAGCTAAGTGCACTCCCACTTATATTCGAATAAGGGTAGGTCATGACCAAAAGTATTAGGGCAATGATCCTAATACCAAGTTATAAAGAAACAGCTAAACCTCGAAACGTAAATAGCGCTTCTACGAATACTCGTACTAACTAAGCAAACAAGTCCCTACAAGATTAATATATATAAATATGAGGGTCGTTGCTAGCAAATATAAAATATAATAAATAAGGTTCATTTACACACCAATTTAACACACAAGTTCCCAAACGAAATTATCAATGATATTTATCCCAACTTAATAGCACAATCGATTCATTGTCAATTAAGATTAATATGGAATAAATTGCAAGAGCGGACTGCCACTTTCCTGGAGTTACGAAGAAGTTGAATGGTGTAACGGAGATGGTTGCTTTCAAATAGCAAATTGGCTCCCTCCTTTATTTTTGTTCCAAAAGCGATTCCGAGATGTATCCAAATCACACAAAATAAATAAATTATAATTAGATAATTTATTCAATATTGAAATTTGAAGGATACAAGTCTCAGTTTTTAATTGAATTTATTTAACTCTAAATAAATCAATTTCAAGGCTTTTCAATAAAACAATTATTTATACGATACAAAAAATCATTTAATCGTATATTCTAAATAATCATAACATAAATAAATTGATCCAATAATTTATTTATAACCCTACTAGTTTCTAACTCAAAATATTATCTAGATGATATGTTATAATTTAACAATTCATAATACAAGATAATACCAAAAAAATCTATTTTAATTTTATTTAATACAAATAAAATTCATTTAGCCTAACATATTTTTCTAACTAATCCAGATTAATATAATTTATCAATATTGATAAAAAAACAAAACAAAAATTAAGACAAAAGTCAGTCTGACACCCTCCCGGAATTTGCGGATGGAAACTTGCCAGAAAAGAAGGAAATTCGCCTTCGTCGGAGCACCACCGGGGCTGAGGTTAGAGGGATTTTGAAGAGGACTCCTTGGTGCATCTAGGGGTGGCACCAATTGCAAAAACAAAGCAAGGGAGTGGACAAATTTCTTTGATGAACAACCGCATCTTTTCTTCTCGATTTCGTGAGCTTTGGTTTCAATATTGGATAAATATAATCCATGGGTGAAGCTCTATTTATAGGGATTTGATAGATCTCTCAAAACCCTACAAATTGATATAAAATTTGGCCCAAAACGATCCCGAATCAGATCTAATTTTGCCCTAAACTTGGCCGACACATTCAAGATATTTTCTTGTCTTTCGGGTGAAAATTCGATCTTGTTTGGGGATGAATCTACCCGATTTTTGTGTGTATGTGTTAGTCTTTATCTTGTCCTAAAAGCCCATGCTTTAATTTCCAAAAACGAGCCAGAAACGCACCCAAAGTCTACATGGAAGGAAGCCTTTCATAAGTGAAGCTAGAGGTTGAAGAAATGGCCATAGTTTCACATATTTTCACACGGCCCCCATTATTTTTGGCCAAATTGCACATTTTCCTAACTTTTTTAAAGTTATGGCAACAATGCGATTATTTGACTTTTCAAAAGTTCCAAAAATTACTCAAACTTATTTATAACTTATCCTAAATTTATTTACATTTTAACCCAAATTTAAGTTGAGGGAAAAATTAAATTACCTAGTTTTAAGCTTAAATCTCATTTCCTTATAAACTTAACCATATTTTAATTAACATTCTATTATTCTTACAGTAAATACTTTATGTTTAACAAGATAATTTTATTTTAAATTAATATTAGCATAAGTTAACATAATTTAAATAATTCATGACTAAAAGGGATAACCTACTTAGGTTAAGTATTATTTTATCCTCTCATGGATAAACATAATAATTCTCATAACCTTTTTTATTTAGAAATCCAAAACTACATTTATGGTTATACTTATTTATTTATTTCCACACTATATTATTATAACCCATTTGATAATTTGTGCAAAAATTATCTTAACTCAGCTTTTGAACTTATATAGGTCAATGAAAATTTAAATTACTCATCTAAAAAAAAAAAATTCCATAACTTTTATATTATCAAATTAAAATTACCATATTACCCTTTTAATTTAAGTGGGATATTACAGTTGATCTGAGGGAGATGTTGCCGCTGATGATCCGAATTTGTCGGTTTCATGGAAGGAGTAGAATCAGGGGTGAATGGTGATGCGAGACGACTTGACTGAGAAGAATGATTCACTAGTGAGTAAGTTGAGTTTGAAGATAGAGGGATAATGGAGGAGGGGGAAGAGGAGAAGGGGAAGAGCTTACATGGTTGGTCTTCAATGGGACCAGAGAGAGATCATGAGCAAGGACGGAAATCGATTTTCAGAAAAATACCATAAATACCCCTATTTTAATTGAACACTTATTATGGCACAATGTGAATTATAGTCGTTGGATGAAGTTCATCCAACAATCGAGCCTGATCCGTATGTTGTACGTTAATGGATGTCCGCATATGATCCTACTCCTATATATATAAAAAGAGAGAGAGAGAGGAGGGAGGGAGGGATAGGGGTGGTGAACGAGGATGGAGAAAATGGAAATGGGATGGGGAGATAAGCTTCACCACTGATGGAGCTACGGAGAGAGAGGAGTGGATTCGTGAATCAGATTGGGATTAGAATGTGCTGAATGAGGAGGGAGAAGATGCAAAGAACAAAGGGGAGATATGGTTCACCATTGATAGAGATGGAAAGAGAGAGGTGGATTTGTGAATCAGATTGAGTTTGCAATGGAGTGGATTTCATTTGATTGAATAATTAAAGGAAAGTATATTGTTTTGATTTTTTATTATATTTTTTAGATAAAAGAAATTCTGAATTTTTTCTCACATTATTCAAAAAGTTGATTTATTATTGCAAAAATTGCAATGGTGCAATTGTGGAAAACGGAAGTATTTTTGCAAACCCGTTAAGAAAATGGGGTGTTTTTGGCAAATACTTGAATATATGTAATGCATAATAAAAACCAGATAAAGTAATATGTAGTAGAAGGAATCTGAACTACGAAGAGATTTGATGAAGATGTGGTTGATTCTCATGAATAACGCTTCAGATGCCCTTGATTAATGAATCTTCAATCAAGAACAACAAACCAGGAGGGCTGGATCCCCCCTAACGCCCCTCTAACGCTCAAGTCATACAAAAATCTCTCAAAACTCTAATGGTGGCTGCTAGAGAGAAAAGAACGTAGAAGAGAAGAGAGAGAAGCTATGTTTTTTAGGGTATTAAATACCTGGGCTTGTCTTGTAAATTTCTCCATAGGCCTATCACTTAATGAGCGCATTTATAATCTTTTAACTCAATAAAAGTTAATGCAATATAAAATAATTAATTTATCTTATTTTACCTGTCTGGAATTAATTATCCCTCTTAATTAGGAAAATAGCTAATAAAGGCAATTAAGGAAAGATATAATTCCCCTCATCATTTTGCCCTTCGAGCTTCCTAGGTTGGTGTAGGTTCTGGTGTAGGCTGGTGTAGGTTTGGGTGGCCGAACCCGCGCATTACCCGTCCGTAATTAATTATCCCTCTTAATTGGCACTGTTTGCAGCAAACCGTGTTGTATTACAGATGCTAATTTTCGGCCATGTGTTGGCTTTTCTCTTCGCTTTGTGGTGCATGGGTGATCCCGGACGACTTTCCGCGAATCTTGCCATGTCTTAATGCTCGTTTGCTTGGCTTTGTGTGGGTCTGGGACAACCGTTTTGAGGTCGGCCACTTACCTCCTCTCTACGGCCTGCATTCCGCGTTGTTCGACTGATGTTCACTTAAACACCGCGTTGTTAATCCGGAGTGGTCATGGGGATGCGGCGCTCATCGACCCGCCATGGCCCACGTTGTGGCCTATTTGAGCAACACTCGCCAGCTCAGGCTAGTTGTAATCCGGGGTGGTCACAGGAGAGCAGCACTCACTGACTCGCTATGGCCTACCGGCCGGCCTATTTCAGCGGCACGCACTGACTCGGGCTATTTGAGCGACGCTTGTCGGCTCAACTTCAGGGTTGGCCATGGGGGTCGCGGGAGTACATCGCTCACTGACTCGCCGCGGCCCACGCAACGGCTTGCTTGAATGACACTTGTCGCTTTCGTATGGTCCACCCTTGTGGATGCTCGGTTCCTGTACTTAAGTGTTCTAACAAATTGATCAAGCAAAATCAAAATGCATTGCAATTGCCAAATTACATGGTTCAACAAATCAATCAACATAGATTGTTCTCAATTATGAAAAGAAATTCTGCTAGGGGGAAACCCCGGGGGCTCGTTAAAACCTCTCTGTAGGAAAACCTCATGGGAAAAAACCATACGAAGAGGAAAAATAGTACCCCTCACCTAGCGCCAGCTCATATGTAGAACTTCTTCAAATTGGAGGTGTTCCAAGTGCGCGGGACAACCTTGCCACTAAGATCCTCCAGCTTGTAGGAGCCGTTGTCGGGGCTTACTATCACTCGATATGGCCCTCCTAGTCCGGTCCTAGCTTTCCTTCTGTTGTGTCCTTAGTGTTGGTGAGGACCTTTCAGAGAACGTAGTTGCCCACTTCAAAACTATGCGGATTCACGTGCTTGTCATGGGACCGTGCTATCTCTTGCTGGTATGTAGTCGTTCGGATTGCCAAAGCCTCGTGCTTCTCGTCGAGCAGGTCGAGGCTGGCCTCGAGAGCTTGGTCGTTTCCTCCTTGGTCAAAGGTTGCGGTGCGAATTGTGGGTAACCCCATCTCTAAGAGAATGACCGCCTCCGTTCCAAAAGCTAATACAAAAGGCGACTCGCCGGTGGATCTCCTGGGTGTAGTGCGGTGCGCCCAGAGCACCGTTGGAAGCTCCTCCCATTGCCCCTTAGCTTGATCCAGCCTTTTCTTGATCCCATCAAGAATCGCCTTGTTAGTAGCCTCTGCTTGTCCATTGGCATGCGGGTAAGCTACGGATGAGTAGAAATTCTTAATTTTATACCCTGCACAAAAAGCCTTGAATGCAGCAGTGCTGAACTGAGTGCCATTGTCAGAAATCAAAAAATAAGGAATGCCAAAATGAGTAATAATGAATTACCAAATAAACTTCTTGATGTCGCTATCCCTTATGTTGGATAGTGGCTTGGCCTCCACCTAGTTGGTGAAATAATCTATGACGGTGACAAAATAACGCTTGTTACCTGGTGCTTTGGGGAAAGGACAGACGATGTCGAGACCCCACTGGGCAAACGGCCATGGGCATGTGAGAGGATGCAAGTCAACTGCGGGTTGATGAGTCAACTTGGTGAACTTCTAGCTTTTCTCACACTTCTTGACATAGCAATTTGAGTCTTTTTACATGTAAGGCTACCAATAGCCTTGAGATCTATCTCTGAATGCCAGACTTCTTCCTGCAGCATGGGCCCCACAAACTCCCTCATGGATCTCGAAAAGCATATCTTCGACCATGGAAGGAGGAATGCACCTCAAATATGGACCCGAGAAGGACTTCCTATAGAGAATTATTTGCGGTGATATCCAGAAGCGCGCATCCCGTAGCTTAACTAAGCGCGCCTCCCTCCTGTCAGCAAGTATAATGTCTCGACTCAAATAATCAAATATGGGATCCATCCAACTAGGCTCAGTGTCAACTGGAGCTACCTCTTCGACTTCGATTCTCGGGATTTCTAAAATATCTATGTGAACCCAAGTCCCTGCCTCACTGGTGCTTGTTGATGCCAAGGTTGCCAGAGCATCTGCGACCTCGTTTTGCTCACGAGGAATCTAATGGACCTTGAACTCTTGGAACCCTGCCAACAGACTTCTTGCTTTTTCCAAGTAGGCCAACATTCGAGAGGACTTCGCCCCGTACTCACCTGTAACCTGATTCACTATGAGACGAGAATCTGAATAGAATACCACCTCTTTGGCTCCATTATTTTTGGAAGCTATCAAGCCCAAGATCAATGCTTCATATTCAGCCTCATTGTTGGTTACTGCAAAGCCAAGCTTGATGGTTATCCTGATCACCTCCCCGGTTGGAGAAGTTAAGACCAAACCTACCTCGACGCCCTTTCTGTTTCTAGAACCATCGATCTGTAGCTCCAATGTAGACTGCTTGCCTACACTCAATGTCCAAACCTGCTTCTCGAGCTCTAGGGCTTCCTCAACAACCTCTGCCACAAAATATGCCATGACCTGGCCCCTAATAGATGTTTAGGAAATGAACCAGATCTCATATTGCCCCAACTTGACTGCCCAACGAGCTACTTTGCCTGCAAATCTGAACTGGATAGCAATGCTTTAAGAAGAAAAGTTGTGATAACTACGACTGGGTGAGCTTGACAGTAGTGATTCAACTTCCTAGCAACAACTATCAAAGCAAGTAGAAGCTTTTCCATGGGGGTATACATGCCCTCTGCATCTAATAACGTCATGTTGACATAATAGACTGGGTGTTGAGTCTTACTAACCTCGCCGATGAGAACAACACTAACAACCCTTTCTGAAACTGCTAAATAGAAAAAGAGTTCCTCCCCCTCCACTAGAACTTCTAGAATAGGAGTCTGTTGAAGACAAATATTGAGCTCTAACAGTGATTGCTCACACTCATCGTCCCACTATATATAAAATGCACTACACCTGTCAGACGACCTGATGATGAAACAATTCAGAGCTGCTGCCATCCCTGTAAGATTTGCACGTATTTCACACTACGAGGACTCTAAATAGATTGAATAGCACGAATCTGATCCGGACTTGCTTCTATGCCCTTTCTAGTAACTAGGTGCCCTAAAAACTTGCCCGAGCTGACACCGAAGGCGCACTTGGACGCGTTCATCTTCAAATCAGCTTGCTTCAATGTATCGAACACCTATTATAAGTCTTCCAGGTGCTCACTCTGCTGCTTACTTTTGACCACTATGTAATCAATGTGAACCTCAACCGTCTTGCCAATCAAGTCTCCAAATAAAGAAACAACCATTCTCTGGAAAGTTGCCCCGGCGTTTTTCAAATCGAAGGGCATAGCCTTGTAGCAATAGATAACCCTTGGTGTCATGAAGGCTGTCTTTTCTTGGTCATCTTCTAGCAACGAAATTTGATGATAACCCCTGTAAGCATCTAGGAAACTCATCCTTGCATGCCCAATAGTCGAGTCAACCATGATGGGACCCTGCCTCCCATGACGGCACAAGATGAGAAAGAAGCCATGAGCCTACGCTCAGAGGGCCCAGTGACAAGGTCTAGGTCCAAAGCCATCGCGTCCGCCGTCGCATCACTTGTCGCACGCGTCATCGCTGGCCAAGGAAGCCTAGACGCCAACCCAAGACTCGTCGTCCTCGCCACCATCGGCATCGAAACAACGCGATCATCGCAGCCGGTATCACGTGCACCCACTCGCAAGGCCATCGACCCTTCGTCACCGTTCCTCACAGTGTTTGCATCCATGCCTTTGCCGCGTTCTTTTTTAGACACTTTCTATATTTGGTATTATTGCTTATTTTAGATAGTTTCCTTTTATAGTCATTTCTATTTTAGGGTTTGTGCCTTTTGCATGCTTGCATGGGCTAGCCCACTAGGTTCGACTCGGCCCATCCGATGTCTCGCCCTAGTATTTAAGTCAAACTATGTTATTGGTTTTAGCACGTTCAATTTTAATCAAGGTTTCAAGTAGAGTGTTTATCCTCCTTCCCTTGATCGGACGTCACCCTCTATCTTCGCATCCCCATTCCCTCCGCCGCCGACGCTACGGCAATTGCTTGAACCTTCAAGCCAAGTCTTCCTTCGCATCTCCCTTCCTCCGCAGTCGACGCTATGACACCAAAGACTTGTCTTTTCAAGTCATCTATCCCTCATCAAATCGCTTCCGCCATCGATATCCATTCACTCCATCAATCGCTTCCATCACGTCCACCATTGCCACCAATTCCATCGCGTTCGCCTTCGCCATCGATGTTGTCTTCGCTGTTGTGACACTCAACGTGACATTCAGCCTCGCCGACACCGCGATCTTCCAGACCACCTCCACCGAGTTCGCTTTGCAGCACCACCGTGTCCATCTTGTCAACCTTTCGTGCAAGACAACGTGACTTCTCTCCCAAGACTAGATCCAAAGGTGTCGCCTTTGACAATTGGCTTGTCATCGGAGGCAAGAACACATCAACTGGCATCAGAGCCGAGTAGTCTTATAAGTCACAAACTCAAGTTTGCATCTTGTTCACAATTTTTTTTCTTGACCGCCATCGTTTGTTTTCATAAGATCTTGAGAAAAACCAAAGTTCCCATCTTTGCATCACCTACTCGGTTTCTACAAGATAATATCTTGGCCAAAAAAATTTTTCTTGTTCCCTAAGTTTTGGTCTGTTAGGTAATTTGTTATCTTGCATGCTAGAATATTTTGTTTCCTTGTTTCACGCGTGGATAGAGTTTCCTTGTTTTCTAGATTTTGCTTTTTAGTTAAGTTAGCCGAATTTCCTTATAAGATATCAATCAAATCTTATTTTCTCTCTCCTATCTCTAAAGATCACACTTGTGATATTCTTGTTACTTAGGCCGTTTTGCTTTTTGTTTGTTTCCTTTTGCAAATCCGAAAAGATCAAAAGATAAGATCTCGGATAATATAAAAAAAAAAGATATCCAAAGAATATTCAAAAAAAAAAAGGTTTCCAAAGTTAGGTAAAGCCAAAATAAGGCAACCCTAACCCACTCGACTCGGTCTAAGCTCATTTTCTCAATCCCTCCTCCGTCTAGGTCAAGCTTCCTAGAAGGTGATTTCTTGCTAATTAGGTTACTTTATTTACGTTTGTTTTAGGGTTTCAATTTGTTCTTGTTTGTTTGATTGCAACTTGCTTGATCCACCATCACTTGTGCAAGCCAAGCCACCCTCACGGCAAGCCAAACTAGCCCTACCTACGTGAACTTTGTGACTTGACTAGTGATTTTCTTGGTTGTTGTTCTTTGTTGTCTTTTGGTTCATTTTTACTCTCATGTCTGGCCATATTGTTATAGCTAGCATGCCGGTTGGACACAGTGAAGACCAACTTGAGTCGACAACACCAACCCAAATCCACCGCCGTTGGGTCTACCCCAAGACCAACCACCGATTGACCCCCCACAACAAGACCCCATCATGGAGTTGTCCGAGGAGCAATGAGAGATCCAAGCTCTTCGTCAACGCGTTGCTCAATTTGAAGCCAGAGAACGCGCGGCACAACTCGTGCCCACTCCAACTCCATTAAGTGCTATGGACGCGCCGGCTCAACCACGAGCCACCGACGCCGATCCATCGAAGACAAGAGTAGACAAAGGCAAAGGAATCATGCCTTCGACATATCATCATCAACCACAACTCAATCGTATGCAAAGTGTCATCGAGAGTCGCCAAGGCTTCGTTTCGCACATGGACCGCTACGTGCCCAAAGCCACACCCGCTGGCTTTGACACCGGCTCCGACAACAACAGCGACGCCGAGGACACTCAAGGTGAGTTTTCTGAACCATACAACTTTGATGATCGCTATGCCTCTAGGATAACCCAGAGATGCTTACCGGGCTCAGCACCACGCGAAGGCCGCCCTCGCCGAGCCGATCAAGCCGACGCGATGCCAAGGAGACCCAGTCGCCGACCAAGTGGGCATACGCGATGCGATGATCAATTGAGGACCCCAACTACCCAGCCACATAGCCATGATGTACGCGATCATCTTTGACACCAAAGTGTTCGGACGCCGCGTTACGGATCCGATGGCTATGCGTCGATCACACCCAATGTCCACGACGACTTCGACGAGTATGACGACGAGGAGATCGAGGACTCAGGTATGGTCAACCCTAACTTTTTTGGTGAATACAATCCATCTGTTTTTCTTGAATGGGTGCAGGCTATGGAGTACACTCTACGCTATTGCCGCGTTCCTCCTGAGGAGCATGTTTACGCCGCGACATTTCACTTTCGAGGAGCAGCCCGAGTGTGGTGGCATCGCTTCGAGGATGACTGCGTGCATCGCCACAGAACACGGGTCACTGAATGGCATCAACTAGTCTACGTAATGACCAAAAAATATATGCCTCCAGACTATAGGAATCAAATGAGAATGGAAATTGCCATGGCTCGCCAAGGGTCAACGACTCCACTTGAGTTCTTTTCCAAGCTTGAAGACATGTATTACAAGGCCAACATCTCCGTTGCACCATCGACTTTGAGGACGAAATTCTTGAGTGGCTTGAACACCAACATCCGTGATCAACTCGAGATTTTGCCCATAAAAGACTTGAACACTCTCACACACATAGCGATGCAACTCCATGCACAAATCTCTCACCGAAAGTCTTACCCTTTTCCAAGTGGCCAACAGAGGTATTCTTCTAACCCTAGTGGATTGCCTTATACTCTTGTTCGCCCTACTGTCTCTACAACAGCCGCGTCGAGCCAAGCCCCCAAAGCGAAGCCGTCGACACCAAACACCGCATCGCGTAGAACGCGCCCAGACAAGCGCCAGTTGGCACAGATCATGGGCGCGACCTTGAGTGTTACAAGTGTGGTGGAAGAGGCCACTATAAGAAGGATTGCCCAAACGCTCGAAAGGTTTTATTCTCCACGACCGCCGCGGCTATGAGTCTTGCGACGACGAGGACCAAACCCTAGAGGTCATCGATGAAGGCATCGAAGAGGAGGAAGACGCCTACGACTACGAACCCGCTTCTCTGCACACGGGCACACCATTGAGTTTGGTAACGTGTCATCTCCTCACAGTCAAGGAAGCGAGCCTCCACGATCAATGCGAGAACTTGTTCCACACAAGGTCTCTCGTCCAGACGGCTTCCTTGAGTGTCATAGTTGATGGAGGATCATGTGCTAACATTGTCAATGAGAAGGTCGTGTCACACTTCAAGTTGCCTACGATGCCTCATCCCCAACCATATGCACTCCAATGGATTTCTTCAAGTCCAGGTAACACAGTATCTCACCAATGCTTAGTTTCTTTTTCCATAGGCCAATACTGTGATTCTATACTTTGTGATGTCATTGCAATGGACGCTACCCATATTTTGCTTGGGCGTCCATGGCAATTCGACAGACGCGTGCTCCATGATGGCTATTTGAACACTTATGTGTTCAATTACCATGGGAAGCGCATCACCTTGCATCCAATGTCTCCCCATGAGATCTTACAGGACCAGGTTGAGCGCGATCGCCAGAAGGCCATTGAGGCTGTGTCTACTAGGTCCAACGAGTCCCCAGAGGCACTCCAGAGGCAAGACTCCTCCAATTCTGAAAACATTTCGTCTTCCTCGGGCACTGACAAGAAGAGGACCAACGCGATAGGTGGGACACCAAATGCCCATCTGGATCGTCATGGCGCCGCTGCTGGTGCCGCTGGGAAGGCCAAGAAAGGCACTCTAAAGGCTCGGCCAAGTCTTTCCAATTCTGGCGCGAGCAATGGTCCACATATGCCTAGTGCCCAACAAAAATCGACCAGCGCCTCACCATCGACAAAGTTGGCCGTGCGGTTGCCGCAGACGTCTCCTTTGCAAGGAAAATGTGAGCGTCGCTTGCTTTTGGCCAGGCCCAGTGACCTCACTGCGTGTTTGACTGGCAAGGCACCATGTTTTCTGCTTGTGCCAACCCCATGCATCCCAGATTCGTCGCGCACCGCGCCAGTGCCGCCTGCCATCGCTGCCTTGCTCACCGCGTTCGACAACGTCTTCCCCGATGAGTTGCCACAAGGATTACCTCCACTGAGAGGCATTGAGCACCAGATTGACCTTGTGCCTGGTGCTTCCTTGCCCAATCGCGTTGCGTATAGAGCTGGCCCAGAGGAGACCAAAGAGCTTCAACGCCAAGTGCAGGAGTTGTTGGATCGCGACTACATAAGGGAATCTCTCTCCCCTTGCACTGTGCCCGTGATCCTTATGCCCAAGAAGGATGGCACATGGATAATGTGTGTTGATTGCCGCGCTATAAACCAGATCGCCGTCAAGTATAGGCATCCTATTTCATGCCTCGACGATATGCTTGATGAACTTCATGGCGCCACACTTTTCTCCAAGATAGATTTAAAGAGTGGTTATCACCAAATCAGGATGAAAGAAGGTGATGAGTGGAAGACCGCGTTCAATACGAAGTATGGGCTCTACGAGTGGCTTGTCATGCCATTTGGGCTCACGAACGCGCCAAGCACCTTTATGCGCGTGCTGAACCACGTCTTGAGAACCTTCCTTGGCAAGTTTGTCGTCGTTTATTTCGATGACATCCTTGTGTATTCACGGATCCTGGAGGAGCATGTCGATCACCTTCGCCAAGTGCTCGAGTGCCTTCGACGCGAGAGCCTATTCGCCAACCTGGCAAAGTGCTCATTTTGCTCCGCGTCCACAAACTTTCTGGGCTATGTCGTGAGTAGTGATGGTCTGCGCATTGACGAAGAAAAGATCACGGCCATCAAAGAGTGGCCAACGCCGACGACGCCGACACAGGTACGAAGTTTTCTCGGCCTTGCGGGTTTTTATAGGCGCTTTGTTCGAGACTTCTCCTCCATTGTCGCGCCTTTGCATGAGTTAACGAAGAAGGGTAGCACTGTCTTGTGGCTTGAGTCCCACGAAGAAGCCTTCTCGGCTTTGAAGTGGGCCTTGTGCCAAGCACCATTGCTCCAGCTTCCCGACTTCGCCAAGCACTTCGAGGTGGAGTGTGATGCCTCAGACATAGGCATTGGTGGTGTGATGCACCAAGAGAAGAGGCCCATTGCATATTTCAGTGAGAAGCTCACGGGGGCCACACTCAATTACCCTACCTACGACAAAGAATTATATGCCCTAATACGCGTGCTAAAGACGTGGCAACATTACCTTTGGCCGCGTGAATTTGTCATCCACAACGACCACGCAGCCTTGAGCTATTTGAAGAGCCAATCCCACCTCAATCGACGCCATGCTCGTTGGGTGGAATTTCTTAAGACATTTCCTTATGTCGTGGTCCACAAGAAGGGAAAGGAGAACATTGTCGCCGACGCGTTGTCTCGAAGGTATGTTCTCTTGACTCATGTGCAAACTAAAGTTTTGGGTTTTGCTTTGATTAAAGAATTGTATGCTAGTGATCCTTTCTTTGCCCCTATAGTCGAACATTGCCTAAGATTTCGAGAGTTTGAGTCATATTTCATTTCTGAGGGTTATTTATACAAGGCTAGTTGCCTTTGCATCCCTAGGTCTTCCATTAGGATCCTTTTGATTCAAGAAGCACACGAAAGTCGTGGACACTTTGGGATTAGTAAGACCTTGGCCGCCCTAAGAGAACATTTCTTTTGGCCTAAGATGACCCATCAAGTGACTAGGTTTTGTAGAAGTTGTGTGACATGCCAAAGAGCCAAAGCTAGGTCTATCCCACACGGCCTCTACACACCTTTGCCCATTCCTAGTGCCCCTTGGGAAGATTTGTCTATGGATTTCATCACGGGTTTGCCCCTCTCTAGACGAGGTAAAGACTCTATTTTTGTGGTCGTAGATAGATTTTCAAAGATGGCACATTTTATAGCTTGTAAAACAACCCATAGTGCTAGTGAGATTTCCGATCTATTCTTTGAGCATGTGGTGCGTCTTCATGGAGTCCCACGTACCATAGTGAGTGATAAGGATTCTAAGTTCGTTGATCATTTTTGGAGAACTCTTTGGGGTAAGCTAGGAACCAAACTCCTATTTTCAACTAGCTACCACCCCCAGACCGATGGCCAAACGGAGGTCACAAATCGAACCCTAGGAGCCCTCTTTCGCACGATCCTCAAAGCCAACCCTAGGCGTTGGGAGGACTTACTTTCACTTGTATAGTTTTGTTACAATAGATGCAGGCACACGGCGACCAAGTTGACACCTTTCGAAGTGGTGTATGGCATGAACCCATTGACGCCGCTTGATTTGTCGCCACGACCACTGCGAGACCCAGTGCATGTCTCCGCCGCCAATCGCGCTGAGCAAGTACAAGAGCTCCATCGACGAACCAGGGACCAATTGGAGAGAAGGGCCATGTAGTATGCCTCCCAGAAGAACAATGGTCGACGCCGCGTCGTTTTTGCACCCGGGGATCTCGTCTGGGTGCACTTGTGAAAAGAAAGGTTCCCCTCGCGGCGTAAGCACAAATTGGCACCGCATAGAGATGGTCCATTCCGCGTGATAAAGGCCATTGGGGACAATGCCTATCAACTCGAGCTTCCCCCAGATTTTGGAGTCCACGCGTCCTTCAACGTCGCGGACTTGACACCATATGTGGAGCCTGAGTTTGATGATGGTGAAGCAGGGACGCTTCACAGCCAAGTGGGGGAGGGTGATGTGACCCTGCCTCCCATGACGACCCAAGATGAGGAAGAAGCCATGAGCCTACGCTCAGAGGGCCCAGTGACAAGGTCTAGGTCCAAAGCCATCGCGTCCACCATCGCATCACTTGTCACACGCGTCGTCGCTAGCCAAGGAAGACCATACGCCAACCCAAGACTCGTCATCCTCGCCACCATCGGCATTGAAACAACGCGATCATCGCAGCCGGCATCGCGTGCACCCACTCGCGAGGCCATCGATCCTTCGTCGCCGTTCCTCGCGGTGTTTGCATCCATGCCTTCGCCGCGTTCTTTTTGAGACACTTTCTATATTTGGTATTATTGCTTATTTTAGATAGTTTCCTTTTATAGTCATTTCTATTTTAGGGTTTGTGCCTTTTGCATGCTTGCATGGGCTAGCCCACTAGGTTCGACTCGGCCCATCTGATGTCTCGCCCTAGTATTTAAGTCAAACTATGTTATTGGTTTTAGCACGTTCAATTTTAATCAAGGTTTCAAGTAGAGTGTTTATCCTCCTTCTCTTGATCGGACGTCACCCTCTATCTTCGCATCCCCATTCCCTCCGTCACCGACGCTACGACAATTACTTGAACATTCAAGCCAAGTCTTCCTTCGCATCTCCCTTCCTCCGCAGTCGATGCTACGACACCAAAGACTTGTCTTTTCAATTCATCTATCCCTCATCAAATCGCTTCCGCCATCGCTATCCATTCACTCCATCAATTGCTTCCATCACGTCCACCATCGCCACCAATTCCATCGTGTTCGCCATCGACGTCGTCTTCGATGTTGTGACACTCAACGTGACATTCAGCCTCGCCGACACCGCGATCTTCCAGACCACCTCCACCGGGTTCGCTTCGCAGCACCACCGTGTCCATCTTGTCAACCTTTCGTGCAAGACAACGTGACTTCTCACCCAAGACTAGATCCAAAGGTGTTGTCTTTGACAATTGGCTTATCATCGGAGGCAAGAACACATCAAACCAACTGATCAATCTTTGGGAGAGGGAACATATCCTTCGGGCAAGCCTTGTTCAAATCGGTGAAATCAACACACACACGCCACTCGCCATTTTTCTTCTTGACTACCACGGTGTTAGGGACCCATGTTGGATATTGGACTTCTCTAATTGCACCTTCTTTCAACAATTTTTGCAAATCCTTCAAAATTGCATCGGTGTGTTGCACTGAGGATCTACGAGCTCTCTAAACAATGGGCTTGACGTTTCTATCAACGTTCAGGCAATGGCAAGCAATTTCCGGGCTCAAGCCTGGCATCTCGTATGGGGTCCAAGCAAAGACTTCGCGATTTATTCTTAGGAGTACATACAAAGACTCCAATTCATCCCTTGAAATGTTAGCTCCAACTAAAAAATACTTGTCAGGTTGAGAGGGACTTACATCAATTTTCTACAGGGCCTCAACTGACTTATCTAAAGGAGACGTCCCCAGTTCGTCCACAACTTGAGGAGAAGCAAGGACCATGTTGGCGCTACTCGGTTTCACTCCCAAGCAATGACGAGCTGCTCCTTGATCTCCCTTGACGCGCACCACACCCCCCTTGTGTGGGAAAACAATGAGCTGGTGCAAGGTAGAGTACACGACTCCCATCTAATGCAGCCACAGACGCCCTAAGATGGCATTGTAAGAGGATGGGATGTTGACGACACAAAAATCGGCCTCGACTTCCATGCCCCTAATCGTGACCGTCTCGCATAGCATCCCGAGTGGCCATACGGGAAATGAACCAAGACCCAGCAGTTGAGTAGAAATAGGGATTAGGTCTTCTTGTTTTCTTCCCAATTTTTTAAACATATCAAAGAACATAAGATCCACAGAGATGCCAGAATCAATGAGAATTATGCATACCTCGCAAGTTCCCATGTCGACGGTGAGAACCAGTGGATCGTTGTGAGGATGCTAAAGCTCGAACAAATCATCATCTTAAAAGGTGAGCAATTGCGTTGCTTCAACTCTTGGCTTCTTTGCAGGTGCTCGGTCACTCTTCATGACCTCTAGTGTGTGACAATGCTGTTTGTAATCATGTCTGGAGCATACAGTCTGCTTAACTGTCGACTCTATCATGTGTATCACTCTTTTATGAGCATCTTCACTTTCTTCTGGTTGATCATCTGAATTGTTTTTCCTTGCCTAATCATCACCTGAACTCGAACCAGCATCAATGAACTCTTTCAATAGGCCCTGAGATGCCTATTTCTCAAGCGCCAACTTGAACATCTTGCACTCCCCTGTGAGGTGCCCCTTTTCTTTATGAAAGGCGCAATACTTTCCTATGTCCCGATCTTTGGAGTCGCCCCTTAATTTTGGCGGCCAAGTGAAGAAAGGCTTCTCCTTGATCTGGGGTATGCGATAGATTGGCTCCTTAAATACTGTATGCATTGCCCGCAGATTTAAAATGGGTGGTAGCCCCTTGCCATTAGCCTTTCCCGACTTCTTCTTTTCAACCTCATCCGGGCCCGCCTGCGGAGATGGCGATCTTCTGTCCTTAGACGATTTTTTATCATCCTCTAGCTTTATGTACTGCTCGACTCTCTCTTGAAGCTCTTGAACTCCAGCAGTCGGTCTCAAAGTCAAGCTCTCTCTCAACCTACTGTCTCTAGGAAGTGCCAATTGAAATGTTATAGCAGTGACTCTCTCATCACAGTTCTCGATATCAGCAAAGCAGTCCATGAATCTGGAAGAAAACTGCCTCAAGCCTTCGCTCCTGCGCATTGTTTATATCAAGTAAAGCATCCATAGTAGTAGGCTCCCTACTATTAGCAATAAAGCGAGACACAGACTTCTTAGCTAGTTGATTCCATGAATAAATTGAGTCTGGTTCTAAATCATGAAACCACTTAGCAACTATCTTCCCCAAACTAGCAAGAAAACGTTTACACATCAATGCATCATTATCAACCCAGAGCGCCATCTTATGCGAATATGATGCAACATGAACAACATGATCTAATTTTCCATCATAAATATCAAAAGATGAAGACGAAAACTTAGCTGGTGGTGGCTGTTCACGAATTCTCCTCGCGAACGTGGTCGCTATCATTCTTGCAAGCTTCAATTTGGCCTGCTCTTGTGCGTTGACCAAGGACTCCCCTTGGTTGTCAATAAGATGCAAGAGACGACGCTCTACTCTGTCAATCTCGTGCCTTAGCCCTCGAGACCGACCAGAATCTGCACTTCTCGAGCGATCTCTGTGCACATCCTCCCTAGACTGCAAGGTGCGGTCCCATAATCGCGACTGATGAAGCCGGCTATTGCACCCTCTTTCGGAATGACTTGCGTGAGAGCGCTGCCGCGGTGGTGACGGGGCCCGGTCCGTGCGCGACACCGAGGAAGACGTCCTGGCGGCCCTCCACAATCTCAGATTGACATCCTGGCGGTTCCCACCCGGAACCCTAATTTCATGGCGGCGCACATCCTGCGCTCCACTAGCGTAATCGTGAGCGCGATCTGCAACAATGACGTGATCTCCTTCCTCGCGACCACACAGAGACTCGATGACGCTCACTAGCCTGGTGGCACGCGCCCTACTCGACTCCACACCGTCCGTCGGCCGCTTCCCCTGGGCGCAATCGAATGCCTGATTAATCGTCTCCAACTACTGCTGAACAGAGAGAAGTTGGTTGTCCTTCTTTGCCGCCGCCGCTGCCAATTCGGCGTTCCGATGCTGCAACTTGGCCACGGTGGCCTGCAACTCCGACTGGAGGCACTTCGCCTCAACCCTAGCGGACTCCAACTCGACAAAGCAGCGATCATGCTCTGCCCTTGCCGCGTCCAAATCGGCCTGATGCGTTGCGTCAGACGCACTCGCAGTGCGTCAGACGCACTCGCAGTGCGTCTTGCGTTCACCATCTTCACATCTTCTCACAGGCGGCGCCAAAATGTAGTAGCTAGAATCTGAACTATGAAGAGATTCGATAAAAAGGCAGTTAATTCTCGCGAAGAACGCTTCAAATGCCCTTGATTAATGAATCTGCAATCAAGAACAACAAACTAGGAGGGCTAGATCTCTCCTAACGCCCCTCCGACGCTCAAGTCAGACAAAAATCTCTGAAAACTCTAATAGTGGCTGCTAGAGAGAAAAGAATGTAGAAGAGAAGAAAGAGAAGGTGGGTTTTTTAGGGTTTTAAATACCTGAGCTTGTCTTGTAAATTTTCTCATGGACCTATCACTTAATGAGCTCATTTATTATCTTTGAACTCAATAAAAGCTATTGCAATATAAATAATTGATTTATCTTATTTTACCCATCCACAATTAATTATCCCTCTTAATTAGAAGAATAGCTATTTAAGGCAATTAAGGAAAGATATAATTTGTCTCATCATAATCTATTTCTAATAGTAAATTTATTAATTAACATATTTACAATTTTTTTTAGACAAGCTTATTGATTATACTTATTTTATGAAATTTTCAGGGTTGGTGGTGTGGCTAAAACCTACCCGCAAGTGTACGGGATCAGTTGTAGTAGTCAAGTGTCAATCCCACACAGACCAATGTAATATTAGTTGAAACACTATTAGTGAAATAGGCCGTAAAAATATGAAATTTGGGAGAACTAGAACTAAGCTAACTAATAAATCAAATAAAACAGATAGAAATCTATAGGATAAATGTTTCTAAGGTTAAGGATCACCGCAAAAATACAACAATAAATAAAATCACTTCATCTGAATCTAATCCAAATCATTTGAAGGTAAGCTATATAAGGTAATCTACTAACTCCTTTCAGACGATAGTAAATGTGTCTGAACTAAACTAACAATCGTTGTCGCGCAGAACTAGTCTCATACAAACCTTTTAATGCACTTTGAGTCTAGGGATAAACTGAAATAACATTCGTTGTCGCGCTCCGCTAATCCAACTCAAACTTAGAACATCTATCATAGCCTATTAATTCTCAAGAGTAATTAAGTTGTTGTCGCACAAATAACACTCAAGTTCAATTCCTAGGAATCCAATATAAATTATTACCTCTCGGTATCTGACTACCTATCAGCGTTATCACATTTCAGTCTCAAATCCTACTAGGATCTATTTCACATAGGCTAATATGGACATAAAGCATCTAGGAATGAATCAAATATTATTTCAATTCAAGCAAAGAAATAATTCTAATTACATACACATCGTCGAGATCACCACAACATTAGAACTAAGAATTTAGTCATGTATAATTGAAAAAATAGTCAATATATTTAAACTAGTCATCAACATATATAAATTATTCAATAAAAATTAGAGATAAAAAATTTAGTCTCAATATCAAAAATAATTTAAATTGACAAAGACTAAAACAATAATACCTAAAGCTAAAAGAAAAACCAATTAAGCTAAGCTAGTCAAATTCCTCCGTTAACCTCCACCGTAGTTCCACGGCTGTACTCTTCCAAACCAAAAAGAAAAACCAAAATCAAAACCTAAAGCTAAAAAATTGCCTCCTCCTCAAGTTACGTAAAAGCTAATATATATTAGCTCCCAAAAGCGGCACCCCTCCTCTTTTTCATGAAGCTGCCGCCCGTCACTCATCAAAAGGCCCATCGATCGTTGCATCTCCTCGGCCCATGTAGCATGTAATTTTAGGCCCATCAGCTCAATGTTGCACCACCATGGCGATAATTAAGAGAAAATTGGGCGCGAATGGTCTTTTAAAAAAAAAAATAGTAAGTTTAGGCCCATTTTTTTTAAAATTACAAATATAACCCCCTATTATTACACATATGACTCAAAGGGAGTAGAAATATTTTTTTAGGGTTTAGGGTTTAGAGTTTAGGGGTTAGGATTTAGGATATAGGGTTTAAGATTTAGGGTTTAGGGGTTTTTAAAGACTTAGGGGATGAAGGAGCTAATTTATTTAATTAGGAGTCCAAACTTGATATTTGACCCTCCTTAAAGGGTAAAAAATCCTAAGGATCGGATAATTAATTGGGTTTGTACTTTGTATCTTGGGTCTTGGTCCATTTAAAACTATAATTGTTTGACGTCTTCAATAATAGTCTCGTATCGTCTCATAAATTGCACCTAAAATATCTGAAACGATAAAAATACGAGTGTAGAATCCGAATGCAAAATAATGTAAAATTAATTATAAAAATATAAAATATGGATAAATTTGTTCTTATTTATAAAATACCTGAAACAATAAAAATACGAGTGTAGACTCTTAAAATATGCATAAATTATGTATTATCAGTTGGCATTGTTATTACTTTAATCAACACTACCAACCACCATTGTAAAGATGTGCTCCATAAGCCACCACGATCGACCACTATGATGGTGGTGTTGTCACATGTGAAAATTATCAATTAATAGGCCCTTTACTTAAGAGCTTATGGTGTCATTTAACTTATTGAAAACCTTTTCTAGGTCATATAAAAAAAACTATGGAGCTATATGCTCAACTTTATGTTATATGCTTTCACTAGCTTAGCTTATTAGTTAGCACGTTGTTAGTGTTAGCATTAGTGGTTAGCTGGTTATTAGTGTGGGGTCCACTTGTAGCCGGTTAGTTAGACAACTAGGCAATCATGTATATAAGCTAGAGTAGCTAGTTATTTTCAGTCTAATGAAATCAGTTCATCAGAAAATATCTTCTCTCAATTTTCTCTCGTTTCCCTCGTCTTGAGTTTCCTCAATCGGTTCACAAAGATCCAAATGGTGTCAGAGCCGTAGGTTAGACGATCGAAGATCGATCTAGGTCAGGAAATTGAAATTGCTTGATTGTGTGACTGAAATCAGTGATTTGCAGAGACGATTTGTACATCGTCTTGATGGAGAGAGTAGAAGAGATTGTTCATAAAAATGGAGGAAGAAGAATGGAGAAAGAAGTCGTCAGCAATGTCAGAGGAAGAAGGAGAATCATCGACGAAAAAGTTTTCGGTGAAGGCAGATGAAGAAGGAGAATTGAAGAGGAAGTCATCGGTGATGGTGCAGGAAGAAGATTTTTCTTCGATGGACCAAATCAAGGTGAAAACACAAACAACGATCCTCTGTTTTTTTATCAAATTCCGATCATCCTGGTTCACAAATTGTTTCTACTCATTTCAATGGTTCAAATTGCATTTCATGTAGTCGACGAATTAGAATAGGATTAGGATCCAAGATGAAACTTGGATATATAGATGGCATTTGTAAAATTCCATCAGATGATGAAGAAAAGAGAGCCATGTGGATAAGAGTAGATTACATGGTGAGATGTTGGATAATAAATTCCATGATTAGTGAGATTGCGGATGGATTTATGCATGTATAGTCGGCAAAGGAGTTATGGTTCGAGATCTTGGAGCGTTTTTCAGAGTCTAATGCACCACTTGTATATCAGTTACAAAAATAATTAAGCAATGGTAAGAAGAAGAATCTTAGTATGGCTGCCTATTATGGGAAGATCAAAAAGATTTGGGATGAACTTCAGGTTCTTAAAGGAATTCCAATCTGGGAATGTGGAGCTATGGAAACCAGTCGATGTTTGTTGCTTGAGAATGAACAAAAGAATATAGTAATGCAGTTCTTGATGGGCTTGAATGAATGTTATGATCATGGTAGGAGCAATATTTTGTCTCTTGAACCTTTACCTAGAGTTAACAAAGTTTTTCACATGGTCATAAGAATTGAAAGGCAGAAGGAGATTAGTCAAGGTGCAAGCACAAATCAAGATTCTATGGCATGTGCAGCAAACAAATATCAGCAAAAGAGGAGCTATGATGCAGGAAATGCTTATGGTGCTAGCAAGAAAGATATGAGTCGAGATAGAGTTGATAAAAGGGAATTAAAATGCTCACTTTGTAGAGCTAGAGGACATGTCAAGGAGATTTGTTTCAAGCTGGTGGGATATCCTGAATGGTATAAGGGGCCACATGATCAGAATACATGGAAATTTGCTACAAATGTTCAGGATACATTCATGGAGGATCATCCTCTTGACTTTGGAGAAGTATCAAACACCAGACCCTTCAATGGTGAATGCATTCTTTCAGAAGATCGTGAAGATGATTGAAGGGAAGAATTCAACAGAAGGTTCAGATGGCAATCAGGCTTTCGTGAACTTTGCAGGTAATTCGCATACTTCATTTGTTGGTGCATTGCATGATCATGTCAAATATACTTGGATAATAGATTCAGGAGCTACAGATCATATAGCCTATGATGCAACTTTTTTTTCTGAATTGCATAAACTAAATAAGGCCATTTTTGCTGGCTTACCTGATGGAGAAACTAAGCTGGTTCAGTTTGTTGGGACAGTACATGTTACTTCTACTTTGGTATTACAGAGAGTGTTGTTGGTGCTAGAGTTTCATCACAATTTGTTGTCAGTTTCTAGGTTGGTTCATGATGGTTTAGTAACAGTGATGTTTGATCAGATGTGTTGTGTTGCAGGGCTGTACTAGCAGTAGCAATCTTACTTCAATTCTGGTTCAAGGAGGGCTTTACAAGCTCCAAGTGCAACCAGTGGTAGCTGATGCTTTGTAGAATAAATGTAGACCATATGAGTCACATGCTTTGACTAGTAATAGAGATAATTCCTTGCTTTTACAGCATGCAAGACTTGGTCATTGTTCCTTGTCAACAATGAAACATATTCCTGGTGTTATTTGTTTTGATATTCAGGATTTGATTTGTGAATTTTGTGTGTTAGCTAAACACCATAAGTTGTGGTTTGCTAGAAGTACTTCAGTTGCATAATCTATTTTTCAACTTGTGCATATGGACCTATGGAGTCCTTATAGAGTTTCTTCTATGGATGGAGTAAGATATTTCTTAACAGTTATGGATGACTGTTCTAGAAGTACATGGACATACTTGTTACAGAATAAGATGCAAGTCTATAAGATCATAGAAGGTTTTCTCTGCTATGTTGAGACATATTTTCACACATCAGTTAAGACGGTGAGAACAGATAATGGTACTGAGTTTACTCAATAGTTATGTCATGAGATTTTTAGGGTTAAGGGCATCATTCATTAGAGATCATCTCCAGGTGTACCACAACAAAATGCTCGTGTAGAAAGGAAGCATAAACACCTCTTGGAAGTGCCAAGAGCAATCAAGTTGCATGCTAATCTTCCAATCAAATTTTTGGGCTATTGTATTCTTGCAGCTACTACCTTGATCAACAAACTACCTTCTTATGTGCTTCACTGGAAGTCATCTTTTGAGGACGTTCATAAAACCATTCTCACCTATGATGATCTCAAGGTTATTGGTTCACTATGTTATGCCTTATCCCTTCAAATGCCTAAAGATAAACTTACTCCCAAAGCTCACAAGTGTATCTTTCTAGGCTATCCTAATGGTCAAAAGGCCTATTATGTATATGATCTTACTACTCACAAAGTCTTTGTTGTAAGACATGTGGTTTTTCATGAACACATTCTACCTTTTCAGCCTCTTCCTCTCCTTCTCTTTCACCACCTCAACAATCCTTACCTTTGATCAATCATGCTTTGCATTTTGCTGATATTTAATCTCCATTACCTTTATCTTCCTTACCTTCTCCACCTCTTTTCATGACTCTTCTCTAGAGTCTTCACCTACATCCTCTTCTTCTACCCATCATCATACTGGTGATGTGCCTCTTTCACCCTCACATGGCCCATCTACTGAGTTGTCTACTACTTCATCTCATGTCTTACATCCTGTTAGACAATCTACTACACAACATCAACCTTTTGCCTATCTCTAGGATTTTGTTTGTCCTACCCTTCCAGCTTCCTCTTCTCCTTCTCATTCATTCCTTGTATTTCAGGATTTTTCTCATCTTTCCCAGCCTTATATCAGTTCCCTTTTTAATGTGTTTAATGTGCTTGAGCCCCATTCTTATGAGCAAGCTAAGGCTCACCCTGAATGGGTAGATGTTATGGACAGAGAACTGTAAGCATTGGACAGTAATAACACTTGGGAATTGACTGCTCTTCCCTCTGGAAAGAAAGCCATTGGTTCAAAATGGGTTTTCAAAGTCAAATACAGACCCAATGGTGAAGTTGAAAGATACAAGGCACGTCTAGTAGCTAAAGGGTATAATCAGGTCAAGGACAAGGATTACAAACATACTTTTTCTCATGTGGCCAAACTCACTACTATAAGAATTGTTCTGGCTTTGGCAACTGCTAAGCGTTGGGAGCTACATCAACTTGATATCAATAATGCATTCCTCTATGGATATTTGGATGAGGAAGTGTTTATGCATCCGCCACAAGGTTATCTTAAGGCCAAACCTGGTCAAGTTTGCCGCTTAACTCGTTCTCTTTATGGATTAAAACAAGCAAGCCGTCAGTGGAACATTGAATTGACCAAGCATCTTCTTCAACTAGGCTTCACACAATCCAAATATGATTATTCTTTGTTCACAATGACTTATTTAGGTCAATTTACTTTGGCTTTGGTCTATGTTGATGATATGTTACTCACCGGGACCTCTGTTGCTGTCATTAACCGGGTTAAGCAATCTCTTGACACTGCTTTTACCATTAAAGACTTGGGTTTGCCTCAGTATTTTCTTGGCATGGAAATTTCTTGTCTACCTTCAGGTATTCTGTTGAATCAGCGTAAGTATGTCTTGGACATTCTTACAGATGCTAAGATGACTGATTACAGGCCTGTTGCCTTTCCTATGCAACATGGTACAAAATTGTCTATTGATGAATGTGACATTTTCCCTGATTCTGAATCTTATCGCCGTCTAATTGGTCATATGCTTTATCTCACTCTCACAATACCTGACATTTCATACAAAGTTCAACAACTTAGTCAGTTTTTGGCTTGTCCTCACACTCTTCATTATCAAACTGCTTTGTATCTAATGCGATACTTGCGAGGGACCTTTAACATTACTCTGTCTTACCCTGCTTCTTCTTCTCTAAAGCTCAGTGCTTACAGTGATGCTGATTGGGGCTCCTGTGCTTTTTCTTGTAAATCCTTGACTGGATACTGCATTTTTTGGGATATTCTTTGGTGTCTTGGAAGACTAAGAAGCAGAAGACTGTCTCTAAATCCTCCACTGAGAGTGAGTATCGAAGTATGTCCATGACAACTAGTGAAATTGTTTGGATTCATGGCTTGCTTTCTGATCTTGGTGTCACTGTTCCCTTGCCAATCCCTCTCCACTGTGACAACAAAGCTTCTTAACATTTGGTTGCTAATCTTGTGTTCCATGAACGCACTAAACATATCCGCATTGACTGCCACTTCATCAGGGATATGATCCAGGAGGGTTTCCTGCAAACTGTCCTTGTACCTATGCTCTTCAGCTAGCCGATTTGTTCACTAAAGCACTTGATCCTATCTCCAGTCTAGCTTGAGGGGGGGGGAGGGGGATATGGAGCTATATGCTCAACTTTATGTTATATGCTTTCACTAGCTAAGCTTATTAGTGTTAGCATTAGTTGTTAGTTGGTTTTTAGTGTGGGGTCCACTTATAGCCGGTTAGTTAGACAACTAGACAGTCATGTATATAAGCTAGAGTAGCTAGTTAATTTCAATCTAATGAAATCAGTTCATCAGAAAATATCTTCTCTCAATTTTCTCTTGTTTCCCTTGTCTTAAGTTTCCTCAATTGGTTCACGAAGATCCAAAAAAACCGACCTACATATTTGGTAATGTATATACTACACATGTAGACATTGCAACAAAAATAACGAACTACATGAATATAACTTGGTTCACATTAATGTGAATAATGCGCTCCAGAAAAGTAGAAAATATACAAGAAAAAGCAATGAAAAAAATAGATAATACCGTCTGAATATACATAGCAACATGGTACGTGATACAAAATGTTACCTACCCTCTATCATTGTGACGGTAACTTGATTAATGGTGATAGACTCTTCTTGTTGACTCAGATTCGAATCTATTTCACTCACTGGTCTCCCTCCAGAGTAAAAACCAGGAAGTTTAGGTTGAGGCAAAGTTGTGGTTTCACTACTTAGCATCAGAACCACCGATGACATCGTCGGTCTCTCAGTTGGTTCTGCTTGCACACACAGAAGCCCGACTTGAATGCACTTGAGCACTTCGTATATTCGATACGAGTCTCCTATTGATGGATCTACAACTTCGGCTCCTTTGCCTTCTTCCCACATCTTCCATGACTAAATCAATGTACACAATCATTACCTAAAATCAATGTCACAATATCTGTTAAATGAGAATTAATTCTTCCAATTTTCCGTACTTACATATCCTAGAAGGTTAAGTTGTTGACGTGAGTTACGAAATGGTCGGTTCTGCTTCCCCGTCACTATCTCCAAAACTAGCACTCCAAAGCTGAAGACATCAGACTTTATTGAGAAAACGCCATCCATTGCATATTCAGGAGACATATAACCGCTGCAATGCATATGTTCCACAACAAAATCGACCAATATAATTCATGAGTAATATAGGAATAACTTTTCGTCATTTATAATGGTACGGTGATGATAATTTTATTGCGAGGTAGGTTAATTAGTTATTACTCACTATGTTCCGACCACTCTCCTAGTATTATTTGTTTCTGTTTCATCTCCCCTGAAAATTCTTGCCATACCGAAATCTGATATCTTTGGATTCATGTCGTCATCCAACAGGACATTGCTTGCTTTGAGGTCTCTATGTATTATCCTGAGTCTTGAGTCATGGTGAAGATATAGAAGCCCTCTAGCCACCCCACATATGATGTTGAACCGCCTTTCCCAGTCGAGTGTTGAACTCCTCTCCTTATCTACATGCAAAAGAAATACAAATTAAACTTGTATGATCTAAGGTTTGGAGATGCAATGATTTTTGAAAGCTCACACCTTGAAGTGCATGTATGTTTAAGCTTCTTGTGGAGGACTTACTAAACAATATAAAATCAAAGTGTATGTTTAAGCTTCTTGTGGAGGACTTACTAAACAATATAAAATCAAGGCTTCTGTTGCGCAAATACTCGTAAATGAGCATCTTCTCCTCTTTCTCGACACAGTAGCCAAGTAGCCTGACCAGGTTTCTGTGTTGAAGTTTGGCAATCAGATTAACCTCATTCTTGAATTCTTCGAATCCTTGTACAGACTCCTTCGACAGCCTCTTAATGGCTACCTCTTGGACTTCATTCGACACACCCTGCACATTTATATAGTGTAAGGTACATATAAATGTACGTTATATTGTTTTTGGGCTATTTGTAAGAAGTAAATTTGCTGATATATTATAATGATATACTACTTCAACTTTTAAAGATGTCTAACAATATTAAGAAGTTTATAACATTACTATACCTTAAAAACGCAGCCAAAACCACCTTGTCCAAGCTTATTTTCATCAGAGAAGTTGTTGGTGAATGCTACTATAGCATCAAAACTATACAACGGAAGTTCCAAGTCATCTTCATCGTTGTTGTAAAGGAACAAGTCATTCTTCGGAGTAGTTGTTCCCGTCAATTGCAAATCACGTCTGGTTCCTATAGCTAGTCTTGATACTACATTAACGTTAGATGGAAAATGAAATTAGGGCAGCCTGTAATTCTCTTTTATATTACTCAAAATAGTACTATATATATATATATATATATATCTAGATTGATCGAAATAAGAGTACGTACCACTTTGATCTATGGTTGCACTTGGTTTGTGCTTTGCCTTCCATGCAAAAAAGGCCGCAATTGCCACGATAAGTGTTGCAACTACAACCGAGACACCAATGCCAATTTTAACTGTCTTGGTCTTGTTAGTACCTACGAAGGAAATTGACAACTTGCAAATCAATAATAGCATGTCGTACGTATTTTAATATGATGTTGTAGAATCATTGTGCGAGTTTTGTATGATTAATTTGTTCTTGTTTATTACGTATTTGTGTCAGGTAGGTAGTAACAATAACATCGTATACCTAGATCAGCGGCTGCGAGACGGATATACAAATCCTGACCACCCTCTTCAAAGGTCCTCATATCCAAGAGATCTCCCGTCCACATGACACACCCAGTCCGCACCCCATCCACCTCTTGCGCATTCGCATACGCTGTGCAATTGCAATCCTTCTTGCACGCCTTCCCGCAGTACTCTTCCAAGCCCTTCCCCATATCCACCGTGGCGGCCCCACTCATCGGCAGCTTCATGTTCCTCGCCACCCTGAACCCGTCGGTCCCACACTCTAGCCTCGTTCGCCTCGCGCACCCTTGGGTCCCGTCCCGCAGGCTCACCGCCGTACTGTCCCTCGGGACGAACCCGTGCGGGCACACGCAGCCAAACAGCTGCCTGTCGTCGCACACCCCGTAGGCCCCACATGCCATGTAGTTGTCACAAAGCACCTCTGGATGGTACCAAAACGGGTTCCAGGATTGGTGTTCGGGTACCCATGTATACCTATACAATCGCCCGTCCGGGGACATTGTGAGGCGGGACCGGATCGACGGGTCTATTAGGGTGAACATGTAGTACACCTCGTCTGGGGTGTTGGGTAAGGTGAAGTTCATGCCCTTCACCGGCATCATTGCCGGTATCCCGCTTAGACCCTGACCCACGTACGGCCCGGTTCGGTATATCGTATCGGTGCCACACTTCACGAACATTTCCGGGTCTCCCGTGCGTGTTAGTGTGAATGAGTAGTTGCCCGATGCGGGATCACTTATGCCCTTCCATGAAATTAGTCCACGGTCCAGCCCTACATATAAAAAGTATACGTACTTTAGATTATTATTTCTTCTTTAGAAGATGAGCCGATGAGGTATATATAACGTACGTACGTACCAAGATATATATATATATATATATATTTTACAAAATAATATGTCTGTACATAATATAAGATGTAGGATGCCTTCTTCCGGTACCAAGTACGGACAAATCCAAGCCTATATAGAAGGTTCATAATTAAATAAGTTTTTAATGTTTATTTATTTGTATATTCAAGTTTACGAATAAGCACTAAATGTTCAAAGACATCTATTTGAACATGAACATGTTATATGTGAACATTACGACACATATAATGAACATTGAGTACCTAGATGTGAACCTCAACAATTGTCTTTTCCAAAACGATCAGAAACGGAAAATAAAATAATTAAAAATTGTTGACTAGGAAAAAAAAGTTCACCGTATTTACAGTTATGTCACCGCATTACTATTCACTCTTTCTTTACCTATTTTTATTCTCAATCCTTCTTTCCTTTAATCCAAAGACTCGACAATATTTCTTACTTCTTATTTTAAGTGATAAATGTATGACAACTCACCTCGTATAATATGACATGTTAGAATATGTTGCGTGCACTTCGCAAATTATACTGGTTTTGTACTCCTTTAAGCATAATTGTAAATAAATAACTCCAATTTTTAGGTAATAAAACCTAACACCGGAAATTATTTGAACTTATATTAAAGCCGTGGAATATAGGCTCAACTATGAAATGAGTTGTCAATGCTAGTCCAAAAATGGCTGGCAACTAGATTTCATCATTGATGCTAACGCGACATAACGTGACTATTTATGATAAAAACTCGTTGCGGATGATACATGGTTAGTACTCGCAAACCACATGCATAATCTATATCTATCTATATACAAAAGCAGAAACCTAGCTACGTAAATTTATTTTTACAATATATTATGCTAGTATATATATAAATTGTACCTATTTTTACAACCCTAAAGGTTCGTATTATTAGACCTCGTTTGATTTGATTTCCTTAGAATGAGGAATCGGAAGGCGCAAGGAGTGGGTGATTTCGAAATTGTGTTTGCTTAAGTAAGTAATAATAATTTTTTTGATTCCTTGGAATGACTTATTTCAAGTTGAAATAAGAACTTCATTTCAAAGAAGAATATAGGATATCACTCATTCTAAAGATGTCATCTTTACAATCGGCCCTTCACTCAACCTACAAAAATCATTTGCCCCCTTGCATCTTTACATGCGAGTATAGCACGAACCGGAATTGGGACTGACCAACTCCATGAATTGCCTGTTCCGAGCTGATTCACGGAACCATCAAGTTTGACCCAATCTGGATTGGTTCAAGGAATCGTTGGGTTTGACCTAGTCCGAATTAGTGCAGGAAACCACCGAATATGATCCGGCTCGAGAAAAAGAGCTTAAATGAAAAAAAATAACACAATTTAACTTAAAACTTATAATTTAATAAAAAGAGACTTGAACTTATAAAGAATAAACATAAACTTTCTATCTTAAAATTTCAGCTTAATATATATCTAAAACAAGTTAATTAATTTTAGTGAAGATGATTAATTAAACTAGTTAATGAATAGATTTATAGATATAGATTAAAAAACAAAGTGCTTTAACTAATTGTCTTATCACTCTCTTTAAATAAAAATAATAAATCACATTTATAACTTATTCCGAGACATATCAAATATATGTATAAGAGTATAAAATTGGTATTATTTTCCACAATATAATTTGGCTTTCAAAAACGAAAACATAATTGAAATACACATTCATTTAATTTTGTGAAGGTGATTTAAAGCGAGAGGTACTTTGTGTGATGGATGAATTTTGAAGTTGGGTATTTACCTGTCTTTCTAGTCCATCCTAGTTTCTGGTCGGGCAAGAGAGTGTCGGTAGGATAATCAAAGCTCTGCCATATGAAGTCGCCCACCTTATTGGCCTCCCTGACCACCAAATTCCCCGTATCGAGCAGCTGCAGGAAGGGGCTCACAGCGTTTGAGGACTTGTTAGAGGCCCACACCGCGACGCCCTGCTCCATCATCACAAGTTGGCCACCGCCGTCACTTGCAAATTTGAGAGCAACGGAGGAGTTGCGAGCGGGAGTGTCACGGTTTGCGACCCAAACTACGGTTCTGGCGTCGGAGAGGTTGTAATACCATATTCCCAGGTATATCTTGGGGCGTTCGGCTCCTGGCGGGCTGAAGAACCCCGCCTCGTATTTCTGCCCCGCGGAGATCAGCGTCTGCTTCAAGTTCAGCGACTCCGACTCCATGAGGGTGTCGACGGAGGAGGAGGAGGTGAACGAGGATAAGATAACCAAGAGCGACAAGTATATTTGAGCAGACATTGCTAATGCCACGGTTGCTGGAGTAAGAAATTTAATTGCTATATCATTTTCTTGTGTTTTGGCATACTCATGCCGACGACCCACGACTTTACTCCATCATTTAATACTTTTGTTTCCTTTTCCCACGTACTGCCAACTACTTTTCTATGTACCAATACCCTCTTGATCTAGTGGTTGTTGGCGCTAGGTCGCTTAAGCATTTGTCCAGAGGTCTCAAATTCGAGACTCTCTGACGGTGTGTATGTAACAAGGAGAATTGGGAGGAGCTAACACTCCTAGCGGGGCACATTCACACTCCGGTCCGGACGTAGGGGTAACCCGAACCGGGCGAGGGCCCAGCCCACCAAAAAAAAAAAAAAAAAATTACTTTTCTATGTTCAAGTCTTCAAATCACTTTCTTAATTTTGATAAATCTTATTTGTCCTTTTAAATGTTTTAGTTCAATTTTATCAAATTTACTCATATTCATTTATTTTAAAAATTAGATTTCTAGTTCTCATACTCCAAACTTTTAATAAACAATCTCACATAATCAATTCCAAACTTGTAAGTGCTCGTTTGGTTCCTATGATTTTAAATTATTTGGAAAGTGATATTAAATATATGTGTTTGGTTGACCTTTTTATTTTTTGAAAAATGCAGATATTTAATTAATTGTTATAATATTATGTATTTGGATGTACATAAGATAAAACTCATATAAACCCTAAAGTTGGCTTATGGGCCAAGCATTGTAAACCCTATATATACCCTCATTGGAGGTCTAATAATACACAAGTTTACTCTCTTATTCTTCTCTTCTCATCTCTCAAATTCTCTCGTTCTCTTAGTTTATAACACGTTATCAGCACGAATTGTTCTAAGCAAAAAAAAAATATATATATTAGATCTCGGTTATCTAACAATCGTTCATCCATCTACCGGAAGTACTCTCTTGATTATATATTCAGTCTCTTAGATGCAATGGAGATTTACTTTTATATTGTTTATTCGTACGGTTCTTCATGTAATTACATGTAGATCTATTTTGCATCTTGCAGTGTATGTGTTTATCTCTCTTTCTTCATGCTCATTCTTAGTATGTTGAACTTTTCTAGTTTTTCCCCATAATCAAAAGATCAGATTACTATTCTTTCTTTCACGCTAAGTTCAAGTTCCTTGTATTATATATGTATCTTTGGAATGTATATAATGTAAATATATTTGTCCTGGAAGAGATAAATTATGTATTTTTGGGAAGAGGATGGGTACATAAGTTATAACAGTAATATCATTTTATTTTTAAAGTGATAATAAATTTCAATCGCTGAAGTGATTTCAATCCTTGAAACGATAAACTCCAATCCCTGAAGCGATAAACTTTAATCCCTGAAGTGATAAATCCAATCTCTTAAACGATAATTATTTAGTCTCGGATCTTTAAATCCCTGAAGCGATAATCTTTAGTTTGAGATCTTTAAATCCCGGAAGCGATAATTTTCTATCTTCGGAACAATAATTCTTGTCCCTGACGAAATAAAAACCAAAGAAGTTCGACGTTGTCCTCCATAAGCATATAAAAGAGTTCGATCATCATCATCATTATTACTGCATCATATATATATGCTTCTAACTCTATCTCGCATACATACTGCATGCTAATTTATATTTTTACATCTAATTTGGATTAAGTGTAATTGCTACTTTTACCTCTCTCGCATACATAATTCATTATATGATATGTGTTGAATCACATGTTTTTAGTTTATCTTTGTTTTGTACAATCGATAATTTCAATCCCCGAAGCGATAATTTCAATCCCTGAAGCGATAGTTTTCAATCCCTGAAGTGATAATTTTGTATCCTTGAAGTGATAATCTCAATCCCTGAAACGATAGTTTTCAGTCCCTGAAGTGATAGTTTTCAACAATAGTTTTCAGTCCCTGAAGCGATAAATTTCAGTCCCTGAAGCGATAAATTTCAGTCCTTGAAACGATAGTTTTCAATCCTCAATCCCTGAAGTGATACTTTTAAATTCCTGAAGTGATACTTTTCAATCCCTAAACTGACAGTTTCCCTGAAGTGACAGTTTTCAATCCCTGAAGTGATAGTTTAGTTTTGAATCCCTGAAGCGACAATTTTCAGTCCCTGAAGCGACAAGTTTTCAGTCCCTGAAGCGACGACATAGTTTTCAATCCCTGAAGCGATAGTTTAGTTTTCAATTCTTGAAGCAATACTTTTCAATCCCTGAAGCGATACTTCTCAATCCCTGAAGCGATACTTTTCAATCCCTAAAGTGACAGTTTCCAATCCCTGAAGTGACAATTTTCAATCTTGAAGTGATAGTTTAGTTTTCAATATCCTTGAAGTGATAGTTTACTTTTTCAATCCCAGCGATAAATTTCAATCCCTGAAGCGATAGATTTTCAGTCCATAAAGCGATAATTGTGAAGCGATTAACTTTCAAATCCTCAAGCGATAGATTTCAGTCCCTGAAGCAATAGATTTCGATCCCTGAAGTGATAATTTTCAATCATAATCCCTGAAGTGATAATTTTTAATCATAATCCCTGAAGTGATATTAGTTTGTAAATTTACTTTATCTCTTGAAGGGGATATACATTTTGAGTCAAATGGCGTCCATGTAGTGACATATATTATTCCTGAAAGTGTACAGAAATAAAAGACTCAAATTAACTTATTTCTTGTCATATACTAGCTTGTTTATTTCATTATTGATTATAATTTATGTTTTATGTGTTATTTTATATAGTTGTTATATTAATTTGATAATTGACATTCCCTGAAGAGGATGCACACATAATATATTTGTCAAGGTACAGACAAATCCAAAATCATCCCCGTAGTGATAAGCTCAATCTCCCAAAGTAGACAAAACAATAAGTCATATTACTCCTTGTAGTGAGTAACTATAGAAAATATCATCTCTTGAAGCAGATAATAAAAGGATATATTAGAAATAACCTCTTGTAGTAGGTTATAAAAGGGTCAATAAATTTGACGTTTAATTTCTTGTCACCCGAAGTTGACGACGATCCTCTCTTTTTAAGTAATGTTGTTCGTGTAATTTTTTGTTGTTGTTTCATTAATTATGTTTACTTTTGCATATTTTATGTATTTATAGTAAAAATAATAATTGCATCCTTGGGAGTGGATGCACACATAAAATCAAATTGTCTCTTAAGTGACATGATTCTTTGAAATGAAAGATGATGAATTTATCTTCTTTTAATAGTGTTTTATTTTGGAATAGTTGCTATGATTGCAACACCAAATTTTTAAGGGTTTCCAGAAGAAACAATTTAACACATGGTTTAAGTGTTAAGTTTCATTTAGCTGAACGAATTTGGGATAAGAATTAGCACTTGGAATTCTTGTGAAATTGTGCTAAACTAATGATTATATCATACCATCATCAACTCTATGAGAGTATTAAGACTCAATGTTTTGACAATTTAGAGATCACTATATACTCCCGAAGAGCTTCATAATCATATGTCAATTTGTACTATGGTAGTAGTATATATTTTAAGGCATCTATTTTTATTTGAAAGTTAGAAATCAAGGTAATGATTTATCTAATTTTGAGTTGATGATATCCCAAATATTAAAGGATCACCCATATGGAAATTTCAATGGTGGGAACTATTGTTGATAATGCCATTATTACTTATACCATTTGATAAACCAGAAGTTTCTTTATCCTGCAAAATGGCAAAAACCAAGTGTGAAATATAAGGTTTAGAAAGAGCGTCTCATTTTATGACTCCAGAAGAGGTCTATCTTGTTATTGGAAAGAACAATGTATTAAATGAGTAACACTCTATGTTCACAAGTTCAGGACAAACTTGTTGGTCATTTGAAGGGATATTCGGCAAATTGGTTATCATGCAGAATTCATGAATGAGGAAAATATCGAATATCTATCTAAAAGTTCATAGAAAACTTTACACACTAGGTATATACGACAACCCATTGAATCATATAATACTTCTAACCAGAAGTTAGTTGATGGCAAAATTATTTCTTTGTGGCAAAAAAAAAAGAAAAGAAAAGAAAAAAAGAATTTGATCACCTAAGTGAAGTAATGATGTGCATGATCATTATAAATTCACTCAAACACCTACTAAAGGACCGGCGGATCCTAGGACATGGAGTCCTTGTCTTAGAGTGATCGTAAATACACGACTTGTTTTCTTGGTAACAATGTCGATTATGTAAAGAGTAAATGCATAGTCTCCATGTTTATTAACATATTCAAGAATACATATGTGGACTAATAACACCGTCATATGAACCAATGTTAATTATTCATATATTTTATGATGTTAATAGATGCCTCAACACATTGGTCAAATGAAACATAAAGTGGGAGAAATAAATCAATCAAGTAGTGTAACGGTCGAGCACCGGGTAGCTCACACTATTTACAAGGATGACATGGTACAGTCGTTATTTATACGGTCATCAATCATAGCTGGATTAAAATTAATTCATGAAACGATCTAGAAGAATCGTTGACCATAATGTAACACCCCCAAATTTAACCCCATTTGAAAGCGTTACTGCCGATGACCCCGGGCGTAAACCCCGAAGTCACCCCAGGCTTTTCCGACGTCATAACTGACTTAAAACACAGTTACGATACTAAAATCATAACTTTTATTAAACCACATGGTCGCGGAATTACACGATTCCTAAAACGACCCAAATACATCATCAATACAAAAATCAGAATTTACAACGGAAGACTTATAAACAAAATACAAAATAGCACAGCGGAAATCGTTTTAAACACAAAGTGACAAGACAAGTTGTCGAAAACAAAACACCGTTCATCTTCATAGTCGCTCTAGCCTTCTCTGAACATCAACATATCTGCATGTGCCGAAACGGACGGACGACACCCCCATGACGTTACCAATAAATAAAATACAAGCGTTAGTCTAATAAATAGACTAAGCAAAGGCTCATGGCATACAATTCACACAAACACATCACAAACAGTTCCACATATCACAAATCACATCAAAGCAGTTCCACATATCACGAATCACATCACAATCTCAAGTCACATGATTACAGTATATCTTTTATATTAGCGTTGATTCTAGCAGAAATACAACCTAATATAATATCAAATTTCAATTATCTCAAATTAATTAAAAACCACTTGCCTGGAATAGACGAGCTCAAACCCAAAGCCAAACCACAAAAAACACATAACTCGGACACTCAATACCGCGATCGCGGTGAGTCGCGGTCGGTCGCGGTTCATCAACAGTGGCAAAGCTTCGACAGCTTCCATGGCGGGGAGGGAATTTACCCGATCGATTCAAGCTTCGTCTTGCATTCAAATTGATCACAAAGCACCTCTAAGCTTCACCTAACACCTTGGCAACCTTCTCCAATCCACGAACCTTCTCGATTCAAGCCCAAAACCGAGCTCACAGCTCGTGCATCAATGGCGAGACAGGGAAGAACAGAGGAGAAGAGAGAAGAAGAAGAGAAGAAGAAGAGAAGAAGAAGAGTAGAAGAAGAGTTCGGTCTTCACCTCCTTTTATAGCACAAATCCGACACCTCCAAGGGGACAAGGGGACAAAGGCGAAGGCCACTAGCGAGCCACTTGGCCTGCCCATAAAATATCCCAACCGAGCTACAGTAACCGCCTTCGAGGAAGATGACCGCCTCTGTCATTGGCATTACCGCGATCGCGGCCGATCGCGGTGAGTCGCGGTTCATCGCGGTCAATCGCGGTTGATCGCGGTTTCTGGCCGACTTCACTAATTCTTATCCGAACTCAACTTGGGTTAATTTCCTTAACTCCGGGTTAAATATATTCGTGCATCATCTAGCACAAACATCTCAAGCAATTACCTCGCATAATTACCATGCACAAATATCTTATATAAATACCGTGCACAAATATCTTATTTAAATATCTTGCACAAATCCTTTATATAATTATCCTGCATATATTTGTGACACTCCCCAGGCCAACTAACACAGCTACCAAGCCACCCAACCATCTTACATGATGTCGGTGCCGGTACTGGTGCCGCCTGAGAGTCCACAATTATCCTACATGAATATCTTATATAAATATTTTACAACAATATCTTATATAATTATTTTGCAACAATATCTCATACAATTATTTTGCAATAATAACTCATACGAGTAAAGCTCAAAAATACCCTTAAAATTACGGGGTGTTACATTACTACCCCCTTATTTTAAGTTTCGACCCCGAAACTTGCACTAAGCCAAAGAGGATTCCTACCTCAACAACAACCTTATTATCCGAACTTAATATCCTTAATCATAACCGGCCTTATGCCATCTCTAACTTAAATCCTTTAAGAATAACTCAACACCTTCCTTTAAACAATCTCTAACTTAAATCCTTTAAGATTCCTTAATTTTCTCCAAGAATGATCACAACATCTTATTCCTACATTCCTCGAAATGAATCACACAAGATACTACTCCTATTTCCTCAAAAAGAGTGATACCACAAGTCTTATAACCTCAAAACCTAACAAGGAAACTAGGAACTCAAGTCTCACTAGAGATTCACCTTAACAGACTCAAGAGAAGAGGCACGACTATGAACGGTGTAACTTTTTCACTTTTGAAAATTTCGAGCCTTCGCAAATATTTCAAACAAGTGAAAATATTCCAATGAATGAAAATATTTCAAACCGGTATGTAACACCCCCAAGCCTAGCTACCCCAGCCACCAAGACACCCAACCATCTTACATGATGCCGGTGCCGGTACTGGTGCCGCCGGTGAGTTCACAAAAACCGTTCGAAAATATTTTCAAACAAAACGAGTAAATGGTTCATTAAATCCCATACTCGTTTTAAAAACTTTCGGCTCTGATACCATTTCTGTAACACCCCCAAATTTAACCCCATTTGAAAGCGTTACTGCCGATGACCCCGGGCGTAAACCCCGAAGTCACCCCAGGCTTTTCCGACGTCATAACTGACTTAAAACACAGTTACGATACTAAAATCATAACTTTTATTAAACCACATGGTCGCGGAATTACACGATTCCTAAAACGACCCAAATACATCATCAATACAAAAATCAGAATTTACAACGGAAGACTTATAAACAAAATACAAAATAGCACAGCGGAAATCGTTTTAAACACAAAGTGACAAGACAAGTTGTCGAAAACAAAACACCGTTCATCTTCATAGTCGCTCTAGCCTTCTCTGAACAGCAACATATCTGCATGTGCCGAAACGGACGGACGACACCCCCATAACGTTACCAATAAATAAAATACAAGCGTTAGTCTAATAAATAGACTAAGCAAAGGCTCATGGCATACAATTCACACAAACACATCACAAACAGTTCCACATATCACAAATCACATCAAAGCAGTTCCACATATCACGAATCACATCACAATCTCAAGTCGCATGATTACAGTATATCTTTTATATTAGCGTTGATTCTAGCAGAAATACAACCTAATATAATATCAAATTTCAATTATCTCAAATTAATTAAAAACCACTTGCCTGGAATAGACGAGCTCAAACCCAAAG
The DNA here is from genome assembly GCA_027886185.1 of Rheum nobile. NCBI lineage: Eukaryota > Viridiplantae > Streptophyta > Magnoliopsida > Caryophyllales > Polygonaceae > Rheum > Rheum nobile. The sequence goes on along the minus strand of WOAB01000644.1, from coordinate 9,869,004 downwards.
CCAAACCACAAAAACACATAACTCGGACACTCAATACCGCGATCGCGGTGAGTCGCGGTCGGTCGCGGTTCATCAACAGTGGCAAAGCTTCGACAGCTTCCATGGCGGGGAGGGAATTTACCCGATCGATTCAAGCTTCGTCTTGCATTCAAATTGATCACAAAGCACCTCTAAGCTTCACCTAACACCTTGGCAACCTTCTCCAATCCACGAACCTTCTCGATTCAAGCCCAAAACCGAGCTCACAACTCGTGCATCAATGGCGAGACAGGGAAGAACAGAGGAGAAGAGAGAAGAAGAAGAGAAGAAGAAGAGAAGAAGAAGAGTAGAAGAAGAGTTCGGTCTTTACCTCCTTTTATAGCACAAATCCGACACCTCCAAGGGGACAAGGGGACAAAGGCGAAGGCCACTAGCGAGCCACTTGGCCTGCCCATAAAATATCCCAACCGAGCTACAGTAACCGCCTTCGAGGAAGACGACCGCCTCTGTCATTGGCATTACTGCGATCGCGGCCGATCGCGGTGAGTCGCGGTTCATCGCGGTCAATCGCGGTTGATCGCGGTTTCTAGCCGACTTCACTAATTCTTATCCGAACTCAACTTGGGTTAATTTCCTTAACTTTGGGTTAAATATATTTGTGCATCATCTAGCACAAACATCTCAAGCAATTACCTCGCATAATTACCGTGCACAAATATCTTATATAAATACCGTGCACAAATATCTTATATAAATATCTTGCACAAATCCTTTATATAATTATCCTGCATATATTTGTGACACTCCCCAGGCCAACTAACACAGCTACCAAGCCACCCAACCATCTTACATGATGCCGGTGCCGGTACTGGTGCCGCCTGAGAGTCCACAATTATCCTACACGAATATCTTATATAAATATTTTACAACAATATCTTATATAATTATTTTGCAACAATATCTCACACAATTATTTTGCAACAATAACTCATACGAGTAAAGCTCAAAAATACCCTTAAAATTACGGGGTGTTACACATAAGGGGTCATATAAAATTTGAATGTCGAGAATTAAGTTTGACTTTGACTGACCATGATATATTCCCCTAATTGAAACTTATCTCCAGAAGAGAACTGAAATTATATAGATATGCTATGTATGTCCCATTCTCACCCTAAATGAACTAAATTAATGCCACAAGGAAAGTTGGGATTCTACGAGGGCAGGAGTCCCTATGGATTATTGAATACCTAGAGCTTATATTGGGTGATCGCTCGGTATCAAGATTATCATTTTGAAGAGATAAAATCCCAACTTTAGGGGGAGCGGACAATGAGACAAATATGTATAAGAGATTGCAAGGAATGCAAATTCTCGATAATTTTATATCCTTGGTTAAACGAACATGAACCAGAAGTTCAACGGATCGTATACATAATTATATAGCTAGGATGCTATAAATTGCATTTACTAAAAGCCAAGAAAGTGACGGAGTCACATATACCAACTGAAATGCCTAGCTCATTTGGAGCTTCTTGTAGTAACTCCAGACCAATCCACTACAAGGGAGTCTTAATTACGCCAGAAGCGTGGGAGACTATTAGACTATATCTGAAGCTCGATTTTCCTAAAGAGGAATGATATATTGCAGCTTAACAAGATGTTAATTGTTGACACATGACATTTCTTGAGATAAGTTCTTCAAGAAAATCGTATCTCAGATTACACATCATAAGCAAGGACTTTAAAGGACAATTACGAAATGTTTGTTACAATCCATTTCGGAAGGACTCAAAATGCGCTTGTCCTTGATGATGCTGTTTGAATAAGTACTTGCACCAGAAGTGACATACGAGAAGGTTAATGATTCTTGATCAACGGAAATACGTCGACAATGATGATTGGTAGAGCTGAGAAAGGCGATTCAAGCAAAGTTAAATTTTGTATATTAAAAGTGATATGTTTTGGACCAGTTACATATGTAAATCATTAATTTGGAAATGGTTATATGTATTGGTTTGTATTTATATTTTTGATACAGGTATGTACATGCAAGTTCTTAAAGAACCGAGATTTATGTGCAAATGGAGATATATGAAGGTCATGCATCACTCCACACTCAATCACTTACATATTGACGATATCTATCTACACTCAGCTTTGAGTCGAAAGAAGGACCAGTTCAGCAGATTCAGTCAAGCAATATTAATTGAGGGGGAGAACTACAACTACACTCTTTTTCCCTTAGTCTTGGTTTTTATCCCATCGGGTTTTTCCAGACAAGGTTTTTAACGAGGCAGTTAGTGATGTACATCCAAGGGAGAGTGTTATAATATTATGTATTTGGATGTACATAAGATAAAGCCCATGTAAACCCTAAAGTTGGCTTATGGGCCAAGCATTGTAAACCCTATATATACCCTCATTGGAGGTCTAATAATACACACTTCTCATCTCTCAAATTCTCTCGTTCTCTTAGTTTATAACATTAATGAAATTTTCAATTCCTATAAAACATAGGAAGTGCAATCACCTAGGAAGGGGTAAATAAGATTTTATTCTCTCATATTTTCCATGATTTAGATTTTAACCAAACATAATTTATCAATTTCCATGAATTTAAATTCTCATGTTTTGATTTCACATGAAGTAACTTCCTGGGAATTACACTTCTCACATTCAACCAAACAAGCACTAAATATTGATATTGGAAACAATTGAATATGTTTATTTTAGATTATAATTATTTTTAGTAATATATGTGAAAAATGTTAGAAAGACAATCGAAACATTAATAAGGAGTATAATTTATGGCCTATTGGACGCAGTCACTTTGTAAATGAAGGTTGTTTACGTCAAACTAACTCTGCATAAATTATCCTTTAAGAAAACAAAACTCTAGCTAAATTACAAGGCTATCACGTCAAACCGACGATGATATTTTTAACCGTTTACTAGCACACTTTGACTAACAAAACAAACTTAGACTCTTTGGTCCCCATTGCGGTCTTTGTCAGGGGATACAATTGATCCCTTCATTTTTATTCTATCTATGAAGTTTCTTGTCTAGACTCTTCGTCAAGCTTCTGATCATTCACTTCGCATAGTTGACATTCATCTTATAAAGCATGCTACTTGTATTCCTTTTTTCAATTTTGTTAATGATACTCTTATTCTTGCCAATGCTAGTCTAGAAAATATGCTTTATATTAAAACTGTTCATGAAGATTTCTCTTTCAAATCAAGACTATCTATTAACTACCATAAAAGTACATTTCAAACTTCGAGTAATATTAGTAAACACCTAACAGACTCCCTAACTAGTAAGTATGTTAAACATAAAAGCCACACGCTCTATGGAAAAATACTTAGGTATTCCTATAGTCAGGAAAAAGGTTAAGAACAATATGTTCTCTGACACTATCTTGAAATTAATAAAAACAATTGGAAAAATGAAAAGGGAATTCACTATCACAGGCAGGCAAAGCTATCCTCATTCAATCCAATCTTTTCTCCAAAACAAATTATTTAATGAAAAGTTTTCCAATACTGAAAGGCATCTGTCACGAGATTGATCAGATAAATAAGGTTTTTTTTTGGAATAAGTCATCTACAAATTACCATTCCTTTCTTAGTTGGGATAAAATTTGTCAATCTAAGTGTGCTGGCGGACTAAATTTAGAACTATCCTCTAATATTAACAATGCAAAGCAAAGTGAAACTTCTCTGGAAATTACTTATAAAACCAGATAGTATATGGGTTCACATTATCACTGAGAAATATCTTCTACAATCTACCCTTTTTTCCTATAATAAAAGAAATTTAGAATCTTGGCAATTCTCTAGACTTTTACAGCTTCGTGACTTATTTAAAAAAGGAATTTTCTGGCAAGTTGGTGACGGGACTCAAATCAAATTTTGCACAGACCACTGGATATGATAATGCAAATCCCATTGGGTTGCCTTTGTATTAGAAGAGATATATATAGAGAGTTACAAGAGATATAATGGTAACAACTATACAAAACGTAGGAGATATTTAAGGAAGAATAAACGAGAATTACAATAAATATTAATTATCTAACATCCCTCCCCCCCGCAGTTTGAGCATTCTGTTCCCGGATATGTAAATTGGATCTGAATTCCTTGAATAAACTGATTGGCAACCCTTTGGTAAAGACATCAGCATATTGACTTTGAGTAGGGACATGCCGAGCTCGAATTTCTCCAATTAAAACCTTATCACAATAGACAACAACGGTCTTCTGAATAGGTGCACCGAGTTCCTGCATTAGTTGTCGCAACCAACATATTCCTGCTACTGCATTTGCGACGCCCCTATACTCAGCTTCTGCACTTGAGCGAGAGATCGTTTGCTGCCGCTTGGAGGACCAAGAAATCAGATTATCCCCAAGATAAACACAATAACCGGACATAGATTTTCTTGAGTCCGGGCAACCAGCCCCATCAGCATTAGAGTACCCTGTCAATGTATATGTTCGTCCTGTAGACAAATGTAGGTCGAAATGTTCGGTGCCTTTGATATATCGCAAGATCCGTTTGATGGCATTAACATGGTGTTCACGGGGATCATGCATATAGAGGCATACCTGCTGAACAACGTATTGAATATCGGGTCTGGTTATGGTGAGATACTGAAGTGCACCAGCCATGCTGCGATATAGGGTGGCATCAGAAAATGGTGAGCTGCCATTTTGACTCATCTTTGAAGACATGTCCATAGGAGTCGAACTTGGCTTATAGTTCTGCATACCCACTTTCAACAGAATATCAGCTGCATCTTGTTGCCAAGTGAGGAAGAGATCAGATCGGTTTCTTTGAACATAGATGCTGAGAAAATGGTGCAGGGGTCCCAAATTTGTCATTGAAAATTCTCTATGCAAAGCAGTAATGATACGGTGAAGGAGAACTTGGGAAGACGCGGTAAGAATAATATCGTCTACATAGACAAGTAAATATGCCATTTGATCACCTGATTTGTAGACAAACAATGATGTGTCAAACCTATTGTGCTTGAACCGTAATATGAGGGATATGATTTATTTTTTAATTGGGTAAAAGGAAAAACTTTCTCATAAAAAATCACATGTCGAGATATGATAATTTTGTTTGATGAAAGATCCAAGAAACGGTAACCAAAATGATGGAGCGAGTACCCGAGGAAGACATATTTGGTGGACCGATGAGATAGTTTGTTGGGAACGACACTAGACATGTTCGGGTAACAAAGACATCCCAAGACTCGGAGGTGGGAATAGGATGGAGGACGACTGTAGATAGACTCGTAGGGGGTGATTTTTGAGAGTGTTTTTGTGGGGAGATGATTGATTAAGTGTACAACCGTGTGAAGAGCTTCAACCCAGAAGGACACATGCATGTGGGAATGAAAGAGGAGGGTACGAACACAATTGTTGATTGTTCGTATCGTTCGTTCAGCTCGACCATTTTGTTGGGATGTGTGGGGACAGGAGAAGCGGAATTGGATGCCATTTTTGAGGAAGAAGTGATGGAAGGAGGAGTTATGGAATTCCATGCCATTATCACATTGTAAATTTTTAATGGGCGGATTAAATTGAGTTTGGATGAGAGTGTGGAATTCCTGGAATTTTTGGAAAGTGTCAGATTTGTGTTTGAGAGGATAGACCCAAATGTAATGAGTATATTTATCTAAGAACACAAGGTAGTATTTTAATCCAGAAGTAGTACTATTAATAGGAGAAGTCCATAAATCACAATGAACTATCTAGAAAGGAACAAATGTTTTTGACATAGACTCAAAGAACGATAACGAACATGTTTTCCTAACTGACAAGAATGACAGAGATGAGAGCCATCCTTCTTATTACATGAAATACTAGAAGTAGAAACTAATTTCTGGAAGACGAAAGATCCGAGATGACCAAGTTGTTGGTGCCAGACATCGTAGGACTATTTTATTGTGGTCGTGAGGCCCTTTGGACTTGTGGAGGTTGACTTGAAGAAAAGATATAAGTCACTGTTGCTATTAGAGTGATGAATCTCTCTCTTGGTTTGATAATCCTTCATAGAAAAACCAAACGAATCAAATTCAATGGAACAGTTATTATCAATAGTGAACGACGAACATAAATTAATTTTTTGATGAGAGAAGGGGTGACAAGGACAATTTTGAGTTGAAGGGGGCCGGTTTAGGTCTGCAGGTAGTGGCTGTCAGTTTGTTTGATGGGTAATTTTTCTCCATTGCCCACAATGACCCGTTAAGTAGAATTAATGTCATGACTAAAAACAGAGTTGAGAATACCTGAGCCCGAGGCCATGTGCGAGAAAGCCCCTGAATCCATGTACCAGCCGTAAGAGTCTTGTCTCGTCGTCATCTGATTCATAGCATTGATGAGAGCAGATTGATCCCAAGAGGGATAATTCACAGCCTGCCCGACAAGCATGGCATGGATGTTAGACTGTTGTTGATTGTGGGGCGAGGACCGAAGACATCGGTAGCATTGCTTGTCACGTGTGATTGCTGCATTTGGTTGAACCACATCTGCCATGGCATGTTCCAAGGTGGGTACTGTCCCCAGAAATTGCGACCGCCACCCTGGCCTCGGCCATGACCTCGTCGGCCATGACCTCGTCGGCCACCACGACAATCACCTTGGTTGTTGGGAAATGAGGATGAAGGTGCAAGAGGGGGAGTGGCGGCCGACCTCTCGCATTTTGTCAATTTGGTGGTGGTGCCAAGAAGAGTCGTGTTGGTGGTGACGACCGGCTTGGAGTTGGCTCTGCGGGACTCTTCCAAGAGGAGCATAAAGCGGACTTGATGGAATGACGGAAAGGGTTGCTGATGCGGGATGACTGATGCCAGAGTAACAAAGTCATCATTGAGTCCTTGTATCGTCTGGAGGACAAGAGTTTCATCAAAGATGGTCTGATCGACATCCATAGGCTGTCAGCTAGAGTTTTCAGTTTCTGGCAATAATCTATGACAAACATCGTTCCTTGAAGGGTGCCCCGGAATTGCGCTTCAAGTTGAATAGCGCGAGACTTCTTGTTGTCACGATAAAGACTTTCAATGGAGGTCCAAAGGACCTGAGCATTGGCGTCAGACTTCATCACGATATCAAAGATAACCATGGAGATGGATCCATAGATCCAGGAGAGGACAACGAACTCAAGGCGTTTCCACTCTTCAGGAATAGGGGTGGGAGGGGTACCGGAGCCATCTATGTGGTTGGTCAGACCGAATTTGCCGACTGTAACAAGAAACAGTTCACGCCATTTGTTGTAGTTGGAAGAGTTGAGATCAAGGGTGATGGGGACATGTGTTTTGATAAAAGCAACATGATAGGCATGTTTGGAAGGGGATGGTGTAGTGTGGCCGCCGGTCTGGTTTGGCGGGGTGAGTCACCAGATCCTGTGTCCGTTGACATGGTCGAGATGAGAGAAATAGGAGAGAAGAGGGTTTAATTTTGTGTGGTTGCTGATACCATGTAGGATAATGAAAATCCCACAGGGTTGCCTTTGTATTAGAAGAGATATATATAGAGAGTTATAAGAGATCTGATGGTAACAACTATACAAAACATAGGAGATATTTAAGGAAGAATAAACAAGAATTACAATAAATATTAATTATCTAACACTGATTGTAGCTTAGCTTCATACTCAAACCACCAAGACCTCACTACACCTGTCTCTCAATTTATAATTTCAGATAGAAAGTGGGATATTGCAGGTTTACAACAATTTTTTCCATCCCATATCATTACCCAAAATTTGAATATTTATATACCACATATTCAAATATGTGACAAACTTATTTGGAGACCTTCTATTGATGGGAATTTTTCCGTTAAAAGTGCACAGTCCTTTACTCATAACAACTCTCTCGTTTCTCAGCAACATGATTTTCAACTTGGATTTGGAAAGAACATATCCTCCAAAAATTCAAAATTTTCTTTGGAAAGCACTCTCTAATTCTCTGCCTACTAGAGAACGACTTAATAGGCATTTTTCTAGGGTTCCTTCACATTGTGTCTTGTGCAACATAGCTTGGAATATTCTAATCACCTATTTTTTGAATTCCCCTTTACGCTTAATTCTATATAGCAACTTCAAATACTCACTGTCATCGATATACTATCCATTCCGGGGATGATTTCTGGTCAAATATGCAATACTTTCATTCTAACAACATGAACATACACCCTATTCTTTTCCCTTGGTGGAATATTTGGAATCATAGAAATTGTATCATTTTCAAGAATTCACATCACCAACCTACTAACACTGCAACTAATTCATATATTCTCTATAAAGAATGGCTTGCTTCTATTTCTAATCAACATTGAGCACGTTGTAACAATAATAATCCAAACATCAGAAAAATCAAATTTTGGATTAAACCTTCATTTCGTTGGACCAAAGTAAATTGATGCCTCTGTAAAATATAATACTTCCAGTCATATTGGCATAATCATTTGAAACCATTTTGGAGAGGTTGTCTTTTTACACAGGAAGAAGATTATCATCTCCTCTCCACTTAAAGCTGAGGCTCTTGTCGCTTTAGAAAGTGTTCGTAGGGCTATTTCCCTAAATATTAGGTATTTAGTTAGGGGGGACTTACGTAGGGACCAGTGGGGGAACGTGCCCCCACTGGAAAAAAAAATTACTTCTAATTTCCAACGCTAAAGACTAAACCTCTTTTTCCTATTGCCTCCTACCTCATGCTACCTTCATCGCCTCCTTTTTCCCTTTCAATGTTATGTTATGTTCAATTAAATGAACAGTGTTTGTGTGTGTGATATGAATAAGGTGTTGAGATTGTACATCTTACCTATAAGTATTTTTTCTCTACATACTAAATGAATTAGATTGGGTGCTTAGAGAAACATCCTATGTTGAGAGTGAACTAATCCAATAATTAGAGTACTAGATGAGATCATCTTCAATTTTTATTTTCGATAAAGGGTAAATTGAGTTGATATGGGATAGAATATACAAAGTTTATGTTCACCAAATATAAAGCAGATCCAACCCTTTCGTGGAATTCGACAAGATAAAACAGAGCACTCCTAAGTAATGTTTAGTTGCATAAACCACTGATTAGTCAACTAACCTCAACTTATCATTCTTGTCCCCATGGGTATGAAGAGAATTTTTATTATGCATCTGTTATGTTCACTCACTCTCGCTTAATTCTTGCTTTATTGAATTTTTTACACATCCTCCTTGCATTGCTAAATCTTTGTTTTGTAATCTTGTACACCCTCTTGAGGAACTCTCTTAATTTGCTATTAATAATAATTGCATCAGGCTAGTCTCGTCATATTGACCTAAAAAAAATGAAAATTGTATTTATGATTGTAATTAAAATTGATTGTAGTCACGCAGGATTCGTGTTCCCATTGGAAGAAAATCATGCGTCATCCCCTGTATTTAGTCCTTGAAGGGGATAACTTAATAGTTATAAACACGATTAGAGGAATTCAGAAAATCCCATGGGAAGTGTTTCCTAATATCCATGAAATTAAAATGCTTTTGCATTATTTCAATGAGTTTCAGGTTCATCATTGTTACAGGAAAAATAACAGATCTGTAGACTTCCAAGATACAACAATCGTTTCTCCTATTCTTCTTCGTAGTACTATTATGGATTACATTGGTCCACATCTTCTATGTGAGCACTGCTTCGATCTCACCTTCAGTTTTTATGTTGTAATTCTAGTTTTCATCTAGCATGTAAGACGCTTGTAAAAATCATTCGTTGTGATAATTTAGGTATTCGTTACACTATGTAAGGGTAATTTTTGTTTGTCATTTATCAGAAACAAAAACAAAAGAAACTAAAAAGCTAGGATATTATAAAGAATGATACACTTCAAGTCAATTGAACATATGTAGAGGGTCTTTTTGAGAAGTAATTGTCAAAGTTCCCCAAAAACCCTACGTTTTGAAAAATAGTAATCCTGTCTAATTTTCTTGCAAGAATAGCCTCTCTTTTTTGAAATTCTGAAAAATTTAAAGGTAATTTTTATAAAATAATTTAACTTTTCTAGGTGATTAAGAGGTAAGAATAAGTTAACAAAATGCTAAGGAAATTTTTAACTGCAAAACCATAATTGACGTAAAGTTGAAAATCAGAATCTGAGTTTCGCAATTCCTGAGTTTTGTGCCTGAAATTCCAACCTCCCTCTAAAAAACAAACTCTTCCTACCTTGTGTGTTTCGTAATCCACATTGACGGCGTTTTCGACATTGAATTGAATGTTGACAGAGAAAAAAGTGAGGAAACAAAATAGCGTAGTTGAAGATGAAAAAGGCCAAAACCCTAAATCGCAGCAAATTGATGGCTCCAGTTACTAGAACAGCATGCACGACAATTGAAATGGTGTACGTGAAAGCCGCAAAAGGAAGAGAGAATATGAAGTAATGGAAGCGGGGAGTGAGAAGAAGGGGGAAATCGGATGAAGTCTGGAAAACTGAATAAGAAGGAAGGGAAGAAAAAGCCACATGAGCGGACATTCATGACAGCCAAAGGCGAGGTAAGTTTATAAGTAAAAACATTGCTTAGTATTGGGATTCATTTGGATTATTTTTGGTGAAATATATGGTTGTTTGTATAGTAACCCTATCTTGACATAATCGAGTGTCGGTATTTGGAAGTTCAGTATCAATTGACAAAATAGAGGAATGTATGAAAAAAGTGGAAGTATTGTGTACTGTAAATTGTATCATGTGATGTGAATCCTCTTTGGTTGAGTGTTGAATCAAAAAATATGTGTACAGTGAGGAAGATACAGTGTGTAAGATCCGAAAATGTGTGAAACATATAATTCAAAATTAGGCATTATTATATGTCATGATAGAAAAGGGTGAGAATGGAAGCATGACCATGAGCATGACCATAACATCTAGGCATTTAGTTGATGTTCAAAACTGCATGTAGAAATCAAAATGTGAAGAAGATATATTATTGTGAATGCTTAGGCTTTTAGACTGAACCATGACCATTCAATTTTGTGTGTTAGTTGTTATTCAAAACATGGTTACAAAATATGATGTCATTCCGATGTGTATTAACTTTAAGGAATTTAACTATTTGTTATAGATTACATATAAGTATGATAGAAAATATCGATTTTATGGAAGAATAAACCAGAATTTGAGGATATTGTATCTTTAAATGATTGAGAACAAACTGACTCCAAATGATTGGAAAAGGATAATCGATGGCCCTTTTACGACCATAGTGAAGTTGATGAAAACTATAAAATTATCTTCTCAATTAAGCAAGTTGTAATTGAGAAGAAGTGGGAGACCTGGTATGCCGTGTAGGGGAAATGTTGTCGATTTTATCTTAAGGAATTTAGGCTTATTACTAGACTGAACCGTGACATTCCAATTGAGGATAAAACACTAGACCATAGACAAACAATGGTTAAATTTTTTGGAGCGAGGAGTGTCACAATAAGCCAATTGCATACGAAATTATCAAAAGCTCGCGATGACAATACTTTCAAATACAAGGTGACATTTTTGTTGATAATTGAGAGTGTACTTTTAGGTGGAGATAAGAAGAGGCACATCAAACTATGTGAAGTTGTTGCAAAACATGGATTGATTCAACAAATACCCTTGGGGTAGGATGGCATACTTGGACCTCCATAAGAGCCTAAAAAATGCTATGGACATTAGAAATGCGTCTATTAAGTTGGCATTAGTAATTTCAAAAAAATCCAAGAGCGGGTTATTCCATCCAGGCTTTGCCCGCGGTATTTCAGGTAAACATACAAACCAAGTATTTGGAAATAAATATAATTTTTTTGGCACTGTTGATTTACTAATTGTGCTAAAATAATATGTTTGCATAGGTTTGGATGTATGAAACAATTCCTCATATTGACAAGGTTTTTGGAACCTTTTTGGAAGGTTTTGTAATGCCATAATGTACAAGATGGGCTTCTCAAGGTAAAGTTGAGAAGGAGGCGATTAAAGCCTCGCTAGAGGGGAAGTTTGATGTGAGAACAATTCTGTTGGAGGAGGATGGTGATAGTTGGGGTGCAAGATGTTACTTCCCTGTAGAAGTGAGGGATAATTTTTTTGACAAAGTCACAGAATGCATAAAATAGGAAGAAGAAAGACAAAGGTAAGAAAATGAAAGTTGAGAGTGACGTGGTTGGCAACACGGATAGTCATGATGCAAGACATGTGATGTGTTCCTTAAATGAAATTGTACTTATAATGGACTGTATGGAATAAGAGATGAAGAAGTTTATGGGTAAGGTATTGCGGAAACTAAATGTTGTACAAACATCTATTGAATCCAGTGAGGAGGAGTGAAGGTAAACTCCCATGAAGGCTAGTTCTAGCAAGGAAGAGGTAAAACGTGTCCAAATGCACGATTTGATGCATGATTTAGCAACATATGTTACTGTTGAGGAGACGGTTGTCGTGAGTTGTGACAAGCATGATGTTTCAATAAGAGTAAGGTTTATAGTTTGGACAACTCAAGAAGACTTGTCGGAAAGAGATGATTTTCCCAACCAACTCCTTATAGCAAAAAAGGCAAGATCACGCGTACTTCGCTCCAAGAAAATAAGTTGTATGATGAAGTTTTTTCTAAGAAGCCTCTTCTCTAGCTTCAAATGCCTACACATCATGTAATTGGCTGGTTTCGTGTTCAAGGAACTACCAAACTTAGCAGGGGATTTAAAACATTTAAGGCTTCTTAACCTTTCTCACAACAACCGACTCAAGGGGCTCCCCTATTTAATATGCAAGTTGGTGAATCTGCAAATGTTGAACATATAACTATGTCTACATCTAGAGAGACTTCCAAGGAAGATGCATAATTTGATAAGCTTGAGGTATATGCTCTTTACATCAAAGCTTGCAAGTTTTCTAGAGTCAGGTTTGTATGCTTGGAGCTCTGTGCAACATATAAAATATGTGACTATAAAAACTTGGCATGCTTACTAGAGCAAGTTGGGGTGCTAACTGACTATCCTATATTGATCCATCAATGATTGGCTGAAATTAGATGCTTAATTTAGGAGTTCTTGAATCATATCTAGTTTAACAACCACTTTCTAGTTCATTGGATTCTATGTGACACAATTACTTGTATTTACTTCTCAGATGTGCAATGACAACATGCTACTCTTTTCTTAAATGCTTTTATATGGAACAATTATTCCTTTAGCCCAAAAAAGTCAATTTGATGTCTTAATCCCTCATTACAAGCCCAAATGATAGTTGACTCTATATACTATCCATACCTATGACGTATGAATATCCCTTTGACCCATGTTTGTCATTCACATTGGGATTGTTCATCTTGATCGACAAATTGTTTCCATGCATATATTTTTGTGTTTGGTGTTCCTTTGTACCACCTTTGGTAACGTTAACCCACTGCCAAACACCATCATTTCGTTGAAATGTCATAGGAAACGGAAATGGCTCTCTCTTTGTTCTGCAAAAAACTGGGATGTGAATGGTATGGGCGCATTTAAGATAGGAAAAGTGCAATGGTGAAGAATGTGAAAAACAAAGAGGAAAATGCATGGGGAATTGAAGTATTTCGGCTTGATTTGATGGGAGAGTTAACTTTGGCAGCTGATTATTGTGGAATTGGTTGAATTTTGACGAGATCTTGATAGTTAGGAAGATTTAGAGGGAGATGATTTCATTTACAAATTTTGGAAAGTAATCTTTTGGAAAAAGATTGTGTTTTAGGTGCTACATGAAGGAAGAAGATTTGAGGTATTTGAGGTATTTCTCTCACTTAACTCTGGCAATCTCTCCATGTTTCTCTCTCTCTCTCTCTCAAATTTCCTAAACACCAAGCTCTCAAACCTTCTTCAATGGCTTCCAACTCATCCTCCAACCCTTTTGTCACCATCGATGGCTCTGAAGACCCACAAACCCACATCAACAACTTGATCGCCATGGGAACTCATCCCTCAGTGATTGTTGCCTTGACCATCACTACTCCCCCTCCTCAAGAAAACCTATCAATCTCCACCTCCAAAACCCAATCGCCACCACAAGACATACCCTCACCCGCCACAATTGCCAAAGAACCTACACCTTCTCCTACTGCTCCCACCACCTCCAAAAACCCTAATTGATACGAATCCGATGGGTCGGATCTCGTCTGAAGCCGGATCTAGGTAGGAAATGGTCTCGGATCCTTCTCTTGGTAACCGGATAAGTACAAACCACCGGGAAGGATGGTCTGCGGCTCTCTTATGCTCGCTTGGGCGAGGGTGGGGCGAGAGTGAATGTTGTGTTTGTGAACCGTGACGTGGTTCAATCGAGTCTAACCAGTTTTGTGATGCCGAGGCCTAAGGGGAGGAGTTCAACTCAACTACGAAGCTTAGGCATAAATTTTAATGTAATTAAAATGATTACAAGTGAAGGCTATATATTTCCTAAATAGTGCACGACCTTGATGGGTCTTATTTAACCTAATGGGCCGAGTCCATACGCATATGGGCTCGCACACCAAAACATGAATTAAGCTAAAACTAGTAACTACTAAATAAGGAACTACTAAAAACAGAAAGTATTGAAATACATAGAAAAACTAATTAAATAGGCTATTTCGGGTGCCACGGGGGATGCCACGGTCTTGGTCTTCGGCGGCTCGCCGAAGCCTGGTTCATGACTAGCCAGGAGCGCATCACTAACCCTTTTCCACCTCATGAGCTAAGGTCTCATCCATTGGAAAGGAGGAGATTCTTGAAACCACCAACCCAAAACCCATGGAGACGGACAATGAGACACTCGTTGAAGACACCATAACCTCTGAACCATTAGTGGTAGAATCGACTACTGAAGAGACAAATTTGCGGGTGTTGCCACCAATGACGATGGTGGAAGCAGAAGAGAAACATGATGAATCTGATCCTAAAGTGGAAAAGATGACTGGTCTTGAAAAGGAGTTCAGTAGCCACAAGGAGAAGGTGGATATCGTTGTTTGGATCCTGGAGAAGGAACTGGATGTTAAAATTCAAGAAGGGGGGGGGGGGGGGGACCCAAGAAAGCGTGGTGAAGGCGTCGACTTATCGTGGGAGAAAGAAGTCAATTTTCATGACAAAAGAGAAAGACTCGCTTCTCTGTTCTAATCAGCTCTAATGATAAAGAGGCAAAGACGGTGCCTCCAAAAGGGAAAAAGGGAAAACTTTTACAAATGCCACCCATAAAATCTCTCGCAAGGTAAGAGTAAATACTCAAGTTGTAATGGAGCCTGAAGAGTTTGTTGATATGATGAAAAATGTGTTTGTGCAAGAACTGGTGTTGAATCATAGTTTCTTTGTGGAAAATGGTCTGTCTGAGGTGTTAGACTACCTGAAGGTCCAGAAGTGGGAGAAGTTGTTTGACAAGGTAGAGGCAATAAACTATGGGCAACTTAGGGAATTTTATGCGACCTTTGTGATTGATATGTGGTCGCATGGGATCATGGGGACTTACAAGATGGGTGATCTCCCGTATTTCTTCTCCAGCGGGGAACTATCCTTCATTCTTGATGTTCCTCATTAAGGATATGAGGAGTATCCGAAGGGAAAGTGGCCTAAGGACTAAACATACGATGAGGTGATCTGAAACGTCTTCGAAGATCCTAAACCACCACCCTCTGAAGATGTGCATAAAACATCAATGAGAGTCAACAACAAGATTGTGTACCATTACCCCTAGGTTTAAAAAGAGGAACATTGTCCTCATTCTCGATTCCGTCCTCTTGGACATGATTTTGAGGAAGGAGCCTGTCAATCTTCCAAAGCATGCTTTGTCGTTCCCTGTGATTTTTAAGAAAATCTTCAAGTATCACAAGGTGTACTGGAAAGAGGAAGGAGATGTTCTATACAATCGAAGTCTGGGTACATGAAACTTGAAGAAGATACAATTCGAGTGGAAGAAGGATGAAGACTTGGTGAAAATTTTGGAGCCTCTGTAAGAGGAAGAAGAAGAATATGGGGAAGAATCTATTGAGATCCCTCAAGGGGAATAAGCTGATTTGTCCACCAAGGTCACCCAACTGAGTGGTTGCATAAAGGCCTTGGTGAAGATGATCTAGTTGCTAACTGAGCAGCGAAAGCGGATGGAAGAAGAAATGAGTGTCTTAGGGACTCAAGTGCGCAATTTAGTGGCCAAATCACAGTCCACTCCCTTCACATGCAAGGATGGCTCCTAATCAGTTTTCCCACTGGCTAACGGAACCCCTCTTGGTTTTCCCATATTATTATATATGCTTTGCTTGTGTTTCTTTTGTCTATTGTTCTATGTGATTGCTTTGTGTGGAAAAGTTATTTGTTCTTAATCTATCTCATTCAAATTTTACACCGAACCGACTGCATCCTTCGATAACCGTTGTGGGTGTTGTTTCTTGAGTATCGAAGTTGTAGGTGCTGATATGTTTGGCACGTTAAAAATCTTAATGAAAAGTGTTAGTTGGTTGCCTTACTAGATGTGTCTCTTTTACTCTCATTTTAAGCTTACTTTTTATGATGTCAAAAGGGGAAATATAATGGGATGGTCAATCGGAGGGGGAAAACATTTAGCTTTTATTACACTCTTGGGGGGAGGGGGCCCTTGCTCCATTACTTTTTCTTTATCTATTTTTTGCACTTTATTGTTAAGGATGTTTGTCACCATTAAAAATGGGGTATTTGTTGAGCTCCTTGAATTTTGATTATAACAAACATCCAACTGATGTGTTTACTTGAGTGTTTCTAGAAGTATAGGTATGTCGAAGGGAACAGAAGAAATGGCACTTTGTGAATTGAGAAGTAACGTTACTTCTCATTTAATGTTACTACGAAAGGAACAACATAGCTAGTTAATTGACGGAGGCACCAATCAGAAAGCAAGTTGTTCAACTAAATGTATTTCATCAAGGAAAGATGGAGATCGTGATCTGAATACTTGAAAAGGATGAAGATCATGATCTTGGAGCTTGTGGTTAAGAGTGGAGAGAGAAAAGATTACATATTATCTTTATTTTGTACTTTAGGATAAAGTTCCATTGATATGATCTTTTTTATAAGATGGAGTTTCTAAGGAAGTTCGCTAGTACAAAAATGATCTCTTACGCTATAAGAAAATAGGCGGATCACCAATATTCAGGCTATTAAGTCATTAAAAAGTGTGGATCTATGATTTTTTTTGGGATAAGAAAAGAGCCCGAATATATGGCAGCACGCCCGGGCTAAATGATTCATTGCACTAACGTTATGAGAAAATAGCACGGGCGTGTTTTTAATATCTATCCGGGCTATTAAGTAAATATTGTATTCTCCTTACATGTATATATTCCGGACATCCACAAGCCCGGGCTAAAATATATATATTATTTTTTTAGTAAAATGAGATAAGAAGATGTGAAAGAAATCAACCCCAAATCGTCTTTACCTGCAATTCTCCTCCATCACCGCCTCTCCCTCCATTGATGTGCAACTGCCCCAGTCCGGTTGACATTCACTCGAAGTCTTTGGCTGGTCTTCCTCTTCACCGTCTCTACCCCGATTTTAGTGTTGTTCTGTTTCATCAACTTCAGTTCGCCGGTGCTAACCCTATAAATTCGTGGAGCTGAATATGGTCCCAATTCGTACTCCGTCATTGGTGTTGCTGAATCTGTTGTTTCCAGGTAAGCTAATGGTCTTACTTCTCTTTTCTTTATAATTCTATTAGTGTTCATTCTCTACTCATCTTCATTTTTGGAAAAGGAGTGATTCTCCATCATCTGAATCACTTTCCTTTCTATGCGTGTTTCCATCCTATCCATCCCGGATTAGGTATGGGGAATAGGTACGGAAATGAGTATGGAAATGAGTCAATCCAGTTTTGGTGTTTGGTAGAGATATAAATGTGTATGAAATTGATTCTAAGGTATGACTCATACCAGCCCACGATACTACATTTCATACCCACGTAAAGCTAGAGGTATGGCTCATAGTTGATTTAATATTTGTTTCCATCTCTCTAAAATTATAACAAACACAAAGCCATAGGAATCACTTAACCTCATTCCTCATATCCAACCCGATTCCTCATTCCAACCCGATTCCTATTATAATACCAAACGAGCCCTAATCAATGAGAAATGTCGCAAGTCATCAAAGCGTATCGCGTTGTATGCAGTTGAATGTAGAGATTCTCGTGGGGAGATTTTCGTTGATTTGCAAAAGCATACTTGTTCAAAGGTAATGTGTTGAATTTACTAGACTGATTTTCGAAACTTCCCTATGCTTCTCATAAAATCTATTATAAGTGCGGAACATTGACAACTTCTTAGATGAAGGTTTGAACAATTTTAGTTAGATATTGAGGTATGTACCTCCCTAAATTGACTATTTGAGTGGAAAATAGTAGGACAAAAAATTAGTTTTTATATGTCAACAATGCATTTTACTACCTAATTCAGTGTTTTCAGGAGGCCTTTTGGGATAAATTTGTTTGTGTTCCCCTTCCTCACAAACTCTGCATGTTCCTACCTTTAGAGTGGATGATGGTTTTATGCAAAACCAGTTTGTAATCTGTTAGCATTTCTAAATAACTTTGTCATAGGAGCATGTTCTTGACAATTTAATTGCGTAGTGTTAGTACAGTTTGCGTACTTGTAATTTGTATATACTTGCATGCTAGCTGTTGAGAGATATACAATCTAATTTGAGTTCTGGAAGATTTGTAGTGTTCCTGTAGGTAATTGGCTATGTATTGGATTCAATGCCATGCTTGATTACGGATTTTACGAGAGATAAAATTAGTTATTTATTATGGCTTCTTACTGTGATCCTTTCAGTGTGGATATGAACTTTTAAGAACTGGATATCCTTAGTTCAAACTGCAAAGGGAATGAACACCAAGAATCTTTTATTTTTCTGTGAAAAGATTTCATAGTTCTAGTTTATGATAAATTGCCATTTTGGTTAACTATAGCTGTTGAAAGAAATGAAAGAACTGAAGGAATACAACAGGGAACATGCATTGAAGATGAATCTCATGGAGAAGAAGTTGGTATATTTTCTCCCTTGTTCTATTCTTTTTGTATGTATGGCCAGGTTAAACACTTGGTTGTTTATGTTTGCTCCAAAACATATCATGATTTAAATGCTTTCTTTGTATACTTGTTATTATGATAAAATCAGCCAATGTTCTTAAATTCTCTATGGAGGTACTATAGAGGGTGGGAAGTTGGTGGTTAGTGATTATCAAGTGCTGAATTTGTGGGAACCCCCTATCTTTTCTTCATCTTAATTCAGGCCATTGGTGAGTGATTGAGTTCGATTATCTAGTTTTCGTTCAAATGCCTGCTTCATGTGGTTGTCCCGGCTGCCACTATAGGCTCAGGCTTTCAGACTCACCGGACCATTGGCCTGACACGCTCATTGGTCGCTCATCACATTCATTAAATGCCCCCGGGGCCCGGACTCAAGTGCTGGATAGGCAAGCATCTTCATTTGAGATCTGGTGGTAATTTTCTCCGCTCTTTCCTCTTGTTGCTTACAAAGATAATATTATATATACATGTAAATTAGGTATAGTTAGGCATCTTAGATCTGGCCTTTTCCTATGGTTTCTGATGATTTGATACTGAATCTCAGGCCAAAAAAATGAAGTGAAAAATTTACCTTTGACCTCTGTATGTTTTGTAAGTGCGTTTTCCTTGTATATGAAGTTCTTGCTGTACATTTTGGTGGGTGCATTGTGTCAATATTAGATAGAGATAATATTATATAATAATTGAATTGTTGTGAAAGCTTCATTATTTCCTATTTAGCAGAACTTGTTTGATGAATCCAAATGGAGAGTATTGGATTGAGACATACCTTGTTCTTTGAAATGTCAATTTTAGACAAATCAATGCTAAAATTGGATAAGCCATTGTTATTGGATATTTATGATTAGCCTATAGATTTACTCTTTTTTTCTTAAAAAAGGTGGACTTATTTAGCCCGGATCAGTAAAGGTCCGGGATAAAAATTCTGGATTTTTTTAGCCCGGGCATGTTTTGTACATCCGGTCTATTTGATCTATTTTCACACCACTCTAAAGCCTAGACATATTTTGCTCTATATTCGGGCTAGATGTAAAAAACACCCGGGCTAAAATCATTATTTTGTAGTAGTGGTTAAAGAGTATTTTCTTGTTGTGAAAGTGAAACATTATATTGTTTTCATTCTAGGGTTTTAGGAGAGTTTATAAGTGGATGTGGTTTTTACTTAGGAGGCGTTTGTTTGTATACCTGGGGTATAGGGAATGGGTTTGAGAATGAGTCATTACCGGATTTGGTGTTTGGTAGATGTATGTATGGGTATGAAGTTCATTCCAATGAATGACTCATACCTGCCTACAAGACTAATCGCCATACCCACAAAAAAGAGGTATGACTCAAACCTATTTTTGTCTTACTTCTATCTCTCTAAATTTATACCAAACACAAACACTACTACAAAAAACGCTTTTTAGCCCGGATTCTAATTATCCGTGATATAAAGTCCTGATACATCAGAAGAAGTCGGGCTATTTAAGAAAGATAACATATTAGCCCGGACCGTTGTAGAGAAGCCCGGGCTAAAAACAAATTTATTTTAAAAGAGTCAAAACTTAATAGCCCGGGCGTGTTTTTTTTTAAATATCCGGGCTATTTTATCGCGTTCTATATTAACCCACATTAAAATAAGCCGGTTACGAAACATCCGGGCTATTTTTCCCGGGCTATTTTGTCGTAATTAACCACGTAAGTAAAAGCTTTTACTCCTTCAAAATTCACTGGCGCATAGCTCCTTCCGTCTCCTTCCCCGACCGGCGCCTCCTTCCCAGACTACACAACTCCACCGGCGCCTCCTTCCGTCTCCTTCCTCGTTCCCCGACTACACAGCTCCACCGGCGCTTCCTTTCCGACCCGTCCCTCCAGCCGGCGCGCTGCATCTCCGGCCCCTCCATCTCCTTGCTCGTTCGATCCGGCCCCTCCATATCCTTCCTCGTTCGATCCGGCGACTCCATCTCCGACGACTATAATTCCGGCGTCAATTACGGCGTGCTATCCACCCTAAGGTATGTCTTGAACCATATAACCTCCCTGATTTAGATTTATAGTTGTAAATTCAGAAATTGAAAAAACCCTAAAACCCTAAAATGTTGTTGAGTGCGAGTTGAATTTGTATAGAAGTGGCTCAGCACCTCCCACTGTTGAGGGTTCGCTGAATGCAATTGGGGGATTATTTGGAAACATCGGCTCTTTCTCTGATTTTGCTAGTAAGAATGGGAATGGAGTTATGTCAGAGGAGGAGCTGAGGTCTGATCCAGCTTATTTATAATACTACTATTCTCATGTTAATTTGAACCCTAGGTTGTCGCCTCCTCTTCTGTTCAGGGAGGATTGGAGGTCTGCACAAAGATTGCAAGGGGGGAGTTCGGTGTTGGGGGGGGGGGGATTGGGGATAGGAGGAAAGCGAACAAGGATGAGAGCAATGGGCCGATGACAGAGCTTATTCTCTCAGGTTTGATACCATTCTCATTTAAAAATATATATATATATAAATTAGTGTTGTTATCATAATTTGTTTTTTGTCTTGCATTTACTGTGTATGCTTGTGGGATCATAAACTCGGTGAAGAAGATATATAATGCCACCGAAAGTTGAGTTAGGCCAATTTTTGTACCCAAGTTAAATATTAAATTGCAATGATGGTATTGCTTTTCGGATTTGAAGGAATAAATCTATGGATTCATAATGGCTAGATGTATACAATGTTAGTTTTTGCAATATGGGTTCTTATGCGAATATATATTTTTGGAAATCACAAGTATATCTGTAATAGGATATGTCCTACTAATGTTCCCTGCCTAGTTTCCGCCTCCATCGATTACTTTTTCAGCTTGATTGTATGATTATATTATTTATTGTTACATTGGGCTGAGGAGTAAGCTGTGGGAGAGGAATGAAGAATCTCCTTCATAGATTATGTTCTCATTTCTGAATTTCGTGATGTATATTATAAAGGCAGATTTTGTGATGTATATTATAAAGGCAGCTAAGTATTCTGTTCATTACTGTGCTATATTATAATCAATGTAGCCAACTTATCACGACTTTGTTATGAACACAAGATCACCTCATTAGGTCATATATCAACTACCTTTTACATGTCTTATCAAGCACACTAGTTGATAATTGATAGCTATGAGTGGTTTTAACATGCAGTAATTGACAAGAGAACTTAAATTTTGTATTTATGAGATCTGCTAGACACTGCCATCTGTTAGTGTTTCTTTCTGTTGTCCTTGTTTGCTACAGGTGTATGGGAATCGCATTTTCTAGAGCTCTTAACATGTGTTCATGACGTTAAAATAAAATCAAAATATGGAGTGCTAAATTCTTGGCATTTTGGTTATAGAGACGCATATATGTTAAAATTGCCAGTTGGGCAAATGACAATCTTCTACTCTGGAAAGGTTAGTGTTTTTTATGAGGTGCCAGCTGATAAGGTACATTCCTTACATTTGCTGGTAATGCTCTTGTCACATGTATTGCAATTTGATAATTTGATTATGGGTCTGCAGGCACGAGCCATTAGACAGCTTGCTGCTAGCTCTGTTCATTTCTTTCCGGATGAGCCAATTGATGGATGCTTTGCACAGCGGGGCACTTCCAGCCACTTTCCTGGTTCCAGTGTCAAAGTTAACTTAATTCCAGCAGGTCCAACAAATTCTCACACTGGTAGGTGAAGATGGTGGAGATGAGTTATTGTTTCATTGGTTGTTATTTGTGCTTTTGAGTCGCACTTGTGGTCTGGATAGCTTTCTTTCTCCTTTGCTTCTAATTGTTCTTGTTGTATTCTCTCTAGTTCAATCGTCTCTTAATAATTTTTGTGTGCATTAGTGAAACAAAGAAGAAAGAGCAACTTATGTATTTTGTTAAAATCTTCCAAAGGTTCTACTCTGTTTTGCAAGCTCCAACACTAGGCGGCTCATGGAAGTGGCATTGCAAAGATACAGATTGCTTTCTCTGCATTCTCTCTTGTTGCTGATGTGTAAATATCTTTCAGATATTGATGGTCAGACAAGCAGACAAGCATCGTTGCAAAGATACCTTGAGAAGAGAAAAGACAGGTATATAACATAATTCGTTTATCAATTCTGCTTGTTTGAAACATTTTCTCCAATTTTGAACCTTAATTTTCATGGATTTTTCTCACATTTCTCATAAGATCTGGTAAGATTATTGTTTGGCATAGAAAAAGACCTCAACTTTTATGGAAAGCATGACATTTTCATTGGATTTTTGTTGTTGTTCTTTGTGCACTTTGCATTAATAAGGCTAGTTAGCAATTACTATTTTTTTGCTGTAGCGGATACAAAGTAGTACATGTTTCTGTTTGGTTTATCATGTTGCCATCTCATTCCCCTGAATGATGATGAACTCAGCCAAACATTGCCAACCTTGAATCACTGAATTCCTAAGAATTGAAAATTGATTATATCCTTTGGTAGTATTTATACCATCAGGAAACAACAGATCCAATATCATCTTTGTTGACCAAACTACTAATCTCACTCACTGTCATAATTTTGCAGGTACGAGGAGAATGGGGCTTCTTACATTCAGAGGAAATGCCCTTAATAATCCGAGTAACGAGCATTTATTAGCCTGTAGACGGTATTTATCTCTAAAGTTGTCAACAGAGATGAAGAATCACAAGTGGTATTGGTAGAAGGCGTAGAATTAGTTGTTTTCTTTCAGTATGTGTTAAGTTGTGAACTTCTATTAGGAGTACTTTGCTAAATTATATGAAGAATGATATTGTAACTCACAGTGTTTGGGATCTATACTATCTGGTTTATCAGTTATAAATGTTTCTATTCTCTAGTGTGAGTTAAATATTGGTACAATGCAGCAAAATACAGCGAAGTATATAAACAGGGTATTCAAATAGGCAATAAATAAAAATATTGTGGGAAAAAAATTAATACTATATAGCCCGGACATTATAAGTCAGAGCTATATAACCACAAATATATGCCTACTATATAGCTTGGAAATTTTGGACTTTTTAGCTCGGACATGTATTGTACACGCCCGAGCTATTAAGTGAAGTTCAACTTGAAAATTTTGGACTTTTTAGCCCGGACATGTATTGTACACATCCGGGCTATTAAGTGAAGTTCAACCGAGAAATTATGTGAAGATTATAGCCCGGGCGTGTGACAATGGGTCCGGGCTATTTGGTCTATTATCACACCAACCATTAGCCCGGACCCTTTTTAGCTATATCCGGGCTATATAATGGAAAACGCCCGGGCTAAAAAGCATTTTTTGTAGTAGTGAAAGTCTTAAGAATCACTCAACCCCATTCCTCACACCCAACCTGATTTCTCATTCCAACCCGATTCTTCATTCCAACTTGATTCCTATTACAATACCAAACGAGTCCTTAGAGAGTTGATGTTGTTGAATCCAAGCACAATAGCCTTATGTGAGAGAAGAGAAGAAGTCTACAAGTCTTTGTTTTTGAGTTCTTGGTTGGAAGTGGTGGAAGAATTTCAAGACTTGGTGAAAAGTTTAGGGTTTCAATCTAAGCTACACTTGTACACGAGCAAGAAATAAAAAAGATAAGTAGACCTCTTCTAAATCCACTTTGGTGAAAGCTAGAATGTAGTGATTTTTCTCTAGTTAGCTAGTTGGCTAATTAGAGTTTACTCTAAGTCTTGTGTTTAAGTTTTATTATTTCTTGTGTTTATTCTGTTGCATATTCTGAAGGAGAAAAGCTTTTGTTCCCTCGGATGTAGCACTAACGATCCAATAGGATAATTTCACCGTTACAAGAAGACCCGTAGTTGGCTTGAAACAGGTAGTTTTTCCACTACAAGAACACCGTAGTTGTCTTGAAACGGATAATTTCGCCACTACAAGAAGGCTCGTAGTTGGTTCAAAACGACTAGTTTTGCCACTACAAGAATACTCGTAGTTGGTTTGAAACGGATAGTTTCGCCACTACAACAATATCCGTAGTTGGCTTGAAAATGATTTTTTCGCCACTACAAGAAGAACCGTAGTTGGTTTGAATTTGATAGTTTTCCTACTACAAGAAGACCCGTGGTTGTCTTGAAATGTATAGTTTAGCCACTACTAAAAGACCCATAGTTGGTTCAAAACGGATAGTTTTGCCGTTGGTTCGAAACGGATAGTTTCGCCACTACAAGAAGACATGTAGTTGATTTGAAACGGTTAGTTTTACCATTACAAGAAGACCCGAAACGGATTCGTTTCTTATATCGAAACGGATTTGTTTTTCCTATAAAAGTGCGTTCGTTTTTCATATCGAAGCAGTTCATTTCTCAAAGCGAAATGAAAAAATTCCACTACTATACCCGACCGTAGGGTTAGGCTATAATGGCAAGTGGAATGATTTATTCCCAATAAAATATAACTTGGCATCAACTAATATTGAAATTAGTTGATTAATAATCAATAATGGGGCTGCTAGAAGGGCTTTGAAATCCAATTACAAAGTGATTCTCATTGCAGCTGAGAGATTAATAATGCCACAAAATCCTTGTATAACGTGGAAAAGATGACCCCGTAACTAATGAGGCCTTTCAACATTGTAACGGGAATAGAGCTTGTATGACAAAATCCCTCTATGAAATTCACTTGGGTCGGTTCAAGCTATTAATGGACAAGATGGGCGGTGCAGTACCTCCTTCCATTTCCTTCAAAAGAAAGATCGAGATAGTTGGGTTTGGTGGAGTCTACTAATTAAAGGTTCGTGACCTCCTCCTAAAAAAGGCCTCTTCCAATACCATCCCCGACCTTATCTCTGATAGTAACGGAAAAATCTCCACCCATCACACCAACGTTCTCCTTCGTGACCACAGACCAATCCCCAACCTCTTTCAACTCATCTAGTACCACCTAAATGCCCCTCCACCACCTGGACTGCTGCCCATTACCGCCTCCCCACAAAAGACCTTCTCCTCAACTGGTGCCAATCAAATTACCAACCCTTCTCTTGAATCCAATTCCCATCTATGGAATGACTGCCCATTTGTTCAACAGGTAATGCTTAATACTCGTCGCTGGCTGAAAATCACCTCACATGCTCCGAACCTCCTTGAAGGATTACACTGGATAGCCTCACAACCAAAGAGAAGAGCCCCGCGGAACCAAATCTATGCTCTGGCCATTACAACCTCAGTCTACATCATATGGAAAACAAGAAAGGACCGGATCTTCAACAATCTATTGCCTTCCTCATCCCAGTGTGTTAGCACGATCAAGAGGCACATCAAGACTACCATCTCAGCAAAATGGCATTTACATTGTTAAACTTAGAATTCTATTGAGAGTCAATGTTAAACCTATAGATGATCTTAACATGAAAGAGGTGTTGGAGGTAATTAATGCTAGATCAGTTGAGCTTTAAAATCAGCCTCCTAAATACACCTCTGAAATGGATTTGGGTTGTTTACAACATAAAGCTTAATCCAAAGAAACTATATAGTATGTGTTAGTACTGGGCTATCATTCATAACAAAGTAGTCAAAGTTGAAGTGTTGTAAGTGCTTCACCATGTATATATGATGGCCAAGTTTAGTGTACATATATACACGACCAATATGTGTAAATGCCTCTAAATTGCAAAATCAATCCATTAATGTGCCTAAAGTACAAGGAACACTGAGTGAGAAATATGAGTTCATTAAGCCCATGAAAATTCATTCACTAGTTGTTTTTAGTGGGTCGCTCAAAATTAAATGATTCTTTTTGAAGAACTATGTAGACTTGATACCTTTGTTATTGGCTACGTAGAAAATTCGATATAAGGTCAATACCCATCGAGTTCCTTCACAATATAAAAATTAAATCAAGATATGAATATTTTACATGCAAATGATAGTCGAAATGACTTGAAAAACTCTTCCTAGAAGGTGTGTTTCACTTATTTTGGTGATGTATGAAAATTATGATTAAAACATGTGCATATGATAGTTGTTTCAAACTTTAAGTAACCCTTCCTAGAAGGTGGGTTCAGATTTTGTCCGCTGATGCTTGTAAATCAAACCTATATTCTTAAAGCCAATTCCAAATTTAAACCTTTGAATTGGGTAAGGTTTGAGTTTTCTTAAGAAGGTAAGTAGGCAACCCATTAAAAACCCCGATGCAACCTAAATCTTAAAAATCCTAAAAATCTCCAATGTATCTAGACTATTGGAATTATAAGGTTATAACGGTCGAATTTAAAAACTCAAATAAAACGTGTTTTCGCATTTTTGTTTTCATTTAACAATTTTTTGCATAACACAAACAAACAACAATTTTCAGGAATACTTCATTCTGATAGCATACCAAACACTAAATTATATGAATGACTCATTATGATTCCCGATTTCAATATGATTTAAGAAGACATACTAAACGATGCCTTAGTATTTTATCCCCACCTTCAACACTCTACTCTCACCGGCTTCCACCACTAACGACTATCGTGGACCACCAATTGATGAATTTTATTAATCACTGAAAGTGTCTCACTTTTGAAAAAAAGAAAAAAGAAAGTGTCTCACTTCAGTCATTAATGTTAAGAAGCTCAGATTAGATGATGAAGAACTCCATTAATGGAGGAAAAACTCTCAAGCAGAGAGAAGGAACAAAGGTTGTCAAAGACTTACACTCACACACTCGTGGGTTTCTTTTACAACATATAACAACCTTTATAGTAGCTTATGACATCATCTAACAACTTATGACATCAGCTAACTATACTTTACCCCCCCCCCCCCCCCTCAAGCTTGACTTGGAGAATCAATAAGACCAAGCATGGACGAAAGAAAATTGTAATGTGCTTCACCAAGAGGCTTTGTCATGATGTCGGCTAGCTGCAATTGAGACTTGACATAAGCAGTTGTGAGAAAACCTTTAGTGACACATTCACGAATGTAATGGCAGTCGATGTTGATGTGTTTTTTTTTTCATGGAGCACAGGATTGGAAGCTATGTGTTGTGCCGCCTTGTTATCACAATAGAGGGGAATAGGCAATGGAACTTGGATGAAGAAATCCTTGAGAAACCATCCAGCCAAACAACTTCACTTGCAGTGTAAGACATGTTGCGGTATTCTGATTCAGCAGAAGATTTGGAGACTGTCTTCTGCTTTTTAGTTTTCCAGGAGATCAAATTGTTCCCCTGGAAAATGCAATAACCACTCAAAGATAGAGCATAGAACTTACAGGTGCCCCAATCAGCATCAATGTAACTAGATAAATGCAAAGTGGAGTCAGCAACATAGAACAAATCTTTGTCAAGAGTTCCTTTGAGGTATCTAACCACATGAAGAACAACTTGCAAGTGAGGTTCTCTGAGACAAATCAAAAACTGACTTAGATGTTTCACAGAGTAAGACAAATTAGGGTGACTAATATTCAAATATAGCAAGCGACCAATACACCTTCTATAAGCTTCATGATTAGGTAGAACAACACATGCATCAATGGACAAATCAAGGCCTCGAGGAAGAGGAAAAAGAGTTGGCTTACAGTCCAAGAGATGAGCATCTTTGATGATGTCAAGACTGTACTTTCGTTGATTAATCACATTGCCATGAGGAGTCTTAGCAATCTCAAGCCCTAAAAAGAAACGAGCCAATCCAAGATCCCTAATAGTAAATGCAGTATGGAGACTGGACTTTGTCTTAGTAATGAACTGCACATCATCTCATGTCAAGAGTAAGTCATCAACATAGTCCAAAGCTATAGAAGTTAAACCAACAACTTGCCTGATGAAAAGAGAGTAATCATGCTTTGATTGCTTATAACCAAGCTTCCATAAAGAGGCAGTAAGTTCCACATTCCACTGACGTGAAGCTTGCTTCAAACCATAGAGAGACCTATCAAGTTTGTAAACCTGTCCTAGCTAAGCAGAAGTATAACCCTGAGGAAGAACCATATAGACTTCCTCATCCAAATAACCATGTAAAAATTTGTTATTTATATCAATTTGATGAACATCCCATCTTTTGACAGTAGAGATAGCTAAAAGAACCCTCACAGTTGCCAGTTTATCTACTGGAGAAAAAAGTGTATTTGTAATATTTTCCTTCAATTTGTGTGTAGCCTTTAGCAATAAGCCTTTCTTTATAACATTCCACAAAACCATCAGGCTTAAACTTGACCTTAAACACCCATTTAGACCCCACAACAGTCTTTCCAGGAGACAGAGAAATCAAGTGCTAGGTATGATTGGCTTCTAAGGCTTCAATTTCCTTAGCCATAACAACTTTCCAACAAGCCTGGCCCTTTGCTTGTTTATATGTTCTAGGCTCAACAATAGAACAAGTGTTGCAAAAGGATTGAGTAAAATCAAGAGATAGATCTTGCAAATCAAAAACTTGACTGACTTGAAAAGAATTGGAGAGGGAAGAGGTAGGTTGAACATGACAAACATAGTCCTTAAGTTTAATAGGTTGAGTCTTAGGACGTGTAGAGCGCCTAAGAACCATAGGTGGAGGTTGAGGTAAAGGATGAGAAGATTCACTGTTAGAAGAAACAGTGGGAATAGGTTGGGTGTGGTGTAAAGTAGCACCTGTAAGAGTAGGTTCTGTAGGAATAGAAGGTAGACTGTTGATGAGTCCCGGTGATTGACCACCAAGGCGCCGACGCGTTAATGCCACGACACTCAAGCATCGACCATGCTTCGATTCCAAGGCATTTATGCGCACGTCTATATCCAAGCCTCTAAGGCTTTTATCCTCTTTGTATTTTTGGTTATTTAGTTTCTTTAGTCTAGTCTTGCCTTAGTGAGTGTGAAGAGCCATTTGCACATGGGCTTCAACTCACTAAGGCCCATTAGAAGCTTTCCCTTGTTGGCTTGATGCCTAGACTATTTAAAGCCATCTTTGGCTTCTTTGTTCTTTTGGTTGAAGATTATAGAAGTGTAATATTTCCCTTAGGTTGAGTATATCTCCCTAAGGCCTCCACTTACTTCTATCAACCCCAAGCATTCAAATCTCTTCTCTTTCGAATCTCTCAAGTAAAGCATTCAAACACATTAGGTCCAAGTTCACCCCAGCCAAGGAACCTCCAAGGGAGGTTCCCTTGGCCATTAGTCTTCCCTCTTCCTCTCGGCCGTGAGTCTCCCCCAAGCTCCATTGGAGGACTAGCAAGCTCAAGAAGGAAGGAGAAGTCTAGCTTGGCCACGATATAGCTCACTTGGGAAGAAGAACCTCTTCTTGGGGGTTTGATTCTCATCAATTGGTATCAGAGTCAAAGACCAAGCTAAGCCCCCTTTCTCCTTTCTCAAATTCATTTTTTTATGCTTATTTCCTTAGTTTGTATGAGTTCTCTTGTTGTTCCCATGTTGGCCATGTGTTTTTGCTCATTTCCTTTCTTGCTAGCTTGAAAATTTTCTTGTTTCTTCATGTTTTTGTGTTCAGTTTTCATGCTCAGTTTTTTTATTGTTTCCATGCCATTTTTTCATGTTTCCATGCTAGCTTAGTATTTATTTAGTTGCTTTGCTTCCCCTTCCCAAAACAGCCCCAAAATCCACAAAAAAATGGCTTTTTGGCGCCTACCACCACCGCCGGCGACCGGACTACCACTTCCGCCACCTTGCTGCCACCCACCACCACCCTACATCCACCATCACCATCCCCCATTACTGGCCACGTGCCCATGCCCCCTTGCTTGCTCCAATTTGAATCTCCCACCATTTTCATGTGCCTTGATATTTTGGGAGGGACCACACCCACCTTCCCCCTTGTCCTTTTTGGCTCCTTTAGCCTATTTTGGGTAAAGGACAAATTGTACCTTTGGCTGATTTGTTAGTGGGAGGAAATCAAGGAAGCTTACTTAGTGGGCCTTCCAAAAAGAGGTGGAATCATTTGTGGCAAAATGACACCTTCCTTTTCTTCTCTTCTCTAGCCTTGTCCTACCCCATAAAAGGGACCTTGGCAAGTCAAAACAAAACACTATCCCTTGTTGCCACCCATTACCAAAAACAAACAAAAGTTGTTGTGGCTCCACTTTCTTTTCCAAGACACAAGCTATACATTTCGGCCTTTGCCTTTCTTTAAATTAGAAAAAGCCTAACAAAGTTCAAGAGGTCAAGAAAAAGGCAAACAAGACCCGAATTCTAAAAAAAAAAGGAAAGAAAACGAAAAAGCAAAGGCAAGGTCAAGATTCTTTTATCCAATTTCTTCGGTTGGGACACAACCCTTGGTGGGCTCTCCCACCCTCACTTGACAACTTGGGCCACTAAGCCCTTCCCCCCATGTTCCTCTAGTCCTTTGCCATGACTACTCTCCTCTTCTAGGATCTATAGGGTGGCCGCATTGATACTCCGATTAGGCTTGTCATCCTAAGTTTCAAGTTGGACTTTACCACTTAGCCTAAAGGATACAATTTGGCATGGGTTGAAAGTTTCTCGGTTCTATTTTAAAGTCTCAAGACACATGCAATTCTCCACCTTGACACCTCTTGTTTGAGCTTTTGCCCATTGCGTGTGTTTGCTTGTCCTAGGCCTAGCTTGTCCCTTGCCTTGAGCTCTCATTGGTGCATTACTTGATTGCCTAGGTTTAGTTTGCTCCCTCTTTATTAGTATGAATTGCTTTGATTGCTTGGGACTCTTTACTTGGTTTGCCTATTGTTTGTGCTAGGTGAGTCCCTATGGCCGAGAAGTATTGGCCCTATCTCGCTCGGCCGCTGCCGGGCCGGCGCCTACGATGCCACACTCTTGACCCCTTGCCCTTGTATGGGGGTCCTCATCCACGTGCTATCCCTAGACCCGCCTCTGGCTATGAGTTCAGCCGCCACCATGAAGAGACCTTTGAAGAGGAGGCTCGGGCGGATGTGAGCCACCGAGGATATGATCGCGCCCAAAGCCAACCCCGGCACCCGCTCAACCGCCATGACCCGGGTTGGCTTCCGCGGCCCCGCGCCAACCTTGGCGCCAAAGGCCATGACCCGGGGTGGCTGTCGCCCATACCTTGCCCCAAGTCGATTGCCGCGCGGCTTGCCGAGGAGAGCCGCGCCAAGGACGCTGCCGCCCGCCGTGAGGAGGCCACCGCCGAGGCCTTGCGCGCTGCCCTAGCCGCCCTCCGCCGAGAGAAGGAGATTGCCAAGGCCACCGACGCCCGGATGGCCGCACTAGAGCACTGCTTAGCCGAGATTGCCGAGGCCGAGCGCAGTCGTGCGAAGGAGGCCCCCACCGACACTCAGCTGGCCGTCATTGAGCACCACATGGCCAACTTCTCCACCGCCTCCCCGTCGCCCACACCGGCTGTGGCACCGCCGACTGCACCCGCTCCAGCTCCGACCTCGGCAGCCATACCAGTCCCGATGCTCGCGCCCTTTCCGGCCCTGATGGTAGCGCCGCCATCGGCCCCGAAGCCCGCGTCTCTGCCGCCTCTGATGCTGGATCGTGACCATACCCATGGGAAGGAAATTGTGGAGCATTCTCCATTTGGTGTAGAGCATAAGACGAGCCAAGACAAGATCGCCGACACCTTGTCTAGGAGGTATGTATTTCATTCTCTTTGTCATGATCACATTTTGGAGTTTTCACTTACTATATCATTACATGCTCATGACCCCCCCCCTCTAGCCCTACCCTAGCCGAGTATGCCACTTTGGAGGACCTTGCGGGCTATTATTGGGATGATTGTTTCCTTATCCGAGCGGGTGATCATTGTGTCCTTAGGGCCTCCTCTAGGAATTTGTTGATTACGGATGACCATGAGAACCGTAGAGAGTTTGGGAATACAACACATATTGCTCCATTTGAGGATAATGTATTTTGGCCTACACTTGCTCCGCTTTTGCCTAGGTCCCACCCTCCCGGTCCTCACACACCCCTATCTCTTCCACCCACCCATTGGGAAGACTTAGGCACAGTCTTTCTATCCGGATTGTCTACGCTTAAGAAGGGGAGGGATTCCATTTGTGTGTTACGCGACCACCTCCCTACGAGGGATCATGGAATCCCTTATGGCACTTTACACCTTGCACTTGAGCTACATACCCTTCCGTTTGACCCCAAGGTAATCTTACATGGAATCTCTCATGCTATTGTGTTGGCTTGGGATCCTAGGTTTGTGGGTTGCTTTTGGAGGATGTTGTGGCTGAAATTTGGGAATAGCTTTACCTTTGACACTAGTAGCCACCTCCACCCCGGTACCTAGCTTAGAGCCATCCCTAGGGCCCCACCGCACCGTTGGCTGACCTTTCCGTTGCTTGTTGAGTTTGCTTGTCCTAGGACATTGGCGAACATGCCTCCACCGTTTGCATGGATTCCAGCCCAACGCCGCACCAAACCTCGCCCATACGGCCATGAAGCCTACCAAGTGATCAAGTGGCTCGTCGATGATGCTTATATGGCGAAGCTTCCCAAGGGCTACACAACATCAATGCCATCCCATCTTGTTGTGCCCAAGGAGCCGCCTGACCGATCTCGTATGCTCGTGCCTCTTAGTGTTAGTGGCGGTCTCCCTCACTCCACCTTCACCTTTAAGAAGGGGAGACGCGCCACCACACTTCCTCCACATCTCGGACTTCAAGCACACTCGAAGCGAGGACGCTTCGAAGCTAAGAAGGGGAGAGTGATGAGTCCCGGTGATTGACCACCAAGGCGCCGACGCATTAATGCCACGACACTTAAGCATCGACCATGCTTCGATTCCAAGGCATTTATGCGCACGTCTATATCCAAGCCTCTAAGGCTTTTATCCTCTTTGTATTTTTGGTTATTTAGTTTCTTTAGTCTAGTCTTGCCTTAGTGAGTGTGAAGAGCCACTTGCACATGAGCTTCAACTCACTAAGGCCCATTAGAAGCTTTCCCTTGTTGGCTTGATGCCTAGACTATTTAAAGCCATCTTTGGCTTCCTTCTTCTTTTGGTTGAAGATTATAGAAGTGTAATATTTCCCTTAGGTTGAGTATATCTCCCTAAGGCCTCCACTTACTTCTATCAACCCCAAGCATTCAAATCTCTTCTCTTTCGAATCTCTCAAGCAAAGCATTCAAACACATTAGGTCCAAGTTCACCCCAGCCAAGGAACCTCCAAGGGAGGTTCCCTTGGCCATTAGTCTCCCCTCTTCCTCTCGGCCGTGAGTCTCCCCTAAGCTCCATTGGAGGACTAGCAAGCTCAAGAAGGAAGGAGAAGTCTAGCTTGGCCACGATCTAGCTCACTTGGGAAGAAGAACCTCTTCTTGGGGGTTTGATTCTCATCAATTGGTATCAGAGCCAAAGACCAAGCTAAGCCCCCTTTCTCCTTTCTCAAATTCATTTTTTATGCTTATTTCCTTAGTTTGTATGAGTTCTCTTGTTGTTCCCATGTTGACCATGTGTTTTTGCTCATTTCCTTTCTTGCTAGCTTGAAAATTTTCTTGTTTCTTCATGTTTTTGTGTTCAATTTTCATGCTCAGTTTTTTTATTGTTTCCATGCATGTTTTTCATGTTTCCATGCTAGCTTAGTGTTTATTTAGTTTCTTTGCTTCCCCTTCCCAAAACAGCCCCAAAATCCACAAAAAACGGCTTTTTGGCGCCTACCACCACCGCCGGCGACCGGACTACCACTTCCGCCACCTTGCTGCCACCCACCACCACCCTACAGCCACCATCACCATCCCCCATTGCTGGCCACGTGCCCATGCCCCCTTGCTTGCTCCAATTTGAATCTCCCACCATTTGCATGTGCCTTGATATTTTGGGAGGGACCACACCCACCTTCCCCCTTGTCCTTTTTGGCTCCTTTAGCCTATTTTGGGTAAAGGACAAATTATACCTTTGGCTGATTTGTTAGTGAGAGGAAATCAAGGAAGCTTCCTTAGTGGGCCTTCCAAAAAGTGGTGGAATCATTTGTGGCAAAATGACACCTTCCTTTTCTTCTCTTCTCTAGCCTTGTCCCACCCCATAAAAGGGACCTTGGCAAGTCAAAACAAAACACTATCCCTTGTTGCCACCCATTACCAAAAACAAAAAAAAGTTGTTGTGGCTCCACTTTCTTTTCCAAGACACAAGCTATACATTTCGGCCTTTGCCTTTCTTTAAATTAGAAAAAGCCTAACAAAGTTCAAGAGGTCAAGAAAAAGGCAAACAAGACCCGAATTACAAAAAAAAAAGGAAAGAAAACGAAAAAGCAAAGGCAAGGTCAAGATTCTTTTATCCTATTGCTTCGGTTGGGCCACAACCCTTGGTGGGCTCTCCCACCCTCACTTGACAACTTGGGCCACTAAGCCCTTCCCCCCATGTTCCTCTAGTCCTTTTCCATGACTACTCTCCTCTTCTAGGATCCATAGGGTGGCCGCATTGATACTCCGATTAGGCTTGTCATCCTAAGTTTCAAGTTGGACTTTACCACTTAGCCTAAAGGATACAATTTGGCATGGTTTGAAAGTGCCTCGGTTCCATTTTAAAGTCTCAAGACACATGCAATTCTCCACCTTGACACCTCTTGTTTGAGCTTTTGCCCATTGCGTGTGTTTGCTTGTCCTAGGCCTAGCTTGTCCCTTGCCTTGAGCTCTCATTGGTGCATTACTTGATTGCCTAGGTTTAGCTTGCTCCCTCTTTATTAGTATGAATTGCTTTGATTGCTTGAGACTCTTTACTTGGTTTGCCTATTGTTTGTGCTAGGTGAGTCCCTATGGCCGAGAAGTATTGGCCCTATCTCGCTCGGCCGCTGCCGGGCCGGCGCCTACGACGCCACACTCTTGACCCCTTGCCCTTGTATGGGGGTCCTAATCCACGCACCGTCCCTAGACCCGCCGCCGGCTATGAGTTCAGCCGCCACCATGAAGAGACCTTTGAAGTGGAGGCTTGGGCGGATGTGAGCCACCGAGGATATGATCGTGCCCAAAGCCAACCCTGGAACACGCTCAACCGCCATGACCCGGGTTGGCTTTCGCGGCCCCGCGCCAACCTTGGCGCCAAAGGCCATGACCCGGGGTGGCTGTCACCCATACCTTGCCCCAAGTCGATTGCCGCGCGGCTTGCCGAGGAGAGCCGCGCCAAGGACGCTGCCGCCCGCCGTGAGGAGGCCACCGCCGAGGCCTTGCGCACTGCCCTAGCCGCCCTCCGCCGAGAGAAGGAGATTGCCAAGGCCACCGACGCCCGGATGGCCGCACTAGAGCACCGCTTAGCCGAGATTGCCGAGGCCGAGCGCAGTCGTGCAAAGGAGGCCCCCACCGACGCTCGGCTGGCCATCATTGAGCACCACATGGCCAACTTCTCCACCGCCTCCCCATCGCCCACGCCGGCTGTGGCACCGCCGACCGCACCCGCTCCAGCTCCGACCTCAGCGCCTACACCAGTCTCGATGCTCGTGCCCCTGCCGGCCCTGATGGTAGCACCGCCGTCGGCCTCGAAGCCCGCGTCTCCGCCGCCTCCGGTGCTGGATCGTGACCATACCCATGGGAAGGAAATTGTGGAGCATTCTCCGTTTGGTGTAGAGCATAAGACGAGCCAAGACAAGATCGCCGACAACTTGTCTAGGAGGTATGTATTTCCTTCTCTTTGTCATGATCACATTTTGGAGTTTTCACTTACTATATCATTACATGCTCATGACCCCCCCTCTAGCCCTACCCAAGCCGAGTATGCCACTTTGGAGGACCTTGCAGGCTATTATTGGGATGATTGTTTCCTTATCCGAGCGGGTGATCAATGTGTCCTTAGGGCCTCCTCTAGGAATTTGTTGATTACGGATGACCATGAGAACCGTAGAGAGTTTGGGAATACAACACACATTGCTCCATTTGAGGATAATGTCTTTTGGCCTACACTTGCTCCGCTTTTGCCTAGGTCCCACCCTCCCGGTCCTCACACACCCCTATCTCTTCCACCCACCCCTTGGGAAGACTTAGGCATAGTCTTTCTATCCGGATTGTGTACGCTTAAGAAGGGGAGGGATTCCATTTGTGTGTTACGCGACCACCTCCCTACGATGGATCATGGAATCCCTTATGGCACTTTACACCTTGCACTTGAGCTACATACCCTTCCGTTTGACCCCGAGGTAATCTTACATGGAATCTCTCATGCTATTGTGTTGGCTTGGGATCCTAGGTTTGTGGGTTGCTTTTGGAGGATGTTGTGGCTTAAATTTGGGAATATCTTTACCTTTGATACTAGTAGCCACCTCCACCCCGGTACCTTGCTTAGAGCCATCCCTAGGGCCCCACCGCACCATTGGTTGACCTTTCCGTTGCTTGTTGAGTTTGCTTGTCCTAGGACATTGGCGAACATGCCTCCACCGTTTGCACGGATTCCAGCCCAGCGCCACACCATACCTCGCCCATACGGCCATGAAGCCTACCAAGTGATCAAGTGGCTCGTCGATGATGCTTATATGGCGAAGCTTCCCAAGGGCTACACAACATCAATGCCATCCCATCTTGTTGTGCCCAAGGAGCCGCCTGACCGCTCTCGTATGCTCGTGCCTCTTAGTGTTAGTGGCGGTCTCCCTCACTCCACCTTCACCTTTAAGAAGGGGAGACGCGCCACCACACTTCCTCCACATCTCGGACTTCAAGCACACTCGAAGCGAGGACGCTTCGAAGCTAAGAAGGGGAGAGTGATGAGTCCCGGTGATTGACCACCAAGGCGCCGACGCATTAATGCCACGACACTTAAGCATCGACCATGCTTCGATTCCAAGGCATTTATGCGCACGTCTATATCCAAGCCTCTAAGGATTTTATCCTCTTTGTATTTTTGGTTATTTAGTTTCTTTAGTCTAGTCTTGCCTTAGTGAGTGTGAAAAGCCATTTGCACATGGGCTTCAACTCACTAAGGCCCATTAGAAGCTTTCCCTTGTTGGCTTGATGCCTAGACTATTTAAAGCCATCTTTGGCTTCCTTGTTCTTTTGGTTGAAGATTATAGAAGTGTAATATTTCCCTTAGGTTGAGTATATCTCCCTAAGGCCTCCACTTACTTCTATCAACCCCAAGCATTCAAATCTCTTCTCTTTCGAATCTCTCAAGCAAAGCATTCAAACACATTAGGTCCAAGTTAACCCCAGCCAAGGAACCTCCAAGGGAGGTTCCCTTGGCCATTAGTCTCCCCTCTTCCTCTCGGCCATGAGTCTCCCCTAAGCTCCATTGGAGGACTAGCAAGCTCAAGAAGGAAGGAGAAGTCTAGCTTGGCCACGATCTAGCTCACTTGGGAAGAAGAACCTCTTCTTGGGGGTTTGATTCTCATCAATTGGTATCAGAGCCAAAGACCAAGCTAAGCCCCCTTTCTCCTTTCTCAAATTCATTTTTTTATGCTTATTTCCTTAGTTTGTATGAGTTCTCTTGTTGTTCCCATGTTGACCATGTGTTTTTGCTCATTTCCTTTCTTGCTAGCTTGAAAATTTTCTTGTTTCTTCATGTTTTTGTGTTCAGTTTTCATGCTCAGTTTTTTTATTGTTTCCATGCATTTTTTTCATGTTTCCATGCTAGCTTAGTGTTTATTTAGTTTCTTTGCTTCCCCTTCCCAAAACAGCCCCAAAATCCACAAAAAATGGCTTTTTGGCGCCTACCACCACCGCCGGCGACCGGACTACCACTTCCGCCACCTTGCTGCCACCCACCACCACCCTACAGCCACCATCACCATCCCCCATTGCTGGCCACGTGCCCATGCCCCCTTGCTTGCTCCAATTTGAATCTCCCACCATTTGCATGTGCCTTGATATTTTGGGAGGGACCACACCCACCTTCCCCCTTGTCCTTTTTGGCTCCTTTAGCCTATTTTGGGTAAAGGACAAATTATACCTTTGGCTGATTTGTTAGTGGGAGGAAATCAAGGAAGCCTCCTTAGTGGGCCTTCCAAAAAGAGGTGGAATCATTTGTGGCAAAATGACACCTTTCTTTTCTTCTCTTCTCTAGCCTTGTCCCACCCCATAAAAGGGACCTTGGCAAGTCAAAACAAAACACTATCCCTTGTTGCCACCCATTACCAAAAACAAACAAAAGTTGTTGTGGCTCCACTTTCTTTTCCAAGACACAAGCTATACATTTCGGCCTTTGCCTTTCTTTAAATTAGAAAAAGCCTAACAAAGTTCAAGAGGTCAAGAAAAAGGCAAACAAGACCCGAATTATAAAAAAAAAAGGAAAGAAAACGAAAAAGCAAAGGCAAGGTCAAGATTCTTTTATCCTATTTCTTCGGTTGGGCCACAACCCTTGGTGGGCTCTCCCACCCTCACTTGACAACTTGGACCACTAAGCCCTTCCCCCCATGTTCCTCTAGTCCTTTTCCATGACTACTCTCCTCTTCTAGGATCCATAGGGTGGCCGCATTGATACTCCGATTAGGCTTGTCATCCTAAGTTTCAAGTTGGACTTTACCACTTAGCCTAAAGGATACAATTTGGCATGATTTGAAAGTGCCTCGGTTCCATTTTAAAGTCTCAAGACACATGCAATTCTCCACCTTGACACCTCTTGTTTGAGCTTTTGTCCATTGCGTGTGTTTGCTTGTCCTAGGCCTAGCTTGTCCCTTGCCTTGAGCTCTCATTGGTGCATTACTTGATTGCCTAGGTTTAGCTTGCTCCCTCTTTATTAGTATGAATTGCTTTGATTGCTTGAGACTCTTTACTTGGTTTGCCTATTGTTTGTGCTAGGTGAGTCCCTATGCCCGAGAAGTATTGGCCCTATCTCGCTCGGCCGCTGCCGGGCCGGCGCCTATGACGCCACACTCTTGACCCCTTGCCCTTGTATGGGGGTCCTAATCCACGCGCCGTCCCTAGACCCGCCGCCGGCTATGAGTTCAGCCGCCATCATGAAGAGACCTTTGAAGTGGAGGCTTGGGCGGATGTGAGCCACCGAGGATATGATCGTGCCCAAAGCCAACCCTGGCACACGCTCAACCGCCATGACCCGGGTTGGCTTCCACCGCCCCGCGCCAACCTTGGCGCCAAAGGCCATGACCCGGGGTGGCTGTCACCCATACCTTGCCCCAAGTCGATTGCCGCGCGGCTTGCCGAGGAGAGCCGCGCCAAGGACGTAGCCGCCCGCCGTGAGTAGGCCACCGCCGAGGCCTTGCGCGCTGCCCTAGCCGCCCTCTGCCGAGAGAAGAAGATTGCCAAGGCCACCGACGCCCGGATGGCCGCACTAGAGCACCGCTTAGACGAGATTGCCGAGGCCGAGCGCAGTCGTGCGAAGGAGGCCCCCACCGACGCTCGGCTGGCCGTCATTGAGCACCACATGGCCAACTTCTCCACCGCCTCCCCATCGCCCACGCCGGCTGTGGCACCGCCGACCGCACCCGCTCCAGCTCCGACCTCAGCGCCTACACCAGTCTCGATGCTCGCGCCCCTGCCGGCCCTGATGGTAGTGCCGCCGTCGGCCTCGAAGCCCGCATCTCCGCCGCCTCCGGTGCTGGATCGTGACCATACCCATGGGAAGGAAATTGTGGAGCATTCTCCGTTTGGTGTAGAGCATAAGACGAGCCAAGACAAGATCGCCGACACCTTGTCTAGGAGGTATGTATTTCCTTCTCTTTGTCATGATCACATTTTGGAGTTTTCACTTACTATATCATTACATGCTCATGACCCCCCCTCTAGCCCTACCCTAGCCGAGTATGCCACTTTGGAGGACCTTGCGGGCTATTATTGGGATGATTGTTTCCTTATCCGAGCGGGTGATCATTGTGTCCTTAGGGCCTCCTCTAGGAATTTGTTGATTACGGATGACCATGAGAACCGTAGAGAGTTTGGGAATACAACACACATTGCTCCATTTGAGGATAATGTATTTTGGCCTACACTTGCTCCGCTTTTGCCTAGGTACCACCCTCCCGGTCCTCACACACCCCTATCTCTTCCACCCACCCCTTGGGAAGACTTAGGCATAGTCTTTCTATCCGGATTGTCTACGCTTAAGAAGGGGAGGGATTCCATTTGTGTGTTACGCGACCACCTCCCTACGAGTGATCATGGAATCCCTTATGGCACTTTACACCTTGCACTTGAGCTACATACCCTTCCGTTTGACCCCGAGGTAATCTTACATGGAATCTCTCATGCTATTGTGTTGGCTTGGGATCCTAGGTTTGTGGGTTGCTTTTGGAGGATGTTGTGGCTTAAATTTGGGAATATCTTTACCTTTGATACTAGTAGCCACCTCCACCCCGGTACCTTGCTTAGAGCCATCCCTAGGGCCCCACTGCACCATTGGCTGACCTTTCCGTTGCTTGTTGAGTTTGCTTGTCCTAGGACATTGGCGAACATGCCTCCACCGTTTGCACGGATTCCAGCCCAGCGCCACACCAAACCTCGCCCATACGGCCATGAAGCCTACCAAGTGATCAAGTGGCTCATCGATGATGCTTATATGGCGAAGCTTCCCAAGGGCTACACAACATCAATGCCATCCCATCTTGTTGTGCCCAAGGAGCCGCCTGACCGCTCTCGTATGCTCGTGCCTCTTAGTGTTAGTGGAGGTCTCCCTCACTCCACCTTCACCTTTAAGAAGGGGAGACGCGCCACCACACTTCCTCCACATCTCGGACTTCAAGCACACTCGAAGCGAGGACGCTTCGAAGCTAAGAAGGGGAGAGTGATGAGTCCCGGTGATTGACCACCAAGGCGCCGACGCATTAATGCCACGACACTTAAGCATCGACCATGCTTCGATTCCAAGGCATTTATGCGCACGTCTATATCCAAGCCTCTAAGGCTTTTATCCTCTTTGTATTTTTGGTTATTTAGTTTCTTTAGTCTAGTCTTGCCTTAGTGAATGTGAAGAGCCATTTGCACATGGGCTTCAACTCACTAAGGCCCATTAGAAGCTTTCCCTTGTTGGCTTGATGCCTAGACTATTTAAAGCCATCTTTGGCTTCCTTGTTCTTTTGGTTGAAGATTATAGAAGTGTAATATTTCCCTTAGGTTGAGTATATCTCCCTAAGGCCTCCACTTACTTCTATCAACCCCAAGCATTCAAATCTCTTCTCTTTCGAATCTCTCAAGCAAAGCATTCAAACACATTAGGTCCAAGTTCACCCCAGCCAAGGAACCTCCAAGGGAGGTTCCCTTGGCCATTAGTCTCCCCTCTTCCTCTCGGCCGTGAGTCTCCCCTAAGCTCCATTGGAGGACTAGCAAGCTCAAGAAGGAAGGAGAAGTCTAGCTTGGCCACGATCTAGCTCACTTGGGAAGAAGAACCTCTTCTTAGGGGTTTGATTCTCATCAATTGGTATCAGAGCCAAAGACCAAGCTAAGCCCCCTTTCTCCTTTCTCAAATTCATTTTTTTATGCTTATTTCCTTAGTTTGTATGAGTTCTCTTGTTGTTCCCATGTTGACCATGTGTTTTTGCTCATTTCCTTTCTTGCTAGCTTGAAAATTTTCTTGTTTCTTCATGTTTTTGTGTTCAGTTTTCATGCTCAGTTTTTTTTTATTGTTTCCATGCATTTTTTTCATGTTTCCATGCTAGCTTAGTGTTTATTTAGTTTCTTTGCTTCCCCTTCCCAAAACAGCCCCAAAATCCACAAAAAAATGGCTTTTTGGCGCCTACCACCACCGCCGGCGACCGGACTACCACTTCCGCCACCTTGCTGCCACCCACCACCACCCTACAGCCACCATCACCATCCCCCATTGCTGGCCACGTGCCCATGCCCCCTTGCTTGCTCCAATTTGAATCTCCCACCATTTGCATGTGCCTTGATATTTTGGGAGGGACCATACCCACCTTCTTCCTTGTCCTTTTTGGCTCCTTTAGCCTATTTTGGGTAAAAGACAAATTATACCTTTGGCTGATTT
This sequence comes from Rheum nobile, assembly GCA_027886185.1. Classification (NCBI taxonomy): domain Eukaryota; kingdom Viridiplantae; phylum Streptophyta; class Magnoliopsida; order Caryophyllales; family Polygonaceae; genus Rheum; species Rheum nobile. Next base: position 9,826,286 of record WOAB01000644.1, on the reverse strand, counting down.
GTTAGTGGGAGGAAATCAAGGAAGCCTCCTTAGTGGGCCTTCAAAAAGAGGTGGAATCATTTGTGGCAAAATGACACCTTCCTTTTCTTCTCTTCTCTAGCCTTGTCCCACCCCATAAAAGGGACCTTGGCAAGTCAAAACAAAACACTATCCCTTGTTGCTACCCATTACCAAAAACAAACAAAAGTTGTTGTGGCTCCACTTTCTTTTCCAAGACACAAGCTATACATTTCAGCCTTTGCCTTTCTTTAAATTAGAAAAAGCCTAACAAAGTTCAAGAGGTCAAGAAAAAGGCAAACAAGACCCGAATTATAAAAAAAAAAGGAAAGAAAACGAAAAAGCAAACGCAAGGTCAAGATTCTTTTATCCTATTTCTTCGGTTGGGCCACAACCCTTGGTGGGCTCTCCCACCCTCACTTGACAACTTGGGCCACTAAGCCCTTCCCCCCATGTTCCTCTAGTCCTTTGCCATGACTACTCTCCTCTTCTAGGATCCATAGGGTGGCCGCATTGATACTCCGATTAGGCTTGTCATCCTAAGTTTCAAGTTGGACTTTACCACTTAGCCTAAAGGATACAATTTGGCATGGTTTGAAAGTGCCTCGGTTCCATTTTAAAGTCTCAAGACACATGCAATTCTCCACCTTGACACCTCTTGTTTGAGCTTTTGCCCATTGCGTGTGTTTGCTTGTCCTAGGCCTAGCTTGTCCCTTGCCTTGAGCTCTCATTGGTGCATTACTTGATTGCCTAGGTTTAGCTTGCTCCCTCTTTATTAGTATGAATTGCTTTGATTGCTTGAGACTCTTTACTTGGTTTGCCTATTGTTTGTGCTAGGTGAGTCCATATGGCCGAGAAGTATTGGCCCTATCTCGCTCGGCCGCTACCGGGCCGGCGCCTACGATGCCACACTCTTGACCCCTTGCCCTTGTATGGGGGTCCTCATCCACGCGCCGTCCCTAGACCCACCGCCGGCTATGAGTTCAGCCGCCACCATGAAGAGACCTTTGAAGTGGAGGCTTGGGCGGATGTGAGCCACCGAGGATATGATCGTGCCCAAAGCCAACCCTGGCACACACTCAACCGCCATGACCCGGGTTGGCTTCCGCCGCCCCGCGCCAACCTTGGCGCCAAAGGCCATGACCCGGGGTGGCTGTCACCCATACCTTGCCCCAAGTCGATTGCCACGCGGCTTGCCGAGGAGAGCCGCGCCAAGAACGCTGCCGCCCGCCGTGAGGAGGCCACCGCCGAGGCCTTGCGCGCTGCCCTAGCCGCCCTCCGCCGAGAGAAGGAGATTGCCAAGGCCACCGACGCCCGGATGGCCGCACTAGAGCACCGCTTAGCCGAGATTGCCGAGGCCGAGCGCAGTCGTGCGAAGGAGGCCCCCACCGACGCTCGACTGGCCGTCATTGAGCACCACATGGCCAACTTCTCCACCGCCTCCCCGTCGCCCACGCCGGCTGTGGCACCGCCGACCGCACCCGCTCCAGCTCCGACCTCAGCGCCTACACCAGTCTCGATGCTCGCGCCCCTGCCGGCCCTGATGGTAGCGCCGCCGTCGGCCCCGAAGCCCGCGTCTCCGCCGCCTCCGGTGCTGGATCGTGACCATACCCATGGGAAGGAAATTGTGGAGCATTCTCCGTTTGGTGTAGAGCATAAGACGAGCCAAGACAAGATCGCCGACACCTTGTCTAGGAGGTATGTATTTCCTTCTCTTTGTCATGGTCACATTTTGGAGTTTTCACTTACTATATCATTACATGCTCATGACCCCCCATCTAGCCCTACCCTAGCCGAGTATGCCACTTTGGAGGACCTTGCGGGCTATTATTGGGATGATTGTTTCCTTATCCGAGCGGGTGATCATTGTGTCCTTAGGGCCTCCTCTAGGAATTTGTTGATTACGGATGACCATGAGAACCGTAGAGAGTTTGGGAATACAACACACATTGCTCCATTTGAGGATAATGTCTTTTGGCCTACACTTGCTCTGCTTTTGCCTAGGTACCGCCCTCCCGGTCCTCACACAACCCTATCTCTTCCACCCACCCCTTGGGAAGACTTAGGCATAGTCTTTCTATCCGGATTGTCTACGCTTAAGAAGGGGAGGGATTCCATTTGTGTGTTACGCGACCACCTCCCTACGAGGGATCATGGAATCCCTTATGGCACTTTACACCTTGCACTTGAGCTACACACCCTTCCGTTTGACCCCGAGGTAATCTTACATGGAATCTCTCATGCTATTGTGTTGGCTTGGGATCCTAGGTTTGTGGGTTGCTTTTGGAGGATGTTGTGGCTAAATTTGGGAATATCTTTACCTTTGATACTAGTAGCCACCTCCACCCCGGTACCTTGCTTAGAGCCATCCCTAGGGCCCCACCACACCATTGGCTGACCTTTCCATTGCTTGTTGAGTTTGCTTGTCCTAGGACATTGGCGAACATGCCTCCACCGTTTGCACGGATTCCAGCCCAGCGCCGCACCAAACCTCGCCCATACGGCCATGAAGCCTACCAAGTGATCAAGTGGCTCATCGATGATGCTTATATGGCGAAGCTTCCCAAGGGCTACACAACATCAATGCCATCCCATCTTGTTGTGCCCAAGGAGCCGCCTGACCGCTCTCGTATGCTCGTGCCTCTTAGTGTTAGTGGCGGTCTCCCTCACTCCACCTTCACCTTTAAGAAGGGGAGACGCGCCACCACACTTCCTCCACATCTCGGACTTCAAGCACACTCGAAGTGAGGACGCTTCGAAGCTAAGAAGGGGAGAGTGATGAGTCCCGGTGATTGACCACCAAGGCGCCGACGCGTTAATGCCACGACACTCAAGCATCGACCATGCTTCGATTCCAAGGCATTTATGCGCACTCTATATCCAAGCCTCTAAGGCTTTTATCCTCTTTGTATTTTTGGTTATTTAGTTTCTTTAGTCTAGTCTTGCCTGAGTGAGTGTGAAGAGCCATTTGCACATGTGCTTCAACTCACTAAGGCCCATTAGAAGCTTTCCCTTGTTGGCTTGATGCCTAGACTATTTAAAGCCATCTTTGGCTTCCTTGTTCTTTTGGTTGAAGATTATAGAAGTGTAATATTTCCCTTAGGTTGAGTATATCTCCCTAAGGCCTCCACTTACTTCTATCAACCTCAACCATTCAAATCTCTTCTCTTCTCTCATTCTCTTTCGAATCTCTCAAGCAAAGCATTCAAACACATTAGGTCTAAGTTCACCCCAGCCAAGGAACCTCCAAGGGAGGTTCCCTTGGCCATTAGTCTCCCCTCTTCCTCTCGGCCGTGAGTCTCCCCCAAGCTCCATTGGAGGACTAGCAAGCTCAAGAAGGAAGGAGAAGTCTAGCTTGGCCACGATCTAGCTCACTTGGGAAGAAGAACCTCTTCTTGGGTGTTTGATTCTCATCAACTGTGGTCAATAGTAAAACAAGGATAAGGTAATGGAGTAAAAGAAGACTTGTGCACATCATGTGCAGGATTAACAAGAGGAAGGTCAGGAAGGTCAGGTGAGGAAGAAGAGATAGGGTCTAGGGATATAGGACTAGAGGCATGTTTGTAAGGAAAAATATGTTCATTAAAAAAATGACATCTCGACAGGGAAAAGTATATTGAGCCTCAAGATCATAAAGCTTGTAGCCTCTTTGACCAGCATGGTAACCCACAAACAAACATTTCTTTGATTGTGACCCCAATTTATCTCTTGCCATTGTACTAGGCTTCCTATAACACAAGCAACCTAATACCCTCAAATCAGAAAATGAAGCATGTCTTTGAAACAATAATTCAAAGGGAATTTTCCACAACAAGACTGAGCTAGGAAGAAGATTAATGGCATAGACAGTTGCAATCACACAATCACCCCAAAACTTAACAGGAAGATTGGCGTGTAGTCTCATTGCTCTAGTAGTTTCAAGGATGTGACTATGCTTTCTTTCCACTCTGCCATTTGCTGTGGATTTCCTGGAATACTTCTCTGATGAACAATACCATTTGCAACAAATAAATCTCTACAAGTTTGTTGAAGAAACTCAGAACCATTGTCACTTCTAATCGATCATTTTAACATTGGCTTGAAACTGTGTAGCAACATAGGCTAGAAATGACTGAATGATATCCTTTACTTGGGTTTTGAACTTGAAGAGATAAACCCAAGTAAATCTAGTGCTATCATCCAAGATAGTAAGGAAATAGGATGCACAAACATATGTAGGAGTCTTATAAGGACCCTTAACATCAAAATGTATGTGATCAAAAGGCTTCTTTGCAATAGATTCACTCCATGGAAAAGTATCCTTATATTTCTTAGCCAAAATACAACTTTCACAAGAACAAAGTAGACAAATTGTCACACTTGACCATAGGTAAATGTAAATGTCGAAGTTTGCCTAAAGAACAATGCCCTAATCTCTCATGATAAGTTCTACAGAGAAGCTGAGAAGCATTGTCTTGAACTGGCTTATTTGCAACAGCATGATCACTATCCTTAGCTGCCTTATATGCACTGGCTAGACTTGAATCACTTTGCAGCAAGTATAGACCACCAACTTTGTGTCCCTTCATTACACGTTCCTTAGTGAAAGGGTCCTGATAAGATATGCCATTAGGCTCCAAAATATCAATCAAACCACTGTTATCAAGCAATTTTGTAACAGATAACAAGTTGTGCCTGGATTCTGGAATCCAATGAACATCATGAAGCTATAAACTATCACTGATATCAACTGAACCAAGTTGATCAACTAACTTCAAACTACCATCATGCAAAGCAACTCTTACTGGCTTATCTAGAAATCTTTGAGAAGAAAACATTGAAGAATCATAAACCATATGATTTGTAGCCCTCGTGTCTACTATCCAAACATGCATATCAGTAGATGAGTGAACATACATAGCAGATGAATAAGGAACTTTACCTGCAAAATTTGCAGAGGAGCTGCAAGTTCCCTCATTTCCTCGAAGCATCTTGACCACTTCCTGACAAACAACAGTGATGAGAGTGGAATCTATGGCAGAGGATTTTCCTGTAGACTCAAGAGGATTGTCCTCTAAAGCTTCTACAGCATTAGCTCTCTTATCCTTGAATTTCCAAGATTCTGGATAACCATGTAGTTTATAACATTTCTCTTTCACATGACCTTTCATGTGACAATGATCACAAATTCTGATGTCTCTTGATTTCCTGGCATCTCTTCCATTATCCCTGCTTTGAAAGTACTATGCATGTTATTGATATTGCTTTCCTGTCATGCTGTTCACAGAGCAAGCAAGGCCATCAAAGGAAGATGTCAAAGAACTTGTGACTTGTTTCTGGCGCTCAATCTGTTGAACTAGATAATAGGCTCTATTAACTGAAGGCAATGGATCAGTTGACAATATATTGCTCATGACATTGTCAAAGTCATCATGCAGTTTATTTCTTGCATCTTTAGCCTGGACTCTCTGAACCAAATCGCAAACACACATCATGAATGCACCACATTCACACTGTGGAGGTTCCTCTAAGCAAGCAATCTCATCCCAAATCTTTTTGAGTTGAGAATAATAGTCACTGACTGACTTAGAACCTTGCTCAAGAGAACATAAAGATCTTTTCAACTGATATAACATTGGTCCATTAGTCTGACCAAACCGCTCAACCACTTCTTGCCATAGTTTAAATGAAGATTCAACACAAGTAAAAGTTTCAAAGATTTTTCCATTCATCGAGTTCAAGATCCAGTAACGTACCATATAATCTACTCGAATCCAGTCTGGAGCATCATGCGATCCTGGAGCTGGTCGTCTGCAACTCCATCAATCAGCCCCAGCTTGAACTTTGCCCCTAATGCCATCTTGACATTCTTGCTCCAGTTTAAGAAGTTTGTTCCATCTAATTTCATAGCAATCAACTAGTTACCAAGATGATCCGAGTTCGAAAAACTCAAGGATCATGATTTTGACCACGTATATCGTGATTGTCACGATTGTCCAAATCATCGCGATGGCGATCGCGATTGTCACGATTGTCCCAATCATCTCGATTGCGAGGACGACCGCGGAAAATTGGAGAAACTGAACGAGATTGACGACGATCTCTCTTAACTGAAGAATTTGAAGGTGAACTCTAAGGAGATTCTTGCGGTGATTCCATTGAAATCGAAAAACGAAATCACATGAACAAATCAACTGAAAAGTGCGGAAGAAAAAATCAAAAACAAGATCTGAGCATCTCGTTGCTCTGATACCATGTTAAGAAGCTCAGATTAGATGATGAAGAACTCCATTAATGGAGGAAAAGATCTCAAGCTGAGAGAAGGAACAAAGGTTGTCAAATACTTACACTCACACAGTCGTGAGTTTCTGTTACAATAGGATAACAACCTTTATAGTAGCTTATGACATTATCTAACAACTTATGACATCAACTAACTATACTTCACAATTAAATAGTGTTTTTTATGTCGTAAGTACACAAAACCAACCTATATATTAGGTAAATGTAGTATTACACATGTATACCTCGCAATTAGAGGATTGCATTAATATATACAGCCTTACAGTTCATATTGATGTGAATTATGTGTTCCTAAGCTTCCAAAAATACAGATAAGACGGTGAAAAATAATGACTACAAGAGAGGGGAGTTACTTTCCTTTGAATATACAAACTATGCATGGCAATACAAAATGTTACCTGCCATCTATCGTTGAGATAGTGACTTGATTAATCGTACTAAACTCCTCTTGTTGACTTGGTTTCGAATCTATTTCATCAGCGTGTCTCCATTCTAAGTAAAATCCAGGGAGTTTAGGTTGAGGCAAAGACGTGGTTTCACTTCTCGATCAACTGCAGAATTACTAATGACATCGTCGGTCTCTCCTCTGGCATCACTTGCACACATAGAAGCCCGACTTGGATACACTTGAGCACCTTCTGTAATTGATACAAATCACCCATTAACGGATCCCGTAGTTCTACTCCTCCGCCTCCTTCCCACATCTTCCATGCCTATATATACAATTAATCGTGCACTTAATCACAAATGTAACAAGAAATTAAACCGGTATGTTTAATTTCATGCAAAAGGTTCTATGGGGATTTACATATCCTAGAAGGTTATGCGCTTGTTGTGAGTGATAGAATACCATATTCCTCTTCCCGTTCACCAGCACTCCAAAGTTGAAGACGTCCGACTTTGTTGAGAAAAAGTCATCCATTACATATTCAGGAGCCATATAACCGTTGCGATGAGTTGTGACTAAACTGTCATCATGCATTTAGAAAACGTCGTCCATTACATATTCAGGAGCCATTATATATAATGGAGGGTAATTACTCACTATGTTCTGACCAATCTATTTGTGTTATTAGTGGTTTCATCTCCCTTGAAGATTCTTGCCATGCCAAAATCTGATATTTTTGGGTTCATGTTGTCGTCCAACAAGATGTTGCTCACTTTGAGGTCTCTATGTACTATCCTAAGTCTTGAGTCATGGTGAAGAAACAGAAGCCCTCTAGCAACTTTTATTAATTAAGAGACAATTAAAAGGCTTATTAAGTGATAGGCCCATGAAAAAGTTCACAAGGCAAGCCCAAGTACATAATATCCTAAAACCTAACTTTTCTTGGTCTCTTCCTACATTCCTTTTCTTGAGGGCAGCCTCCATTAGAGAGAATTGGCCACTAGTACAGAAATGTTCATTTACCCCGTAAGAAAATAGCCCGGATCACTCAAATTCGGGCTAATAAGTCATTAAAATTGTAGAACATATGTTTTTTTTCTTGGGATAAGAAAAGAGCCCGGATATATGACGGCGCGCCCGGGCTAAATGATATATTGCAATTTAAACGTTATGAGAATATAGCCCGGGCGTTTTTTTATTATCAAAATCCGGGATATTAAGTAGAAATCTTATTTCTCGTATACGAATATAGCCCGAATATACCCACTAGTTAATATCCGGGCTATTTAATCAATTTAAACTTGATTATATATTACGGTCTTTCATACAACCGGGCTAAAACATATATTTATAACTGTTTAACAAAATGAAAATAAGGCAGTACTGAAACTCCATCCCCGACTCACATCGTCTCACCCCGAAGTCGCTACCCTTGAAATCTGGTCCTCATCATCTCTACCCCGAAGTGCATACTGTTCATCGTCTACCCAATGCCCGCCTCGAACCCTTGAAGTTCGCCTTATCCCCAAATCGTTCTCTTGCTAAACCAAACCAAATTAGGGCTTCCAAGGTAAATACATCTTCCAAATTAGGGCGTGCGAGGCTGCTGCAGAACACCTACTGGAGCTACGCCTGCGGGAGGACTCACGAGTTGTGCGCTTGTGCTTGTGGTCGTCTCCTCCTTGCTGGTCGGCTTCATTGCAGCAGGAGCCGGGAGGGCGAGGCTGCTGTCGTGCTGCCATTGCTACGGGAGGGCGACTGGGCGAGGCTGATGCGGGAGGGCAAGGCTCCTTGTTGGTCGGCTTCACAGTGGTCCGGCGACCGGGCTCCTTCAGGTTCAGATCTGCAATTATTTCCCCCAAATTTATTGATGATTATTTCCCCCAAATGAAAGGATTATTTTCCCCAAATGTAGTGCTGATTATTTCCGCCAATATATACTTCTCAAGACATGGATTCGTTCTGAATGAGTTATTTCTTTGACAATGTTACAGATGATGGCCTCTTACTCTGTATCAGATGATGTTGCCTCTTATTATCTGTGTATGACATATGTTCATCCATTTATTTTCTCCCTTGCAACAATTATACCCATGCCTCCAGATGAGGTTCTCCGTAAAGGAAGTGGAACACTTTGTGAAATGCTTCTGATGGTCCAGGTTTGTCATTTGAGCATTTTATCCTGTAAAATGTTTGTGTTATTTGTTAGCAATATATATAGCATATTATTTTTTATCATGCCTTCTCTTCTGTTGTATGTACAGGCATTCAAGGCTAGTGTTATTTGTCCTAATAAGCACCAATCAGACTCAGAAAAGTATCACAAGAATTTTATTTGCATGTATTCTTAAACATACCTTTGTGATGTTGTTGCTTGTTGTTGAACTGCTGAAATTGAATTTCCAGCTTATGAACTGTTCACACTAGTCTATTAGAGATGCTAACTTGTATGATTTGTCAAATGGAATTGCAGATAATGTCCAATCCTGATTTGCTGAAAATGGCATCTGAGACCTTGCAGAGCATGAGACCTGAGGACTTGAAACAGGCTGCGGAACAGATGAAGTATGCCCAGCCAGAGCAGATTGCTGAGATTGGTGAAAAGCTTGCTAGTGCAACTCCTGATGAACTAACATCCATTCGTGCTCGTGCTGATGCACAAATGTCCTATGAGATAAATGGAGCTGAAATGTTGAAGAAACATGTAAGCGTATTAAAAAGTTAAAAAAGGTTCAGAACAATATATTAATTGTAAATTCGTCTAGGTTCTGCTGGTATAGTGGAAGTATAGAAGTGGGAAATAAAATGTGAATATGAATCTGTATCACGGAGGTCAACTGGATAAAGAATCAGAATTTTAGAAGTTAGTTAATACAAAGAATTAGGGTATTGATTAAGAACTATTTTCACTCTTGGCTGTTTATCATTTACTCCAATCATCTAATTATGCATCCACGCAATACACATCGCCATTAATTAGAAGTTGAAATAAATAGGAAGCGACTGGTATATACATCTATTTGTACTTGTGATTGCAATTTATATATTTCTAAAGTATGTAAGTAACATTGCTTGGTTTCCCAATGCTCTCTTGGTGAAGCAAAATGTATTTATCATTGTTTTACTCTGATTATGTCAGGGAAACGAGCTCCATGGCCAGAGAAAATATCAAGATGCCTCACAGAAGTATTTGCATATAAGTGCAGTATGGCATATTCGAAGATGTTATTAGTTTTATGCTGGTGATACGCTGATACCCCTTGACAGTGGCTTTTTTCTAATAATCCCTTCTCATATTTCTAGGCAAAAAAGAATCTGAAGGGGATACCAGCTGCCGGCTGTAGAAACCTTCTGCTGACATGCTCCTTAAATCTTATGTCGTGCTACTTGAAATTGAGACAATATGATGAGTGCGTAAAATAAGGCTCTGAGGTATGCATGCTTAATATCGTCAGAAACTCAAAATACAGTTGTAGATTTCTCTTTGTTTGCAGTTAAAGACCGCCTGTGATAATTTTATGCAACCATAACAATAATTGATCTTGGGCTTTCAAAGTTAGTACTTTTGGAGGGAAATAGTGGCAAAGATTATTGAGCTATTGATCGTGGTTTCTTTTCCTTTGGTTGATTTGTCAGACTTATGGAGATTTTTTTTTCCTACATGCAAGGACATGTTTCTGAAACATTTCCCACATGTTTCAGGTGTTGTCCTATGATGCAAAGAATGTCAAAGCTCTGTATCGCAGAGGCCAAACATACAAAGAATTGGGGCTTTTAGATGTGAGTTAGTACAATCATAGTCATGGTTTTAAATTTCTGTGTTTTCATTGCAACTATCTGTTGATTTAATTGTGTTACCTGATGACTTGTAATTTCTGTAGGAAGCTGTCACAGACTTAAGTAGAGCCCATGAATTCTCACCTGATGATGACACTATTGCTGAAGTTTTGAGGTATGTTAAAGATTAATATTCTTCACAGTTAACTTATAACTTTTGTTTATTGGAATCACTTGTGTTTCGTTGTATTTCATTCCATCTTTTTGAACTATTGAACTCTCTTTGTTGCATTGTTTTCTTGTGAAACTAGCTAATTAACAATTGAATATTCATTTAGTTTGGTATCTCTTTTGCACAGATCATTTAAGAATTTTGTTTCCAGCTCTGATCCTGATACTCTAGCAAAAATGGGCGCTGGGAAAGTTGGGGAGATCCTGCATCTGCCACTGTTTTGTATATATTTTTTTTGAAAAAAATTGGACTTTTTAGCCCGGATGTAGAAGAGATCCGGGCTAAAATGTCCGGTTTTTTTTGTTCAAACACAAGGCTTTTTAGCCTGGACTTACCCAGATCCGGGCTAAAAGGTCTTGGTTTTTTAGCCCGGGCGTGTATTTGACATCCGGCCTAAATGCTCTATTATCACACCAACCTGAAGCCCGGACCTATTTTATGGTATATCCAGGCTATATGTGAAAAAAACGCCCGGGCTAAAAACACGTTTTTGTACTAGATAGCTTAAGGAGAATTGGTGTTTCTCTTTATCTGACTTGAGCGTCGGATGGCTTTAGGGGAGATGCGGTCCTCCCGTTAACTTGTTTTTTGGGTGCAGATCTTGTTCGTTGATCGGACTCTTGGAAGATCTATCATTGCCAGTTTTATTGATTTAATGGTACAAATTCATGCTACCACATTTGGCATCGTAAGAAACGAAGGCAATAATGGTCTCGAAGAAGACACCCGATTGGATGATGGCAGGCCAGAACGAAGTCGACGATGAGACTTCGTCTCAATATCGACCCCGCTAGCAAATCGATCTCAAACCCTATCAATGGTGTCCGTGAGATCCTGGACTGTTTGAGGTCTCATCGTCCGAGGGCTTCTGTTTTCCAAACACGAAATTGAACGCAATGATTCACTAGTCACCTCCAAGTAAGAGGTATCAAGGAATTTGAGCTTCAAGCACTTCTTAGTGAGAAGATCAATTCCCAAATGACTGATCTCCAAGCACCACTTCAAGCTCAATCGCTCCAAACCACCGCAACCAACCGCTATGTGGGCCAACCCAACATCCGTCACATTCAAACATTTGTCCAATCGGCGCCGGGATACAGCGTCTATTTATGGCAGGATGAAGGCAAATTATCTGTCTTCCGGTTCATCCTTATTATTTTCTGTTACTCTGGTTCAGAACAATCATTTTCTTGCATTTCAATTAAGCCCGGTTCGAGCCTGTTCGACCGGATGCGTCAGTCTATGTAACCGCCTTTCGCTTGTGAGCGAATAATCCAATTTCAGAATCAGTTTCGTAATCTCTATCTCTATGTGTGTGTTCTCCACCATTGGTTTCCACTCCTTCGAGGTCGATCCTTCCTTCTCGTGGTTGATCTCTAGGTTGGTTATCCCGATTCCTCGATCTCTCGGTGAGTTCTGGTTTCGGATTACTTATCCTTACTAATCCCGTCTCATTGGTATCAGAGCGCAGAATCCTCCACCTAAGTTCCTACCATGGCTGAAACACGAGCTCAAACTATGGCGGATGTGAATCGGCAGTTGGAAGAGGTACGCCGACTCTCGGAGGAACGAAACCACGAGCTGAAGGAGGAATTGGCAGGGATCAAAGAGCTCTTGAAGAATCTGGCGACAAGCAGGCAAGATCCACCAGACCCACAGCCTCCGTCATCTTCGCCGATAGCAGATCCATCTAATTCGTCAGCGGGAGCTCAGGGAGGTATTGATTCTGCTTCGCGAGCTTCCGATCTTCCAGAATTTGGTCGAGGCTCACCGATCCGCCTTCAATCGGACGCGCTTCGCTCTCCACTACTCCCAGGAGGTCTAGCAACGCGGATTTCCAAAGTCGAATTCCCCAAGTTCGATGGAACATTATTCCGAGAATGGGTTTACAGGTGCGAACAGTTTTTCCTGTTGGATAGCACAGATCCAGAACTTAAGGTATGGCTCGCTTCTCTCCACATGGAAGGTAAGGCCCTCCAGTGGCACCATAACTTCATGAGTAATAGATTTGATCAATTTCCATCATGGCCTGAGTATGTTGTTGCTGTGTCGAGTCGTTTTGGGAGAATGTTTGATGATCCGTTGGCAGATCTGGTCAGCTTGAAACAGGGTACTGATTCGGTGGAGGAATACTTGGATAAATTTGAGTGTGCTCTCACTCGAATGACCCTACCTATCCCTCATGCTCTTAGTATTTTCCTCACCAATATGAATCCCCATCTGGCTTTACATGTCAGACAATTTAATGCCCTGACTATGGCTGAAGCAGCATGAATAGCGAGGTTGCATGAGTCCTCGCTGCAGCAAACTCCACAGAGATATGCTAGAGCCCCCTTCAATCCTTTCCCAAAGCCACAAACACATAACACCTACAAACACACCTCACCCTATCTCCTCCCCTCCCAGATACCACAAAACCAACGCCCAACCGCCTCACGTTCACGCCAAACACTACCAGCAAACCATCATCTGATCGGCAACCTAGAAAGTATTCCTACGAAGAGATGCAAGAGAGAAGGGGAAAAGGTCTGTGCAAGTTTTGTGAGGAGCCTTACTCTCCAGGGCATCACCTTAAGCATAAGAGAGCTCAAATCTATATAATGGAGTGTGATGAGGACACCCCACCCGAGGATGAAAGCTTGACTGAATTGTTGTGTGAATCACCTCCCGCTGATGTCGAGACCCAGTCTACCATATCTGTGAATGCTCTAGCAGGTTCCACTACTTTTAACTATATGCGAGTCGTGGGCCAATATGTGAAGCGGAGGCTCTATATCCTCATCGATCCGGGAAGTACACACAACTTCATAGATATCAACGTGGCCAAGGAATTGGGGTGCTTGCTCGAATCAGTAAAGCCAATGTCAGTCGCTGCAGCCAATGGGAATCACATGCTATCTGGGTATAAATGCAGCAATTTTACATGGACACTGCAGGGCTACACTTTCTGCACAGAACTTCGCACTTTATCACTTGATTGTTGTGATATTGTTCTCGGGGTACAGTGTCTTACTACGTTGGGTCCAATCTGGTGGGACTTCTCCAACTTACGCATGGACTTCACTTTAGGAGGGGTGAAGCATACACTAAGGGGGGTAACGAAGAATGGCTGTAAGTTGATCAATGGTGGCAGTCTCAATAAGTTGCTTATGCAGGGCCCTCAGATTGCCTTGCTTCAAGTCCGAGAAGTTTCAGACAATAGCACGACCACGCCAACTCTTAATCATGAGGTGTTGCTATCCCACATCTCAGCCACTAGTGTCGATATGAGCTCCGACCCCTCTCTACAGGGCTTGCTTACCTCCTATGCCGATTTGTTTGCTGAACCGACTGATCTCCCCCCTTATTGCGAAGGATTCAACCACCAAATTCCCCTAGAGGTAGGGGCTAATCCCGTGAATCAGAGGCCGTACCGATACTCCACTCTGCAGAAAGATGTTATTGACCACCTCGTGCAAGATATGCTCGCACAAGGCATCATCCAGAACAGCACCAGCCCTTATGCATCTCCGGTCGTCCTTGTCAAGAAAAATATGGGTCCTGGCGTCTCTGTGTCGACTACAGGGGGCTCAACCAGCAAACAATCAAAGACAAATATCCTATTCCTTTGCTCGAAGATTTACTTGATGAGCTGGGAGGATCAAAGTATTTCTCCAAGTTGGACTTACGGGCTGGGTTCCATCAAATTCGCATGGCTCCTCAAGATATCTACAAGACGGCCTTCAAGACTCATTCGGGTCATTATGAATATCTAGTCATGCCGTTCGGTTTGACTAACGCTCCATGTACATTCCAAGGCCTCATGAACCATGTCTTTCGCTCTGACTTGTGTTCTTCGATGACATCCTGGTTTATAGCACCACATGGGAGGATCATCTCCATCATTTGCAAGTGGTGTTCTCCATCTTAAGGCAACACCAATTGTACCTTAAAGCTTAAAAGTGCACTTTCGGGGCTACTCTCATTGAGTACCTCGGCCACTTCATTTCAGCGGAAGGCGTGAGCACAGATCCTAACAAGATAAAGGCCATTGAGCATTGGCCTATCCCGACCACTCAGAAACAGCTCCGGAGCTTTCTTGGCCTCACCAACTATTACCGGAGATTTATTCGGAGCTATAGCATCATTGCTCGCCCACTAACCATTCTCCTTAAGAAAGATGGCTTCTCTTGGGACTCTGAAGCTTCCCAGGCCTTCCTTGCACTCAAATCTGCTCTCATCTCTTCCCCAGTGTTAGCCTTACCTGATTTTGATAAGGTATTTATTGTTGAAACTGACGCCTCTAATACAGGGATTGGTGCAGTTCTTATGCAAGAGCATCACCCAATTTGCTACATCAACCGAGCACTCGGTCCACGACACCAGTCCTTATCGGTGTATGAGAAAGAACTCATGGTTGTGGTGCACGCAGTTCAGACTTGGAGTTCCTATCTTACACATCGACCCTTCATCATCAAGACCGATCAGAAGAGCCTCAAATACCTATTGGAGTAGAAGGTCACCACCCCTTTTCAGCACATGTGGTTGTCCAAGCTCATGGGGTACTTGTTCGAAATCCAGTACAAGCAGGGTAAAGAGAACTATGCGGCTGATGCCTTGTCCCGGGTCTCTGGCTCACAACTTCTGCATCTTACTCTCTCCAATGCACACCAGGAGTTCTATGACTCTGTCAAGCTTCTCTGGCACACCGATCCCCATCTCAGTACACTCATTTCTGAGCTGGAAGCTGATGCCAACAGCCATCCTAAATTCACTTATTTTAATGAGGAGCTGCGACACAAAGGGAAGTTAGTGATCGGCAATGATCCGGCTGTCAAGTTGCATATCTTCAAATGGCTCCATGATTCTGCTCTTGGTGGTCATTCCGGGAGAGACGCCACATTGCAACGCATTAAATCTCTCTTCTACTGGCCAAAGATGAGCAAGGAGGTTCAGAACTATGTGCGAAATTGCAACACTTGTCAAAGGAACAAGTATGATTATGCTGCCAAGCCCGGTTTACTGCAGCCGCTCCCTGTTCCGGAAGGTGTTTGGCAATCCATCAGCATGGATTTCATCGAGGGGTTGCCTCCTTCTTTCAACAAACACTGTATTTTGGTGGTCGTCGATCGACTGAGCAAAAGCGCCCACTTCATTGCTCTCTCTTATCCCTATACAGCTATTGAGGTTGCTCAAATCTACATGGATCATGTCTTCAAGCTCCACGGGATGCCACAATCCATTGTTAGTGATCGTGACCCCACCTTCCTCAGCGAAGTCTGGAGGGAATTGTTCCGGGTTCATGGTGTGGATTTAAAGTTTTCAACATCCTACCATCCCCAAACTGATGGGCAGACCGAAATCACCAACAAAACACTGGAGACATATCTCAGATGCATGACAGCCGACACACCTCACAACTGGAGCAAATGGCTCCCTCTTGCCGAATGGTGGTACAACACGACATTTCACACCGCTACCCAGTGCTCACCTTATGAAATCGTATGTGGTCAACCACCACCACTGCACCTCCCTTATCTTCTCGGCGAGAGCTCCTCTGCCTTAGTCGATCGCAGCTTGCAGAAAAAAGAAGAGCTGATTGCCATGCTCAAGTTTCACCTTCTTCGTGCTTAGAACCGGATGAAACAACATGCTGACTCCCACCACTCAGCCCGAGAATTCCAGATTGGGATTTTGTCTTTCTTAAACTCCAGCCCTATCGACAACACTCTCTCAAATCTGCACTGCCCCACAAGCTGTCCCCGCGGTTCTATGGCCCGTTCAAAGTCATCGACCGTATCGGCACAGTCGCTTATAAGCTGGAACTTCCCACCTCTGCCGTCATACATGATGTCTTTCATGTAAGTCAACTCAAACTCTGCCCCAATCCGACCACCGATCCCCCACTGTTACCACAGTATCTTCTAGATCGGGGCAGCTTCAAGGAACCCGAGGCCATCCTTGATAGAAAGATGGTGAGACGCCACAATACTGCAGTTACAAAGGTGCTTATTCACTGGAAAGGCTACCCACCTGAGCAAGCCACTTGGGAATTCTACCAGGACTTCATCAGCAAGTATCCTGCCTTCCATCCTTGAGGACAAGGATGATGTCGACCAGGGAGTATTGTGGCAGGATGAAGGCAAATTATCTGTCTTCCGGTTCATCCTTATTATTTTTTGTTACTCTGGTTCAGAACAATCATTTTCTTGCATTTCAATTAAGCCTGGTTCGAGCCTGTTTGACCGGATGCATCAGTCTATGTAACCGCCTTTCGCCTGTGAGCGAATAATCCAATTTCAGAATCAATTTCGTAATCTCTCTCTCTGTGTGTTCTCCACCATTGATTTCCACTCCTTCGAGGTCGATCCTTCCTTCTCGTGGTTGATCTCTAGGTTGGTTATCCCGATTCCTCGATCTCTCGGTGAGTTCTGGTTTCGGATTACTTATCCTTACTAATCCCGTCTCACTATTCTAAGATCAGACGCTCTCGGTGGGACCGCCCATCATAAGAGTTGGAGACGTGCTTGGCATCCCTGGGGCAAATTCGAGGCAATTTGGAGAGTTGGATCACTGACTTGGATCACAACCATCTTCGTCTGATTTAAACAGGTAAAATGATTAGAAAGCTTTCGGGAAAATGGCGTAGTTCTTGTAGGCTCTACATGAAGCTTATATAAGGCAAAGAAGAAATTGAAGTGCAATTCTAAAAACTGCTGATTGGCATGATTCATGGCATTGGAATGCGCTTCACATGATGTTCAGAGTGGACTTCGTTAGTGTTGTACAATTGACTACATTATTATACTATCTTTTTGTTTACTTTGCTTTAAGCTCAAAGGCAACACACGGTATAACAGATCTGATATTTGTTTATTGTGTTTGCTCAACTTGTGATATCTACTTCATTTATTATTAGGAAATTTCTGTTGGGTTGCTGCATCTGAGTTTAAGGTTATTCATGTTGGTGTCCCACGATTAATTTTTTTTTCATTTGATATCCATAAGGTTTTGGTTTATTCGCTTTGTAACCGAAATTTTCCGTATTCGTATCATTTCGGTTCGAATTGATCAAATCGAAGATCATCATTATTTTTATTGACCTCAACTTAGTAGGATTCGACTCCTAAAACAATCAAATTCATACTCGAACCATTCCGATTTGAATTCTTAAGGTCGGAAACGGGTCGTTGCTTCGGAATTCAAATCGACATGGTTTGGACATGGATTTGGGTATTTTAGGAGTCAAATCTTACTAATTTGAGGGCGAGAAACATAATGATGAACTTTGATTTAATCAATTTGAACTAGAATAGTACAAACATGAAAAAGTGTGGTTACGAAGCAAACAAACCCAAACCTTAGGGGCACCAACCGAAAAAAATTTAATCGTGGGACACCAACAGGAATAACCGTAAACTCAGGGGCACCAACAAGAATTTCCCTTTATTGTTCCTTCATCAATTTAGATGGCACTATAATTCGTTTTATTTAATCCCTTGTCATAACTTGTTTATGTGATGGCGGTACAAACTTTGGAGCGAATCACTAACTAAAGCGGCTCATGGATTCCATTGACAAAGATGATCAATTCCTTAGAAGGAGCATCCGAGCACAAGATATAAAAGATCGACAATTGCAACATTGCATTAAGGTCTAGGGCAACTAAAGTTCTCACTAGACCGTTTGACAACGACATTTGCCAACAAAATAGAATATGAGAGCTAAGTTTTCAGCTCTTTCTGTTATATTCATTATAAATCATTATATTGTCTAAAACATCTCACATAATGATGAAGCAATAAGCCTATGGGCTGCAAGGACACGAGCTGCCGTCTTATTCTATTAGCCTATGGGCCGCAAGAGCATGAGCTGCCATCATCCTAAGTCTATTAGCCTATGGGCTGCAGGGGCACGAGTTGTCATCTTATTAGCCTACGGGTTACAGGGGCACGAGCTGTCATTCTATTAGCTTATGGGCCGCAGGGGAACGAGTTGTCATCACCTCATTCTATTAGCCTACGGGACGTATGGGCACGAGCTACCACCTTATTCTATTAGCCTACGGGCTGCAGGGGCACGAGCTTCCATCTTATTAGCCTACGGGTTGTAGGGGCACGAGCTGCCATTTTAATCTATTAGCCTAAGGGTTGTAGGGACACGAGCTGCCATCTTATTAGCCTACGGGTTATAGGGACACGAGCTGCCATTCTATTAGCCTACGGGCTGCAGGGACACGAGCTTCCATCTTAGTCTATTAGGCTATGGCCGTAGGGGGACGAGCTGCCATCTTATTATATTAGCCTAATAAGATGATAAGGGAAATTATATCTTTCCTAATTTGTTTTAATTAGCTACTTTCCTAATTAAAGAAGATAATTAGTTATGGGTGGAAAATTAGATAGATTGGTTATTGTACATTAATTGTGCAACTTTTATTAATTCAGAGACAATTAATGGTCTTATTAAGTGATAGACCCATGGGAAAAAAGTTCACAAGGCAAGCCTAGGTACATAATACCCTAAAACCTAGTTTCTCTTGGTCTCTTCTTACGTTCCTTTTCTTGAGGACAGCCTCCATTAGAGAACAATGGATAGCTTAAGGAGAATTGATGGTTTTCTTTATCTAACTTGAGCGTCGGAAGGGCTTTAGGGGAGATCCGGCCCTCCCGTTAACTCATTTTTTGGGTGTAGATCTTATTCGTTGATCGGACTCTTGAAAGATCTATCGTTGCTGGTTCCATTAATTTAATGGTACAAATTCATGCTACCACACTACGGTACCTTCAAGTGTAAATATTCATGTGGAAGACTTACGAAAAATACAAAATCGAGACTTTTGTTACACAACTACTCATAAATGAGCATCTTCTCCTCTCTCTCTCAACACAATATCCAAGTAGTCGGACAAGGTTTCTGTGTTGAAGTTTGGCAATCAGATTAACCTCATTCTTGAACTCTTCGTATCCTTGCACGGACTCCTTCAACAACCTCTTAACGGCTATCTCTTCATCATTCAACACACCCTGCACATGATCTTTTCGTCATTCATAAATATTTCTTATAATCTATTTAGGCTATATATATGTTTAATGTAGAGAAGTATTCCTTAAAAACGCGGATGAGTTGGATAAATGACATATGTGCGACATTTTTTTTAATAAACTAATCCCTTAGGAAACTAACCTTTTTCCCTCCCCTACCCCCTAAACTCTAAATCCTAAATTCCAAAAAATAATATTTTAGAGAGAGAAAAAACAAAAAAAAGAGAGGGAAAATAATAATAAAATAAGTTAATAAGGGATAGAAAAAATACATAAAAACTATTAGGGGATAATTTTGTTAATTAAAAACTAAGGACTAATGGGCCCAAAACCCTTTAAAAACGCAGCCAAATCCACCTTCTCCAAGCTTGTTTTCATCGGAGAAGTTGTTCGTGGCTTCTACTATATCATCAAATTTATACAACGGATCTCTAAGTCATCTACACCGTTGTTCTGAAGTGACGAGTCTTTCTTCGGGGTACTTGTTCCAATCAATGGCAAATCATATGTCTGGTTTCTAGTCTTGATACTACGTACATTAACGTTAGATGAAAAAAATATAGAGAAAATTTTAATTCTCTTATAATCATACATGGTACAATCAAGATTGATTTAAGGTAGAGTACTTACCACTTTGATTTGTGGATGCACTTGGCTTATGCTTTGCCTTCCATGCATACGAGGCCACAATTGCTAGGATAAATGTGGCAAATGCCACAAGCACACCAATTCCAACTGTAACTTTCTTGGTCTTGGTAGAATTATTTGGGGGTTTCTCAAAAAAAGAACTTTTTGGGGTACCTATGACGGTTAACAACTTGCAAATCAAAACTTCTTCCTGATCCTTGAAATTAAAATCTACTCGTGCGTTTGCAACTTTTTAAGTGTTGTTGATATTTTCTTGATCGAGATTTGTATTATCTTCAAGGAATAAAACAAGAAATAAAGAAAGAGTAGTATTGTATAGTCTGAATTAGCCAAGGACGTGTTTGTATGTCAAGTGGCCGGTACTAATGATAAAGAGTGCTACGTTTTCTTTAACAAAACAAAGTAATAGTGATAAAATGTTATTCAACCACCACTTTGTTTGTTAGGGTTTGTTTGAATTACACTTTATTTGACATATAATGTCAAAAACGGCATTATAATATCAAATTTTTAACATTATAATGTCAGATATTGTGTAATCCAAACAATCGTAAACTGATATAGGGTAGAAAATGTTTAAGACAAATTAAATTGGAGAGATCGATAGAATATATACTTCAATATTCTTATGCAGTTTCTTTCAATAGGGGTTTCATTAGGTCTAATGGATCATGGTCGCCTTCAATTTTTAGGGCCCTTAATGAATGTTTATTGTTCAGAGTTTGTCTTAATGGTTACGAGTCTATTGTATTTTTCAAGTATGAATTGAGTCTATTTCCACCGTTTATTTTGTCTCTTTATTATGTTAATTACACAAAACCATACTTAAGTTAGGGTTCTTCATACAATCATAAAAATTACAATTTCCACCATATTCTTAATTATAAATAAAACAAAAATTATTGGACTACCTACCCTATTCTAGGCACGTCCATATTGTAGGTCACTTATACAAATAAACTAGCTTAGTTCACCTGCGTTACATGAGACTTGTTATCGTTTTAATATTTAGACAAAAATTATAGAGAAATTGTATAATTAATTAATATAAATATATATATTTAAGGAGCGACAATGTAAATAAAATTATAATATACATATACACCAATAAACAACTAACCAAGAAGAATAAATTTCTTATGAAGATAACACGTTGAACTCAAATCTCTACACCTAGAAAGAAAAAAGTTGATAACTCAAAGGGGAAAGAGCAGTGTGCTCGAGAAGAAAATAGATTAAATGTTAAGGAGGAATTTTTTTTTTTGAAATTCAAAAGAAATCTATTAAAAAAAAGAAAATAGAAACAAAGGATTATCGAAATTTATTTTAATTTGAATTTAAAAGTAATTAAAAAATGTCAGAGAAAATAAAAGAGACATTTTGGACATTAGCCCTTTAGAATTATTTATATTGTTGATTATTCTCTTATGTTTTTAATATGTTTATTGACCCCATGTGTCATCAACAACTGGTCAACGCCGCTCAACGGCGTGACCCTTGATGACACTTTGAAAGTGTCATCAGGGGTCATGGACTTGATATATATATTTTGGTAATTATTATCTTAATTTAACCCATGTAAAACACCATTTACTAAAATTATCCAAAATAAAATGATAACACATAATAAATAATGACGTGGCTTATTCTTGATGACACTTATTTTTCACTATAAAAGCATTAAATGCTACGGCGTCAAAGATAAGTGGAAGGCGACTGATGTAAAAAGAGAACATACTTAGATACATAGTCGCAAGACGAATATATAAATCTTCGCCACTATCTTGAAAAGTTCTCATATCCAAGAGATGTCCCTTCCACATGACACACCCACTCCCCACCCCATTCACCACTCGTGCATTTGCATATGCCGTGCAATTGCAATCCTTCTTGCACATCACCTCACAAGCCTCCAACCCCATCCCCTTGTTCACTGTGGCGACCCCACTCATCGGCACCTTCATGTTGCTTAGCAACTCAAACCCGTATATCCTGCAGTCTAGCCTCGTGTTTCTCTTGCACCCTTGTGTCCCGTCTCGTCCCGTAGGCTCAAAGCCAAAGTGTCCCTAAAGACAAACTCCCGCGGATACTCGCAAGTGAATATTAATGGCCGGCTACCGTCGCACACCCCGTAAGGTCCACACACCAAGTACTTGTCACAAGAATCCTGTGGGTAATACCAAACTGGGTTCCAGTGTGGTGGATCCGACACCCAAACATAGCTATACGATACCCTGTCCGAGCCCATCGTGAACCGGGACCGGATAGACGTGTCTATGAGGGTGAACATGTAGTAGACCTCGTTGTTAGTATGAAACCAAAATTGAACCAGATGAGACCTTACTGAAAATTGTGTGTAGGGCCGCATTGGAAAACTCAAATGAAAACTTGCTGCGTCGCAGTATGGGAGCCGCTGCCTTAGAAGCAATTTCGCCCTGACCCACCGGAGCTCTGTCATATCGGTGTTGCCCCCCAAGGTTCTCACAGTGCCCTCTGATCGCGGGCCCTCACCAATGAAGGACTAGTATGCTCAGAACTGGAAAACGTTTTAAAGAGAAGAGTATTGTATTGTTTTTCTATGTCTCCAAAAGCAGAAGAACTTCTCCTTTTAGAACGTTCTAATCTGTAACTCCAAAAGAGTAACCACTTCTGAAAATATGGGCTGTTACGCTGAAAATAAGGGCAGTTACAAACAAAGTTTGACAAGTTCAACAAGTTTTTGAAATTCAAATAAAGAAATCGAAAGAATCGGAAACGTAGTTAATTTACGTTCCGAAACTTTAAAGGCCCAAAAATTAATGTGACTCGTAAAATAGAACCCACCTAACCATGCCGCGCACGTGCCACGCACATGGACTAGAACCGAACGAACGACGGCGGCGGTGCGCGCGAGAGAGACACCTTTCTAGCTCAACTAACCCATTGAAGTAAACCCCCAAATATATACTACTCCCCTTACACCAAAAGTCTCGATGTGGGACAACCAAAAAATGCAAACAACCCACTTTGCTTTTGAAAAGGTTCTGAACTTCCAACAATCCCCCACAATGCAGAAATATTTTTTCAAAACAGTTTAAAACAAGTTCTGAGCATATGGTAAGGTTTGAAGCTTAAGTGTAGGTATCTTACGATTTGAACCAACACGTAGTGAAGTCAAGTAGTCCTTTCGTTAAAGGAGTGAACAAGTCTTGAACTCTCTAATTCAAGGATTGTCCTTAACAACACACCTCTCACCTAAGGTCCTTGTGAGTCCTCGATAACACCTGCAATAAAAATAGCCAGTTCTTCCTTGGGATGTTAAAGAGTGCTCTAGAAATATCACCCGAGTTCTTTCATAGAAGGAGGCTAACCCTTCACACTCTAGTAGGTGACTTCATCAAGTCCTGTCTCAAAAGGACCACCCAGTATAGGCTATGAAGTCATTAAGAGTTTAATAACTTAACCTCTCATTATTCCATCGGTGAACTCATCAAGTCCGTCTCAAAAGGACCACCCATATCCTGGGCTATGAGTTCATTAAGAGCTAATGCTCAACCTCTAAAGTACACTTGTCATAGAAATGGGATGTAGTGTACCGTCATATGAGTCTTTTCATGGCTTCCTTTGACCACAAAGGGGATCCACCAAGAAATTTTCATCTCACGGGTTTGAGTCTCATTCCCCTCGACGTATCAAGAACTAATCTCCTGTTTAGTCCTTTAGTCAAAGGATATGCAATGTTCCTCTCTGTTCTCACATACTCCAAATTGAGTACACCATTCGTGACCAACTATCTCACAAACTCATGTTTAATCTGAATGTGTCTCTTCTTTCCATTATATGCATTGTTATTACCTACACAGATAGCAAATTATGAGTCATAATGTAGAGAAATAGTGGGAGTTGGGCGCCCCCACAATGGTAAGTCAGCCAATAAGCTTCTTAACCAATCAACCTCTTGATCTGCTAAGTCTAAAGCTACGAACTCAGATTCCATAGTAGATCTAGCAATACAAGTCTGTTTAGAAGACTTCCACGGAATACACCACCACATAATGTAAAAACATAACCGCTAGTGGAGCTAACTTCATCATTATCGGTAACCCAGTTTGCATCACAATATCCCTCTAAGACTTTAGGATAACCAACAAAGTGCAAACCCCAATCCATAGTGCCTCTTAGATATCTCAATAATCTGTTAAGTGCACACCAATGATCCTTACTAGGGTTATGTGTATACCGACTAAGTCTACTAACAACATAAGCAATATCAGGCCGAGTACAGTTCATTAAAAACATCAAACTCCCAATTACCTTAGCATACTCATTTTGTGATACACTATCACCACAATTTTTCTTTAATTGCATGCTCGAGTCATAAGGAGTTCTTATTGGCACCACATCAAATTGATTAAATTTCTTTAATACTTTCTCTACATAATGTGGTTGAGACAAGGTAAAACCATTTTCAGTTCTAGTTACTTTAACACCTAGAATCACATCAGCTTCACCCAAGTCTTTCATATCAAAACGAGAGGACAAAAATAGTTTGGTTGTGTTAATGACATTAATGTGTGTCCCAAAGATAAGCATGTCATCAACAAAAGACAAATAATCACACAATCGACACCAAACATTTTTGATTAAACACATGCATCAGATCCATTGACCTTAAAACCAAATCTAAGAATAGTCTTATGAAACTTTTCATACCATTGCTTTGGTGCTTGCTTCAACCCATAATGTGACTTCTTGAGTCTGCACACCTTGTTCTCCTGCCCTGGAACTATGCACCCAGGAGGTTGTTCCATATAAATTTCTTCATTAAGATCACCATTTAAAAATGCATTCTTAACATTCATCTGATGTACTAACAACTTTTAGCTAGAAGCTAAAACAAATAATGCATGTATGGTGTAGATCTTAGTCACAGGAGAATAAGTGTCAAAAAAGTCAATCCCATATTTTTTAGTGAATCCTATAATAACTAGTCTTGCCTTATACCTTTCAACTGAGCCATCTATCTTAAGTATCTTCTTAAAGATCCACTTACATCCAATGGCTTTGTTTCCTTTAGGCATGTCGACTAGTTCCCATGTATGATTAGACAAAATAGAATCTATTTCACTTTTAATTGTATCTTTCTAAAAACTAGCATCCAATGAACTCACAGCTTCATCATATGTCATAGGATCATCCTCTAGCATATGCATACTAATGAATGTATCATTCAATTCATCATAATTATTGAGTTCAATCAAGAAAGCAGACACAAAATCAGGACCAAAACTAGTTCCTTTTCTTTGCCTCTTACTCTTCCTATGTTCAATTTCATCAATTGGCATGGAAGGTAAAGTCATGGAGGAAGATGCAACAACGCTAGGCATAAAATCATTTTGCACATCATTTTTCTTTAAAGGAAATATATGCTCAATGAATTCAGCATCACGATATTCACACAATGAACGATCACTCAAACACATGAATCGATAAGCTGCACTATTTTTAGCATAACCAATAAATACAGCATCAATAGTTTTAGATCCGATTGCATCAACTTTAAAAGCAGGCAATCCCACTTTAGCTAGACACCCCCACACTTTCAAAAGTTTCAGATTAGGCGAATGCCCTTTCCATAGCTCATAAGGTGTCTTGTCTAGCTTTTTATGAGGAACTCTGTTGAGAATATGGTTGGCAGTCAATACAGCTTCACCCCACATTTTATCAGGCAAACCAGAACTAGAAAGCAAAGCATTCATCATTTCATTCAAAGTTATGTTTTTCTTTTCTGCTATACCATTTTGTTGTGGGTTGTAAGGAGCTGTAAATTCATGAATTAAACCATTGTTTTCACATAATTCCTTCCAAGAGTTGGTAATGTATTCACATCCTCTATCAGATCTAATTCTTTTGATTTTTTTGATTAAGTTGGTTTTCTACTTCTGCCTTATAAATGTAAAACACATTTTCAGCTTCATCCTTGGATCTCAATAAATACAATTTGGTGTATCTAGAATGGTCGTCCACAAAAGTGATATAATACTTCTTACCACCTCTACTTTCTGTGTTTCTAAATTCTGCTAAGTCTGAATGGACTAATTCTAACAACTCAGTTGTCCTTTCATTAACAAAATTAAAAGGCTTTCCCTTGTATTTAGCCTCAACACACACACTACATTTACCATGACCAACTTTTTCCCAATTCGTAATTAAATCCATTGCATGCAAACGATTGACAGATTTAACATTTAAATGTCCAAGTCTAGCATGCCATAAATCCAAAGACTTAACGATATAAGCAAAAGAAGAAACATTCTCATTATCAATCAAAGTCTCAAGCACATACAAGCATCCAGACCTATAGGCTTTCCCTACGAATTCACCATTCTTAGATAAGACTATTTTACCAGCTTCAATCACTTGTTTTATCCTAGCAATTTCAAGCAAACCAGATGAAATCAAGTTCCTACGCAGAGAAAGTACATATAAAACATTCGGTAGTAAAAGAGACTTCCTTGAAGTGAGCTTCAGAGACACCTTCCCTTTCCCAAGGACCTGAGAGACAGTTGAGTTCCTTATATAGACATGGTCTATTTCAGCACCCTCTTCAAACTCAGCAAATAGCTCCCTATAAACACATAAATTCTTGGTTGCTCTAGTGTCCAACAACCATTCCACCTTTTCAGCTACATGGTTTGCTTCAATGATCATAGCTATCAAATGGTCCCTTCCTTTAGCAAGGTTGGCATGCAGCTTGGGCTGATCTCCATTAGGCTTTGGAACGTTCTCCTGGTTGTCAGCCCTTCAGTAGCATTGGAAAGCTCGATGTCCCAGCTTCCCACAGACGTAGCAGCCTTGCTTGGACTTGTTAGAAGGCTTTCCCTGCTTCTTGAAATTAGGACCCTTCTTGTTTTGCACCTTGCTCTTCTTAGGTCCATCATTTGAGTCCTTTTTTTGAACCTGTCAGCATTGGTAGAAGACTCCACTAGGTTAGCCTTAACAAAATTATCAAGAACTTTAGGAGCAGGCTTATCATTGAGGCGATTCGCCTCTTCAATCTTCATGTGGCTGACGAACCAGGGTCAGATCCTTCTTCTTGTGCTTCAGATGGTTGCGGTAGTTGGCCCAAGAACCTGGTAGCTTCTCGATCAAGAAATTTGCCTGCAGAACCTCGTACATCTTCATCCCATCAGCCACGATGTCAGCCACCAAATTCTCGTACTCATGGACTTGAGCCATGATAGGCTTTTCGTCCACCATCTTGAACTGCATGATTTTCCCGCACACGTATTTTTTCTTTCCACCATCATTAGTAGAATATTTAGTCTCTAATAAATCCCACATCACCTTTGCAGATTTGTGGGTAGCCAGTAAATCAAAAATAGGGTTCGTAACATGACTCAGCAGATGACCACGAACTGTTTTGTTGTCAGATTCGTATTTTTTCATCTAGTCATCTGCAACAGTCGAATTACCTTCCTGAGATGCAGATCTGTCCATCCCTGGAGTATTGGGAATGACACCAGTGACCGGATCAAGAGTCGGTGGTACCAGTGCAATAGGAGTTGGGGTCGGTTGAAGAAGAACATAGTCGACCTCCAACTGCTCGAAGAAAATCAACATCTTTTGGGACCACCTCTTGTAGTTCATCCCGTCTAGAGGTTCAAGCTTGGACAGATCCAACAACGGCTTGAAATACGGTATCATCTCCATTCTAGATTCTAAAAAATCGCTTCTAAAATTGTTAGTAAGAAACCAGATGAGACCTTATTGAAAATTGTGTGTAGGGCCGTGTTGGAAAACGGATTGGAAAACTCGAACGAAAACTTACTGCATCGCGGTATGGGAGCCGCTGCCTTAGAAGTGATTTCACCCTGACCCACTAGAGCTTTGTGATAGGCGTTGTCGTGACACCTAAACAAAATAATCCTAAACAAACCTAACTAGAGTAGTCTGGTAAGCAAGGGTCGAATCCCACAGAGAATCAAATACTGTTCCAATGATGTAATTGTATACCAACAAGTAACCAAGGGGGTTTGCTGATTAAAACCAAAATAAATAAAAACAAAGACTGAAATCAAATTGAGAAAATAGTTCAGCCAAACAAATATCCACATTTCAGATTGATAGATCGATCATTGATTATTCCTAGTCCTCAATACTCATGAAAGTCCTAATCCCTGTTATGAATTAGTTATCAGTCCAACCAGTCCTGATAATCCTAACTATTAAATAACCTAGAAGACCTTCTAGATTGAATCTAACAACAGCAATGAACTCAAGAATAGATAGGTACATGCAAGTGTAGCAACCAGTCATACAATTGCATGCAATTAATTCTCTACACAAACTAAGGGATTTAGATTCTCAACCAGTATCCTCCAATCCTTAGTAGTATGATCAATAACAATCTCAACATGTTGTATGGAAAAGGGGAACCAATAGCATAATACTAATTTCTCTAGGTTGTCAATCTATAGGGAACTACTATTAAAATCTATTTGATTTCCTAATCAACAAATCAAGGGGAATCGATATATGATCAATGAAATTAAGCATGAGAGAGAATTAAAACAATCATAGAAAGAGTAAAGGAATAAACTCATAATCCAATCAATCCAAAGGCTTCAATTGTCTGCATGGGCAAAAGGTAAAAACAACGATGAATGAAACTCTAGAATGGCGACTCTCAAACCTAATGCTAAAGAGAGTATATATAGGGCTTCTAACAAATGACCTAGCCCAATAAGAAAAGAAACGGAATAAAAATGAGAAAATAAGAAAAGAAAATAGAAAAGATAGATTCGGGAAAAGTCCGAACTTCCTGCGTTGATGACCCGCGATCGCGGCCCATGGACCGCGATCGCGGCCCCTTGTGGCTCCACGCTCTTCACACTTCTCCTCGCCTGCAGATAATTCTCGACTTGCCCCGAGGAACCGCGGTCGCGGTTAATGCTCGGCCTTTACTCCTTGGCTTCGCCTCCTAACAGATGGCCGCGGCCGCGGCTTCTTGGCCGCAGTTTGCTCTCGAATTGCTCGAATTAATTCCCGACATTAGCCGCAGGCGCGGTTTATTGGCCGCAGTCGCGGCCTCTTCTCTTCCGCGTCATTTTCTTCGGAAATTAGCCATCTCCTCAGGTGGTCAACTCCTCTTCCTCTGGATGTCTCCAATTAACTCCTCCAGACCATCAAAATCACATTTTCCGCTCTAACTCCATAATCTCCAATTGTGCTCTAAATCCAACCAAATGGCACCTCAAACCTGGTAACAACCCCTAGAAATGCACTACAAAATAGTGCCGATCAAATCCCCCATGCTTAAACCTTGCTCGTCCTCGAGTAAGCTAAAGTCAACCTACTCTTCCAATCAATCCTCAAGGTTTCAGGAAGCATAGAAAAATCAATCCCTCCAAGAGTCACACCTAACAATAAACTCCAGACAACCATACAATAAACCCAACACAAAAGACTACAACACACAATCAAGCAAAAAGGAAAGCAGAGTACTTTCCCCAAGCTTATCCCAAATACTATAGAGTGAATGAATTCTAGTCCTAGTCTCCCATCTATCTTCTTATACCTCCTAGAGTGACCTACCCGAATCCTCCTTATATCACCTCTTCTTATGTCACCACGCCAAGTAAAATGAGGATTCCTAAAAATCACTCTTCTTCTTTTCACTCATTTTGCCAAGGTGCCCTTTCGGGTTTTCACCAAGCCACTCATTTCATTTTTCAATAGATGGGCTCACAATATACTCACATCACTCTTGAACTCATATTACCCCAGCCTAATGCTGGTCCAAGCCACCTGCTTATTACCTAGGCCGCACTTTCGGGTTTTCGACCTATCCTAGGATTTCTTATGTATGCCTTTTTTCAATATTTGGCTCTTTTCTTTTTATTCATCTCCTCAGCGACATAGCCAGTATAAAACTCTCCCCCATGCTTAAACATTATATTGTCATCAATGTAATGAAAGACAAAAGAATAGAAGCACAGGGAAAAGCAAAAAATAACTCACAAACGTCGCCAAGCTGCTTGGACACTTCCATTATTGCTGGCGGTATACACAATGTATGCACATGTCTCCAGTGTTGGGTGGGTGTCTTCATCAACTCCATCGTCTTCATTATCGTGCAACCAAAGGGAACCACTTGGTGAGTAGTGGTATAGCAAATACGTCGGGGTTGCACGGCCTTCAAAACCCACAAAAAATGGGCCCAGATATGATCGTGGTATGGGCCTCTAGTGGTCCTCCTCCTCAGCTGCCAATTGTAGGGCCATCATCGTTGCCAAATCAAGTGTAGGGCAGTGTATCCTCTGTGACAACATGATGCGCACCATCTCCATGGGGAACTCTGGACAGCTGGCCTGAGATGAACTTTTTATTTTTTTTTATAATTCCGTTTATTCTTTTTTTTTCGGAATTTGTTTTCCTTCTTTTTTTTCGTTCCCCCCCCCCCCCCCCCCCCCCCCCCTCCCCGGTTAAGGTTTTTTCAGGGAGTTATTAGTGTAGGGAAAGAGAGACTTACAATGGTGGTAAACACCTTCTTCAATAGGCATAGGGTCTCCTCCCTGCAGGTTAGTCGGAAACAAAAACAAGAACAAAAACAAAACAAAACACACCAAAACAAATGCAAAAACAAGAAAAGAAAAGCATACCTCGGGTTGCCTCCCGGATAGCGCCTTAGTTATTGTCATGGCTTGACATTGTGCTACTATGATCTTGTAATATCACTCAATCCAGAACACATCACAGACTTACTATCAGGAGGGTGTTTCTTATGATCAAATATCTTAAATTTCACCCTACCATACTTCACAGACACAATACCTCTACTCATAATGATTCGGATGTTAGCAGTCTTAAGAAAAGGCCTACCTAACAGTATAGGGGGCACATGCATATCATAACCAATGTCTAACACCACAAAATCCACAGGAAAAATCATCTTATTAACCTTCACAAGAAGGTCCTCAACTATTCCTTTCGGAAAAACTTTGGATCCATTCGCAAATTGAATAACTAAATCAGTTTCAAGCAAAGGTCCAAGTTCTAGCAATTTATACACAGAGTAGGGTAATACATTAATAGATGAGCCCAAGTCTATCATGCAATGATCAAACCTGGAGTAACCTATATCACAAGGAATACTAAACATGTCAGGGTCACTACACTTTTCAGGCAAATATCTTCCGAATGCAGCAGACACATGTTCATTCAAATTAATTTATCCTGTCAATTTCTTCCTCTTCCTAGGCCAACATAAGCATTTCATGTATTTAGAAAATTTAGGCACAACATGCATCAGATCAAGTAAAGGGAGATTTACCTCATGCTCACCTATCGAGTTGCACGGCTCCATATTGAGCTCCAGCTTCTTCTTCACTTTTAGCCTCTTAGGAAGGTGAGGAGGTGGCTTCTTAGGATCACAGGGTGGAGGAGTGTAATCAACAGGAATCGCTTCCAAAGGGTATACACCAAGAACTGATCCGTAAAATTTTGTCCAAACCTACGGATGCTGGTTCTCGTCTTTCAGTTCTCGCTCATCCGTGGTCACGGTTCCTGAGAAAAAGGGCTCCTCCGTCTTTTCTCCTTTCAGTTGTGATATGCCCCTCACATTAGCCACTGTGGTCGGTTGGGGTGGTGGCCTTTCAAAATCCTCCTTCATATTTGCCACAACTTGAGTCAACCTTCCAAGCTGAGTTGCCAAACTTCCAACTTGAGTTGTTAGAAGTTGGATGTTGGAGTTTGTCTCCTGATGAATAGTCATCATGCTCTGCACAAGTGACTTGATGCTCTCCTCCATTGACGTGTATGAACTTTGGCTCGTCTCTTGAGGCTCAGGAAAGTACTGAGGCCAGCCTTGCTGCTGATAGTAAAAATCAAATGCTGCCATCTGTCTGGATTGAGATCCCAATGAAAACATGTAGTAACACAGGTGTGGACCGTAAGATAGGTCCACACAATAGTTGGTAAACAAACACACAATTAGAATAGTAAAATTGACTCACCGGCAACGGCGCCAATTTGATAGGCGCTGTCGTGACACCTATACAAAATAATCCTAAACAAACCTAACTAATGTAGTCTGGTAAGCAAGGGTCGAATTCCACAGAGAATCAAATACTATTCCAATGATGCAATTGTATACCAACAAGTAACCAAGGGGGTTTGCTGATTAAAACCAAAATAAATAAAAACAAAGACTGAAATCAAATTGAGAAAATAGTTCAGCCAAACAAATATCCACACTTCAGATTGATAGATCGATCATTGATTATTCCTAGTCCTAATTCATGTTATGAATTAGTTACCAGTCCAACCAGTCCTGATAATCCTAACTATTAAATAACCTAGAATACCTTCTAGATTGAATCTAACAGCAGCAATGAATTCAGGAATAGATAGGTACATGCAAGTGTAGCAACCAGTCATACAATTGCATGCAATTAATTCTCTACACAAACTAAGGGATTTAGATTCTCAACCAGTATCCTCCAATCCTTAGTAGTATGATCAATAACAATCTCAACAGGTTGTATGGAAAAGGGGAACCAATAGCATAATACTAATTTCTCTAGGTTGTCAATCTAGAGGGAACTACTATTAAAATCTATTTGATTTCCTAATCAACAAATCAAGGGGAATCGATATATGATCAATGAAATTAAGCACGAGAGAGAATTAAAACAATCATAGAAAGAGTAAAGGAATAAACTCACAATCCAATCAATCCAAAGCCTTCAATTGTCCGCCTGGGCAAAAGGTAAAAACAACGATGAATGAAACTCTAGAATGGCGACTCTCAAACCTAATGCTAAAGAGAGTATATATAGGGCTTCTAACAAATGACCTAGCCCAATAAGAAAAGAAACGGAATAAAAATGAGAAAATAAGAAAAGAAAACAGAAAAGAAAAGATAGATTCGGGAAAAGTCCGAACTTCCTGCGTTGATGACCCGCGATCGCGGCCCATGGACCGCGATCGCGGCCCATGGACCGCGATCGCGGCCCCTTGTGGCTCCGCGGTCTTCACACTTCTCCGCGCATGCAGATAATTCTCGACTTGCCCCGAGGAACCGCGATCGCAGCACCCTTGCCCGCGGTCGCGGTTAATGCTCGGCCTTTACTCCTTGGCTTCGCCTCCTAACAGATGGCCGCGGCTTCTTGGCCATGGTTTGCTCTCGAATTGCTCGAATTAATTCCCTACATTAGCCGCAGGCGCGGTTTATTGGCCGCGGTCACGGCCTCTTCTCTTCCGCGTCATTTTCTTCGGAAATTAGCCATCTCCTGAGGTGGTCAACTCCTCTTCCTCTGGATGTCTCCAATTAACTCCTCCAGACCATCAAAATCACACTTTTCCGCTCTAACTACATAATCTTCAATTGTGCTCTAAATCCAACCAAATGGCACCTCAAACCTGGTAACAACCCCTAGAAATGCACTACAAAATAGTATCGATCACTCTGTCAGATCGACGTCACCCCCCAAGGTTCTCACAGCGCCCTCTGATCACGGGATCTCGCCAACGAAGGACTAGAATCAATCGGGTATGCTCAAAACTGGAAAACATATTTGAAGGGAAGAGTATTGTATTATTTTTCTGTGTCTCCAAAAGCAGAAGAACTTCTCCTTTTAAAACATTCTAATATGTAACTTCAGAAGAGTAACCACTTCTGAAAACGTGGGTTGTTATGTTGGTGCGAACGCGGATAAAAAAGTGAACGTGCAAACAAATCTCAGCAAATCAAATAATACGGCAAAACAACGGCACAACCGAATTTTATCCGTATAATTCGTGTATTCACTGGGAAAAAATAACTTTTGTGCACTAAGTTGTACCACTTTTTGCACCAAAGTCTGTTGAAATGTTCACCAAAATATTTTAATTGTGCACTAAAATTATATTGAATTTTGCACTAGCATTTTATTTAAATACAATTGCAGTGCACAAACACTTGAAACACGAAATGCAGTGCACAAAAACATGAAATGTGTTGCACAAATATAACATAATTATTATGCACAAACATGTGAAAATGAGATGCACAAACACATGAAACATGGTGCACATAACAACATAATGTGGTGCATAAACAAATGAAGAATGTGATGTACAAATGAAGAAAAGTGTGATGCACAAACACAATAAATGTGGTGCAAACTTATTTGTAACGTGATGTACATTTATTGATGACATGGTGCACAACTAGGGATGGAAATGGTTCGGGTGATGGACAGGTGGACTACATTCATCACCCGACCCGATTTTTAAAATCGGTCACCCGACCCGCACCCGAAGGTCATAACACCCGAACCCGATCCACCCGACATCCGCCGGGTGATCGTGTGGGTCGGGTGAAATTTGTTATACAAATTTCAAATTATACAGTACAAAAGTATTGCCAAAATAAATAGATTGAGTTTAATTACATAAATTAATTGCTATACAACACATATTGCCATTAAAGGACATTTACAATGTATATAGCAGATCAATTGGGTTTAATTTTTTTGGATGGATAAGTCAAAGATCTTTAAAACTCATTTGCTGGAGATTGGATACAGTTAGACATACACAAATTCCGTTCAGAAATATACACGAACAGAAATGAGAAATGTTATAACTTTAGAAGAATTATTAATTACAAAATCAAATGCATGAGACAATACCATTCTTCGGTCACAAATCAAAAGAAACGAGTAAACATTGAACAAGGCAATAAAAGAAATCCAAAGGCTCACGCGGCGGTGCCCTTAATAACCGAGCTAGCGATGCCCAACGGAGGCGGCAATCCCATGGGAGGCGAGCGGGAGGAGGAGACGGCGAGTGGGAGAATGCGAGCAGACGAGTTGCGCTTAGAAGGAGGCTGGAGATGGTGCTTAGGAGCTTAGGGTTAGAGAACAATCATGGATGAAGAAGATCTGAAGAAGCATTCCTCTAAGAAGTAAGAACGACTGGTGCTGACAAAGAACTGGCCAGTGGCGCTTAGGGAGGAGGCGTCCCTTCGGAGAAGGAGGCAAGTGGCGCTTAGGGAGGAGGAGGGGTGGCTCTTAAGAGCAACCATGGAGAAGATATGAAAAAGCTAATGGAGGAGAATGAGATGGAGGGGCGTGGCTGGGAGAATGAAAGAAATGGAGCGGCACAACTACAATTAAGGTTCAGTTTTATACTAGGTTTATTTGGTTCAAAATTAAATATATAAATATAATATATGTCGGGTGACTGGATTGGGTGGCTGGGTCGGGTGGTCGGATCGGGTGGATGAAAGCCACCACCCGAATCCGACCCGATCCATCACCTGTTCACCCAAACCCCGATTTTCACTCATGTTTTTTCTGGTTTTCGCCTGTTTTTTTGGGTCGGTATTTTCGGATGTCCGTCGGGTGCTGATGAAACTGCCATCCCTATGCATAACCATCTCATTGCACAATTATCTCAATGAATATTTATTTGTAACATGGTGCATCCAAAGCGGTGCACAATTATGTGCACTCTAGTGCATCAAATGAACAATCTACATTTTTGTCGCCATTCACGACCCATCAGCCACCTCCACCGTCGGCAACCTATTGGAGATCGAGCAGCTACTAGGCATCAGAAGAAGCTCCTCCAGCGACAAGATCTCACCAATTCTTGCAAATTTGTCGTCCTCACCCAAGAGATTGACCCCCACTTCAAAGGATCCGACCAGATCTTTTCCATCTATGATGTCCTCCTAGTCGGCGATGAATTTGTCGCGGATGTTTGGGACATCCTCTTTGGCCATTTGAAGAAATGTGCCTATGACAATAGCTTTTCTAGGGTCCAATTGACCCTAGGGCACTCATAAACTGTAATATCCCTCATTTTAACTAAGGGTATTTATGTAATTTCCAACTCTAATTCTAATAAAGGAATTTTGACATTTATTTCATTATTCCAAAATGGGAAATAGATTATAGGTTCTTAACTTAAGTTGTTACAACTTTAAGTTATGAGTTATTTAAATTTAATCTAACATTGTGTTAATTTAAATTTAAATAAACTTATCAATTTTAACCTAGATTATTTGAATTCAGATTAACAAAGTGTTAATCGAGATTAAATATGGTTAATTTTATAAGAAGATGTGACTTAAGCTAAAATTTAACCTAAATTACTTTTCCTACATTTTAATTTTGGATTAAAATAATTATATAAGCTTAGTATAATAAAATAAAAAAAGTTAGGGTAATTTTTGAAAATTTTGAAAAGTGAAATAAGGGCATTTTGCCACAACTTTAGAAAGTTGGGTAAAAATGTGCAATTAGGCCAAAATAGTGGATGGGCCGTCTGCAATTATTGGAAAAGTGGAGGTTGTCTTCAACCTCTAGCTTCATACATGGTGAGTTTTCGTCCATGGAAGATTTGGGTACCAAAATTTGTGCGTTTTTGAAGATTAACACTTGGGCAATTTAGGTAACACTATATCTTGTACATACACACTAGAATTGGGTAGATTCATCCTCAAACAAGATCGAATATCACCCGGAAAGGCAAGAAGATATGCCCGGACGCGTTTTTGGTTTCTATGGAAATTGATATCCGATTCGGGATCGGTTTGGGCCAAATTTATATCAATAAGTAGGGTTTTGAGAGATCTATTGAAGCCCTATAAATACTCCTTCACGCATGGATTCGATTTATCCGATTCGGGATTGCTTTGTTTTTGAAATTGGTGCCATCCCTAGATATGCCAAGAAGTCCTCTTCAAAATCCCTCTAACCCCAGCCCCGGTGGTGGTCTGACAAAGGCGAATTTCCCCGTTTTCCGGCTAGTGTCCATTCAAAATTCTGGTACTGTGTTTCCACCGAATTTTCAATTTTATTTTTATTTTCTTTTTGATTTATCTTGATTAATTATAGTAATCTGGATTAATTTATATTTATGTTAGCCTAAATTTATATTGTTTGTATTAAAATAAAATTAATTATAATTTTTGGGGTATTATCTTGTATTTTGAATTGTTAAATTGTAACACTTCATCTAGATAATATGATGGGTGATAAATTATTAGGGTTATATAAAAATGATTGGATCAATTTATTTATGATATGATTATTTAGAATATACGACTAATTGATATTTAGTATCGTATAAATAATCGTTTTATGGAAAAGCCTTGAAAGTTATTTATTTAGAGTTAAATAAATTTAATTAAAAGTTGAGACTTGTATCCTTCAAATTTCATTATTGAATAAATTATTTATTATAAATTATTTATTTTGTGTGATTTGGGTACATCTCGGAATCGCTTTCGGAACGAAAATAAAAAAGGGAGCCAATTTCCTACTCGGAAGCAACTTTTCCCCTTACACCGTTCATCTTCTTCGTGATTCAAGGCAAGTGGCGGTTCGGTCTTGAAATTTATTCCATATTCATCTTAATTGACAATGAATCGATTGAGTTATTAAGTTGGGATAAATATTCTTAATTTTTGTTTGCAGGGTGCTAGATGAACTTTGGTGTGGATTTGATGTGTATTTGGTGTGAACTTATATGCTTAGTTAGCACGAGTATTCGTAGGAACGCTAATTACCTTCCGAGGTTTAGTTGTTTTTATATAACTTGGTATTAGGAGACTTATTGCCCTAATTCTTTTTTGTCATGACCTACTCTTATTCGAATATAAGTGGTGGTGCACTTAGCTAGTGCCAATATTCGGGATTCGTTCCATTCTATATCTCGTATCGAGATTGGTTGTGGAATTAAAATCCTTAACACTAATGCACGTTTTGGAATTAAATAAGATAAGTTCCATTTTGCACATAATTAGTATACCATCGGGCGATAAGTACAACGTGAAACCCGCCCAAACTCTTGTTTAAAGTAAGTCCCCTTTTCGAATCTGGATTCGCATCATGCGGTTAAGTTTGTCGAGGATCCAAATATTCAAGTAGTCATTTTTAAACCTATGTGTGATAAATATAATGTTCCAAAACAAACATACATAATTCCTATAAGACTCAATCTTTTAGAGTCCTCTCTTGGTGCATATCTCTTTCTATCAATTCAGTGAGAGTATCCGAGCTATGTATCGTCTATCAACTATTATTCGAGAGACAATGATAGTAACTGGATACAATCACACAAAAACATTCCGTTTGATCCCTTGTTTAGTGTTTCATTAGACTAACTAACCTTTCTCTTTCCTTGCATGGTTGACTAGTGTTATCCGTCCTATACAGCACATCAGGTAAAGCTTCTCAGTTCCCAAGTTGAAGACGTTGGACGTCGACGTGGAAGACAGCTGTGTTTTTGATATTGAATATTTGTTTTGACAATAAGGTTAAGGTCTATTTTTTTATGAGTTTTGATGTTCTATAAGTCTTCTGCTGCTACTTTGATATATTATTAAGTTGTCATATTTAGCAATGTCGTCTATAAGACAGTTTTGGTTTAATTTACAATGATTCATATTATTATATATTTTTGCGATCAATACTGTAAGCATTGGGTGATTTCATATATGTGTTCCGATGTCACTAGCGGTAATATTCCTAAGGTAATTTAGGGGTTTAATTTGATAAATTGCTTGTTCAAAGAAGCTCAAAGATAGGTGGCGTCAGCGACAAAGCAAGTCAAAGTGGTGATATGGGTGGTGGTGGCTCTATGCCTTTTAATTTGTTGACATCATGCTCGTTATCTATTCGATCATCAACTCCTGAAACTCTAACCCTAGCAATCGTTTGATGAATTGCCGGTTTGTGCTTGTATAGGCTCTCAAATCATTTTTCTAAGGCTCTGTTCGGCATATCTAGCTCAAATTGGAGCTGAAGCTCAATAAGTAGCCGGAGTTGGAGCTGAATGAGTAGCTGGAGTTGTAGATGGATCATTAGCTTAATGTTCTCTAAAAGCTATTTGAATGTTCGATATTATGAGCTGAATTAAAAAATAATAGCAATAAAATTACGAAAACGGATATGATAATACATCTATATTTTTGCGCATATACAAATAAGGTTATATTTTGATCCATCTGAGTACTTTTTAACCCTATATTTTATATTGTCGCCTCCATATCTCTCACACATCAACATCTTCACGGACGTCGATGAGGGTATAGTTTCAATAAATTATCAATTGTAATTAAAACTAAGTTTTTTTAATAGTCTAATTGAGGAGATACATAATACTGCTAAAACATTATACATAAATTCATGATACAATTGTTTATATAATTTCATAATTATAGTGACGAACTAATTTATGTGTTCATATAAGGGCACCAATGTTTGAGGGTCACATTAAAATAATCAAAAAAATTAAGCTACATTCATCTATAATAAGCTTGTTAAGCTAGATGAATATTTTTTTGCCAAACACTCAATAAGAACGTGAAAAAAAAATTAAGCTCAATTAATGTGCCAAAAAGCTCTGCCGAATGAAGCCTAAATTTCCTGATTGCGGCTTTTTTGAGAATTTTGGTGATAATTATAATTGATGGTTGATTTAAGTCCATTTTTGTTCACTAGATA
Source organism: Rheum nobile (assembly GCA_027886185.1). Taxonomy (NCBI): domain Eukaryota; kingdom Viridiplantae; phylum Streptophyta; class Magnoliopsida; order Caryophyllales; family Polygonaceae; genus Rheum; species Rheum nobile. The sequence continues at coordinate 9,786,455 of WOAB01000644.1, read as the reverse complement.
ATGTAGAGGAGTAAGAGGACCAACCCAGACATATGATCCTACCATTGAATACTCATCTCATGCATCTTTAATTTTAATGTTTAATTTATTTATGTTTTTCTGTTCCTCAAATCATATAGAGATATTTTCCTTAGACGATTGAAATTGATTATACTGAATTGTTATTACTCTTTGTGGATTTTTTTCTCAGATGGGTTGTTTATGGCAAGAGAAAGAAGAAAGATTTCAGATATAGCTCATAATCTGGTATAGATCCGTGATTTTTTCAAAAACCAAGGGTAATTTTTTGTCATTTCACACAACTTTACGGTTCTTTGTACAACAATAGGCTAGGTAGCTTGTTACGGATAATTTAAAATAATTTTGTATATAATCGGCAATTACACGCAAATACCGATATATAGCAGATAGTTGAATGCAATTTCGCCTATAATTTAAGTCACATCTTAGTTGCTACATTATGTGTACTCTCTTAAATACTAAAAAAGATAAATTATATTTAAAAAACTCAAAATTTTATGCATTTGAGAGCTGACGAACCCAATGCAGAAAATAATTTCAAATGTGAAGTGTATTGCAAATGCTTATGGTGATGCTGATGCAGCATAACACTGACTATGCATTTTCGGCAATTTGAAATTAGATTCACAATTTTGAAAGGTCATCTATATCCTACAAGTGTCCAAAAAAGGGAGCTATTTTTGCGTTTTAAAAATATTAACATAATGGACATAAATCTTCAATTTGTGAAAAAAAGTTGTTATAAAGCGGGAGGTAGATCAATTTCAAAGTTGTTTACTTGTCTTTTTATCCCATCTTAGTTTCTGGGTGGGCAAGAGAGTATCAGTAGGATAATCAAAGCTCTGCCATGTGTAATCGTCCACTTTATTGGCCTCCATAACCACCAAATTTCACGTGTTGAGCAGTTGTAAGACGGGATTAACCATATTAATATTTGACGACTAGTTAGAGGACCAAATTTCACGGACCTGCTCCACAATCACAATTTGACCGTTGCCGTCGCTTCCGAACTAAAGAAGGACGGAGGAGTAGTTGCTGGAGGGAGTGTCACGGTTTGCGACCAACACGACGGTGCTGACGTCGGAGAGCTTATAGTACCATATTCCCAGTTATTTCGGACTGCCTGAATCAGTTTTGCAAGGCTTCGGGTAAGAAAATTAGCATTGCTAAGTCCATAATTTTTGTTTCTAATAATGCAAGGGGTGATCTAGAGCAGCGGCTTAGTAATTTGAGTGGTATTCCAACTACTAGGGACCTTGGAAAGTACCTGGGTATTCCTATTCTGCATAATAGAATTTCCAAGGATACTTTCAACCCCATCCTGGAGAAAATGCAATCCCGCCTTGCGGGATGGAAGGCTCGTACTTTGAGTCTGGTCGGGCGTGTAACGCTAGCTAGATCTATCTTGTCATCCTTGCCTACCTACATGATGCAGACTATTGTGTTACCTGACTACACTTGCAAGCAAATTGACTACATTTGTAGAGATTTTATTTGGGGGAGTAGCCCGGAAAGAAGGGGTATGCACCTTGTTGCGTGGAAGGATATCTGTCACCCGCGTCAAAGTGGTGGGTTGGGCTTAAGGAAAGTGAAATCGCCAACCTTGCTATGATTAGCAAATTAAGTTGGCGTCTTTTTTTGAACCCTTTGACAATCTGCGCGCATGTTCTTCTTGCCAAGTATAGAATGGGTAACACTGACTGGCCCGAGATCATTCCACCCAGACCGAGGAGCTCTTCCACTTGGAGATGCATTGCGACAGGGTACAACAATGTTATTTGTAAGGGGTGGAAGTGGAACGTGGTTAGTGGGTGCTCTGCGAAATTTTGGCAGGATCAATGGCTTCACGACTCTGTTCTTGAATCGACTTGCATCGACGATGTGTCGGAAGAGGAAAAGGATGTGATGGTCAGGGAATACTGGAACCCTATGCAAGGGTGAGATTGGCATCGCTTAACCCCTCTTCTCCCTGTGGAGATTCTATTACGGCTTGCTAGTGTGGGCTTGACTGATACATTGGAAGGATCCGATACCATGTCCTGGAGTGCAACTACTTCGGGCAGCTGAAAGTCCCCGAGAGAGTTTGAATGTTTGCATGTATCGTTTTCCGCAAAAGGGTACTGAAAAATGAGGAGCGAGTCCGTCGACACCTTGCGGTGGATCCATTGTGCGAGGTGTGTCATCAGGTTAGTGAGTCTGTACTCCACCTATTCAGGGACTGCCCGTGGGTTTGCTGCATTTGGGTCAAAATTGTTCCCGACTGCCACCGCACCGGCCAATTTCTTCTCCCTCCCAATCGATGATTGGCTTGCATGGAACATGGAGGGTCCAAGTAATTTTCATGGACATGGCGAGGACCGTGATTACTGGCGGAGCATCTTCTTCACCATGTTGTGGTGGAGCTGGAAGTGGCGGAACAATGTTGTGTTCCGATGAGCTGCTGTGACTTTTGATAAGCATTCCTTCATCCTGGCCAAGGTTTCTTAATGCAGGGAGGCCTGCAATCTCATCACAGCTTCTCACCTTCGGCCGAATAGGATTGCAAGACGAATTTCCTGGGCTGCTCCACGTCCAAGATGGCTCAAGCTGAATTGTGATGGAGCTGCTAAGGGAAATTCGGGGAAGGCTGCTGCTGATGGGCTGATCCATGATGAACATGGTGTCTGGTGTTGTGGGTTCACTGCCAATCTGGGCCTGGCCACTACTCCTGAAGCTGAGCTTTGGGGTGTCTACTTTGGTCTGAAGATGGCTTGGGAGAGGAACATGTAGGAACCTTATTTCCTATATGCATATGAAAGCTTTAAACTGCAAATATACGAACATGAATTAAGGAAATCTGAAGTTTAGAAATACCGAACGAAGAACGGATGCAGAGTCAAGACCGAAATCTCTTTCCTTAATTCTGAAAACGCCCCGTAGTGTGACGGTTCTTGACGTTCCGAATCCCAGGATACAACTACGACGATCTCTTGAACTGCACAACCCAGTAAAGCAAGAGCCTACGAACCCACAAATCTGTGTGTACTCTCAGACACGAAAAAGAGAAGGAGAAGCAAAAATCGAGAGCTTCTATGGAGGATTCCCGTGATTAACGACTAATCACCTTTTTTTATTTCATGAGGCACAAATCGTCATTACTTTTGTAATGCAAAACCGCCGGAGTTACACTTCTGTAAAGCGTAACTCCCCCGATGGAGTTAATGGAGAGAATCATGGAGGAAGACTGGGTTAAAGTCCACTGATGGGCTTTTCTGGATTGGCCCAAAAGGATAGGGCGTTGGCTGGCCAGCCCAAGCCGATCCAACCCGAGCCCGAGCCCGAGCCCGAGCACGACACGGCATGGCTCGACCCGACTCGACTCGGCTCGGCACGCGTGTGGGCTTGATGAGCTAGGTCCTCTCCCCATTGAAAATGGGTAATGACCCAAGGCCACAACCTTGAATCCATTTCTCCTCTATATATGCTAGGAGATTTATCTTCAAACTTTCAATGTGGGACAAGAATTTTGCGGTGTCACGACAACGCCCTATCAGGTGGCTTTGTGTTAACGAAGATAGATAATTGGGTGGTTTAAAATAAATATCGATATAACGGGTGGTTTCATGCAAAATCGGCCATATAACGGGTGGTTTCCTGCAAAAACCCCTTTCTTAAATGCTATATATATACATGTGTTATAAACTTTTGTGGGCAATCTATAATCTGTCCCTCACATATGGGGACAATTTTCTATCTGCCTGCAATATGATGGGGACAGTTTCTAACTGTCTCCACCATTAAGGTGACAGTTTCTAACTGTCCCCACCATCATGGGGACAATAAGGTGTGGACAGTAATGTCTCTAGCTTACTAGGAACAGGTAGAATTTGTCCCCACCATTTTGGGGACAGCTTGTAACTTTCCCCATATGATGGAGATAGTTTCTAACTATCTCTAACATCATGGGAACAGTTGCATACTGTCTGCACCATCATTGGGACAGTTGCATACTTTCTCGAAGCTTCCTTTCTGTCAAATGTATCAAACTATGTTATGACAATTATTTCTTGTATGTTCTTATAGAAAATTCATTATCCACCATATGAAGAGCATGCGCGTTTTCGTCATCTATTTTTTGAAGATAAAGTGGATGATGAATTGTTTGATTCTTTTTCTGAATCCATGGTTGCTATTGCACATGAGCTTCAATAGAAAAATGAAGAATATTCAATATCCTTTGACAGTGTTGACAGGGGCACTGTTTTGTCTCAGTAAAAACAAGAAAAAGCTGGTGGAAAGAGAAAAAGAGTAAGTTTTTCATCTCCATGTGTTAGAGATTCTAGGAAGCGAAAGTCTGAGGTTGTGATTTCTCATGCTACACAAAAAGTTCAAGAGAAAAATGATTTTAAGAACCTTGCTACACAAAAAGTTCAAGAGAAAAATGATTTTAAGAAGCCTGCTACAAAGAAAGATTTTGTCAAGCAGATTGCCACAAGGGGTGCTCAGTCTAAGTGTCGTTCTTCACCGAGACAGTCTATAAAGAATATACAAACAAGTGGTGCTCAGTCTACGTGTCGTTCTTCACCGAGACTGTCTATAAAGAATATACAAACAAGAATTCCTCAACCCAAGAAGCATGCTACACCGAAAGTTAAACAAGCCAATCAAGGTGTAGAATAGAGGAATCAAAGTAGAGGTGGTGTTATGTTTTGCCATCAGAATGTGAAGAAACCCAAGGATGTTGGTAAGTCTGTGACTTTGGAGGACAACTCAAGAGCACTTGTTTTGTATGATGAAAATGTTGACTTGCAAAGGCAGATTGATCATATATTGAATGAATATTTCCTTGCAAATTTGTCTCCTACAGATACAGAGAATGTTTTAGGGAAACATGATGAAGGTGCAGTTTCAGAAAGCGAAGAAATTGTTAGTGCTTCTTTTGAAATGCCGAGAAGAAAGGACGACACGAGAAGTTTTGATGGAGCTGGTGTTAATCCAAAAAAGATGATACCCTAGAATCAGACTGGGCAAAGAAACTGTTTTCTATTTTGAAGGCTCAAGACTTGAAAATTTCTCTACTTGTGAAGGATGTTGCAGATATTAAGAAGACTATGAACTTGAATGTTAATGCAACACATGAAGACTTGCATGCCACTGATCAAGATGATGCTTCTTTTCATCCGTCAAGAGAACATATCTTCAATGAGTTTGATGTTCCATCTACAACAAAGTTAAATACCTTACAAGGCGCAATTGAACTCATTTCTGAGCATGAAAGAAAAGTCGATCACGTAAATTCTCACACGTCAATTTTCTTAATCCCTACTTGTTGTGTTACATTTGTATGGACAATTTTCAAAATATGCCTATATGTTGTGACAGTTTAAAAGTTGTTTCCAGATGTACTTGGGATATTATAGTAATTGTCCCCAAGACTCTTGGGAAAGATTTCAAAATGTCCCAATCCTTTTAAACACACTCTATAACTGTCCCCTAATTTTTTTATAATTGCTACTTCAATTTGTATTATGTTGTGATGATTTATTAATTTTTTGCTTTTATTTTTTTGATAGATGATAAGTAAGGCTATTGATTCTGATGCTGTTGTTGGGGAATCTTCTAAAAATGCAAATATCAATGAACCTCCTAATCTTGAAGTTAGAGATGATGTGGATTACAATTTGAATGAGAAAGGTAATGTAGAAATAGGATGTTGTAGTGTTAAAGTTAGAGATGGTATGGATGACAGTTTGAATGAGCAATGTAATGTAGAAAGAGGATGTTATAGCTTTGATGTTGAAGTTAGAGATGGTATGGATGGTGGGATGAATGAGGATGGTAATGTAGAAGGAGGATGTTGTAGCTTTGATGTTGATGTTAGAGATGGTGTGGATTGCAGTTTGAATGAGGAAGGAGAAGAAAAGCTATGTTCATTGCAATCTAAAAAATTTAATATGGTTGTAGCACTTCCAAGACAAGTTGTTTGTGATACTAAGGATGAATGTGGTCTAGGTGATGAAGACAGGACTAAGAATTTTGTTGTTGAAGTTGATGGAAAGTTGAAGGATTCAGGTAATCCTAGTTTTATTGTTATTTTTAAATGTTATTTACATGTGTTGTAAACTTTAATGGGCAATGTATAATCTGTTCCTCACATATGTGGACAGTTTCTATATGTCCACATATTGGGGACAGTTTCTAACTGTCTCCACCATTATGGGGACATCTCCCCACATTTATGGGGACAGTTTTTAACTGTCCCCAAATATGGTGGGGACAGTTTCTAACTGTCTCCACCATCATGGGGACAATTTCTAACTATCCCTAAAATGGTGGGACAGTTTCTATCTGTCTCCACCATCATGGGGACAGCTTGTAACTGTCCTCAAAATGGTGGGGATAGTTTCTATCTATCTCAACCATCATGGGAACAACTTGTAATTGTCTGCAAAGTGGTGGGGACAGTTGCATACTGTCCTAGTTTTGTTATATCAAGAAATGATAAATCTAAACTAGCTCAACATAATGCAGTTGTTGATAATGCCAACACCAATGAACCTATTCTGAAACAATGTGATGGTACTTTGGATGTTGAGAGTGTCAATGTCGCAAGGATTGATGAACTACCAAATGTTGGGGGTGGCACTGGAAAAACAATAGAAGTTGCTCAAGTTTCTGATGTGAAAGAGGACAATGCAATTGGGGATATTGAATCCATAGTTGAGAGTGTCAATATCGCAAGGATTGATGAACTACCAAATGTTAGGGGTGGCAGTGGAAAAACAACAGAAGTTGCTCAAGTTTTTGATGTGGAAGAGGATAATGCAATCGGGGATATTGAATCCATAGTTGAATCAGAAAAGACAGACTTGAACAAGGTTGGTGTAATCAGTGAATCTCAAGGTGAGGGTGGATCGCTTCAAGGTTCACAAGGGTCGGAAGAGGGTTGCCTTGTACGCAAATCTAGTAGACAGTTAACGCTTATAAAAAATTTGCAAACTCATATTCATTTTACGATATTGAGGAGCGTAGACCTTTTCATGAATGGCTCAAATCTGATAAGTAAGTTTTTATCTTTTTTTGGATTGAAGTATTGAATTGTTTTTTCATCGTTTTCCAATTGTTTGGAACTGTCCCTTATCCTACTTGGGGACAGTTAGGTAAGGGAGAGTTTCATTCTTTCTTCAAGAGTTGTCCCTAAGTCACTTTGTTTTAATTATATCTTTAATGTTTTATTCTTATATAAATCGTGACGCTATTGTGCCTGGTCATGATGGTTCACTTCATAAGGATTTTTTCTTTAAACTACAGTACAAGAACAAGTGGATTACTGATGATGTAAGCTTCCTTCTCTGACTAGTCCTTTTTCTATAACTTTCATTATTTCTGAACCTAATTTGATTTTATTCATATTTGTTGTAACAGCAAATTGGTGAAGTTTTATACCACTTCAGGAAGCGCGTCTTTGAAGAATCAGATGCTTGGAAGAATATAGCCATAATGGATTTTGGTTTTTATGGCTATTTCAACCCATCAATTGAAGAAAAGTGTTTAGCTGATGAGAATTTTATTCCAGATCGCCTTCTTAACTATGGAACCGCTTCTACATTCTACTTGAAGTCATGGTATACCGATGTTACTAAAGTGTTCACCCACTTTAACTTAAACATGGCGCATTGGATTGCTTTAGAAATAGACTTGGTAGAATGTCATGTTATAATTTGGGATTGCAACATAGATTTGTTCAAAGATGAGAAACCGTATGCTTTGATATGTCCTTTGTTGTCTATCCTTCCAAGGGTATTGAAGAGGTGTAATAGATTCACACACCTCGGCTCGTTTGAAGGGGATTTTGTATAGATAATTGTCCTCAAGATCCTCCAAGGTAATTTTCTTTAATTCTTGTATGCACTCAGATTTTAATTTTTGTTTTCTTATTTTGATTCTTATCTTATTTGTATATAGTGGCAACTGTGGAGTTTACACATTAAAATTTATTGAAACTCGTGCTTTTGGTGGAAACTTTAACGATCTCGATGATTGATAACAGGAATTTGTCGTGCTAATTCCAACTATGCAAAATATCCAAACAAACCTTAAACCGTAGTCCTAGGTAAGTAAAGGTCGAATCCACAGGGAGGTGAATTCTATCTAAATATGCAATTCATATGTCAATCCAAAGTAACCAAAGGGGGGTTTTGTGAGTTTACGTAATCTAAGCATGCAAAAGTAAACAAGCGAAAGAGTTGTGAAATCAGTGATGGGAAAAACACTTAGTCAAACAACATCCACTACTCGTATGACAAGTTTATCATAGAAAATCATTCAAAATCTCATGCAATGGAAATTCCAATTCCTTTTCAGATATAACTAATAGCACAACCAGATACTATTAGCACTAACTAATTAAACAACCCTGAAACGATCAAGATTCAGTTTAACAGCAGCTTTACGGATTAGAATATAGTTGGATACAATTCTAGCATAAAACAACCAGCTTTTATCCTAGAATGTAAATCAGTTCTCTTCTGCATAAGACTAGCACAACCAGATACTAGTACGATGCAGTTGCTACTCTGAAATAGATATGATCAACCAGTAACAATCTAAATCTAGCAATAGATCAATAACGACAAACCCTAGTTGCGTCCAAGATAGATATTATCAATATCAATCATAAGCAAACAAGAAAGAGAATAGATAAAAACCATGCAATAGATAAGGAACGAGAATCTCACAACTGAATCAAAACGAAAGCTTCAGCGTCTGACTAAGCCAGGGAGGCTTAGTTCTTCATAACGTAGAACGTAGAAAGGAGAAGTAGAATTAGGGTTTTGAGATAGATTGGCTGATAGGCAAACAAGCCTTTCTCTACCCTTAAATACTAAAGGAAATAAAGTCTGGAATTAACCTAAAACGAAATAATAAAACGTAATAAAATAATGCAAAATAAAGCAAATAAGGAAACGGCTCGACGGTGCATCCAACAGAGGCGGCGGGCGCTGCAACCTCCACGGCGGGCGCCGTGGCCAAGTCGTAGCCAAAGTTGCTGGAACTCCTTAGGCGGCGGGCGCCGTAAGGTGGGTGGCGGTCGTCGTAATTGCGGCGGTCGCCGTAAGCCTGGCGGCGGGCGCCGTCGTTGTTCTTCGGTTCAGCTCCTGCGACATTTCCGTAGAAATGCCATAACTTTTGATTCCCAACTCGGATTGCGCTGATACTTTTAGTACTTGCAGTAGACTTCAAGATATAACTCCTCGAATTGGAATCACTCCATTTGGACATCTGAGTAGAGAGAACGAACCAATTGAATTCAGCCTACCGTTCTTCTACTCTTCATTGCACTCCCTTGGCGTCTACTAATGGTGGCTTCCTCCTCAGTGTCTCATATGATCTCCAAAACCACTCAAATACCTCCAAAAACACCAACTTCGCCCCCAAACACCATGTATATGAATGTGTCTAAATCTACCCGAATGGCACCAATAAATCCTCTAATGACTTTTAGTTAAGCCCTACAAAGTAGTGCTTATCAATGATGCTCGTATCAAGGCACATAGAGACAAGATGTGCATTGATCTGTTCAATTTGCGATATGTGTTCAAGCCATTGCCTCCTAAGCAGCGTGAACTTTGAACTTTTATGGTGTCTTTGTAATGTTTGCAAGTGACAAACATTTGGTTATGTTGTTGTTTTTATTGGATTTTAATGTAATGTAGTAGAAGATACTCAGTTTGTGTTTGATGTTTTAAGGACATGATGTATTGTTTGAAATCTTTTATGAATTTGTTTTACGATTAAAAATTTTCTTATCATCATCAATATTTGCAAATGTAGCCAGGTTTTTTTATTTTGCAAATGTTCCTTGAACAAATAAACAATCCTAATGAAAAAGAAAAGACTGGTCTGCAGATCTTCCAGGACCTTGAACAATTTTCTAGCTGCATGTTCTAATTAGGCTAATCTGGATTTTATTCCACAAATCTCGCAGGTCCTTGAACTCCTATTTGTGTATAGATGAAACTTTGCACATTAAATACTCATTAAGCAGATTTTAGATACTGTTTCATATTAGGCCTAAGATGCATGTTTGGACTGTCTTCATAAGGACAGTTTCCAACTGTCCTCATATGTTTCTTGGAAGTGTCTTTTTAGGGACAATTATTCAACTATATTGTATCTCTAGGGACAGTTTTCGTAACATGACTGAGCAGATGACCACGAACTGTTTTGTTGTCAGATTCATATTTTTTCATCTGGTCATCTGCAACAGTCGAATTACCTTCCTGAGATGCAGATTTGTCCTTCCCTGGAGTGTTGGGAACGACACCAGTGACCGGATCAGGAGTCGGTGGTACCAGTGTAGTAGGAGTTGGGGTCGGTTGAAGAAGAACATAGTCGACCTCCAACTGCTCGAAGAAAATCAACATATTTTGGGACCATCTCTTGTGTTCGTCCCGTCTAGAGGTTCAAGATTGGACAAATCCAACAACGGCTTGAAATACGGTATGATCTCCATTATAGATTCTAAAAAATCGCTTCTAAAATTGTTAGTAAGAAACCAGATGAGACCTTATTGAAAATTGTGTGTAGGGCCGTATTGGAAAACATATTGGAAAACTCGAACGAAAACTTGCTGCATCGCGGTATGGGAGCCGCTGCCTTAGAAGCGATTTTGCCCTGACCCACTGGAGCTCTATCAGATCGGCGTCACCCCCTAAGGTTCTCACAGCGCCCTCCGATCACGGGATCTCGCCAACGAAGGACTAGAATCAACCGGGTATGCTCAGAACTGGAAAACATATTTGAAGGGAAGAGTATTGTATTATTTTTCTGTGTTTCCAAAAGCAGAAGAACTTCTCCTTTTAAAACATTCTAATATGTAACTCCAGAATAGTAACCACTTGTGAAAACGTGGGTTGTTATGCTGGTGCGAACGGGGCTAAAAAAGTGAACGTGCAAACAAACCTCAGCAAATCAAATAATACGGCAAAACAACGGCACAACCAAATTTTATCCGTATAATTCGTGTATTCACTGGGAAAAAATAACTTTTGTGCACTAAGTTGAACCACTTTTTGCACCAAAGTCTGTTGAAATGTTCACCAAAATATTTTAATTGTGCACTAAAATTATATTGAATTTTGCACTAGTATTTTATTTAAATACAATTGCAGTGCACAAACACTTAAAACACGAAATGAAGTGCACAAAAACATGAAATATGTTGCACAAATATAACATAATTATTATGCACAAACATGTGAAAATGAGATGCACAAACACATGAAACATGGTGCACATAACAACATAATGTGGTGCATAAACAAATGAAGAATATGATGTACAAATGAAGAAAAGTGTGATGCACAAACACAATAAATGTGGTGCACAATTATTTGTAACGTGATGTACATTTATTGATGACATGGTGCACAACTAGGTATGGAAATGGTTCGGGTGATGGACGGGTGGACTACATTTATCACCCGACCCGGTTTTTAAAATCGGTCACCCAACCCGCACCCGAAGGTCATAACACCCGAACCCGATCCACCCGACATCCGTCGGGTGATCGTGTGGGTCGGGTGAAATTTGTTATACAAATTTCAAATTATACAGTACAAAAGTATTGCCAAAATAATTAGATTGAGTTTAATTACATAAAGTAATTGCTATACAACACATATTGCCATTAAAGGACATCTATAATGTATATAGCAGATCAATTGGGTTTATTTTTTTTGGATGGATAAGTCAAAGATCTTTAAAACTCATTTGCTGGAGATTGGATACAGTTAGACATACACAAATTCCATTCAGAAATATACACGAACAGAAATGAGAAATGTTATAACTTTAGAAGAATTATTAACTGCAAAATCAAATGCATGAGACAATACCATTCTTCGGTCACAAATCAAAAGAAACGAGTAAACATTGAACAAGGCAAGAAAAGAAATCCAAAGGCTCACGCGGCGGTGCTCTTAATAGCCAAGCTAGTGACACCCAACGGAGGCGACAATCCCAAGGGAGGCGAGCGGGAGGAGGAGACGGCGAGTGGGAGAACGGGAGCAGACGAGTTGCGCTTAGGAGGAGGCTTGAGGTGGTTCTTAGGAGCTTAGGGTTAGGGAACAATCATGGATGAAGAAGATCTGAAGAAGCATTCCTCTAAGAAGTAAGAACGACTGGTGCTGACAAAGAACTGGCCAGTGGCGCTTACGGAGGAGACGTCCCTTCGGAGGAGGAGGCAAGTGGCGCTTAGGGAGGAGGAGGGGTGGCTCTTAAGAGCAACCATGGAGAAGATATGAAAAAGATAATGGAGGAGAATGAGATGGAGGGGCGCGGCTGGGAGAATGAAAGAAATGGAGCGGCACAACCACAATTATGGTTCAGTTTTATACTAGGTTTTATTTGGTTCAATAAATAAATAAATATAATATATGTCGGGTGACTGGATCGGGTGGCTGGGTCGGGTGATTGGATTGGGTGATCGGTTCGGGTCGGGTGGATGAAAGCCACCACCCGAATCCGACCCGATCCATCACACGTTCACCCAAACCCCGATTTTCACCCATGTTTTTTCGGGTTTTCGCCCGTTTTTTCGTGTCGGTATTTTCGGATGTCCGTCGGGTGTGGGTGAAACTGCCATCCCTATGCACAACCATCTCATTGCACAATTATCTCAATGAACAGTTATTTGTAACATGGTGCACATCCAAAGCGGTGCACAATTATGTGCACTCTAGTGCATCAAATGAACAATGTCCATTTTTGTCTCCATTCATGACCCATCAGCCACCTCCACCGTCGGCAACCTATTGGAGATCGAGCAGCTACTAGGCATCAGAAGAAGCTCCTCTAGCGACAAGATCTCACCAATTCTTGCAAGGTCGTCGTCCTCACCCAAGGGATTGACCCCCACTTCAAAGGATCCGACCAGATCTTTGCCATCTATGATGTCCTCCTAGTCGGCGATGAGTTTGTCGCGGATGCTTGGGACGTCCTCTTTGGCCATTTGAAGAAATGTGCCTACGACAATAGCTTTTCTAGGGTCCAATTGACCCTAGGGCACTCATTAGCTGTAATATCCCTCATTTTAACTAAGGGTATTTATGTAATTTCCAACTCTACTTCTAATAAAGGAATTTTGACATTTATTTCATTATTCCAAAATGGGAAATAGATTAGAGGTTCTTAACTTAAGTTATTACAACTTTAAGTTATGAGTTATTTAAATTTAATCTAACATTGTGTTAATTTAAATTTAAATAAACTTATCAATTTTAACCTAGATTATTTGAATTCAAATTAACAAAGTGTTAATCAAGATTTAAATATGGGTAATTTTATAAGAAGATGTGACTTAAGCTAAATTTTAACCTAAATTACTTTTCCTACATTTTAATTTTGGGTTAAAATAATTCTATAAGCTTAGTATAATAAAATAAAAAGAGTTTGGGTAATTTTTGAAAATTTTGAAAAGTGAAATAAGGGCATTGTGCTACAACTTTAGAAAGTTGGGTAAAAATGTGCAATTAGGCCAAAATAGTGGGTGGGGCCGTCTGCAATTATTGGAAAACTAGAGGTTGTCTTCAACCTCTAGCTTCATGCATGGTGAGTTTTCGTCCATGGAGGATTTGGGTACCAAAATTTGTGCGTTTTTGAAGATTAACCCTTGGGCAATTTAGGTAACACTATATCTTATACATACACACTAGAATTGGGTAGATTCATCCTCAAACAAGATCGAATATCACCCGGAAAGGCAAGAAGATATGCTCGGACGTGTTTTTGGTTTCTATGGAAATTGATATCCGATTCGGGATCGGTTTGGGCCAAATTTATATCAATCAGTAGGGTTTTGAAAGATCTATTGAAGCCCTATAAATACTCCTTTCATGCATGGATTCAATTTATCCAATTTTGCATCCAAAGCTCCGGAACCCTAAAAGTAAAACCGATGTTGTTCAACAAGGAATTCGTCATCTTCCTTGCTTTGTTTTTGAAATTGGTGCCATCCCTAGATCTGCCAAGAAGTCCTCTTTAAAATCCCTCTAACCCCAGCCCTGGTGGTGGTCTGACGAAGGCGAATTTCCCCGTTTTCCGGCTAGTGTCAATTCGAAATTCCGGTACTGTGTTTCCGCCGAATTTTTGATTTTATTTTATTTTATTTTTGATTAATATTGTATAATTATATTAATCTGGATTAATTTATAATTATGTTAGCCTAAATTTATATTATTTGTATTAAAATAAAAAATAATTATAATTTTTGGGGTATTATCTTGTATTTTGAATTGTTAAATTGTAACACTTCATCTAGATACTATGATGGGTGGGAAATTATTAGGGTTATATAAAAATGATTGGATTAATTTATTTATGATATGATTATTTAGAATGTACGACTAATTGATATTTAATATCGTATAAATAATCGTTTTATGGAAAAGCCTTGAACTTTATTTATTTAGAGTTAAATAAATTTAATTAAAAGTCGAGACTTGTATCCTTCAAATGTCATTATTAAATAAATTATTTATTTTGTGTGATTTGGGTACATCTCGGAATCGCTTTCGGAACGAAAATAAAGAAGGGAACCAATTTCCTACTCGGAAGCAACTTTTCCCCTTACATCGTTCATCTTCTTCGTGATTCAAGGCAAGTGGCGGTTCGGTCTTGCAATTTATTCCATATTCATCTTAATTGACAATGAATCGATTGTGTTATTAAGTTGGGATAAATATTCTTAATTTTTGTTTGTAGGGTGCTAGATGAACTTTGGTGTGGATTTGATGTGTATTTGGTGTGGACTTATATGCTTAGTTAGCACGAGTATTCGTAGGAACGCTAATTATCTTCCGAGGTTTAGTTGTTTTCTTATAACTTGGTATTAGGAGGCTTATTGCCCTAATTCTTTTTGGTCATGACCTACTCTTATTCGAATATAAGTGGTGGTGTACTTAGATAGTGCCAATATTCGGGATTCGTTCCATTCTATATATCGTATCGAGATTGGTTGTGGAATTAAAAGCCTTAACATTAATGCACGTTTTGGAATTAAATAAGATTAGTTCCATGTTGCACATAATTAGTCCACCATCGGGCGATAAGTACAACGTGGAACCCGCCCAAACTCTTGTTTAAAGTAAGTCCTCTTTTCCAATATGGATTCGCATCATGCGGTGAAGTTGGTCGAGAATCCAAATATTCAAGTAGTCATTTTTAAAACTATGTGTGATAAATATAATGTTCCAAAACAAACATACATAATTCCTATAAGACTCAATCTTTTAGAGTCCTCTCTTGGTGCATATCTCTTTCTATTGATTCAGTGAGAGTATCTGAGCTATGTATCGTCTATCAACTATTATTCGAGAGACAATGATAGTAACTGGATACAATCACACAAAAACATTCCGTTTGATCCCTTGTTTAGTGTTTCATTAGACTAACTAACCTTTCTCTTACCCTGCATGGTTGACTAGTGTTATCCGTCCTATACGGCACATCAGGTAAAGCTTCTCAGTTCCCAAGTTGAAGATGCTGGACGTCGACGTGGAAGACAGCTGTGTTTTTGATATTGAATATTTGTTTTGACAATAAGGTTAAGGTTTTTTTTTTGAGTTTTGATGTTCTATAAGTCTTTCGCTGCTACTTTGATATATTATTAAGTTGTCATATTTAGCAATGTCGTCTGTAAGACAATTTTGGTTTAATTTACAATGATTCATATATTATATATTTTTGCGATCAATACTGTAAGCATTGGGTGATTTCATATATGTGTTCCGATGTCACTTGCGGTAATATTCCTAAGGTAATTTAGGAGTGTTACATAAACAACCCAAATTTGACAAATTGCTTATTCAAAGAAGCTCAAAGATAGGTGGCGTCAGCGACAAAGCAAGTCAAAGTGGTGATATGGGTGGTGGTGGCTCTATGCCCTTTAATTTGTTGACATCATGCTCGTTATCTATTCGATCATCAACTCCAGAAACTCTAACCCTAGCAATCGTTTGATGAATTGCCTGTTTGTGCTTGTATAGGCTCTCAAATCATTTTTCTAAGGCTCTGTTCGGCATATCCAGCTCAAATTGGAGCTGAAGCTGAATAAGTAGCCGGAGTTGGAGCTGAATGAGTAGTTGGAGTTGTATCTGGATCATTAGCTTAATTTTCTCTAAAAGCTATTTGAATGTTCGGTATTATGAGCTGAATTAAAAAATAATAGCAATAAATTTATGAAAAAGGGTATGATAATACATCTATATTTTTGCGCATATACAAATAAGGTTATATTTTGATCCATCTGAGTACTTTGTAACCCTATATTTTATATTGTCGCCTCCATATCTCTCACACATCAACATCTTCACATACGTCGATGAGGGTATAGTTTCACTTTAATTCATCCATATGTTTATGGCTAATTAAATCTATATCTATCTACTTCTAGTTTCAATCTATTGCTTGTTTCCGATTTCATGTTAGCATGTTGGTCTATAAATTGGAGCTTTTATAGATCAATAAATTATCAATTTTAATTAAAACTAAGTTTTTTATAATAGTCTAATTGAGGAGATACATAATACTGCTAAAACATTATACAAAAATTCATGATACAATTGTTTATATAATTTCATAATTATAGTGACGAACTATTTTATGTGTTCATATAAGGGCACCAGTGGGTAAAAAATTACGTGAAGATGGTTAAGGTTCCAAAATGTTTGAGGGTCACATTAAAATAATCAAAAAAATTAAGCTACATTCATCTACAATAAGCTTGTTAAGCTAGATGAATATTTTTTTTCCAAACACTCAATAAGAACATGAAAAAAAAATTAAGCTTCGTTAATGTGCCAAAAAGCTCTGTCGAATGAAGCCTAAATTTCCTGATTGCGGCTTTTTTGAGAATTTTGGTGATAATTATAATTGATGGTTGATTGAAGTCCATTTTGGTTCACTAGATAATGTAGAGGAGTAAGAGGACCAACCCAGACCTATGATCCTACCATTGAATACTCATCTCATACATCTTTAATTTTAATGTTTAATTTATTTATGTTTTTCTGTTCCTCAAATCATTAGAGAATTTTTCCTTAGACGATTGAAGTTGATTAGACTGAATTGTTATTACTCTTTGTGGATTTTTTTGTCAGATGGGTTGTTCATGGCAAGAGAAAGAAGAAAGATTTTGGATATAGCTCATAATCTGGTATAGATCCGTGATTTTTTCAAAAACCAAGGGTATTTTTTTGTCATTTCACACAACTTTACGGTTCTTTGTACAACAATAGGCTAGGTAGCTTGTTACGGATAATTTAAAATAATTTTATATATAATCGGCAATTACACGCAAATACCGATATATAGCAGATAGTTGAATGCAATTTCGCCTATAATTTAAGTCACATCTTAGTTGCTACATTATGTGTACTCTCTTAAATACTAAAAAGGATAAATTATATTTAAAAAAACTCAAAATTTTATGCATTTGAGGGTTGACGAACCCAATGCAGAAAATAATTTCAAATGTGAAGTGTATTGCAAATGCTTATGGTGATGCTGATGCAGCATAACACTGACTATGCCTTTTCGGCAATTTGCAACTAGTTTCACAATTTTGAAAGGTCATCTATATCCTACAAGTGTCCAAAAAAGGGAGCTATTTTTGCGTTTCAAAAATATTAACATAATGGACATAAATCTTCAATTTGTGAAAAAAAGATGTTATAAAGCGGGAGGTAGATCAATTTCAAAGTTGTTTACTTGTTTTTTTATCCCATCTCAGTTTCTGGGTGGGAAAGAGAGTATCGGTAGCATAATCAAAGCTCTGCCATGTGTAATCGTCCACTTTATTGGCCTCCATAACCACCAAATTTCCCGTGTTGAGCAGTTGCAAGACGGGATTAACCACATTAATATTTGACGACTGGTTATAGGACCAAATTTCACGGACCTGCTCCACAATCACAATTTGACCGTTGTCGTCGCTTCCGAACTTAAGAAGAACGGAGGAGTAGTTGCTGGAGGGAGTGTCACGGTTTGCGACCAACACGACGGTGCTGACGTCGGAGAGCTTATAGTACCATATTCCCAGTTATTTCGGACTGCCTGAATCAGTTTTGCAAGGCTTCGGGTAAGAAAATCAGCTTTGCTAAGTCCATAATTTTTGTTTTTGATAACGCAAGGGGTGATCTGGAGCAGCGGCTTAGTAATTTGAGTGGTATTCCAACTACTAGGGACCTTGGAAAGTACCTGGGTATTCCTAATCTGCATAATAGAATTTCCAAGGATACTTTCAACCCCATCGTGGATAAAATGCAATCCCGCCTTGCGGGATGGAAGGCTCGCACTTTGAGTCTGGCCGGGCGTGTGACGTTAGCTAGATGTATCTTGTCCTCCTTGCCTACCTACATGATGCAGACTATTGTGTTACCTGACTACACTTGCAAGCAAATTGACCACATTTGTAGAGATTTTATTTGGGGGAGTAGCCCGGAAAGAAGGGGTATGCACCTTGTTGCGTGGAAGGATATCTGCCACCCGCGTCAAAGTGGTGGGTTGGGCTTAAGTAAAGCGAAATCGCCAACCTTGCTATGATTAGCAAATTAAGCTGGCGTCTTTTTTTGAACCCTTTGACAATCTGCGCACATGTTCTTCTTGCCAAGTATAGAAGGGTAACACTGATTGGCCCGAGATCATTCCACCCATACCGAGGAGCTCTTCCACTTGGAGAGGCATTGCGACAAGGTACAACAATGTTATTTGTAAGGGGCGGAAGTGGAACGTGGTTAGTGGGTGCTCTGCGAAATTTTGGCAGGATCAATGGCTTCACGACTCTGCTCTTGAATCGACTTGCATCGATGATGTGTCGGAATAGGAAAAGGATGTGATGGTCAGGGAATACTGGAACCCTATGCAAGGGTGGGACTGGCATCGCTTAACCCCTTTTCTCCCTGTGGAGATTCTGTTACGGCTTGCTAGTATGGGCTTGACTAAGACATGGGATGGATCCGATACCATGTCCTGGAGTGCAACTGCTTTGGGCAGCTTCACGATGCGATTATCCTACACCCTCATCAACGGGGAGCCGGATCTCCATAACTATCACCGCGTCAAATTCCAAGCAATCTGGCAGGTGAAAGTCCCCGAGAGAGTTAGAATGTTTGCCTGGATCGTTTTCCGCAAAAGGGTATTGGAAAATGAGGAGCGGGTCCGTCGACACCTTGCGGTGGATCCATTGTGCGAGGTGTGTCATCAGGGGAGTGAGTCTGTACTCCACCTATTCAGGGACTGCCCGTCGGTTTGCTGCATTTGGGTCAAAATTGTTCCCGACTGCCACCGCACCAATTTCTTCTCCCTCCCAATCGATGATTGGCTTGCGTGGAACATGGAGGGTCCAAGTAATTTTCTTGGACATGGCGAGGACCGTGATTACTGGCAGAGCATCTTCTTCACCATGTTGTGGTAGAGTTGGAAGTGGCGGAACAATGTTGTGTTTCGGTGAGCTGCTGTGACTTTTGATAAGCATTCTTTCATCCTGGCCAAGGTTGCTTAATGCAGGGAGGCCTGCAATCTCATCACGACTTCTCACCTTCGGCCGAATAGGATTGCAAGACGAATTTTTTGGGCTGCTTCACGTCCAGGATGGCTCAAGCTGAATTGTGATGGAGCTGCTAAGGGGAATTCGTGGAAGGCTGCTGCTGATGGGCTGATCCGTGATGATCATGGTGTCTGGTGTTGTGGTTTCACTGCCAATTTGGGCCTGGCCTCTGCTCCTGAAGCCGAGCTTTGGGGTGTCTACTTCGGTCTGAAGATGGCTTGGGAGAGGAACACTCCATGTTTACAGGTGGAAATTGATTCTGAGGCTGTTGTCCAACTTCTTCAAAAGGGCGCTGAACCTTCACATCCTTTATCTGGCCTGGTACTTCGGTGCCAAGGCTTCCTTAAACGAGACTGGCTCGTTAGTATCTATCATGTTTTTAGGGAGGGTAACAGGGTCGCGGATTACCTCGCGAACTGTGCTTTCCCACTTCCCCTCGGTTTTCATGCTTTTTGTACTCGACCACCGAGAGTTAGGGACCTTTTGTTAGAGGATCTCGGTGGTGTTTCCTTTGTTCGCTGGGTAGTTCCTTGATTTTCGTTTTTATGAAGTTGCGGGAGCTTTGCTCTCCCTTACCAAAAAATAAATAAATCTTGTCTGGTCCGGCCCCGGGCGGGATGAATAACCCCGCCTCGTATTTTTGCATTGCCGAAATTAGCGTCTGATTGAAGTTGAGCAATTCCGACATCCTGAGGGTGTCGATGGAGGAGACCAACAAGGATAAGGTAGCCAAGACCAATAAATATATTTTCCCGTACATTGCTAATTAATTATGCCCACATTCGATCCTATGATATTAATTATAGTCTCAAGAATATGCCGCGCGGGCCTCTTTTCTCTAAAAGTGCAAGCTCGACCCCTTGCCTACACGCTCGGCCTTTTCTCGCTCTTCCTCCTATTGAGCGGCAAATTACCCAACTACGTAACTTGTTTTTTTTTCCCGTTCAAACCGCTTCGAGTCTCTGTTGCTTCCTGTTGCAGATATTCCGTTTCGTCGAAATTTCTCTTCGATTGCTCTCAATCTCCTCTGATACGTTTCCGATTTCATCGAACTTCGTTCAAGCTACCTTTTCCAGTGTGTTCGATCTTCTCGTAAGTGTCGTTATATGGTTGTTTGTTCTCCATTTTTTTAGGGTTTATGCTGTATCAAATCATGCTTGTATGTGTCTACACTTGATTGTTTTTCATTCTTCTTAATTTTCGTGCTTGTACCAGATATTTCTTTTGAGGATGCATGTGTACATATTCAAATTGTTCTAAATGTGATGTGGACTGTTTCACTTCTTCCTGTGGTTGTTGGTTACAGTTTTCACTGTCCCTATCTATATATGTCATAATTACAAACTTTTTTCTCCTAGTATTCATATTTTTTATTGTCCCCATCTTCTATTGTTCAGCTTTTAACTGTCCCTACATTTGTTAGTGGTTTTTGTAACTATCCCTGACTCTATATTATATTTCTTCACTGTCCCCATATTGTTGTGAGATTTTCTAACTATCCTCATATTGTTTTTGTCATTTTATAACTATGCCCGATTCTATAGTATATGTCTTCACTGTCCCCATATTGTTGTGTGATTTTCTAACTGTCCTCATATTGTTTTTGTCATTTTATAATTGTCCTCGATTCTATAGTATATGTCTTCATTGTCCCTAATTGCTTTTTGTAACAATTATACTCTATGCCTACACTGTTGGGGGGCTTTTTGTTACTTTCTTTACCTTTTACATGACCTTTATAAATTGTCCCCTTACTGTTGGTACATTATTGTAACTTTTTGCACCTACTGTTTGATTTATTAAGTCTGAAAATTATGTTTATTTAATTTTTTTATAGGTGATGGATCCATCAGCATGTGATTATGTTTGTGATAGAGTGTGGCATCGTCCTGGTAAGGTTAATATGTATAACAAGTATTCAGTACTTGCTCATATTGAGGCGTCTCTGCACATTGAGGATATGCATCGTATCCGCGAAGGTTTGTTTGGTGATATTATTGTTTGGGATGATAACTTCAAATTTGTGAGCTAATTAGTCCACTTCATTCTTACGCACCAGGTTAAGAGTGAAAAGAAGTTTGAGATGTGGTTTAAAGTAGGAGGCCATGTATGCCGGTATGGATTGGCTTAATTTACAGCGATTACTGGCATGAATTGCGATGATCATACGAAATTTGTGCCTCTCAATGCTAGTATGAAAGAGGTACTAGGAGTTGAGCCATGTCAATGGGATCAAATTTTAAATCTGTTTGATGCTGAACAAGATAGGGATAAGAAGTTTAGGCTAGCACATCTTATTATAGTTGAGATAGTTTTGTTCCCTACACGTCAAGAACATGTTAGATCTGAGTTTGTTAGACTATTCAATGATTGTGACATGTTTTGTAAGTATCCTTGGGGTAGGGCTGTGTATTGTGCCTGTCATGATGTCTTTATGAGTGTTGCTACTAGGATGAATGGTCGTCCTCTTACGGAAGAAAGATATACCTATTCAATAGCTGGTTACCCACTTCCTTTTCAGGTATTATTAAATTCTTTTATGTTGTTATTTTTCGTCCCCTTTTCATGTTTTGTTTTGTTTTGAAATAGGTAGTTATGCTAGTTTTTTTATGTTTTATTATTTTTCTGAAGGTGTGGATTTTGCAGTCATTTCTGCAGTTTTGACATCTTGTTAAATGTGTTGGTACAAGGCCAAGAAATGTTCCATATATGCATTCTTGGGCTAGTCTTAAAAAATAGAGTTACTTTAAGTTTTCTAAGATGCATAAGTTTTATGATACTTATCCTTTAGTAAATCCTTTTCTTAAATGATATATATATACATGTGTTATAAACTTTTATGGGCAATCTATAATTTGTCCCTCACATATGGGGACAATTTTCTATCTGTCTGCAATATGATAGGGACAGTTTCTAACTGTCTCCACCATTAAGGTGACAGTTTCTAATTGTCCCCACCATCATGGGGACCTTGTAACTTTCCCCATTTGATGGAGACAGTTTCTAACTGTCGGATCGTTAGAGTTACGTCTGAGGGAACAAAGGCTTTGTTCCCACAGAAGGTGCAGCGGAATAATATAGCAAGAAAGATAAAGGAACGAACTCACGATGTATAGTGGAAACCCTAATTAGCCAACTAGCTAATCAAAGAAAAACCACTACCTTCAAGCTTCTCGCTTGAGATGATTTTGAAGCGTCTACTTGTCTTATTGATTTCTTGTTCGATTATACTTGTAGCATGGACTCCAAACCCTAGACTTCCCACCTAGATTTGAAACTCTCTTCTACAACGGTGAATACGAACTCAACCCTGTAAGACTCACAAGCTCTTCACTCTCTTTTTCTTCTCAGTTTAATGCTCTGAGTTCATACATAGAAAATGAATCCACACTTCTATAAATACAACTCGTCTAAAACTCAATCATAACAAGATACAAATCTTTCTAAACTTGGTAACAAGAAGATATCAATTGGTTGGAAGAATAATATCCTAACCGTCTATATTATCTAAGGAAGGGATTCCTTAAAATAATATAATCGGTAAAAGATATAATTCTTCTCTCTCCAAATATATTATCTTAGGAAAGATTTCCTAAGATAATACATTCGGATTTCTCTCTCAACATCTTCTTTTCGGCGAGATCCTTCCAACCGAAATCTCTTATCCTTGACCGCGTGATCTTCCATGATAGTTTCCATAATCTTTACGCTGGATATCTTCCAATCCATTCGCAGCTTGATTGATGTTCATCGTTGATGTTCCTTGAGAGGTAACAAAGCATGTGGAGATCGCTTTATTCCCTCTGCAATCCTTCGCTGCCATGGTTCCCTGTGACAACTGTTTTGTTCCTGAAATACTTAGTGACCAGATGAGTTGAATGTTTGTTACCATCAAAACCTAAGGAATTCAACAAATTCCCTCTTTTTGATGGTGACAAACATCCTTGACAATAGAACATACACATGAGATAAAGACAGTTGTGAAGAGAAAGTTTTCCACACTTAGGCATAATAGTTCTCCCTTAGTCTAGCAACATATGAAACCAGATTAGTTCCCCCTCAACTAAAGCTACTAGTCATTTTCCCCATTTTGGCATCATCAAAAACATGAGTAAAGAGCGAAAGGAAAAAGAACATATCAAGTTAAGCAAACATCCCTTGTTCATAAAATAAACCGGCCAACTTAAGTAAAATGCCAACACAAACAACCAAATATGCAAAATATCCAAACATGATCAACATGCCCCTCAGGGCAAACACAAGAGTCAGAAACAAAGATAATCAAGCTAAGAGAGATAGATGTGCTAGGGAACAAGAGAGGGGTAGGAAGGCGGGAAAGCAATTCAGACAACACTGGGACCGGCCGATGGAGCCGATGAGTGGAGAGTGATCAGCGCGTGCACGTCCGCCATGAGAAGCCTTTGCTGTTCAGCGAGATTAGTCACTGCCCGACTCAAGCTCCTCAGTTCCTTCCCCAGATCAGATTCTTCCTTCTGTTCCCCCTCAGATACAGCTTCCTCAGAATCCTCATGCACTTCAGAGACGATAGGCACACTTCCCACTTTAACCCACCCTTTACTTTCCTGAAAAACGAACTGCATCTTGTGCAGATTACTGATGTCTAAGGGGCGGGAAAAGACGCTCGATTCCGCCGAAGAGTTGTATACCTTGTGATACATCAAAATCTTCTTGATAACTCTACGGAACGGAAGAGCATGTAGGTCCGTGTTCCTGGCGTGTGCCATATGCTGCATCATTACCCTTGGGAGACAAATTGGCTCCTTCTTCAGTAGCAGGGAAAGAAGGACCACATCCAGAATAAGCAATTTATTGTGCTTCTGTCCCCTTGGAGTAACATTGTAGATGAGATAGTGGAATAGCACCTTGTTGATCACTGACATCGCCGAAGTATCAAACCCCCCAGACTCGGAAGGATCTTGAACACCTGCCACTGCATAAACTGCCTCAGTGTAGGGGAAGTCCTTGGGCCAGCGGCCTTTTGGGTACCCCTCGTAGCCTTCATGAGGAACCCCTAGAGCAACACCCAACTCAATGCTTGAGAACATGTGAACAGTTCCTCCTAACTTGTAACTCCCCAGAACTGCATGGGGTCTGATTTCAATAACGAAAGTGGAATAAAACTCCCTCAACAAAGCTTCATCAACCTCTTCTTCAAGAACAAATAGATGACCCCAGTGTTGGGCTTCCAACATCGCAGAGACCTCCTCCAGAGCATTTTCCTTGAGAAAATCGGGATCAACTAGCAACTCCTTAACCACCGACTTATGGCTGACG
This sequence comes from Rheum nobile, assembly GCA_027886185.1. Lineage (NCBI taxonomy): Eukaryota > Viridiplantae > Streptophyta > Magnoliopsida > Caryophyllales > Polygonaceae > Rheum > Rheum nobile. Next base: position 9,761,551 of record WOAB01000644.1, on the reverse strand, counting down.
TCCTGGACTTTATCAAATACCACCTTTGCCGTGGTCTTGGCAGTCTGACATCTTTGACTTTTGCGGACGAGAGCTGCAGAGACCTTAGCCTTTTTGGCTTTGGGCCTAGAGAGGGGTTCTGACTCTTCATCAGAACTGAGAGGGATCGCCTTAGCAGCCTGCTTCTGAGCGTGGGTCCTCCGCTTGGTGGTACAGCTCATCTTAACCCTACCAGAGGGTTGTGGGACCTTTGGAGGCAACTCCTCATCAACCTCCTATGTCAATTCCCTTGCAAGGCTGCGGACAACCCCTTGGATTTTTGCTTGATAGCAGTGTGCTCCTCTGTTGTTGTTGGCGTGGTGGCTTCTCCGACAAATTCCTCCGTCTCCTCTTCAATCTGGGTAGGATGGGTGGGAGAGGATTGGACCTCCTCTCTTTCATTGGAGGAGGTGGCGGTTGGAGCGGCCGGGATGGTTTAGGGTTAGGGTTTTGAGAAGCGGGTTGAGGGGTAGGCGAAGGTGGGTCTGTGTATGGGACCATGATGAGTTTGTCTGGTATTGGTGATGGGGGAGGGGTGACTTTGGTGGCTGCTTGAGGGGACGATGGTGTGTTTGAGGAGGAGGGCATGGACTGAGTGATGGCGGCTAGGAGGGCTGGGTCAGTTCCCATGGCCGAGAGTTTGGTTAGAAGAGTTTTGAGGTCTTCGGCGGCGGCATCAGAGAGGTTGGAGTGAGAGGCCATCTTTGAGAGGTAGGAGATTAGGGGAGACAGGAGAGGATGATAATAGGCGAGGAAGTAGGTAAGTGAATAGTGAGAGGAGATTACCTTGAGAGCTGAGATATATAGCCACCACGAGATCTTTTCAGCTGCCAAAGATAACTTCAATTCTTATCAGTTTCCAAAGAATAATTATCAATATCTTCACCTTCCCAAAATAATCCTTCAGAATATCGTCCGAATTCAAGCAAACTCAGACACGAGGCCCATTCAGTTTCTCGGCCATCAAATCAGCCCTAATTGCTCAACACATCCCAACGGCAAGCGTAGGCCATAACTCCCTATCACATCAATCAACTCACAGCTGCAAGCCCCAAAGAGACGATTCGTTTTCCCGCCAAACCAAAAAGGTAGTAATGTGTGATGCTTGGGGATAGTTACCAGAGAGGGTACAAAGAACAGCACACGAAAAACATATGATATTTTTGATAATTTTTAATCATGCATGAGAGGCTCCCAGATGTGGATGATTAGATGGGCTTATAGGAAGCATCAAGCATGATGGCTAGGGTAAGTTGTAGAGTCAACAATCATTTGGGCTTATAATGAGGGAACAATGCATCAAGTTGACTCTTTTGGGCCGAAAGAAAGCTGATTCATGTGTTATTCTGATAGCATAGATGATCATGCAAGAAATTCAACACATAAGTGAAGTAAAAGCACAGATCTAAGCCAGTTGTTCATTTGATAACCAAGAGAATGAATGCACAACAAGACATGATGATTAAACTTTCATACTTTATCATGTAATTTAGTCAATCATCGAGGGAACATAACAATTAGACATATAGTAGAGGGAACAGACCAGGCTTCGTATGAAACTGAACAGCGGGTTCCCCGTTTAGTGCCTTTATGAGAAAGTTTGCAATTCAAGCCTTGGTTCCACAGAGATCCATGGATGCAAACCCTTTCTCCTCATAAACACGCAAGAGGTGATGTCTTATCTCGATATATATGGTACCTGAGTGTTGATCAGGAAATAAACAGACAATTAGTGCACATAATCACAATTTTTTCCCTTACCTTGATTCACCAGGTTGTTGAGTCCCACAAAGCCTGTACAAGTGAAATGAGACTGTCTTTGTTCCCTTTCAGGTAACTTAACAAGTAAAGTCGAAGTACCGGGAACTTTCCTCACTTCAGCCTGCATTGAAAGAGTTAGGTCTTGCGAACCCAGACAAGCTTAGGCTTTCTGAGTATGGGAGCAACGTATTTGATTTTTGGAGGTTCAACATTCATTCTCTCCCTAGTAGTGCGAGCAAGTTCGTCATTGTGTTGCTTCATGAGACACTCTTGTTTGTAGTGACCAGAGTGCCCACAATACCAACAGATTCTTTGACACTTTAGATCAACATACTTGCTCTGTCCAGGCCAAATCGTTTTGTTAGCAATCCTAGAGTGAAAATCAATATTATTGGACTTACCGCTTTGAGATTGCTTCAACCAAATGGCATGAGCCTTCTGTCCATGGTACCAAGCCTTGTTCCCATCAGTCGAATTTAAACAGTCTTTGCGATTGTTCCCTTTTTGAGGAACATTCCCCTTTTTCTTGCACTGGCTGTTTTCCTTCGACTTTAGTGCTTTTGGACTTGGTGCCATCAACAGGAAGCTTAGGTTGATAACCAATTCCAAAGCGATGTACTTCCTTCCTTTCTGTTTTCTTTTCATTCTTGGTTGCAACAAACACTATACCTTTTGGCTTTTCCTTCTATTCCTCACTGAGTTTAGATAGATCACTAGATAGTTTTGCATTACCTAGTTTTAACATTAATGACTCGGACTCAAGTGAGGAAACAAAGGATTCTAGAGACATGATCTTCTCAGTGAGTTTAGGACACTGAATGCAGAGATTTGGAGAAGAGGATGAAGCTTTCTCAAGTTTGAGCACTTTGTCTGCCCAACCTTTATTCTCTTCGATCAAACATGAGATCGATTCATCCTTTTCTTCAATTTGCTCACTGAAAAGACTATTCTCATGAACAAGTTTCTTAATGAAGGAAATTAAGCTTTCTTTTGACTTACTTTTCAAGCTTGAGATGAGATCAGATTCAGTTACCTCATCCTTGTGCAGACTGCCTTTTGGTTCATCGGTGTCTTCTACGGCCATTAAGCAGACATCCCTAGAGTGTGACGATTCTTCATCATCTGAGTCTGAATCACCCCAGGTTGCGACCATTGCTTGCTTTCCTTCATGAGCCGGAGGAAGACCTACCTTTTTCTTGAAGCAGTTTCTGGCAAGATGTCCCTTGTTTTGATAGTGGTAACAAACGACATCCTTCATGTCTCTGTTCCCTTCAGAGGAACTCATCGTGTCCTTGTTTCGAGACCATATCTTCTTCATGGCTCTAGTGATGAGAGCAACATCTTCATCACCATCCTCATCTTCATCTTTGACTTGAGATAAGTCAAAGGCACGTTCCACCTTTAAGGCAATGTTTTTAGCCTTCTCCTCTCCTTTCTTGTTCATCTTGTGGTTGTAGACAGAGGCATTGCTTTCAAGCTTGGCAACCACTTCTTCCATAGTGAGAGTTTTGACGTCAGTTTGGGAGTAGAGTGCGAGAGCAATTGCATCCCACTTAGAGTTGAGGCCTTGCATGATGTGGTGAGTAAGCTTCCAGTCTGGCATTTCTTCATCAAGGAACTCTAGTTGACCTACGATCCCCTGGAACTTGGATTAGAATTCTTGAATGTGTTCATCCTTTCCCTGAGAGATTTGATCGTACTCCTTCATCAAGGAAAGAATCATGTTTTTCTTAGCATCTTCATTTCCATGATGGAGGCGTTTTAGAGCATCCCAGATCTCCTTGGCAGTCTTGTAGCCAATGATTTTCTTGAGATCAGAGGGGAGCAGAGCCATGTGAAGGATCTTCTTAGCTCTGTTGTTCTTCTCCAGCTTCTTCCAGTCATCATCAGTGTAGTCAACCCTTGGCTTCGGCTTCGTAGCATCTTTATCATTTGGAATAGCTATAGTGCCAACTTCAATGATTCTCCATATCTGTCCATCGAGGGAAAAAATATGGGACTCGATTTGTTCCACCCACCAATCATATTCTCCAGCCTTCAGAATCGGAGGCTTCCAGAATGAGTCTCCAATGGCATTGCTTGATGACGTCTTTCCTGCAAAGTCTATAACGAAAACAATCTAGAGCACCAGGCTCTGATACCAATTGTTGGATCGTTAGAGTTACGTCTGAGGGAACAAATGCTTTATTCCCACAGAAGGTGCAGCGGAATAATATAGCAAGAAAGATAAAGGAACGAACTCACGATGTATAGTGGAACAAAGCATGTGGAGATTGCTTTATTCCCCCTGCAATCCTTCGCTGCCATGGTTCCCTGTGACAACTGTTTTGTTCCTGAAACACTTAGTGACCAGATTAGTTGAATGTTTGTTACCATCAAAACCTAAGGAATTCAACACTAATTATCTCCAACATCTTGGGGACAGTTGCATACTGTCTGTACCATCATTGGGATAGTTGCATACTGTCTCCAAGCTTCCTTTCTGTCAAATGTATCAAACTATGTTATGACAATTATTTCTTGTATGTTCTTACAGAAAATTCATTATCCACCGTATGAATAGCATGCGCGTTTTCGTCATCTATTTTTTGAAGATGAAGTGGATGATGAATTGTTTGATTCTTTTTCTGAATCCATGGTTGCTCTTGCACATGAGCTTTAATAGAAAAATGAAGAAGATTCAATATCATTTGATAGTGTTGATATGGGCGCTGTTTTGTCTCAGTTAAAAGAGGAAAAAGCTTGTGGAAAGAGAAAAAGAGTAAGTTTTTCATCTCCATGTGTTAGAGATTCTAGGAAGCGAAAGTCTGAGGTTGTGAATTCTCATGCTACACAAAAAGTTCAAGAGAAAAATGATTTTAAGAACCCTGCTACACAAAAAGTTCAAAAGAAAAATGATTTTAAGAAGCCTGCTACAAAGAAAGATTCTGTCAAGTAGATTGCTACAAGGGGTGCTCAGTCTAAGTGTCGTTCTTCACCGAGACAGTCTATAAAGAATATACAAACAAGTGGTGCTCAGTCTAAGTGTCGTTCTTCACCGAGATTGTCTATAAAGAATATACAAACAAGAATTCCTCAACCCAAGAAGCATGCTACACCAAAAGTTAAACAAGCCAATCAAGGTGTAGAATAGAGGAATCAAAGTGGAGGTGGTGTTATGTTTTGCCATCAGAATGTGAAGAAACCCAAGGATGTTGGTAAGTCTGTGACTTTGGAGGACAACTCAAGAGCACTTGTTTTGTATGATGAAAATGTTGACTTGTAAAGGCAGATTGATCATATATTGAATGAATATTTCCTTGCAAATTTGTCTTCTACAGATACAGAGATTGTTTCAGGGAAACAGGATGAAGGTGCAGTTTCAGAAAGCGAAGAAATTGTTAGTGCTTCATTTGAAATGCCGAGAAGAAAGGACGATGCGAGAAGTTTTGATGGAGCTGGTGTTAATTCCAAAAAAGATGATACCCTAGAACCAGACTGGGCAAAGAAACTGTTTTCTATTTTGAAGGTTCAAGACTTGAAAATTTCTCTACTTGTGAAGGATGTTGCAGATATTAAGAAGACTATAAACTTGAATGTTAATGCAACACATGAAGACTTGCATGCCACTGATCAAGATGATGCTTCTTTTCAGTCGTCAAGAGAAAATATCTTCAATGAGTTTGGTGTTCCATCTACAACAAATTTAAATACCTTACAAGGCGCAATTGAACTCGTTTCTGAGCATGAAAGAATAATCGATCAGGTAAATTCTCACACGTCAATTTTTGTTAATCCCTACTTGTTGTGTTACATTTGTGTGGACAATTTTCAAAATATGCCTATATATTGTGATGTTTTATTAATTTTTTGCTTTTATTTTTTTGATAGGTGATAAGTAAGGCTATTGATTCTAATGCTGTTGTTGGGGAATCTTCTGAAAATACAAATATCAATGAACCTCCTGATCTTGAAGTTAGAGATGATGTGGATTGTAATTTGAATGAGAAAGGTAATGTAGAAATAGGATGTTGTAGTGTTAAAGTTAGAGATGGTGTGGATGGCAGTTTGAATGAGAAAGGTAATGTAGAAAGAAGATGTTATAGCTTTGATGTTGAAGTTTGAGATGGTGTGGATGGTGGTATGAATGAGGAAGGTAATGCTCAAGTTTTTGATGTGGAAGAGGATAATGCAATCAGGGATATTGAATCCATAGTTGAATCAGAAAAGACAGACTTGAACAAGGTTGGTGTAATCAGTGAATCTCAAGGCGAGGGTGGATCGCTTCAAGGTTCACAAGGGTCGGAAGAGGGTTGCCTTGTACTCAAATCCAGTTGACAGTTAACGCTTAGCAAAAATTTGCAAACTCCTTTTACTGGTGACAAGAGTAAAAAAATCAGAATTCCTGGAAGACTAGCATATTCATTTTACGATATTGGGGAGCGTAGACCTTTCCATGAATGGCTCAAATATGATAAGTAAGTTTTTATCTTTTTTTGGATTGAAGTATTGAATTGTTTTTTCATCGTTTTCCAATTGTTTGGGACTGTCCCTTATCCTACTTGGGGACAGTTGGGTAAGGGAGAGTTTCATTCTTTCTTCAAGAGTTATCCCTAAGTCACTTTGTTTTAATTATATCTTTAATGTTTTATTCTTGTAGAAATCGTGACGCTATTGTGCCTGGTCTTGATGGTTCACTTAATAAGCATTTTTTCTTTAAACTACAGTACAAGAACAAGTGGATTACTGATGATGTAAGCTTCCTTCTCTGACTAGTCATTTTTATATAACTTTCATTGTTTCTGAACCTAATTTGATTTTATTCATATGTGTTGTAACAACAAATTGGTGAAGTTTTATACCACTTCAGCAAGCGCGTCTTTGAAGAATCAGATGCTTGGAAGAATATAGCCATAATGGATTTTGGTTTTTATGGCTATTTCAACCCATCAATTGAAGAAAAGTGTTTAGCTGATGAGAATTTTATTCCAGATCGCCTTCTTAACTTCATTGATGGAACCGCTTCTACATTCTACTTGAAGTCATGGTATACCGATGTTACTAAAGTGTTCACCCACTTTAACTTAAACATGGCGCATTGGATTGCTTTAGAAATAGACTTGGTAGAACGTCATGTTACAATTTGGGATTGCAACATAGATTTGTTCAAAGATGAGAAGTTGTATACTTTGATACGTCCTTTGTTGTCTATCCTTCCAAGGGTATTGAAGAGGTGTAATAGATTCACACACCTGTGCTTGTTTGAAATGGATTTTGTATAGATAATTATCCTCAAGATCCTCCAAGGTAATTTTCTTTAATTCTTGTATGCACTCAGATTTTAATTTTTGTTTTCTTATTTTGATTCTTATCTTATTTGTATATAGTGGCAACTGTGGAGTCTACACATTAAAATTTATTGAAGCTTGTGCTTATGGTGGAAACTTTGACGATCTCGATGATGCTTGTATCAAGGCGCATAGAGACAAGATGTGCATTGATCTATTCAATGGGCGATATGTGTTCAAGCCATTGCCTCCTAACCAGCGTGAAGTTTGAACTTTTATGGTGTCTTTGTAATGCTTGCAAGTGACAAACATTTGGTTATGTTGTTGTTTTTATTGGATTTTAATGTAATGTAGTAGAAGATACTCAGTTTGTGTTTGATGTTTTATGGACATGATGTATTGTTTGAAATCTTTTATGAATTTGTTTTACGATTAAAAATTTTCTTATCATCATCAATATTTGCAAATGTATCTAGGTTTTTTACTTTTACAAATGTTCCTTGAACAAAAAAACAATGCTAATGAAAAAGAAAAGACTGGTCTGCAGATCTTCCAGGTCCTTGAACAATTTTCTAGCTGCATGTTTTAATTAGGCTAATCTGGATTTTATTCCCCAGATCTCGCAGGTCCTTGAACTCCAATTTGTGTACAGATGAAACTTTGCACATTAAATACTCATTAAGCAGATTTTAGATATTGTTTCATATTAGGCCTAAGATGCATGTTTGGACTGTCTTCATAAGGATAGTTTCCAACTGTCCTCATATGCTTCTTGGAAGTGTCTTTTAGGGACAATTATTCAACTATATTGTATCTCTAGGGACAGTTTGAAATTGTCTCTTTAGGAAAAGTTGGAAGTGCGTCTTTATGTACAGTTGTCTCTAAAGTTATTTTTATGTGTTTTTAGGGACAGTTGTTCAACAATACTTTCTCTCTAGAGATAGTTGGAAATTGTCTCTTTAGGGACAATGGGAAACTGTTTCCAGATGCTTTTTGGAAATGCCTCTTTAGGGACAAGTGTTTCCAAATTCATTTTAAAAGTGTCTTTTTTAGGGACAGTTGTTCAACAACACTTTCTCTTTAGGGACAGTTTTCAATTGTTCCCTTATGTTTGTTGGAATTGCCTCTTTAGGGACAGTTGTCCTCAAAGGCATTTTTGAGGTTTCTTTTTAGGGACAGTTGTTTAACCATACTTTCCCTTTATTGACAGTTGGAAATTGTCTTTTTAGGGAAAGTTGGAAACTATACCCAGATGCTTCTTGGAAGTTACCCTTTAGGGACAATTGTCCCCAAAGGCATTTTGGAAATGTCATTTTTAGAGAAGTTGTTCAATAATACTTTTTCTTTAGAGACAGTTGTCCCCAGATGTCTCTTGGAACTGTCTTTTTAGGGACAGTTGTTTAACTACATTGTCTATCTAGGGACATTTGGAAATTGACTCTTTTAGGCTCAATTGAAGGGACAGTTGTCCCAGGAGTCATTTTGGAAGTTTTTTTTTCAGGTCCAGAATATTACATTTGCTCAACAATAGTGCATTTAAGAATTCATTTTCCAAAACTGATAACAAAATATTATTTAACAATTCTAGAATTAGATTTTAAGTTTCTGCAAGATAAAATCCTCGCATTTTCAGCAAAACAACAAACTGTTGTACCTGAATTTCATAGAAAGAATATTTTTTTGTTTTTCAAAAAAAAAAATTACTCCAACTGCATCAACTTGCTGCTTGATTCTTTGTTCATGCATGTATTCTTGGTGTGCTTAGCAGAACCGCAGATGCTGTACTTGCGAGGTCTTCTTGATGCTTTTTTGTTGACAATTCTCCCAAATTCTCCTGCAGAAGGTAACCTTCTCTTTCTTGGCCTGCCACTCTTTCTTGTGACAAGTGGATGATTACATTCTATGCTGATTACATCATTTGCACTAGTGGAAAAAATCCTTATAGAGGCGGGCCTTTGGACACTTATTGAGGCGAACACCGTTCGCTTCAACTAAGGGGGCTGCAACAAGTAGGGACACTTTTTGAGACGGGCATTTTACGCCTCTAAAAGGACCTTATTGAGGCGGGCCTCCGAAGCCCGCCTCAACAAGTCCCTCACTTTGGCGCCAAAATGAGGGACTTGTTGAGGCGGGCTTCGGAGGCCCGCCTCAACAAGTAGACACTGACTCAGCCCAGAACTCGGCCGAGTCAGCGTCTATGTACTTATAGAGGCGGACATACAAGTCCGCCTCTATAAGTCCCTTCTTTTCTTTTGGATGTTTTTTGGATTTATGATGCACCATACACACATTGCAGAATAGGTTCCTGATTTTATTCATAGAATAATATACAACCAACAACAGATTTCATCAGAGTACAGTCAGGTTCTCAACAACAGTTTACATGACAAGTAAAAACAAGTTCAATCCGATAATAAATACTTCGATGTAAAATACTGTGCCCATTGCTCACGAACAACATCCATTTCTTCATAAGTATACGATGTCTTCCTCTTAGGATATAGCTTCATAAAAAACACAAAAATTATTGACAAAAAACACAAATACTATCAATATATAGTTAGTTAAGTTACATACCTTATCTAGTCGGTCATTAGCGTCATAGAGTCCCGTGACTATATCTAACATGAACTTCATGACATAATAGCCACACTCGGTTCCGCCGCTTTGTTGAGCGCACTAATTACACAACATAAGGGGGTTGTCTTAGATACAAGGCCTTTGATTATAAATAAACAAACCTAAAGCGTATAAAATGCTATATGTACCTCTATATTGCAGACTCTCAACGTCTTACATTTTCCTATTAATTTCTCACACTTCCCACCTTGATACTTATACACTTGAAATGCCCTAGAAAATCAACATAATACACTCATGAAACTGATATTGTTAATATTCAAAAAAAAAACTAATTCGTAAGCAAAATAACTTACAAATTCATGATTCCAAATGCATCAGTCGTTCTATTGCCTTGACCTTTTAGAGAATCGAAAAGATAGACATGTGCTCTAAATAGGTCTATCACGTACAGAATCCAATGATTGCTGCATCATTTAAAAGTAAATTGATAAATATTAATGATTGCTTAAAATACTAATTATATATGAAACTTATTGAAAACACTTACTCTTGATTATATGGGAGCAAAAACAATTTGGCACTGTTAGAATCTTTAATCGTATTCTTAGCAGTTTCAGCATTGAACACACGTTGCAAGTAATCTGCTGGAACAGTTGGATCGGCCCTGATTCTAGTGCTTGACACCATCTCAGGACAAATGAACCCAATTCGAGAATTTTCAAATGCATATGTGTGATTGTCCAATAAATACCTGCACATTTAAAGGTATTTGATTAAACAATTATGAATGGTAATGTAAAAATGATTAAAGAAAAAATGATTAAGAATGATAGTTGACAATTAAAAGATAAATACTGATCAAAACATTTACATCATGTAGACTTGAATCACAAAAATGTTTAAGCACGCCCCCTTAAGGAACTCTTCTACATCGGATGCAGTGACGTATGTTTCTTGATCTCTCACATAATTCCAAACCGAGGCATCCATAAGGATGGGAGTACTATCATATATACCACCCGGCGCCGAAGACATAATAAAATGCAAGTATTTGCATGACTGGCCATGACCTTGAATTTCTTCATTTTCTGTTTTCTTCCTTTTGGCGGCTGATTCTTCCGTTTTACGATCACAGCTACCAACCGCCTCTTTGTTGGACTGAGACTTAAGAGTTATTTGGACATGAAATTTCCAAAAAATAATAATGAAGTAACATTTGTATTATTGAGCACAAAGGTCTTACCTTTGTATTTTTGGCGTTGTCATCCACCTTTTTAGAGAGAAATGACTTGGACTTCTTTGTTGGGTGTGGAGTATAGTCCTATATATAGAATTATAGATGAGCAAGAGTGAGTAATGTGGTGTACATTATTATTGAGCACAAAGGTCTTACCTCGTCGTCTTCGAAAATCACTAAGCGGATCGGCCATTGCACGAAACTACCCTGAGCACCGCCTAAGTTAGTGAAACCATCACCCGTAGGTACCGGAAGAATATCATCATTATTACCATCATAAACAAAATCAATTTGTACTTTGTAGTGATCAAGCTTCATCGGTGTAAAGTGTTGGGATGATGCACCGTTTGAGGGTTGTACCATACCATCCGCTACGAGCACTTTGTTACCAGAATCTTTATCCTCAAGGGCAAGATGGCATGGAGTCCTTTCCTGCATATAAAGTAAAATGAAAAATGCAAGACTAAGGTTGCGGCATGGAATTTTAATTCATGTTATAAGAGGTCTTACCATGAAGAGTTCATGACAATACTCAAACTCAATCATACCTTTAGCTCACGTGGTTGCGGTGTGGAATCAGGACGAGTGGTATAGGAAGCATTAACATTAAGTTCAAGAACGGGAGTAGAAGTGGAGTTTGGTTGATTTATATGTAATATGGAGCGTAGTTGCTTTTGGAGGGCCTCAGCCACCCTTTTATCTAATTCACCTTCAAACTCCTTTCTAATTTCAGCTCTGATCGATTCGATCAGATCTGATGAAGCTTCACTAGAACATCTTCTCCGTCGTTCTCTTGGACCGAAAGCAACTCTATAACCAACATTTCCACCTATTGCCTTGACACGGCCACGATGATCTTTTTTCCCAATAGCTTTGGTAAGGGCATCCTCATCATCCTCGAAAGTAAGGTTTCCTTTTTCTTCTTCTTCGATATACTCCTCCTATAATGCCAATTAGGAAAGTATAAATTAGTTCATATTTCCAAGTCAATTTAAGTAAATATTCATTAAAAAAGCACTACTTACAACTTTTCTTGCAATTTCTACATCTTCCTTATCGTTCGGGTTAACTTCCCACTTTCCATCCTTACTTTGAACTTGATGAGCCAAAACCCACTCCTTTGATCTATATTTTCTAGCTCTAGGAACCGATGAGTTCACTGAGGAGCTACTTGACAGAGATAAAGCTGCTTCCGATGGGAGTCGTCCTTCTTTTATCCACTCGGGTCGTTTTCTAATATAACCCGCCTGGCCGGTGAGATGAGGATTATTGTTTAATAGTGCACTTGCCCTTGCTTTCTCACTACGAGCCTGTCAAAAGGCACATAGATTTATAACCAACGATTTCCGCTGACTAGAAATCTTTAATAGTAAAAAGAAATAGCATTATTACCAATGACTCCGGCTTGTAATATTCTTTAAGATAAACTGACCAATCAGCCTCTGTAATGTGGTGGTAGATTTCCCAAGGCATCTTGTTTGTAGGATATTTCGACGGCTTTTGCTTCTTAGTTATCCATCGACGCACCAACTTGCTCTTGAAATCTCTAAATCGTTTTGCCACACAAGAATGAAAGTATTTTTCCCTTGATTTATCTACATCCTCAATGATGTGGAACATAATCTGTGGATTTTTACAATAAGTTAGATTAATTGTTAATATAGTATATATTTAAAACAATTTAAAATGTCATTATACCTTGGTCTCCTCCCAAAACCCTTGCCTCGTCTGCTCATCTATCTTTCAGTATTCTTTCTCGTTAATATTAATTCTTTGAGCACAACTCCCAACTTGTTTTCCGTATTCTTTCGACCACTCGCCATCAGGGACATTAAACTCATTAAACTCAAGGTGCATAGGCTTTTTTACTTGAACAACTTTTGACAGACCACGCCCTTTAGCGATCTGTGTAATCGCGCTAACACCTTGTGATTCATGATCACCTTGGGTAGGGAGAATAGCATTTCCACTTTCGTTAGACATAGTGGCTAGAATTCCTGCAACAAGCACACAAAAAAAGCATATGAGTACATATCACAAAAAAAATCCAAGGAAGACAATTTATAATGCAATTAAATCTACTTGTCAATAAATTACCTCATCTTATTCATTTATGATTTGTAACCCATATTCCTTCCCTATGATCTATACGGATATGATTAGTATTATTTGTATCTTCCTCCTCCGGTAATGGTTGAACAACAGTTGATAATAAGGGTGTGTCATCATACTCGTCATACTCATCTTCATCCACAACATCATCAATACCCAGAATATGTCTTTTGCCTTGGGCAACTGCACGCCATCTAGGATCAACATTGTCTACCACATAAAAAATCTGCTTAGCTTGTGATGCTAGGATGAATGGCTCGTCACTATCACTTAATCGGTCAAAGTTTACCAATGTCAAACCCGGATAAATTTCATCTTGCTTCACCCCGTTAGGGTTGTTGACCCACTTGCATCGGAAAACAGGGATTGTAAAATTGTTATAATCAAGCTCCCATATTTCTTCGATAACACCATAATACGATTGTGTCGCATCAACCGGTCTTTTGTCCTTAGCGCTCGCATAGACCCTAGATGATGCAACTACCTTCACTCCACTATTCTGCACCACACTCTTTTCATCTTGTCTTCTAGTGTAGAATGTGAACCCATTGATATCATACCCTTCGTAAGACCGAACACATAGTTGAGGACCTCGAGATAACCACTTGACCGTATCAGAAACGCCGTGTTCTTTCCTTAGTTCCTCAGCTACTTCCTTCTTAAACCAATCAACAAATGTGCGATTATGTTCCCGCATCAAAGCTCTTTCATTCAATTTAGCATTATTGTGTTGCAATTCAAGGCAATTCTTTTCTATGTAAGGATTGACCTCTGTAAGATGCTGCAACACACAAAGATGTGCCTTAATCTTCCTTTCAGATGGAGGAGATATCACATTTTTACCAATTACTCCCTCTCCTTCAAGCCTCCCTACATGACGAGATTTTGGAAGACCTATTGGATGAAGCCTTGACAAAAACTCAGCTACGTATTGAGATATCTCTTCATGAAGGACTCCACGAATGATACTACCCTCTGGATTCGCCCGATTCTTTGCTTTGTCATTTAAACTGCCAAAAAATCTCTCAAAAGGATACATCCATCTTAAGAACACCGGACCACATAACTTGATTTCTCAAACCAAATGAACAATTAAGTGCACCATTATGTCAAAGAAAGACGGAGGAAAGTACATTTCAAATCGACACAAAGTTTCAACAATATCAATGTGGAGAGCATCCAATATTTCCGGATTAATAACCTTAGCACATATGGAACTGAAAAACACGCAAAGTTTTGTTATAACATGTCTCACGTGTTTCGGCAATATCCCACGAAGTGCGATCGGCAAGAAAACATTAATCAATACATGACAATCATGAGACTTCATACCAATCAACCGAAGGTCCGAAAGAGAAACTAGACGTTTTACATTTGACGAATATCCCGATGGAACCTTAATGCCATGTAAGAACTCACAAAACACCTTTTTCTCCTTTCTTGACATTGTGTAACACGCCGGAGGCAGAAAAGTCTTTTTACCATCCGGTTTTACCACGGGCCACAAATCTGGTCGAATATTCCTCTCTTTCATATCAAAACGAACTTTCTGATTGTCTTTCGTCTTTCCGGGTATATTTAGCAAAGTCCCAATTATAGCATCACAAACATTTTTTTCAATGTGCATCACATCGAGACAATGCCTAACCGACAAATCTTTCCAATAAGGAAGATCCCATAGTATAGACACTTTCTTCCATAAAACACCCTTTTTAGAGACGGACTTGAAGCCCTTGCCGTATTTGGTGTCAACAATTTTAATCCGTTCATAAACTTGTGATCCTGTCAAAGGTGTATGAGCTACTCCTTCCTCGGTGTACCCATTGAACTCCTTCTTCTTTTTACGGTAAGGGTGATATCGACTAAGGAACTTCCGGTACTCTAGATACACATTTGTCCTATAATTTTTCAAGTAGGCGGGTTTCATGTCTTCTTCACATATAGGGCATGCTTGTTCTCCTTTGGTTTTGTACCCAGACAAGTTTCCATATGCCGGGAAATCATTTATGGTACAAAAAACCATAGCTCGCAAGGTAAAGTTTGAGTTGGTGTATGCATCGAAGATTGGAACACCTTCATTCCACAGTAATTTCAAATCATCAACAAGTGGAGCCAGATACACATCTATGTCATTCCCAGGTTACTTAGGCCCGGAGATAAGGAGTGATAACATGATATACTTGCGCTTCATACACAACCATGGAGGAAGATTATAAATCGCTAGAAGAACCGGCCATGTGCTATGTTGACTGCTTAGAGTGCCATACGGATTCACACCATCTGTACATAAAGCAAGTCTCAGATTCCTAACCTCCTCACCAAATTCAGAATATTTCTTATCAATATTTCTCCATTGAGGAGAATCAGCAGGATGTCTAAGGAGTCCATCTTTCTTCCTCCCTTCCGCATGCCACCTCAGACTTTTTGTTTCCTTCTTTATCGAAAACAAACACTGAAACCTAGGTATTATCGAAAGATACCACATAACCTTAGCTGATGGGCTCCTCTTAGCCGAATTTACCCATTTACGCTTGTAACGAGATGCACCGCACTTTGGACACTCATCCAAATTTTCATGTTCGTTTCTGTAAAGCATACAATCATTTGGGCAAGCATCTATCTTGACGGCCTCTAAGCCTAAGGGACACATCAATTTCCTGGCATAATAAGTAGAGATAGGCATCTCATTGCCTTCTGGTAAAAATTCACCTAACCATTCCAATAAGGTGTTGAAACTTCCATCAGTCCAACCAGAAGCACATTTCAAGTTGTAAAGTATTGACACACCCTCTAACTTGCTAAATTTTGTACACCCGGGATACAAGGGAGTCTCTGTAGCCTTTGATATCTGTTCGAACATCTGAGGTCATTCGTTCAAGTGATCTCTCACCCCATCCATCATCCCATTTATTTCATCATCTTCTTGGTCATCATCATCATCCATCTCATTATTCTCAGTAATATCATCATCACTATCATCAGTGTCTACCCGAACATCAAACTCATTGACACTAGAACTTGGACGATCAGGTATTTTTTCACCATGCCAAAACCAAACATGGTAATCTTGTTTGAAACCACGACGAAATAAATGATCCTCAATCTCATCAATATCATCTAACCGCCTTATATTCTTACAATCACGGCATGGACAATAGATTTTTTCGGCTTTCGTACTCCGTTGGTGTGCTAAAGCACATCTAATGAACTCCTCAACCCCACTCAAGTATTGTGTCGTAGTATGGTCACCGTACATCCAAGGATGACTCATTTCTAGTAATACATGCAAAATAACATGCAAGGAAGATTAAATACTCATTTCTAGTAACTATCCCGCCAAGGGCCTAAATAGATAATAATACGCAACCAAGCAAGAAAAAATACAAACTCAACTATCCCGCCAAGGGCCTAAATTATGAATTCTATCCCGCCAAGGGCCTAAGGAATTAGGGTAGAAATCTGAAATATTAATACCTGACTTGGCTTCGAGTGCGTTGAAGGGAGCTCGTTTTGGTGAAACCTCGAGTGCATTGTTGATACTTGTTGAAGGGAGTATTAGAGGGAGCTCGGCGAAGGGAGATGAAGTCAGAGCTCGGGAAGACGGAGCTCGGCGAAGACGGAGGAGAATGTCAAAAGAATTTATGTATATAATGACAATTTCTACCTTGCCACAGACAGCACAATGACGCCAACCAGTTTCATCCCCATGGAATGCATCACAGAATGCTTGCTGCTCATAAGCAGACCTAGCATGAAGCAAAAGCTCAATGTCATTTAGCATATAGTTCAACTACCACCAAATTTCACTTCAATTCCAGAGCTATCTTGAATATGTAATTCAGAGCCTTATAACCTTAATGATAATGAAATACCTAGTCCTCCTGCTATTGTTCAAATCACATAGTATATTGTGAGAGATGCAATTAGATCTTATCTCCCAGCTTAGTTTTGCCGGATAGATACCACCAACTCAGACTAAATAACACACAAGCCAAAAATGATTGGATAAATTGCTGACTTACACATTGACTAGACTTGCAGAAAGCATCATTATAGAAACATAAGGTTGGTAGAAAGCAATGGCAAACAACACGAATCATAAAAACTTACACTTCAAATCTCAAAGTAACAAAAAAATTCATTACAGTACAAGAAACCACCAACTCTCATATCCAAAATAGGTGCACAGAAACAAATTAAAACTGTGATTACCCGCAGTTGAAGGGAGCTCGTTTTGGTGAAACCTCGAGTGCGTTGTTGATACTTGTTGAAGGGAGTATTAGAGGGAGCTCGGTGAAGGGAGATGAAGTCGGAGTTCGGGAAGACGGAGCTCGGCGAAGACAGAGGAGATCGATGAAGTCGGGAAGACGGAGGAGATCGATGAAGTAGGGAAGACGGAGGAGATCGATGAAGTCGGAGCTCGGGACAAACGAATTGAAGACGAAGAGGAGGATACGAAGAGGAAAAGGAAGGCGCGCGTAGCTGTTTTTTTTTTAATTAGGGTTGAGCTTATAGAGGTGGGCCTAACACGCCCGCCTCTATAAGTATTACGACTCGGCCGATAGGCTTTGATGGGGTTATCAAGTCTGAGGCTGTGGGCTTTAGTGGGGGAATCTAGATTATGTGGAGGAAAGACATGGTTTGCTTGGATCATATTAAGACCCATGCTTAGGTGGTCTCGGTGCGGGTTTCTCGTTTAGGGGAGGCTGAGTTGCTCCTCTCTGCGATTTATGCTAATCCGGTGCCTGCTATTAGGGAAGTGTTGTGGAAAAAATTGCTCGATTTTGGGGAGAGTAATACTCTTCCTTGGCTTCTGATGGGGGACTTTAATGAGATGAAGTCTATGGATAAGAGAACTGGTAATTTGGATAATATGAGGCATAGATGCGACAAGTCTCAGAACTTGATCGATGAAATGGAGTTACTTGACTTAGGCTACGCTGGGCATAAGTACACTTGGGCCCGTGGTAATTCCTTGAGTAATCGGTCTTGTGCTCGACTAGATGGAGGATTGTATAACTTGAGATGAAGAGGTTTGTTTGAAAAGGGTTCCATTCGACACTTGGCTATGAATCAATCTGACCACGCCCCTTTGTTGCTCAATTATACTGGTCTCCCTAACAG
Source organism: Rheum nobile (assembly GCA_027886185.1). Classification (NCBI taxonomy): domain Eukaryota; kingdom Viridiplantae; phylum Streptophyta; class Magnoliopsida; order Caryophyllales; family Polygonaceae; genus Rheum; species Rheum nobile. The sequence goes on along the minus strand of WOAB01000644.1, from coordinate 9,743,449 downwards.
TGAACATAATTCCAAGTCTTCCCGATTTCAAGCTAGTTGGCTACTACATATTGAATTTTAGAAGTCTCTTTCTATGAACTGGCAGTTTTGGGCTCTGCTTAGCACAACTTTGTCGACTCTCGCTGCTCATCTTTCTAATTGGAATAAAGAGGTATTTGGAATTCTTTTTCATCGTCGGGATCGTCTCTGGAGACGTATTGCAGGCATTCAAGTTAGCTTAGGCAACCGCCACCCGCGCAACCTTTTGAACTTGGAATGGAAACTTAGGAGACAACTTGATATCGTCTTGGATCAAATCTATGTCTATTGGGTCCAAAAGGCCAGATATGATGCTTTACTCGACAGAGACAGAAATACTCAATTTTTTCATGCTTGTGCTGTCATCAGAAGGAAACAAAACAAAATCGATGGCCTTTAAAACTCCCAGGGTGAATGGATCTGGGATCAATCTGGTATGAGTGTTATGGTCTCGTCTCATCTGTAGATGTTATCTTCGGAAGAGGATACGAGTTTTAGGCCATTTGATGTTCCTCGGGGTCATTTTTTGGTGCTTGCTGATATGGAAATTTATGGCCTTCGATGTCAGTTTACTATGCTGATATTAAATATGTGATTGTCAACATGTGCAGCTTAAAGGCCCAGGACTGTAATGGGTTTCAAGTAATATTCTATCAAGAGAATTGGGATACTGTTCGACGAGAAGTTGAGAACACTCCCTTATCTATTCTCGGAGGTGGTAACATTCTTGAGGGTCTTAATGACACACTGTTGGTTCTCATCCCTAAGGGGGGAATCCGGAGTCTGTGAATCAACTCAGGCCTATAAGTCTTTCTAACGCCGCTTGCAAAATCGTCACGAAAGCCTTGGTTTCTCGACTGAAACCACTAGTGTGGAAAATTGTGGCACTGACGCAATCAAGTTTTTCCCGGGGGAGACAAATTACGGACAATATTGTCATTACATAGGAGGTGCTACATTCTATGAGATCCAAGACCGGAGAGGCTTTTATGGCAACCAAGATTGATCTTGAGAAAGCATATGATAGAATTTGCTGGTCCTTTCTCCATGACTCCTTATTGAAGAGAAAACTCCCAGTGATATGGTGTCAGTTATCATAGAATGTGTCTTTTCTTGTAATATGTGTGTGCTATGGAATGGATCCATGGGCAGATGCTTAAAACCAAGTCGGGGTGTTTGATAAGAAATCCGTTGTCTCTGTATCTATTTGTTCTCTGTATTAGGCCGAGGCATATTATTGATGAGGTCGTTTATAGTGGAGCTTGGGCACCCATTCGTCTTTGTCAATTTGGGCCGAATCTCTCGCGTTTAGTTTTTGCTGATGATTTGATCTTGTTCGCTAAGGCCTCTTGTGACCAAGCTCGTATCATCAGATATTGCTTAGAGAAGTTTTGTATGGCATCTGGTGTGAAGATTAATTTTATCAAATTGAAGATTTGTTTTCTAATAGCACTTCCCCTCAATTAGCTGGGCAAATCAGTCTTGCGAGTGAGATTCCAATGGAGGAGGATCTGGGAAGATATCTTGGTATTCCTATTTCCAAGAAATGCACCTCTAAATATCAGATCAATGGCATACTGTAATGAGTCAATGATAAACTTGTTGGATGGACTTCTAAGTTGCTCTCTACGGCTGGGCGGGTGACTCTTGCAAACTCGGCTATTGTGAGCATTCCCTACTATTCTATGCAAAGTGCACACCTTCCTCTTTCGATTTGTGATGAAGTGGAAAATCTGACAAGGAATTTTGTTCGGGGATCTACTGCGGAACAAAGGAAAGTCCATCATCTGAAGTGGGACAAACTGAAATGACCCAAGACGGCAGGTGGATTGGGTATGAAGGGTATTTGTCAGGCCAACTCGACTTTAATGGCTAAGCTTGGATGGCGTATGATGAGGAATCAAATGCTTTGTGGTCTCGGGTGGTCCGTTGCAAGTATTGCCGCGGTCGATGTGATCGGGATATGTTTGTTTCTCAAACTAGCTCCTCTAATTTGTGGCAGAGGATGGTGAAGTCGAAGCACCACCTTCTTGGTAATTTGCATACCTCAATTGGAGATGGATTGCAAACACTCTTCTAGACACATCTGATGCGTCCTTGGCCTCAAATGGGGTCAAGAATGCCTCAGATGAGCGGAACTAGTTTGAGAAGAGGTTGGACACCACTTGTTGGAGGTTCTCGGCTTCACACGTTAGAGATGTCGAGGCGAAGAGGCTGGCCTTCAACGTGTTGAAGGGCGGAGCAACTTCATGGGAGGAACCTACATGATGATTCTTAGGACAAGGTCAACGTGATGATCTTGGTTAATTGGTTTGATAGCTAGAAGAACAAAGTGTTTGTGATGCCCAAAGCTTAAGAGAGGAGATAAACTCTACTTCGATAATAAGCTTAGAAATGAACGTAACCTTACATTGGAAGCCTCAGAAGGATTAAATAGGATAGAGCTCTCGGAATGGGCCGAGGAGCTTACATTAGTGCAGCACACTCCCGAAATAGCAAAATACATAATTAATAAGCTAAAAGTGACAAGTTCTAATAATAGTCGAAATAACCTCAAAATAGATAAGTCTAAGGATAAGCATCGGTCTTGTGAAGGACAACGTTGGCGTCGCAGGCAAGCGGAGCGGGGCATCACAGGGAGCGACACATGCAAAGCCATGACACTGGCGAGAGCAACGCTGGCAGTGTCATGACACTAGTGAGAGCGACGCTGGGGAATGCCACAACATCGAGGAAGAGCCGGCGCTAGCGAGGCCATGGGGGGTGCACTGGGGCTCTAGGTCAATGCCTCCGGTACTGGGGCGCCAGGCATCAAGGCCATGGATGACGATGGAATCGGGGCGTCAAGGGCTACGAGAAGCAAGAGCAATGCCGATACCACGAGTGTGCCGGCACTAGCGATGGTACGAGCCACGAGATATTGTATGGCTTGGGTGATGGCCTTGGCATGAGCTCGAGTCACGGGGCCATTGGAGCACAGGCTCATGGCATCTTCATCTTCCTTGGCAGTCATGGTAGGCAAGGTCGCATCACTCTCCCCTTTGTGGCTTCGAAGCATCCCCGATTCACAATCCTCAAACTCTCGTGCAATGTATTACGAGAGGTCTGCCACGTTAAACATAGGATGCACACTGTTTTGGGGCAAAAAGATCAAAACAACCTAAATCGCTTTAAACGGGGTAACCAGACAATAATAAGATTAAAATATCTTGACAATCCAGATCAACTAACAATAAGACGAATAAAATCGAATGAATACAAAAGTAAGCTTATCTCTTTCGAGTGAGAAGCTTAACGAGTCAAACGTCTTAGTCGTCGGTCGCTTCAATATCCGAACAAGAAATAGAAACAAAAGGCAATTATTTCCACTGAGTAGGGTAAGAGTGAAACAATGCTTGTATTAGGTAATTTTAATATCGTGTGTGTGATACAAAAGGAATCTTTCCATATATATACTACATATACATCCAATTTGGTTAAAATGCTCGAGATTCGCGTGAGTCGTCGTGTTGTTGCTAGTCGTCCGAGATCTTCTCAACGTCTCTTAGTGTCAATGAATTTCCTTGTAGTCTCCATCCATATCTTCTAAAATCCACTTATGTTGGGCCGATCCATTGCAAAATCATGGCCGAACACACACCATACGCATCTGGCAGCTCAATCTGATAGGTGTTGTCTCGATACGCCTTAAGGACCTTTTCACTGCTTCTTCTTCCTGCAAAAAGCTTTCCCCTTTCCAAGGGAAAAATTCAAATTTTTACCGTTTAATGCTTGTTCATTTTTCCATGGCATTTTCGCAATTTAAAAGAAGCCGGATCACATTTTGCAGCCCTGGCAAGGAAAGAAGGGACTTCACCCCCTTGAAGATCCTGAGCCCAAAGGATTCTCTAGCCGAAACTTTGACTCAATCGGAATTGGATAGGATCCTGGAAGTGGGCCAATTCCTTGTCGGGATAGTAGCACGTCTACCGCTTCCTTACGAGCACGCCGAATCGTACTGAGATGATTGGGTTTGTTTATGTGAATATCCTTTCTGAATCGGTCATTTTTTTCCCATTTCAAACCTTGTTTGCAATTTCTTGGTTGTCTTGAAACTTGCCCCTTGTCAAGTCATGCCTCATGCATGGCGCTTGTTGAGAGTAGTTTACTTGTTGGTTTCGAGCGTCGATGTCGATTTCGACTTTGACGCATTGTGGTATTCTTACTACTTGAGTAGCCGAGGGTCTTCTAGGTTTCAATTGCGTCTTCAACAGGGTAGGTGACGTGGCCGAAATATGCAATGCAAATATCATTGAATGGCCTAGTCAAAGTCAATGTCCTAACAGACCTACTAAATGGATGTATAGTAAGCAAGTAAGGGTCGAACCCACAGGGAAGATCTGATGAAGTATGCAATTATGATTGACAAGTGACAAGGAAGGGGGTTTTAGTTATCAAGGAGAACAAAGCAAACAAGTTTGATTGAGTTGAGAATATGATTGGGGAAAAGAGTTCCACTAGAACGAGATCCACAATACAGAGATATAATTTGATCACTGAAATCTATTCAATCCAAGTTCTTTCACTATTCTTATGGTTGTTCCCACCCTGATCTTAAGTACTACCAATTCTCACAGTTGTTGATAGACTTATCACAATATCAATGGAAGAAAACCTTACCACCAATAAAGCAATAGCAATGCACACAAGGATATAGGATACATGCAAATAGAAGAAAACCTTACTACTTAACATGCAAATGATTCTCACTCACGATTGCGCACTCGTATTCCACTATATGCAACAATCGTGTATGCTACTAGATATGCACTCGTATTCCACTATATGTAAATCCTAGCAATTGATAAATAGTATTCAACCTAGTTGATCAGGCTATGAGGAATAACAATAAATCAATATTCAATATAACCAAGAGAATCAAACCAACACTTATAAGAATAGGAACAAGGAATAGAAATCTCACAAACACATCAACTGTATTGCTTCAAACGTCTAGTAGAACAATGGGAAATTAGTGCTCCATTCAGAGGTGAATGAAACCCTAAAAAGTAAAACTGTGTAATGTAAAAGTAGTCTCGTGATTTCAGAGTGTAGTCTCTTCTTAACCTAGAAAAAGGGGCTTAAATAGGCTTAGGAAAAATAAGTTAACCTAATGAAAATAACAAAGGAAATAAAATAAAAGAAATAAGGAAATCCAAAATGCATAAAAGGAAATAAAATCCTTCTGGCCGCGGGGCGTTACGTGCCTCACCTCGGGGCGGTGAGATCCACCGCGGGGCGGTGGCTTCTTCTGGCGCGGCCAACTCTTCTCTGAGACCCACCGCCGGGTCGCGGTGGCATCTAGCGTGGGGCGGTGAAATCGCCCACTCCTTCTTCAGCTCCTCTTCTTCTTCTCTTCTGCTCTTCATTACTACCAAGTGTTGGTAGCCTTCTCCAATAAACTCTAGCAGAACCTCGTCCATCTTCATCTCCATCTCCGTCTAAGCTGTAAATCCCTGGATATCTTCACTTTTCTCCACAACTTCTGGATCACAGACTTAGCCTCAAATCTCATCCTAAACTCCTCCAAATGATGCTAATAATTGCTAGTAAAGGTGCATGAAATGACACCTATCAAATTCCCCCATACTTAGACCTTTACTCATCCCGAGTAAGCTAATGATAAACCTACTCTCTCAATCAAACACCAAGGTCTCAGGAAGTACAAGAAAATATGACACCAACAATTACAACATATCAACAATTAGCTCCAGACAACCAAAACAAGTGATGCAAAGATAATTATAATCCTAACACCAATCTAGCTTCTTATCGCTCCAACAGTGGCCTACCCGATTCCTCCTTATGACTCCCCTTCTTATGACGCCTCGCCAAAAATAATGAGAAATCCTAAAATCACTCTTCTTCTTTTACGCTCATCTTGCTTAGGCGCCCTCTCGGGTTTTCACCTAGCCACTCATTTCATTTTGCTAGATATCTCACAAATACTCGCATCACTCCAGTCCACTTTTGCACCGGTCTATACCAGTCGGACTACCTGCTTCTTACCTGAACCGCCCTTTCGGGTTTTCAGCTCATCCTAGGATTTTGATTGCCTTTTTACATCTTTTTGGCTTTTTTCATTTTTTTTTTTAAAGAAATACTCGAATGGAAATTACAGAAAAACAAAGCTATGTACAAAAGATAGACAGATAGCAAGTCTAAATCCCTCCCCCATACTTAAACCGAACATTGTCCTCAATGTAGAAAAGAGAACAACAAATAAAATAGGGGTAGGAGAAATAAACTCACTGTGGGCCTGATGGCGGTGGTGGTGGGAACCTCCCGAAGTAGTCCCTCATATGAGCGTCCAGACGCTCATCTACATCAGCATGGAACTGGGTCTGCCAAGTATGCAAACCGGTCTCTACTCGGGTGTTCCAATGCGTCTGCTACACCGAGAATGCATCAAATCTTGCATACAACTCCTGCCAAGGTATGGCAGGAGCATAAGAAGATGAGGGCGTATCAAACTGGGTAGGAAAAGGGGCATCCTCACCCACAAACTCAGCAGCAACAGCACCAGCACTAGGGCCCTCTCCAAACGGACCCGAAGGAGCAGCAGCAGGGGTAGCGTCAGCCATAACTCTGCTATCACTGGGAATCCACCAATCCGCAAATGAAGGAGAATAAGTGAAAACCCGGGGAAGAATCAAAATATGACCCTCATATAAAGACCAAACTAAATCACCATCCCTGCCCAATGGTTTCAGCATCGAGCACACTTTCATGTGCGCCATATCATACACCGCGTGAGCAACAGGTCGTGGAATCCGATCGGTAGCTATAATGTCAGCACAAAGAAGGGTGATCAAACCACCCCCACAAATATCATATGGCTCACCATCACGAATCCTCTTCAGGGAACCTAGAAAGAGGGTAGCCCAACACGGCGTGTACATAACAAGCTCCAAGATGCTCAAAAACCACTGAAAATCCTTCAAAGGGACCTTACCATCATCAGCATGGCCAAAGAAATCTCTCATCAACACCTTGTGGATCAACCTTAGGCAAGGGTTCACCAACTTCGAATTCACCTCCTGGCCCTTCTTGAACGTCCTATGCGTGTCAGCCTCCCAAAACTCCATCATATCCGTCTCAATGATGCCACCAGACCACCCATCAGATGGCTCCTTTGTAATGCACAGGGCACCACGAATCTCCTCAGTAGACAAAGTATAATCACGACCATTGTATGTGAATGTGACCTTCATCAATCTCTTGTCGGCGGAGCCATCAGAATACCTCTTAAATGAGGCAATGAACTGGTAACACAGCTCGGGATAAGCATCAGCGGCCTTGTTCAAGAAAGTCCCCAGGCCACACTCTGCTAAACACAGGGATACACACTCCAACATACCAAACTCAGCCAACGTCGGCTTGTCAAAGAATTTAGTAGCCAACACCTTCCTCTCCTTCACAACATTGTAGACCTCATTCTCATCCCTCGTAGATACTTGCTTCCTACCTCTAGGTGCCATAAGTAATGAATTGAGATGCACAAAACAGAGGGCAACCAAGAAGACTTACAAACGAGCGAAAACACGAAGTCTGGTAGTCTCGACGCGGGGCGGTGGACGAGTCGCCGGGTCACGGTGAGATAACTGGAACTTCACACCGGGTCATGGTGGGGGTCACCGCGGGGCGGTGGCTGGCGATGCGAGGCGGGGCAACGCGGGGCGGTGGACGACAGCGACGCGGTGGGGTTATGTGTTTGGCTTGTTTGTGAGGCTTGACTTCAAATTGGGCAAGAAAACTCGAGATTAAGGGATTTAGAGGCTAGGATCGGACCAAGAACGAGAGGGTTGGGGGGAGAATGGGGGATTTGGCTTGGAGAACTTGAGAGGGGTGTTGGATATGGAGGGTTTGAGAGAGTGGGGGCTAGGTTAGGGAAAGGGAATAGGAAGAAAAGGGGTTGATGGGGCCGGTCATATACAATGGCCCAAAGAGAAATCTCAGCCCAAAAAGGGGGCCTAAACCGTCAAATCCTTAGTTACCACTCAAGAAATAAAAATTTTACTCCCCATTTAAGGTTTTTTCGAGGCCCTTTATTCTCTTTTTTTTCGGAGTTGAGAAGGCATACCAGACCTCCACCGCGGGGCGGTGAGAATTGGCTGGGAACACCGTCTCTCTCCATTTACTTTCGTACCTGAAATGTTAGTGACAGGCGAACGAAACAAAGCAAAAGAAATTACGAAATTAATCTAAAAGAAAGAAAACTCAAGGAAGTCTACCACGGGTTGCCTCCCGGACAGCGCCTTAGTTAACGTCGTTGGCTCGACGTACTGCAGATCAATCACCACCTAAAATAGGATCCCCTCAGAATCCTCTTACTCGTCTCTTCCTGCTGGGACTTCCCATGGAAAGGCTTGGACCTTAGAACATGTTCCCACTTAGCCAATGACTCCATGATTGCTCTCTTTGGAGCATCTCCCCCATACTTAGAGCGATATGGGGGCCGATAGGGCTTGACCTGATCATGCTGCACGATACTAGATGAACGCTTACAGCCTTGTGTGGTTAGTGCAGGGGGCAAGTGCCCAAATTAGAGGGAATTGAATCTCCTATGTCATCAAGTAAGACATCATACTCATGCGAATCAAAAGGTTCAGCAATAGCAGACAGTTCAACTATGGTCTCCACTACACTAGGCTTAACATTTTCCTGAATAGGATTATTGATATCACTAATATAGCGAAGGGGGGGGCAATTCAATGGATTTGACCTTATGAATATTATGCTCAAAAATTATTCCATCAAATTCCATAGTCAAAGTTCCACTATCTACATGAATCTTTGTCATGGCTGTTTTCATAAAAGGTCGACCTAACATAACAGGAGCAACCTGCTCATCATATTCCATATCCATAACAAAGAAATCAGCAGGGAAAATCAAAGGACTTATCTTAACAAGAACATCCTCCACAATACCCTTAGGAGACACACAAGAACCATCAGCAAGTTGTATCACAATATTGATATCATGCAAGGGTCCGACTCCTAAATCCTCAATCAATGAATAAGGCAAAACATTAATAGAGGCACCCAAGTCTAGCAAGGCTTTCCCAAATCAATGCTCACCTATAGCAATAGGAATAGTGAACGTACCTGGATCCTTGCACTTCTCAGGCATACGCCTTTGAAATACCGCCGAGACATGTTCACCAACCGGAACCTTCTTCTGGACCTTTAGCTTTTGTGTCCTCTTAACGGTGCACAGCTCCTTCAAAAACTTGGCATATCGAGGATCAACCTTAATAAGCTTGAGAAGAGGAATGTTCATCTCACAGTTTCGGAACGTCTCGAAAAGATCACTGTCGTCGACGACCCTTCTAGCCTTTAGCGCCTCGGGAAAAGGTACTGGTGGCTTCTCGGAACCAAGAGGGGGAAAAAATGGATGAACATAATCATCAACACAGATCTCTTCTGCAGAGCAAGGATTTTGGAGGCCGGGTCGCGGTAGGCTCACCGCAGGGCGGTGGTTATCGCCGCGGGGCGGTGAGGTCGCGGTGGGATTACTGAGACTTGCCGCCGGGTCGCGGCTAGTGTCGCCATGGGGCGGTGGCAGGCATCCTTCTTTCCTGGCCTCAGCCTCAACTTGTCGCCGGGTCGCGGTGGAGTCCACCGCGGGGCGGTCACCGATATTCTTCTTCTCAGACTCGCTCTCCTCTTCAGCAATAGGAGGAACAACCAGCTTCTTTCCACATCTGAGGGTGATGGCACTCACATTCTCCCTTGGATTCACTGTAGTTTGAGAGGGTAGGGAGTTAGATGTCCTCTGGTCAATCTTGGTTACAACATCAGCCAGTTGGCCAATCTGCCTCTCCATATTCTTTATGCTTGACTCAGTAGCCTGAACATGAGTGGCGAAATGCTGAGTCAGAGTCTTTAGCATCTCTTCAGTAGTAGCACCAGAGGTTTGGCCTTGAGGCCTCTATTGGTATGGGACTCTCTGCTGGTATTGATGTTGTGCTGGCTGTTGACCACCTTGGGGGTCGCTCCACCAGAAACCCGGATGGTCTCGCCCTCTCGGATTGTAGTTAGGCTGTCCACCAAATTGCGGTCTAGGGGGTCCGTAACCTCCTACAGCATTCACTTCAGTAGTACCTTCCTCCTGCAGCTGAGGACAAGTATCGGTAGGGTGGAATTGATCATAACAAATTCCACATGCCTTGACTTGTTGAGGAGTGTTTTGGTTCGTCATTCTCTTCACCATCTCCTTCAACTCAGCTAACTCATTCAGCATTGGGTTCGGTCCTGTAGGAGTCACAGCATTGACTGTCTTTCTCTAATATGTCTTTCCAAAGCTCCTGGTACTCTCACTCATCTCCTGCAATCTCTCCATGGATGCGTCCGGTGTCAGATTCAGAATACTCCCACCGCATGCAGCGTCAACCATCCTTCTTTCCTGATCTAGCAGACCATTATGCAAGTAGAGAACAAGATCCTGCTTGGCGTATCCGTGGAACAGGCAGCTAGAGCAAAGCCTCTTGTACCTTTCAAGATAGTCATATAGCATCTCATCACCAGCCTGCTCAATGTTAGCAATTGCCTTTTTCAAAGCATTCGCCTTCTTCGTTGGGAAGTACTTGTCAAGAAATGCCTTGTGCAGTTTAGTCCAGGTATCTATAGTCTCTGGTGGCAAGTGATAATACCAGTCGCTAGCAGAGTCTAGCAACGAAAATCCAAAGGCTCTCATCTTGATTTGATCCTCCGTCACATTCCTTGGCTTCATAGTCATGCAGACATTGTGGAATTTACCCAGATGAGATATCGGGTCCTCTCCACTCAAACCATGGAATTTCGGGAGATAAGCAATAACTCCAGACTTCAGCTCAAAGTTCACCCCTTCGCCAAGCGCATGGATGATGACAGCCAAGGGTTGTGCCCCGATGTTCGGTTCAGTCAGCTCTCTCAGAGTTCCGGCCATTACAACAGCAGGGATGTCAACTTTTTCAACGGTCTCAACCTCGGCTTCTTCTTCTTGATCGCGTAGGTTTGCACGGAATGATCTGTCGATTTCTGGATCAAAAGCAGCTAGAGGAGAGTCAGTAGAACGAATGTCGACCATAAGATAGGTCTCCACCAAAGTCAATCACAAAAACGCACAACAAAACAGAAAACTTCTCCGGCAATGGCGCCAAATTTGACGTGGCCGAAATATGCAATGCAAATATCTTTGAATGGCCTAGTCAAAGTAAATGTCCTAACAGACCTACTAAATGGATGTATAGTAAGCAAGTAAGGGTCGAACCCACAGGGAAGATCTGATAAAGTATGCAATTATGATTGACAAGTGACAAGGAAGGGGGTGTTAGTTATCAAGGAGAACAAAGCAAACAAGTTTGATTGAGTTGAGAATATGATTGGGGAAAAGAGTTCCACTAGAACGAGATCCACAATACAGAGATATAATTTGATCACTGAAATCTATTCAATCCAAGTTCTTTCACTATTCTTATGGTTGTTCCCACCCTGATCTTAAGTACTACCAATTCTCACAATTGTTGGTAGACTTATCACAATATCAATGGAAGAAAACCTTACCACAAATAAATCAATAGCAATGCACACAAGGATATAGGATACATGCAAATAGAAGAAAACCTTACTACTTAACATGCAAATGATTCTCACTCACGATTGCGCACTCGTATTCCACTATATGCAACAATCGTGTATGCTACTAGATATGCACTCGTATTCCACTATATGCAAATCCTAGCAATTGATAAATAGTATTCAACCTAGTTGATTAGGCTATGAGGAATAACAATAAATCAATATTCAATATAACCAAGAGAATCAAACCAACACTTATAAGAATAGGAACAAGGAATAGAAATCTCACAAACACATCAACTGTATTGCTTCAAACGTCTAGTAGAACAAAGGGAAATTAGTGCTCCATTCAGAGGTGAATGAAACCCTAAAAAGTAAAACTGCATAATGTAAAAGTAGTCTCGTGATTTCAGAGTGTAGTCTCTTCTTAACCTAGAAAAAGGGGCTTAAATAGGCTTAGGAAAAATAAGTTAACCTAATGAAAATAACAAAGGAAATAAAATAAAAGAAATAAGGAAATCTGAAATGCATAAAAGGAAATAAAATCCTTCTGGCCGCGGGGCGTTACGTGCCTCACCGCGGGGCGGTGAGATCCACCGCGGGGAGGTGGCTTCTTCTGGCGCGGCCAACTCTTCTCTGAGACCCACCGCCGGGTCGCGGTGGCATCTGGTGCAGGGCGGTGAAATCGCCCACTCCTTCTTCAGCTCCTTTTCTTCTTCTCTTCTGCTCTTCATTACTACCAAGTGTTGGTAGCCTTCTCCAATAAACTCTAGCAGAACCTCATCCATCTTCATCTCTATCTTCGTCTAAGCTGTAAATCCCTGGATATCTTCACTTTTCTCCACAACTTTTGGATCACAGACTTAGTCTCAAATCTCATCCTAAACTCCTCCAAATGATGCTAATAATTGCTAGTAAAGGTACATGAAATGACACTTATCAGTAGGTCGCCCATTGCTTTGAATCTTAATGTCAATGACCATGGGTGGAGGTCTCGTTTCTTCTTTGTAGAGCGGATATCGTTTGAGGGGGGTGTTGATTGCTCTTTCCTGCTAGCGGACTAGAGGAAGACAAGAATTTGTATTTGTCTTTTCAAATCTCTTATTGGGCGTCTTCTAAACTTTTTGCTCACATGTGTCTTGTTTCAGCCTGATCCGGAGGAACCCGAGGATTCTCATTTCGAGGCAGAAACCTTAACGCCTCTTGCTCTTCCTAAGGCAGACAAATCTTTCAAAAACATCAACTTCTTGGCACCTACTTTTCATAACATGTCAACATCTTCAACCTTTGTGACCAAAGGCGCATGTTCGTTCCTGCAGGTATGTGTTTGGGTGGTTTTTGGACTAGTGGTTTGCTTACTATGTTGCGCTTTCCTGACAGCGTCTCGTGGTGGGAGGTCGAGTGCGCGCCTCTCCGAGGAGAGTCTCCTGGAATAGAAGATTTCGGCATCGAAGGTGTTGGCTTCGGCCAAAATTATTGCTTTGCACTCTCCATCGTCAAAGACCTCTGGAGCCAAGAGGAAGGTGATCGCTTCCGTCGAGACGTTGTGTGAGCTTAAGGATAGGGCCTTGGGCGACCTTCTACACACCTTGGACCCTGCCGCCAGGAAGGAAATTGGGGATTTGCACCTGGTCGACTGCATCGACGAAGCAGGATCGACGACTTGGAAGGTATATGGAAATTTGCTTATACTCTTTTTTCCTCTCTTCTCTTTTTTTTTACATAGCAGCTGATTACATGGCCTTATGCATACATGCCCTTCAATATTCCCTAGTGGCCTTTTCGACTGTGGAAGAGCTGAGTGATAGGGCCGACATGCGTGTTAGTCAGGTTGAGACCCAGCTTGCTTCTGTCAATGGCCACATGAAGCTAATCGAAAGCAAACTTGCCCAAGCCAAGAAGAAGCTGAAGGAGGCTCAGGCCCGCGTTGAAGAGCTTGAGAGTGACATCGAGGTGATCCAAGTGAAGGACGCACAAATTGCATATGATGTTGGTGCCTACTTTTGCATAATGTCCCGTATTGAGATGATGTAGGAGTATGCTGCGGGGGGTCACTCATCCTGGAATGTGGAAGATGAGCGGGTGAGCATGGAGCTCTTGTACCCCAACGGGAACCTTGGAGTCGATCTGTGCAAAATCATCGGCCTAGGCGATGAAGATCAGAAAGGTGAGGGCGAACTCGAGGAGGGCAAGGATATCGTTAAGGATGTGCCAGGATCGACTGCCTTAGCACCGAAGGATCAAATGGCCACTCCTACAAATGTTGTTGAGAAATCAGGTGAATCCTAAGTGTCTTTGTGTAATGACAATGGTTTTCTTGCGTCGTGGCGTCGACGCTTAAACTTTGTGATGTTTCATGTTGTGCCCCATCATGGAGATGGGATGGATAATGGTTTTGGTGACTCGTCCAGTATCGCAGGTCGCACGTTTTAATATAAGCGTTTTGTTATTCTCGTACCTTGTTGTTTGTCTTTCTTTGTTTTACAGGTGGACTTCGTCAGTCCCTTTCTAGTGGAATCGTATGATGTTGGTCGTGTTGACTTGTAATTGTACTCGTTAGTTAGTGTTTTGGGGCGAAAAGATCGGACGACCTAAATCGCCTTAGACGGGGTAACTAGTCGATCGGGTGATAGAAAACAATCCAAACCAAGCAAGCAATAGATAAACAAAGAATAAATATGTAATAGCGTGATGGTTTTATTAGATGTCGTGTTTAATCAGACTGAATCGTGATACAACTTATCGTGATAAAACCAGAGATCGAGTGGGACTCGACCGATGACTTGTGAGTGGCGACCGGAAGGGGTCAGGCGTAGGCAGCCATTAGAAAGCTAGATGGAGAGCGAGAGTGCTATTCTGGTGTGTTTTCTGAGTCAGAATGCTTGTGTGTAATTGTGTAGTCTTCTTCTTATCTTCCTCGTCGTCCTGATATGGTAAGTCTTTTACTCTTGTGACCGTTTATGCTTCGGCCGAATATTCCATCTTCAATGCTCGGAGTGATGGTGAAGATTGCGCCATTAAATCTCTGCGTTTATGGTGGTTCGAAGGCAGTGGCCGTTGCGTGATCTAGCATTTAATGCTTGGCGAGATCCTCGCGATCCTGTCGGAAGGCATTCGACCAGAGACGTCTCGTCGGATCCTCTGGGCTTTCTTCTTCGATCTTCTGATTGGCAATGGGCTTGGGCTCGACCGATTTGACCCATCTTCTCTGGAGAATCCAGGCCCAACAATAGCCCCAAGTTGCTATGGGCTTACGGTTTAGGCAAGTTGACCGGAATCCATGGCAACTTCTCTAGACGCGATCTCCACCTTCCAATTTGGCGCGTTTGCTCAGGGCTACGTGGCGCGTGATCGAGGCATGATGCGACGCCTCTACAGGCCTTCACTTCCCTCCATAAATTCGTAGCAGAAGGAATCGATTACTCTTCATCATCTTCCTTTGCAAGTTTCTGGTAAGCCTCTTGGTTTCTCTTGCCATAGCTTTCTGATTTCTCTTAGTCGTAGCTCTTCGATTCTCCTCTTTTCCCATTCTCGAAATGGTTTCTCTCGAGGCTTCTGAGTGGTCGAAGACTCTCTCCGATTCTCGTGAAGGCGAAGCTCCTCCTCGTTTTATTTTGAAGGAGTCGGATGCATTAGAGCACTATGTCCCAGGCGGAACTGGATCAGGTGCTCCAAGTCGGAGGTTTTCCGCCGGAGACGGTTGCCAAGCTGCCTCACCCAGACGAGAGGGCCGATGCTCGCTATGAGGGATGGGTTTGCTTCTACTCTTACCCGTTTAGAATAGGGTATAGGTTTCCTTTTTCCCCCTTGTCAGGGACTTCTTAGCTATGTTGGCGCTGGTGCCATGTCAAGTAATGCCTCAGGCGTGGAGAGTACTTAGGGTTTTAGACCTTGTGAATGTTCAAACTGGGGCTGATTTTGACTTCGACGCCCTATGGTACAACTACTTCATAGGATCGAAGAGTTCCTGTCGCGTTCAGTTGCGTGTCCGACCTGGTCGGAAGCCCTTGGTGCAGAGCCCTGATGTTAACGACCGCGTATGGGGGTCGAAGTTCTTTTTCGTCGAACGCTCTTCTCTGGAGAAGGAGGGAGAATGTCCGTTTTTGTTGACGGAGTGACGAGTCGATAGTATGTACTTGTCTTTTCTTTTGTGTATTTGTGTGTCTTAATTCTTGCTTTAACTTTTCTTTTTTGTAGTCCCCGAACCAGAGGATCTAGAAGTGAGTAGCCGATCAGAGGGCTTGTTAAAGATTGTGCTTGAGATTCCCATGTCTAAAAGGAAATTTGTGAACGTCAACTTGCTGGTGACGACTCCTGCCTCACAAGAAGATATGTCGAATGTTTCTTCATCTCGTGCGAAAGGTAGACTTTCGGCTTTAGGAGTCTTTTTATTGTTTTTCACTTTGTCGTGTACTTTAGGATTTCTCCTTTTTTGTTGTCCTGTCGTGTCAGGTTCCCCTGGTGGTCGGTCGAGTGCTCGCCTGAGGGTGGCGTCGGGAAAAAGCTTAATTGAGCAAAGGAAAGCAGCAGCCAAGGCGGCGTCGAGCAAACCGGCTCTGATTGACCTGACGACTATGGTTAAAGCTGGCTCTCAGAGGAAAGCGAGCGCTCATCCTGATGATGTCAAGGAGGAGGACATCCCTAAGAAGAAAGGCGCGACCGCCGAAGGGGTCGGCAAGATCGGTGCCGTAGGGCCGTCGATCGTTGATCTTTTTCGCACTCAAGACCCGACTTTGAAGTCGGAAGTTAAGGACGTCTCCCCATTGGACTGCATTGGTGAAGCGGGCAGTTCCGCGTGGAGGGTGTGTTGCCCTTTGTTTTGTGCGTTTTTGTATTTCTTTTGTTCGACTGTGTTTTCTGATTCGCGTATTTGTGTTGTCGTATGCCTTTTTGTCAGGCTTTTCAATACTTCTTGGGAGCTTACTCCGGTGTCCAGGCGATGCTTGTCAAGGCTGAGGACAGGGCTGCTAGGTCAGAGTCCGACCTTGCCTCTTTAAGGACCAAGCTGGAGGGAGCGGAGAGTCGATGTCGTGAGACTGAGCGTCGTCTCACCAGGGAGCTGAAGAGCTGTCAAGGGGAGCTGGTCGCATGTCAGAGGGAGTTTGAAGAGTACAGGGCAGGCATTGAGGAGGAAGTGAAGTGGGCTCGGATTGTCGACGGTCAGATTACTGGCGACGTTGGGGCCTTCTACGCGGTGAAATCGCGCATCGAGATGATTGAAGAGTTCAACGAGGGCAAGCATGAGCTCTGGGACCTGGACGCGGAGAAGGAGACTTTGGACTCCATGTTTCCAAAGGGCGATCTTGGTCAGGAGTTGTTCTGCTTAGCCGGCGTCGGAGAAGAGGTTGTGGATGAAGATGCCGATGAGGATGAAGCTCATTCTGGCGATGCTAAGCCGACCGACGAGATAGCCCCATTAGAGCCAGCCCCTGCCGAAGGTAACGTTGTTGTTCCCGATGCTTGACTTTGTTTGTCCCACTTGTGTGTGGGTTTAGACATTTGGTGCCTTTGGATAATGTATGTTTTGGCGACCCGTCCACCATCGCGGGTCACAGAATATTTCTGTTTGATGAAGTCCTATAGATGTGTAGGCAGACAATGTGGTTTGGCGACCCGTCCGCCATCGCGGGTTGCGTATTTATAAAAATGCTTTTTATTTTGCTGCAAATGCGTTTTTACATGTAGAATTGCATGCTAGTTTGTTTCGTACATGTTCGTCGAACTTTCGAGGAAGTTGTCGACGATGTTTAGTATGTCGTGTATGTCGGTTTCACCCGTGTGCTCCGTCGAGTGGGGTTTCACCGTGTGTATGTATGTAGAGCAGGCCTGCGATGTGTTTGTGTATGTGTTAGTCATGACATTATGTCGGGGAGGTAAGCAATATATAATAAGGTGTTTGTTCCTTATGTTTAATTGCGTGAATGTAATAAGGTGGTGTACCTTATGTTTTGTATAAGGCAGGCGGTGTGCCGACGTGCCTGTGTTGTCATCTCCCCGTAATCCGATCGATCGTGTAATGTAAGCGCTATATTCGGATGACAGGATCCATTTGCGGACGACTGGGTCCATTTGCGGACGACGGGGTCCAATGTAAATGATGTTCTGCATTTGTGTTTTTGTAAGGAGGAAATCCTCGCTTAGTGTCAGATGATGACATGTAAAAGAAAGTAGCGATGTATATGCGATGGCATGCGATATGTATGCGATGGATGGCAATGTATATGCGATAGCATGCGATATATATGCGACAGATGGCAATGTATATATGATAGCATGCGATAGGTAGCCATGTATATGCGATGTATAGAGTTTTGCGTGATGTTTTTACCTTATCGATTCAGAAATGGTATAGCTTGAGATGTGCTGCGTTCCAACTCCTCGGGATTGGTTGTCCGTCTTTGTCTTCTAACTGATACGCTCCTTGTCCGACCACTTCGGTGATCAAGTAAGGTCCTTCCCATTGTGGTGTTAGCTTTCCGTCGGATGGGTTCTTGGTGTTCTGGAATGTCTTCCTTAGGACCCAGTCTCCGACCTTGAACGCCTTGATTCGGACGTTCTTGTTGTAACTCCTTGCGACTTGTTGTTGGAACCTGACCATCCTGATTTGAGCTCTCTCTCTGATTTCGTCCACTCTCTGTAGGCTTCGGCTTCGATCCATTTAGAGAAGTAGTCCGTCATGGCAAGGAAGAAAACTCTTTGACCCGACGCGGGGGGAAGCTTTCCGACGATGTCCATTCCACATCGCATGAAGGGCCATGGAGCCAGGGTCGGATGGAGGAGCTCTGAAGGCTGATGATGGACGGGTGCATGCCGCTGGCAGGCGTCGCACTTCTTGGTGTATTTCATGGCGTCTTGGTTCATTGTTGGCCAATAGTACCCGTTTCGGAGGGCTTTTCCTGAGAGGCTTCGTCCGCCGGTGTGGTTGCCACACTCTTCTTCGTGTAATGATTGTAAGATACGTCCGACTTCTGGAGTCTTAAGGCATCGTAGGAGTAGCCCTGTAACATATCTTTTATACAAGATATTGTCAATGATATTGTAAGAGAGTGCTTGTACCTTGAGCCTTTTTGCTTCTATCTTGTCATCGGGTAGAATGTCGTCTTTTAACCACCTGATGTAAGGTAGCGTCCAGTCGTTATTGGTGTCAATGATGTCTTCTTCTGGTCGGTCGCCTATTTCCATAGCGACGAGTTCTTCGAGTGGTGTTGTTAACTCGACGGGTGTCCTTGGGATGGCTGGCGTCATGATGTGGGCCAATGGTATGTGTGGAAACTCTTTCGGGTCTAGGACGGATCCTAGATTGGCGAGTGCGTCAACTTGGGAGTTAAGATCCCTGGGCACTTGTCGGATGTTGAATGTCTGGAATTATCCGATCAGTTTCTTGGCTACCTCCAAGTAGGCTATCATTCTGGTATCTTTGGCACTGTACGACCCTTGTATTTGGTTTACGACCAGCAAGGAATCGCAAATGACTTCGATCTCTCGGAACCCTAGGTCGCGAGCCAGGATGAGTCCGAATATGAGTGCTTCGTATTCAGCTTCGTTGTTGGTCGCATCCCACTCACATCTGACAGCTTGAGCTATCTTGTCCCCCTGTGGCGATTTCAGTACGACCCCAAGCCCCGATCCTCTAGCGTTCGACGCCCCATCTGTGTGGAGCTCCCATGTACTTGTCTCGTCTGTCGCGAGTAGTTGTGTCGCTTCTTTTGCGGCTTCTTGCTCTAGGGTCGGACTGAAATCAGCCACAAAGTCGGCTAAGGCTTGCGACTTGATCGATGTCCTAGGCTCATACTCGATGTCGTAACCACAGAGGTGTATGGCCCATTTGGTCATTCGTCCTGTGAACTCAGGTTTCCTCATGATAGCTCTCATGGGATGATTAGTGCGAACAGTAATAGTATGAGATTCAAAATATGGTTTGAGTTTGTTCGAAGCCATTACCAATGATAGTACGAGCTTTTCAAGTGACGAATACCTCATTTCGGCTGGTAACAGCATCCGACTGACGTAGTATATTGGCGACTGTTTGCCGTCTTCCTCTCTGACCAGTACAGCGCTTACGGCCGACTCTGACACTGCAAGATAAAGAAACAAGGGCTCGTCGCCTTTAGGTTTGGTCAGTAACATGGGACTGGCCAGGTATTCTTTGAGGTTCTGAAATGTTGTTTCGTGTTCTTTCATCCATTGAAAGGATTTGTTCTTCTTGAGTGCGTCGTGGAAGGGTTTGCACTTGTCGGATGATTTGGAGATGAATCTGTTCAGAGCTGCTATCCGACCTGTGAGCTTCTGTACGTCTTTGACACATCGGGGGGATCGAAGGTTGATGAGAGCCTTGATCTATTCTGGGCTGGCTTTTACTCCTCTTTGTGTCACCATGTAACCTAAGAACTTCCCTGACGACACTCCAAAGGAGCATTTAGTACGGTTTAGTTTCATGTTGTACCTTTTGAGCACCTCAAAGCTGTCGCGTAGGTGGTCTATGTGATCTTCTTTCTTTTTGGATTTGACCAACATGTCGTCTATGTAGACTTCCATCGTGTCTCCGATTTGGTCTTTGAACATCTTGTTGACTAGTCGTTGATACATAGCCCCTGCATTTTTTAGACCAAAGGGCATTACTTTGTAACAATAGATACCTTGACTGGTGATGAACGTTGTTTTTTCTTGGTCGTCGGGATCCATGAGGATCTGATTGTAGCCGCTGAAAGCGTCCATGAAGGTGAGCATTTCGTGCCCCGCTGTGGTGTCGACCATGGCGTCGATATAGGGTAGAGGAAACGAGTCCTTGGGACAAGCCTTGTTGAGGTCTGTGAAGTCGATGCAGACTCTCCATTTGTCGTTCTTCTTCTGGACTACGACCACGTTGGCTAGCCATTCAGGATATTGGACCTCTCTGATTTTTCCTGTTTCCAATAAGCTTCTGAATTCGTCGTCTACTATCTTGTTCCGCTCGAGAGCGAACTTCCTGCGTTTTTGCTTGACAGGGGGATGAGATGGATCCACATTTAATTTATGAGTAATAACATTTGGAGATATTCCGACCATATCCTCATGCGACCATGCGAAACAGTCGGCATTGACCCTGAGGAAGTCAAGGAGTTGCCGTTTGGTCGAGTCGTCCAAGTTTGACCCGGCCCTTACCGTTTGGTTTGGCTTTGAAGGATCTAGTGCGATCTCGTCGAGTTTTTCCATTTCTGGTTCGACGTATCGACTAGGTCCTTCGCCGTTATGTGATTGATATGCGGTCTTGTGTTCGACTGCATTCTTCATGGAAGCGACGTAGCATTCCTTTGCGCTCCTCTGATCTCTTGGACCCCCCATTCAGTAGGGAACTTGATGACCTGGTGATATGTTGAAGGTACTGCCTTCATAGCGTGTATCCATGGCCTGCCAAGGATACAATTATAGGGAGACAGACAGTCTAGGACTAAGAATTTAACCTGTTGGTTGATTCCTCCAGCGTATGTGGTCAGAATGATTTCACCAGTCGTGTGTTTAACCTCACCGCTGAACCCGACCAGTGGGGTCGACTTCTTGATTAGGTCATTCTCGGTCAGACCCATTTCTTTGAGAGCATCGATGGTCAAGAGGTTTGTCGAACTCCTTGTATCGATTAGTACTCTCCGTATTAAGCAATTACCAATGGACAAAGAGATTACCAGTCCGTCATGGTGGTTTTCCGACCCGTCAGAGTCGGACTCGTCGAATGTGACCGTCGGAAGGTTAGATGCCCTCCTTGGTTTGAGTTCCGATGCCTCGGGCTTGTCGCCTTTTCTTTCCTTGGCGTGTCGCTTGGCCGCGGAGTATGTGTTGCCACATATGTCGGACCCACCTGAAATGGTATTGACAACTTTTGTATGGACAGGAGATTGGGGTTTGTTCTGTTTTACCTGATCTCGGCGTTCCATGGTGGCTTTTGCCCGTTCCGAGATGATGTCGCGTAGGAGCCCCTGTGAGAGCAGCCTAGCGACCTCCTTTCGCAGGGCGATGCACTCGTCGGTCGAATGACCGTGGTCGCCGTGGAATTTGCACCATCGACTCATGTCCTTCTTGACGTCCGGTCGATCGCTCTTTCGGGGCCATCTTACGTCTTTTCCATACTTGTCGAAACTCTTGACGAGCTCCGACACGGAAACGTTGAAGTTATAATACTGGACCCTAGGAGGCAACGCCGAGCCGTCTCTCCATTCCTGTGACCTGTCTTGGAAAGCATTTACCTGATTTGGTTCGTTTCGATTACGAGAATAGGGATGTGGACGTCTGTCTCGACGGTTATCGGAGGAATGTTTACGATCGGATGGATCGGGTCCGCGGGAGGCTTTACGCGACTCACGGTCCTCTTCCAGTCTTACCTCGGCCATAGTTTTGGCCTGAACATCTTCAAAACTTTTGCACGGGTACTTGGTAATCTCGTCGTAGAGATTGCTATCTTTGACCAAGCCTTGTCGGAAGGCTTCGATAGACGTTGTGACGTCGCAGTGGGGGATTCCCACTTTCTCTTTGTTGTACCTATTGAGATAATTTCGGAGAGGTTCATTGTACCTTTGTGTGACTCGATAGAGGTCACTCGATTGTTTCTCATGCTTCCGACTACTGGCGAACTGACTCTTAAAAGAGTTGACCAGATCCGCGAATGATGCGATTGTTCCCTGAGGCAAACGCATAAACCAAGTTAGTGCGGGGCCCGCGAGGGTCGTGCCAAAGCTTTTGCACATGACAGCCTCGCGGCTCTCCCTTGAAACAGATGCAGCCATTAGTTTTTGTTTATAGAGAGAGATATGGTCATCTGGATCGGTGGTGCCGTCGAATGTCGCCATGTTGGGGAGATGGAACTTCTTGGGGATCTCGACCCTTGCGATTTCTTCGACGAACGGAGATTCTTCGAATCCACCGGACGCTTCTCTCTCAATCGGTTGTGGGACTCCTGGGAGCCTGTTGAAGCAATCGTCGATCGTCTTCATGTGTCGGTCGAGCGTTTGCTGGAAAAGAGCCATGACATCCTCAGTGTGTCCGGGACGTCGTACGCTTGGAGGCGTTGGTTCGATACTGTCCATGTCGAGGCGTGTTCGGATGCCGCCGTGGATGGGTGCGTTCCTAGATCCTGAAGCCACTGATTGTACCTGCGACTTAAGAGACTCATTCTCACGGGTTAGTTGCGCAATCTCGGCTTCGGATTGGGTTGACAAAGCGGCTAGGGCTTCGGTTTTCTGACGTTGCTGGGCTAGTTACTCTTGAAGGGCGGCCATTTTTTGAGAGAGTTATTGGAACTGGGTTGGGGTAGGATTTTCAGTTGGGTTTTCTATAGTTTGGGTTTCGTCTTCGGGACGTCGTTCTTGATTGTCAGTAGGAGGGTCAATAGTCATGATTGGAAGGTTTCGGAAGGGTGATCGGCAAGTTGCCCCACGGTGGGCGCCAAATTGTTTTGGGGCGAAAAGATCGGATGACCTAAATCACCTTAGACGGGGTAACTAGTCGATCGGGTGATAGAAAACAATCCAAACCAAGCAAGCAATAGATAAACAAAGAATAAATATGTAATAGCGTGATGGTTTTATTAGATGTCGTGTTTAATCAGACTGAATCGTGATACAACTTATCGTGATAAAACCAGAGATCGAGTGGGACTCGACCGATGACTTGTGAGTGGCGACCGGCAGGGGTCAGGCGTAGGCAGCCATTAGAAAGCTAGATGGAGAGCGAGAGTGCTATTCTGGTGTGTTTTCTGAGTCAGAATGCTTGTGTGTAATTGTGTAGTCTTCTTCTTATCTTCCTCGTTGTCCTGATATGGTAAGTCTTTTACTCTTGTGACCGTTTATGCTTCGGCCGAATATTCCATCTTCAATGCTCGGAGTGATGGTGAAGATTGCGCCATTAAATCTCTGTGTTTATGGTGGTTTGAAGGCAGTGGCCGTTGCGTGATCTAGCATTTAATGCTTGGCGAGATCCTCGCGATCCTGTCGGAAGGCATTCGACCAGAGACGTCTCGTCGGATCCTCTGGGCTTTCTTCTTCGATCTTCCGATTGGCAATGGGCTTGGGCTCGACCGATTTGACCTATCTTCTCTGGAGAATCCAGGCCCAACAGTTAGTATGACATGTCGTGTAATTCCAGGGAGGAGTGTTTTAGTATTTGGATAAGACGTGTACCTTAATTAGGACATGTCTTGTAAAGATGTATCTTGTCTTTGTTCCTCCACTCCATGTGTACCGATCGATCGTGTAATGTGTGAGCGTTATTGTATGATAATGTTTGTTGTTCGTTGATCAACTTCGACTTTGTCTTGAGGCCTCTTGTCGTGTTTCTGCTTAGAACGCTAAAGAGGTAGAATAGATCAAAGGGCGGTCGTTGGGTGTTAGCCCAATGGCCCTCCGATGCTTAAGTCAATAAACCGTTGAAAGAACAAGTCGACTAATTATAAATTAAACGCGAAGTGAAATAATTCAAAAGTGATACAACTTTAAATGGATCGCGTTCCAGCTCCGTGCGAGTGGTTGGCCATCTTTTGTCTCGAGTCGATATGCCCCTTGACCAATGATTTCCTTGACGAGATATGGCCCTTCCCATTGAGGTGCAAGCTTTTCGTCGGTTGGATCCCTAATGTTTTGGAACACCTTCCTTAGGACCAAGTCTCCTACTGTGAAGACTTTGATGTGAACATTTTTATTGTAACTTCTCGAGACTTGTTGTTGATATCTTACCATTCGTATTCTCGCATTTTCCCTGATTTCATCTGTTGTGTCCAAATTCTGAGACAACTCGATGTCGTTTTGCTCCGGGGTTTATAGACCATACCTGGCTGTTGGGACGAGAAGTTTAGCAGGTATGACTACTTTTCTTCCATAGACCAATAAAAAGGGGGATTGTCCGGTCGCGTTCTTCGGGGTGGTCTTGTCGGACCACGGTATTAGGGGGAGCTCCTCTGTCCATCTCCCTTTTGCCCCTGTGAGACGCTTCTTGAGATTGTTTATGATGATCTTGTTGATGGGCTCAGCTTGGCCATTAGACTGTGGGTATCGTGGTATGGACGTGACCAAGTTGATGTTCCATTGTTTGCAAAAGGATCGCGTCTTATTGTCGATGAATTTGGAGCCATTGTCGCATACGATTTCTGATGGCACGCCAAATCTGCATAAGATGTTACGTTTTATAAATGAAATGACGTACTTTTCTTTTACCTCTCGATATGCTTCAGTTTCAATCCATTTAGAAAAAATAATCAGTCATAGCAAGGAAAAAGACGCGTTGTCCTGATGCTGGTGGTAGTTTCCCTACAATGTCCATTCCACGTATCATGAATGGACATGGTGCTAACATCGGGTGTAGCCGTTGACAGGGGTCGCATTTCTTGACGTAATCTGTTGTATCTTTGTTCATCGTTGGCCAATAGTACCCTGTTCTAAGAGCCTTACCTGACAGGTTGCATCCTCCGGTATGGTTTCCGCATTCTCCATCACATAGATATTGTAGGACGCGTCGGACTTCAGTTGTTTTTAGGCATCGCAAGTATAATCTTGTGATAGATCGTTTGAACAATATATCGTCTATTAGATCGAAGGTTGCTGCTTGTACCTTTAGTTTCTTGGCTTCTCCTTTGTCTATTAGGAGTGTGTCCTCTTTTATCCATTTATTGTAGGGTGTAGTCTACTCGTCTCGATTGTTTATGATATCCTCTTTGGTGTTGTCGCTTACTTCTGCTGAGACTACTTCTTCTAAGGGTAGTTCGTCCATTGTTCAAGTGTCGTCTTTACTGGTCGCCTTGTGGATCTTAAGCACAAAAGAAATGTATAAGTTCCAGTCTAAGCACGAATTTGTCACAAAGTAATGAGCCATAAAAACGATCGACATTAAAATATCACCATGCCCTTATCTAGAAACAAATCAAATTAAAGCTGCCAAGGCACGATCCCCATCCATAAAAATTCACATTATGTTGAGTCTACCAGCATAATCAATCAAGTCCATTCAAAAATGTAAAACTCGGCAAAAGCAAAACAAGGGAATGTGGAAACCGAACCTGTTCCAATTGGGCTCCAAAGGTGAAGAGCGACATCGGTGGTTGACCGGTGGGTTCAGAGAAGCGGTGGTGAGCAGGCTGCGAGGTGTGACAGCAGCGGTGTGGTGGATCCGGAGTTGGTCACGAGTAGGATTGGGTATGGGGCCTGGTGTGGCTTGGTTAAGGTCGATCCGGCGCTGGTGCGACTCGGCGGCGAGGGGCGAAGGTGGTTGGGGTCGATGAGCAGCAGCGACGGTGCTGGTTCGAGAAGAGGAGATGTGGCGCGGCGGTAGCAACACGGTGAGGCTCAAGATGGGTGGAGTCGGACCGGAGAATGGTGGTGAGGTGGTGTGGTATGGTGGGGAGAGGCAGAGAGCGGGATGGTAATGGTGAGATGGGAGCAGGTATAGGGATTAGGGGCAGTTGGGATTTGCAGAGGGAGAGGGGTAGAAGGAAGGAAGAAAGAAAAGAAAAAGAAGGAAAAAGTATTTGGTTTCTTTTAATTAAATCGCACGGTTTATATAAATATCGGCACAGACTGTTACAGACCGTGTGCGGCTGTAGAATCTACCGCCGTGCACTTCACCAGTACTTGTGTTTTTTTATTGTTTTTTTTAATAAATGAGAATAAGAAATATACCTTGGGTTGCCTCCCAAAAAGCGCTTGTTTTAGGTCGTCAGCCTGACCTTCACCAGTGTCAAGGACTCGGATCGGGCGGGTCGGTGAGACCCAACTCAATCAGATCAGGCTTTTTGTAAGGCTTTAGCCGAATCTTGCGCACTCTAAAATATCACGAGTTCTTATGCCATAGCTCAACAGAATCATTTTGAAAAACTCGGTTCAGGTAGTATGGACCGGACCATCTTGTACCCTTGCTTCCCGGAAACATGCTTGATTTATGATGATAAAGAATCACACGATCCCCTTCCTCAAACTCAATTGGATCTCGTTCAGCAGGGCTTCTTTTTTTCTTTTTTAGTCTACTCCGACATTTTCTCTCTGGATTAGCTTCCACCTAAAGTTCTTGGATTTCCAATGCAGCATATGGTAACAAAACTACATCGGACAATATATCAGTAAGCTTTTCTTGCACCTTGCAGCAGGTATTAGTACTAGAGGTCGGGGTAGCATTCTGTAACAACTCAAACTCATCAATCATAGGGTCCTCCCTAGTCAGCTAGTTAGGCTCTCTTCTATCCAATTGTGGTTCTTCCCATTCTTTTTCAACCCGTTGTAAAATAGCAGTGTAATGTCCAATATAATGCACTTTAGGTGGCTCTACAAGCAACTTTGGATTAACCAACTCAGCAATTTGATCTTCCAGTTTTTGATTTTGAGTGGTTAATGTATCTACTTGAGTCTTCAAAGAGTCCACCGCACCTAAAAGAGATGAAAATTGGGTTGTTAGACTGTCAAACCTAATTAAAAAATGATTAAGAATTTTAACATTTTGACCAAGAGCTGTAGCAATCTTCTCAACTTCCTTATCATGCCTTAGGATGAAGTCATCAAGCATACGATCTTGAATGGACTTATTGGGCTCAGGCTGGAGCGGTATGTGTGGTGGTGTCATCCAACTAGGATTGCAGGAATTCGAATTTCTCTCAATTATCTCTCCCAAAGTTAAATGACAACCAATACGATCGTGATCTGTAGCTCCACAAGACTCACAGAAGAGGTTAAAAGTATTTAGGTTTGGGTAACCCAAATTGGAATTTTCAAAATCATACCTCTGAGTGCTTGTATTAGGTCTAAAAGAAAGATAGGGGTGAGAATCTACCTCATATATACATGAATCCATTTGTTCAATTCTTTCTGAATAGTCTAAAAAGAAAAGAGGAAAAAAAATCAAAGCAAAAACAATGACCTAGACTCACCAATAGAGGTGACAACTAATATCAACAAATTAGTCCCCGGTAACGGCGCCAAAAACTTGATGTGGCTAAAACCTACCCACAAGTGTACGGGATCAGTTATAGTAGTCAAGTGTCGATCACACAGAGACCAATGTAATATTAATTGAAACGCTACCAGTGACCTAGGCCGAAAATATATCAAATTGGGGAAAATTATAATTCAACGAACTAATAAAAACAGATAAAAAGGATAAAATCAATGGGATAAATGTGTCTAAGGTTAAGGATCACCACAGCGATGTAACAATAAGCAAAATCACACTTCACCTGAATTTAGTCCAAGTTATTTGAAGGTAAGCTATCCAAGGTAATCTACTAACTCCTTTCAGACGATAGTAAACGTGAATGGACTAAACCATTAGTTGATGTCGCGCAAAGCTAATCTCATCCAAACCCTTTAACGTACTTAGAGTCTAGGGATAAACTGAAATAACAGTCGTTGTCGCGCTTCGCTAATCCAACTCAAACCTAGAACATTTATAATAGCTTATTAATCCTCAAGAGTAATTAAGTTGTTGTCGCACAAATAACACTCAGATTCAATTCCTAGGATTCCAGTAGAAGTTATCACCTCTCAGTCTCAAACTCTACCTGACTACTATGGGCATAAAGCATCTAGGAACGAATCCAATACTATTTCAATTCAAGCAAAGAAACAATTCTAATTACATACACATCGTCGGAATCACCCCCATGCCAACCTTAGAATTTGGAATTTAGCCAAGCATAATTGAAGACATATTCAATAGATTTACACCAGCTAACAACATGTATGAATTATTCAATAAATACGAGAGATAAGAAATTTTAATCTTAATATAAAAATAATTCAAGTTGACAAAGGCTAGAACAATAATATCAAGTCTTCCAAGTGCAAGGCCAAGAAATCCCCCCTTGAAATCTTGTGTGCATGCGGCAGTAAAAGCTAAAAGAAACTAAAATCAAAACAAAACCTAAGACTAAGGATGGGCATCCGGTCCGGACCGGACCGGACCAGACATTTACGGTTCGGTCCGGACCGGCGGACCGTAAACTTTTTAAAGTATGGACCGGGGACCGGACCGGACCGTTATGGTCCGGTCATTTACGGTCCGGACCGGTAAGACCGGATTTTATATTTTTGGCTTTTAAAGGGTTTGATTACGGTCCGGACCGGACCAGATTGTAAATATTATGGACCGGATCGGACCATATCGTAAAAATTACCCCTAAAAATATTTTTAACCTTTTTTTTTACGGTCCAACCGGTCTAGACCGTTAAAATTACGGTCCGGACCGGACCGTAAGACCGAAAACGTAAAATCCCCGGACCGTGGACCGGACCGTGACGGTCCAGTCCGGTCCGGTCTTACGGTCCGGTCTAGTTTTGCCCATCCTTACCTAAGACTAATCTAAAGCTAAATGACGTTCTCCCCCTTTCTCAAAACTTCCCTTCCCTGCAAATATGCCGTGCCCAATCAAAAGTGGTTCCGTCTGTGGCCGCTTCCATTTTGCACGTGAACTGGTAGCCAAAGTCCCGGGCCTTGTTTTATGGGCTATGGGCTTTTATATGATCTTGCAACTTCAGCTATATATATTCCACTGGTGTTTATTTATTTGGTATTTTCTTGAATTGTCTTGTATCATCTTCAAATTGGGCCTAAAATACCTGAAATAATAAAAATACTAGTGTAGATTCTGAATGCAAAACAATGCAAAATTAATTATAAAAATATATAAAATATGCATGCAAATGAATTATTCTAATATGCAACTAGACTCCTAAAATATGTTTAAATTAGGTGTTATCAGCCGACGCGGCCAAATTCACATGCTATTTCAAAAGTCCATTTTCACGAGTTAGTTGCATGATTTCAGCTTCAGACTGGGTGCTCAAGGTTTCGGTCCTCAGGCACTGCTGTGCCAGTTCCTCTTGAGGACGCTCATGCTTTTTGCTAAATCTTGGATTTGGTTGTCCAAGATAAGAGGATTGACAACGTCTTCGGCTTGAGCGACAGTGTGCTTCTCGGTTTGATTCCCGACAAGGGAGTCGGTTTTAATATGGTCATTGACGATGGTCATGGGATTCCCGGGAGCAGCCATGATTGATTGTTGATTGGATCGTTAATTGGCTAGATGCCCCACGGTGGGGGCCAAATTGTTTTGGGGCGAAAAGATCGAACCGACCTAAATCGCTTTAAACGGGATAATTAGACAATAATAAAATTAAAATATCTAGACAATCCAGATCAACTAACAATAAGACAAATAAAATCTAATGAATACAAAAGCAAGCTTATCTATTTTGAGTGAGAAGCTTAAGGAGTCGAAGATCTTAGTCAACGGTTGCTTCAATATCCGAACAAGAAATAGAAACAAAAGGCAATTCTTTCCACTGAGCAGGGTAAGAGTGAAATAATGCTTGTCTTCCCATATTTATACTACATTTACATCCGATTTGGTTAAAACCGCCCGAGATTCGCGGGACTCGTTGTGTTGTTGCTAGTCGACCAAGATCTTCTCAACGTCTCTTAGCGTCAACGAATTTCCTTGTAGTCTCCATCCATATCTTCTAAAATCCACTTATGATGGGCCGATCCATTGTAAAATCATGGCCGAACACACACCATACGCATCTGGCAGCTCAATCTGATATTTGTTGTCTCGATACGCCTTAAGGACCTTGAAGGACCCATATTCACGCTGATCAAGCTTGCTACACCGCTTGGTGAAAGTGCTAACGCCTCAAGTGCACCCAAACAAGGTCACTTGGTACAAACATGACGCGACGCCGGCATTTGTTGTGCTGGCACGCGTACTGCTGAGCGCGGCACAACTTTTGCACAAACTCTACCCTCTTGGGTTCGGCGGTGCAGCTTTTGCACAAACTCTACCCTCTTGGGTCCTTGGAGGTTCTCCTAGTCATGCAAAGGGTGAGGCACCAAGTCCAGCGGCGTAAGAGGGTTCCTTCCATACACTACTTCAAATGGTGTGATCTTGGTCGCCGAGTGCTTAGACCTATTATAGGAAAACTCAACAAAAGGTAGTAAGTCTTCCCAACGGCGAGGGATGTACCTAAGCATGGTTCTAAGGAAAGCTCCTAAGGTCCGGTTAGTCACCTCAGTCTGGCCATCGGTTTGTGGGTGGTAGCTAGTGGAAAATAGCAAGTTGGTACCTAGCTTACCCCATTGAGTCCTCCAAAAATGGCTCACAAACTTCACGTCTTGGTCACTCACAATGGTTTGTGGAATCCCGTGTAATCTAACAACATGCTCAAAGAATATAAGGGCTGCTAAGGTCTTGGCTATCTCAAAATGTCCACGACCCTCATGAGCCTCCTTGATGAGAAGTCAGTTTCTTGTCCTTGTATAGGTAACCCTCATCCACAAAGAAACTCTCAAACTCACCCTGGGCTAGGCAAGCTTCAAAAATAGACTTAAAATGATCATCAAGCAAATATAAGTCTTTAATCAAGCTAAAACCTAGAACCTTAGCATCAAGATGAGTCAAAAGAAGATACCTCTGAGAAAGGGTGTCGGCTTCCACATTCTCCTTACCTTTCTTATGAACCACCACGTACGAGAAGGTCTCATTGAATTCAACTCACCGGGCATGGCCCCGACCTAGTGTTGCTTGGATCTTCAAGTAGGCAAGCACAGCGTGATCAAAGTGAATCACGAACGCCTTTGGCCATAAATAATGTTGCCAAGTCTTCAACACCCGGATTAGAGCGTGGAGCTCCTTGTCATATGTTGGGTAGTTGAGGGTAGCGCCGGTGAGCTTCTCGCTAAAGTAAGCCTGCCAACCCCAAGAATGACCGAACCATGGTGGGGTGGTTGGCATAGGCCACTCTCGAATGGCACGGACCTTCTCCTTGTCCATGCGTAGGACATCCTTTGACACTACAAAGCCTAAGAAAATGATAGTGTTGGAGCGAATTGATATTTACCTAAGTTGGCATACAATTGCTCTTTCCTAAGGCACTCGAGTACTTGCCTAAGGTGGTCTACATGCTCATCAAGACTACGGGAATACACCAAAATGTCATCAAAGTATACAACGACAAACTTCCCTAAAAATTGCCTCAAAACATGGTTCATGAGGCGCATGAAGGTGCTCAGGGCATTGGTGAGCCCGAATGGCATGACAAACCACTCATAAAGACCGTATTTGGTGATAAACACCATCTTCCACTCGTCACCTTCTTTCATGCAAATCTGGTGGTAGTCAATAATGTGGCACCATGCATCTCGTCTAACATATCATCGAGGCGAGGGGTGAGATGGCGGTATTTGATGGTAATTTGGTTGATGGTGCGTCAGTCGATGCACATCCTCCCAGAACCATCCTTCTTAGGCACCAAGATCACGGGCACGGCGCAAGGCCTAAGGCTCTCCCTCACGTAGCAGTGATCCATGAGTTCCTGCACCTGGCGCTGCAACTCCTTGGTCTCTTCAGGGCTGGCGCGGTAGGCCGCACGGTTAGGCAAGGAGGCACTGAGTATGAGGTCAATCTGGTGCTATATCCTACGAAGTGGTAGGAGTCCCACGGGCAAGTCATTTGGCATGACATCCTTGAAGTCCTGCAACAAGGAAGCAATACAAGAAGGGAGATCAACATGCTCATTTTCAGTAGAGTAACATAATTTAGGGACAAGTAGAAAGCGAGGAGAACGTCCATGAATGGCGGGAGTCAAGTCTCGGTGTCGAGCTGACAGGAGTTGGTTCTCGCAGCGGCCTTTGATTGCCAGAGCCGTGGCGTCAGGTTCTGGGCGGGGCACTGGTGCGGGCTAGGTTCCGCTTGCGGGGGCACTCGCTTGGTGCCGCTCGCATGCGTGCTAGCGTCGCGGGCTGGAGTGCTTGTGCCTGGCGCTTGCAGAGTGGTGGCATCGGCGCCTGGTGACTGTCACTTGGCCTGCGCGTTGCAGGTAACGCTCGCGGCGCTGGCGCCGGGTGTGGCAGCGTTGTCGCTGGCACCTGGTGTTGCGGCGTTGCATGCGGAGGCCTCGAGCGCTTTCACCCTATTTCTTTCAACCCGATCATGCAAAATTTCTTGATGTCATTGGCAATAAGGTAACCCTCTTCCGTTTGTAATTGAACACGTAAGTGTTCAAATACCCACATGGAGGGTGCGCTTATCAAATTTTCAAGGACGCCCTAGTAACAAATGTATAGCATCCATACAAATGACATCACATAAAATTGAATCTCTATAATTTCTTATGTTAAAGGATATGATGCATTGTCGGGTGACATCGTCGTCTTTGCTCTCTGAAATCCATTAGAGCCCATACGGTTGTGGATGTGGTGTCGTGGCGAGATTGAAGTGCTTCACCACCTTCTCGTTCATGATGTTGCAACAACTCCCGCCGTCATAAATGACACTCAAAGAAGGCGTTTGGACCAAGCATCGTGTGTGAAATAAATTCTCTCTTTGGTCCAACAAATCGCTTTCCTTGACCTTGAGCACCCGCCTTGTGATGAAGCTAAAGGGAGTGCCCACCTGGAGGTCTATAGGTGCTCAAGTGTACGCGTCCTTCGCTTCTTCTTCTTCCATGGGCGGCTCTAGCTCTTCTTCGCCCTCGTCTTCATAGGACTCATATTCGGATGCTTGAGAGAAAAGCACCTTCTTTTGGTTGGGACAATATCTTTGCATGTGGCCACAACCACCACATTTGAAACACACTTGGTCCCTTGCTCGATCCGAGCGTTGCACCGAGGTTGTAGGTGTCGCTGCATGTGTTAGCGCGGCTGCGGCGTAGGCCGTCCGAGCGCCGGTGTTGGGACTTGTCATTGTCTGTGTAGATGAACGCACATCAATAGCTAAAGAATTACTAGAGCGAGGTTCATACCTTTTGGCGGAAGATTTCGGCCATAGCTCGCGCCGCTTGCACATTTGTTGATTCAAACCTTGCCAAATTAACATTTGTTACCAAAAAAACAATCAAAACCGATCTTGACCTTACTCCCCACCTAAACAAATTCCTTTCAAAAATAAATCAGCCAACTCACTTATTCTTACCCATATCTCAGCCAAATCAAAAACAATTCAAATAAAAAAAAAAACGATTCCCACATATCCCAATATCCTCACATTTTCGGCAATATCTTTTATTGGTATATACTGTTATCTTTGACCGATAAATTTTAGTTGTTAATTGATTTTCTTGTTTAGTATTTTAGTTGAGCATATCTTGTTAATTGTCATATATTATTGTTATTATTCTATTCTTGCCAAAATTTCAAAGAAAAATTTATCAAAGTGTTAACTTGTTTGCTAAACTTGTCATACTTGACATCAACTTGCAACTTTGTGTTTAGCATTGATACTGTGATACATGCTTGATTGATATTGCTTGATAGCCTATTTGCTTTGCCTTGATCTTTGTGTGAAATTTGAGTTGTTTGAGACAAGGATTGACTTGCTTGCTTGCGACTTTAATTACTACTTCAACGTCTTAATCCTTGTTGTGAGATTTGTTGGCGCAGGTACCATCCATGGCTTGTCGACGATCGGACCGCCCGAGCTAGTTATCGAAAATGACGGTCGGGACACGTTCCTAGAATGGAGTAGGCAAGCGGTGTATTTCTTTCGCCACAACGAATATGATGAGTTTGAGCAGCTCGACATGGCCATCGAGTGCTTCATTGGCGCCGCCCGCAAGTGGTGGAACTGGCTTGAACTGGATCGATGGGAATGTGGTTGACCTCTCGTCGAGACTTGGGAGCACCTTGTGTACGTCATGACACGACGCTTTGCCCCATTTGTTGACGTTGCGGCTCATGCAGCGCGCACACGTCATCGGTCCAGCCTGCCCACACGGCTTACATCTTCCTCTCGCGCACCGCTCGATACTCATGTACCAACACCGACGGTGACGCAACAACGAAACTCTAAGATTGTTGAGTTGAAGAGGCAACTTGCCCTCTTGTAAATCCAGCATCGCGAGCCCCCACTCAGTGCGCCACACTCAACTTCTGTAGTGACACCCGCTCCGGCTTCCCACACATTGCTCTCCCCAGCGCCACTGCCATGTGTGACGCTTGCCCCAGCACCCTGCGCGCAGCCCGCTCCATCGTTGGGCGCGACCCTAACGCCAACGCCCATCGCAGCGTGATCAGCTCTACATTGTAGGGCTTATCTAGGAGTTGTTATCGGTGTTTTGGGTGCCATTTGTATGGGTTTAAAGCACAACTGTGGAGTATGGAGTTGAGGAGAAGAAGTGTGGAATTGGTGGTTTGGAGGAGCTTAAACGAAGATATCCAGAAGACGAGGAGTAGACCACTTGAGGAGACCAAGAAGAAAAAGCCACACGAAGGAGAAGAAAGGAGGATATGCGGGAGAGTTTGGAAGCCGATCGCGGAGAATTCAAGACGAACGAGCGAGAAAAGCCATTTTCGGCGACCGCGGAAAATCCCATCAGCGAGCACAAGTCGAGAGCAAAGTTTTAATTTCCGCGACCGCAGAATTACTTCCGCGATCGCGGAATGACACGGCGGCGAGCGCGGCGATCTTCGTCCGAAGTTTCTTTATTTTATTCCGATTTTTCTTTTCTTTTATTATTTCATACTTTATATTTTATTTCCTTTTAGATTAGGTTCGTGATCTTTTCACTTTAGTTTTAGGGTTAGGTTATTTAACCTATATTTCCCTATCATCGTTTATTCCATTCAGTATTGTTTTTCTTCCAAAACTATGAAGAACTAAGCACCCTTTGCTTAGTCCGACAATTAAAGCCTTCATTTGATATATGATTGTGAGGTTATAACTCTATTTCCTATTTCTTTGGATTATATCTTTTCTCTTGAGCATATTCCTATTGATTCTTATTGATTTGACCGGTTTGGCCAACTAGTTGATATTAGTAATTGTCTATTGCTAGGGTTAGGATATTTCGAGTTGAGATTCCTTATCTATTGTAGCATCCATGATATTCTAGGACTAGTTGGACTAGTTTATTATGAAAGAGAATTGATTATGTGCTAAATGCTGCAAAACATCGGTGTTATATGTATCCTGGTTAATTCCTATGCTCTATGTTGCTGTTGTTCTAAATCTTGATAGTTTCTCGTGCG
Source organism: Rheum nobile (assembly GCA_027886185.1). NCBI lineage: Eukaryota > Viridiplantae > Streptophyta > Magnoliopsida > Caryophyllales > Polygonaceae > Rheum > Rheum nobile. Next base: position 9,707,866 of record WOAB01000644.1, on the reverse strand, counting down.
TTCAATAGTAAGGGCTGTCAGGCCGAGTTGGACTGGTGACTATTTCAGAATAGGGACAGGAATAATCAAAGGAAGGAATAGAGATAACCTAGGACCAATCAATCGAATGAATGGTGGATATTTGTTTGGCTAAGTGTTTTTCCTTAATTGATTACAAACCCTTTGCTTCTGTTTGTTTTGTTTACTTTGTTTACAACCAACCAACCAAAACCCCCCATTGTTACTATTGCATGCAATCTACATAAAGATAAACAACTCCTCCATGTGGGATTCGACCCTTACTTGCCTATTATACTGAGTTAGGTTTGTTAGGATTATTTTGTTTAGGTGTCACGACAACGCCTATCAAATTGGCGCCGTTGCCGGGGAGGCAAGTTTTGTTTTTTCTTTGTGTGTGTTTGTGTGAAAATTTTTGTGTGGACCTATCTTACGGTCCACACCCGTGCTATTGATTTTTCTTTTTTTTCTTTTTGATTTTGATACAGAGATGGAGAGATTTCCCTATTTTTGGCAGGAGCCGCAATATGACCCGTACTCCTACGCATACACTCCAGGGTGGAGAGATCACCCCAATTCGAGTTATGGGTACCAGCATTACCCTCCTTATGGTCATGAATACCAGGAGTTCTACCCGGGGCCACAGTCGTACTATCAGCAGGGTAATCCACAGCAATACTACCCAGCCCACGAGCATAGACCACCGGTGTCCAATCCAAGCTTCTCCATGTCTATTGAGGATATGTTTCGATACCTTATGCAAAGCATCCAGAACATGGAGAATCAGACTAGGCAAACAGATCAAGCAATAAGCAGATTGGAGGCCATGGCATCAGCGCAACCAATATCTCACCCAATAGTGCACCAGAGAGAGAATGTCAATCAAGAGACGCAGTCCAGTACCCAGAACTTGGAGAGTCAGATGGAGCAAATGGCTCAAGCAATGAACAGAATGGAAGCCATGGCGTCAACAACACCACTATCTCACCCAGTAGTGCACCAGGAGGAGAATGTCTTCTCGATGACCCTACAAAGTACTGAGCAGCTGCATGTCGCCCCCTTAGCTGGAAGGGAACAACAAATTAGTGAGGCGGGTGCAAAATATAGAGAGATGTCTGCAGAAGAGAACCTGAGACCACGAGAGGTATACCTCGACCGCGGTCCACCCACTATGGAGATGGTCCTTCCAAACGATATTATGGACCGCAAGGTGCTTTCTGAAGAAGCTTATTTTCTGGAACTGGAGGAATTCAGCGTCCACGAGGAAGAGGGCCGCGGCCGCGGATTGATTACTGAGAAAGAGGGAGAAATCGACGCCTTCCCGCGACAGCGGAAAAATTCCCTCTGAAGAGTTGTTCGAGAGCAATCCGCGACCGCGGAAAGAATTCTGCGATCGCGGAAAAATCGTTGAAGACGAGGCTCTGTTCGAAGAAGATCCGCGACCGCGGAAAGATGCCCGCGATCGCGGAAATGTCCATGCAGCCCCCGACCCTCTCGAGGCTGCCTATGATGAGTATGTGAGTCCCAACTCCTCTCCGCTTGTTTCGCTGCACCCCGTCGCACCCTTCCCTGAGGCATTACAAGATACTCGAAGGCTGAAGAACAACAAAGAGCTCTATGAAACCTTCAGTATCTGCGAGGCAACCATTTCCTTGGTCAAATTGGCAAACAACACTCCTCGCTACACAGAAATTTTAAGGGCATTGCGCAAGATCAAAAAGAAACCGAAGGGGAAGCACAAGAAAGAAACTGGGAGTAAAAGGGAAAATTTCTCCACGCTGGATACGGGGCAGGACAAACATGCAGCCCCTGAGATGTTGGGTAGGCCATTTCTGAAGATGGCAAGTGCAATCATGGATGTAAATAGCGGTCCACCCATCATGAAGTGCAGGGGATTGGGGGTAAAGCTCAATACAGAGCATACAAAGAGGCACCCCCTTGATCTAGACCCCAGGAGTTCAGTTGCTATGAGCAACCCAAGTTGAGTGGGAGAGTACTAGGTCGAGCCACGACAATAACTAAGGCGCTATCCGGGAGGCAACCCGAGGTACATTTTTTCTTTCTTGTTTCCATTCCTTGTTTTTAGTTGCTTTGTGTTATTTTGTTTTTGCTTTTGTTTTTGTTTTTCATTTAGACTAACTTGCAGGAAGGAGGCCCGAGCCAAATTGAAGACGGTGTTAACCACACACCAACAATGTAAGTCTCCTCTCCCTGCACTCAAAAAAAAAAAAGAGTTCTACCGAAGGCCAACTGTCTGCGTTTTCCATGGAGAGAGGGTGCGCATCATGTTGTCAAGGAAGAGACCTTAGCCCCACATTTTTTATTTGGCAACGATGATGGCCCTACATTCTACAACTGAGGAGGAGGAACACTAAAGCCCCCATCACGATTACATCTGGGCTCCACCATGTGTTCGTTAAAGGCTGTGCAACCCCGACTTCTTTGCTATTCCACTACACTTTCTAGTGGATCCCTTTTGGTTGCACGGTGGAGTGTGAGATTTAAGACTGGCGCAACAGCAGAGACATGTGCTTTCATTGAATTACCGCCAGCAACAACTTCAGTGTCCAAGCCAACTCAACGACGTTTGTGAGTACTTTTCCGCTTTTCTCTGTGCTTCATTCTTTTTGTCTTTCATTACATTGAGGACAATGCAATGTTTAAGCATAGGGGAGTGTTCTATACTTGCTATGTCGTTGAGGAGAAAAGAAAAAGAAAAAGCCAAAATTGAAAAAAAGGCAAAAATAGAAATCCTGGGATAAGTCGAAAACCCGAAAGGGCGGCTTAGGTAATAAGCAGGTGGCTTGGACCAGCATTAGGATGGGGTAATAATTGGTCAAGAGTGATGTGAGTATATGTGAGCCCATCTATTGAAAAATGAAATGAGTGGCTTGGTGAAAACCCGAAAGGGCGCCTTGGCAAAATGAGTGAAAAGAAGAAGAGTGATTATTAGGAATCATCATTTTTCCTAGCGAGGTGACATAAGAAGAGGAGATATAAGGAGGATTCGGGTAGGTCACTCTGAGAGGCATAAAAAGATAGATGGAGGCTAGGATTAGATTTTATTCACTCTATGGTGTTCGGGATAAGCTTGGGGGAAGTACTCTGCTTTCCTTTTAGCTTGGTTGTGTGTGGTGATGTGATTGGTATTATGTGTTGTGTTGTGTTGAGCATATTGTGTTGGTGCCTTGAAGATTAATGTTTAGGTGCAATTCTTGGTGGAGATGATTTTTTTGTGCTTCCTGAAACCTTGGGGATTTGATGGGAGGAGTAGGTTTTATTTTAGCTTACTCGAGGACGAGCAAGGTTTAAGCATGGGGGAGTTTGATCAGCTCTACTTTGTAGGGCTTATCTAGGAGTTATTACCTGTGTTTTGGGTGCCATTTGTATCGGTTTAAAGCACAACTGTGGAGTATGGAGTTGAGGAGAAGAAGTGTGGAATTGGTGGTTTGGAGGAGCTTAAACGAAGATATCCAGAAGACGAGGAGTAGACCACTTGAGGAGACCAAGCAAGAGTAGAAGAAAGACCCACACGAAGGAGAAGAAAGGAGGATCCGCGACCAAGGGCGAGTTTGGAGGCCGATCGCGGAGAACTCGAGACGAACGAGCGAGAAAAGCCATTTTCCGCGACCGCGGAAAATCCCATCAGCGAGCACAAGTCGAGAGCAAAGTTTTAATTTCCGCGACTGCGGAATTATTTCCGTGATCGCGGAATGACACGGCGGCGAGCGCGGCGATCTTCGTCCGAAGTTTCTTTATTTTATTCCGATTTTTCTTTTCTTTTATTATTTTATACTTTATATTGTATTTCCTTTTAGATTAGGTTCGTGATCTTTTCACTTTAGTTTTAGGGTTAGGTTATTTAACCTAATTTTCCCTATCATCGTTCATTATCGTTTATTCCATTCAGTATTGTTTTTCTTCCAAGACTATGAAGAACTAAGCACCCTTTGCTTAGTCCGACAATTGAAGCCTTCATTTGATATATGATTGTGAGGTTATAACTCTATTTCCTATTCATTTGGATTATATCTTTTCTCTTGAGCATATTCCTATTGATTCTTATTGATTTGACTGATTTGGCCAACTAGTTGATATTAGTAATTGTCTATTGCTAGGGTTAAGATATTTCGAGTTGAGATTCCTTATCTATTGTAGCATCCATGATATTCTAGGACTAGTTGGACTAGTTTATTATGAAAGCGAATTGATTATGTGCTAAATGTTGCGAAACATCGGTGTTGTATGTATCTTGGTTAATTCCTATGCTCTATGCTGCTGTTGTTCTAAATCTTGATAGTTTCTCGTGCGTTCAATAGTAAGGGTTGTCAGGCCGAGTTGGACTGGTGACTATTTCAGAATAGGGACAGGAATAATCAAAGGAAGGAATAGAGATAACCTAGGACCAATCAATCGAATGAATGGTGGATATTTGTTTGGCTAAGTGTTTTTCCTTAATTGATTACAAACCCTTTGCTTCTGTTTGTTTTGTTAACTTTTTTTACAACCAACCAACCAAAACCCCCCATTGTTACTATTGCATGCAATCTACATAAAGATAAACAACTCCTCCATGTGGGATTCAACTCTTACTTGCCTATTCTACTAGGTTAGGTTTGTTAGGATTATTTTGTTTAGGTGTCACGACAACGCCTATCAAATCATCCCCACCGATAACAATTCTTAGTGGGGATGATTTTTCTATGCTTCCTGAGACCTTGGGGTTTTGATTGGAGGAGTAGGTTTATTTTAGCTTACTCGAGGACGAGCAAGGTTTAAGCATGGGGGAGTTTGATCAGCACCATTTTGTAGTGCTTATCTAGGAGTTGTTACCGGTGTTTTGGGTGCCATTTGTAAGGGTTTAGAGCACAACTATGAAGAATGGAGTTGAGGAGTAGAAGTGTAGATATGGTGGTTTGGAGAAGCTTAAATGAAGATATATTGACGAGGAGGAGAAGACCACCCAAGAAGACGAAGTATAGACCCAGTCGGGTCTACAGGACAAACTTCTGCGTCCGCAGATGAGCACGGAGGGCGATCGTGGAGAAGTCGAGAACACGGAGCAAGAAAAGTCATTTTCCGCGATCGCAGAATTCCTTCTGCGATCGCGGAAATATCCCTTGGAAAAATCCCTACTGTGAGACAAAGTCGAGAGCAACATTCCAATTTCCGCGACCGCGGAATTCTTTCCGCGATCACGGAAGCACACGGCAGCGGCCCGTGAGAGATCTCGTCCGAAGTAACTTTTGCTATTTTCTTTTTCTTTTCTTTTCTTTTCTTTTCTTTATTCCGAGTTTATTAGTTTATTTCCTTTTAGATGAGACTTGTTATCTTTTCACTTTAGTTTTAGGGTTAGGTTATTTAAACCTAGTTTCCCTTTCATTATTCATCATCACGTTACATTCAACGTTGTTTTCATTCAGCAGTTTTCCCTTTGAAGTTTATTGTTTCCAAGAACTATGAAGAACTAAGCACCCTTTGCTTAGTCCGATATTTGAAGCCTTCGTATGATTTGATTGTGAGGTTATAACTCTATTTCCTATTCCTTTGGATTGTATCTTTTCTCTTGAGCATATTCATATTGATTCTTATTGATTTGACTAGATTGATCACCTAGTTGATATTAGTAATTGTCTATTGCTAGGGTTTGGATATTTCGAGTTGAGATTCCTTATCTATTGTAGCATCCATGATATTCTAGGACTAGTTTATTATGAAAGAAAAATTAAGTATGTGCTAAATGCTGTGAAAAATCGGTGTTGTATGTATCCTGGTTAATTCCTATGCTCTATGTTGTTGTTGTTCTAAATCTTGATAATTTCTCGTGCGTTCCATAGTAAGGGTTGCCAGGCCGAGTTGGACTGGTGACTATTTCAGAATAGGGACAAGAATAATCAAAAGAAAGAATAGAGATAACCTAGGACCAATCTATCATATGAATGGTGGAAATGTTTGACTAAGTGTTTTTCCCTAAATTGATTACAAACTCTTTGTTTTTATTTCCCTTGTTTGCTTTGTTTACAACCAATCAACCTCAAAACCCCCCTTTGTTACCATTGCATGCGAACTTACATAAAGATTGATAACTCCTCCCTGTGGGATTCGACCCTTGCTTGCCTTTGCTACTTGTTTAGGTTTGTTTAGGATTATTTTGATCAGGTGATATGACTGAAGCCTGCTTATCACGGCGCCTAATCCAGTGCTCAGCACGACACTCGCACCGATTACCCCTCACTCGCTCTAGCTCCCATGATGGCCACTGATGAGGTCAGCACCATGATGCTTATGGCAGCTTGTCTACTGATCGACTATTCTCCATGGCCTTGACACGCTCGAATCAAGGACGCTTCAAATCTAAGGGAGGGAGAATGATGCGCTCCAACCAGCCCACCGACCGCTCGACAACGGCCATGCAAACCGCGGCCTTGGCATCCCCCTTGGTGTGGCGTTCATTTAGCACTTAGATTATTTTGAGACTCTTCTACTATATTTGGAACTTACTATGTTTGTCAGGTTTTATTAAGCTTATTTCTATTTAGGGCGTGTGCTCCACTTATGTTGAGTGGGCTAGCCCAATAAGCTCTCGGCCTATGCCGAGAGCCCTAGCACTATATATTTCTTGCTCGACTCATTGTGTAAGGTTACGTCTAATTTGAAGCTTAATTTCGTAGTAGAGACAATTCTCCTCTCTTAAGCTTGGGCGTCACAAAATTTGGTTACTTGTTTGTTCAATTTGAAGCATCACGTTGCTTCTTCATGCGGTTTATCACGTTGGGTTGATTCTTCGAGAGTTCATCACGTTGATCTCTCCTTGGTGCCATCGAGACCTCCATCACGTTAGAGGCCGAGAGCATCGTTGTTGGATGCCATCCATGGAAGCCATCACTTATCCGAGTGTTAGAGAAGATCCGAAAGAAAGAGGTGACATCCCCTCGATCTAGATCCGTCATTGAGGTGAACCGAGGCTAGATTCGCATCAACGTCTATGGGTGTTAGATAAGCCTTTGAAAGATATGGTGACAGCTACTATCCCGGAGGCTGATCTCGACAAGACAATGGCGGAATACTGGGTTGGAGATTCTTTTGACTGGAATTCATTTGTAAGTATGTTGCATGCAATGGTTCTTTCTAAGATTGTTGCGCTGAGGGTTGTGGAAGAGAGAGTTGGAGATAACATGTACTGGAATGCTACAAATTCGAAGAATTTTACATTCAAATCTATGATGTCTATCATGAGGCGGGGTGATGGTGTTGATGATGATCCTATTTGGAAACAGATTTGGAGGATTGATGTTTTTGAATGGGTCCGCCATTTTCTTTGGCTTGTTGCTCACAATTGTATTCTCTGCAATGATGTTTGTGTGCGTAGGCATCTAATCAATAATCTAGTTTGCTATGATTGTGGTGTTGTTGTTAAGTCAGTCTTGCACTTGCTGTGTGACTACAGATTGGTTAAGGAGGTTTGGCAGGAGATCTTGGTCAGAATAACCATGGTATGGACAGCTTGATATTAGCCGTTTGAATCTCTCATAGTACTCATACAAAGTCTTAGTAGCATGTTGTTCAATGTTGCTGATGTTCTTCTTCAGGCTATTGAGTTTTCTTGCAAGAAAGTACTTCTCCAGAAAGGCTTTCTTCATCTTTGCCCATGTATCAATGCTTCCTGGCGCTAGATAGTATAACCAGTCATTGGCCAAATCCTTCAACAAGAAAGGAAAGGCCATCAGCTTGATTTGGTCCTCTGTCACGCCCCTCGGTTTCATGCTGGTGTAGACAGCGTGAAACTCATATAAGTGCTTGTTGGGGTCTTCGCCATTCATCCCATGAAAGTGGGGTAACAAGTGAATCAATCCAGACTTCAACTCAAAATTGACACCATCAGCCAACTCATGAAATTGCACAGCAAGCGGTTGCTGCTCCAGATTCGGTGCAGTTAACTGTCTCAAAGTCTGTTGTTCACCCATCTCGAGTTGCTCACAAACTTCTCTACGGTTCCTGGAAAGTGTTCACTCAATTTTTGGATCAAGATTTAAAATTGGAGAATTAGTAGAACGGGTGTAAACCATAAGACAGGTTCACACAATAGTTGATAAACAATCACACACAAACACGAAAAAGATTAAAACTTTAGATTCCCCGGCAACGGCGCCAAATTTGACAGGGCTTTAGTCGTATGTACCTATCAAATAAACCTTAAAAACCCAACTAATGTAGTTTGGCAAGTAAGGGTCGAACCCACAGAGAATCAAGCTATCTATTCTGTTTGCATAAATTGTTTATCAACATTAACAAAAGGGGGGGTTGGCTTTTTGTTCTAAACTACAAAATTAACTAACAGAAGTAACAAAGATGTAAACAGATATTGACGAAAGAACTCATCCAGACAGATATCCACACTTCAGTTTAATTGGTTGATCATCGATTATCTCTAGTTCTTTAACCCAATGAATGTTCCAATTCCTTTTATTAAGTTTATTAACAGGACAACCAAACCCTGATAACACTAACTACTAAACAATCAAGAAACTATCGAGATTCAATTCAATAGCAGCAGTAAGTTCCAGGAATTTCAACAGATACATGCAACATAAAACAACCAGTTTTACTTAGCATGCAAATCAATTCTCTTCTACAATAAACTATCACAACTAGTTCTAGAATATCGCAGTTGCTACTCTAAATCAGATATTTCAACCAGAAACAATCCAACTCTAGCATAAGAGTAATACCAATGGCCAATTAGCAAAACTCAAAGGGATTAAGTTCAAGAGAATCAATAACATTCAAAGAAGTAGAACAAGAGTTATAATATTACAACCAAATCAAACGAAGGTTTCAATTGTCTAACTAAGCAAAGGAACTTAGTTCATAGTCTTACAAAACACAAAAGCTCTCAATGAAAACGTAAACTGCCGTTCTAAATAATGCTTGAATGAATGATAAAAACCTAAAGGAAACTAAGTCAATTTAACCTAAGTAAATCTTCTAAAAATAATAGTAACCGGAATATAAATATATAAAATAAAAGAAATAAAAGAACAAGAGAATCTGCGTGTGAAATCTTCCGCGCCGGGCTTGACTTGCAAAGCCGTGATCGCTGCCTTCCTGGCCGCGCCCGCGGCTTACACTTCCTGGCACTTCAGCGAATTCCTCCTTGGCCGCGCCCGCGGCCTCCAATCCGCGCCGGCGGCTTTGCCTTCCTCAGCTTCTGACGCTTCAAAACTCACTAAAATCTACACTTTCTCCACTTCTTCTCTACAGCTCCATCATCCTAAATTATCTCCTAAGCCCACACAGATGGCACCTAATAACATAGTAATAACTCCTAGTTACGCACTACCAAGTAGAGCGTATCACCAGTCTATGAATGTTCGATTATGCTTAGTAGTCACCCACCTCTCATTTCTAGAATTTCGCGGATTACAACTTTTCACATAACTCATGTGCTCAGTCACGTAAGGTTCAACCTCCTCAGTGTTGTGAAGAACATATAGATGTGCTTTTCTCCACATTTCATCGTCAGCATTCAATATCTTGCATCCCGATCTGCCCTTCCATTCTACATCCATTGAGTGAGAACGTTTTGGAAGACCAATGGCCTCCACATTAGACAAGTAATCACTATAGAATTCAACTGCTTTATCCACGATGTAACACTCAACAATGCAACCTTCAGGCCGATTTGGATTCTTCACATACCCCTTCAATACTTTCATATTACGCTCAACTGGATACATCCATCTTAGGGGGGAGGGCCACACAATTGAACCTTTCAAACCAAGTGCACCGTTAAATGCACCATGATATCAAAAAAAGCAGGTGGGAAGTACATCTCCAATTGGCACATGGTTTCAACATCATCTTTTTGTAATTCTGCCAACTCTTGGGGGTCAATCACTTTACTACATAGTTTCCTAAAAAAGAAACAAAGTCTGGTGATGGAAAGCCGTACCTCATTAGGCAATATCGAACGAATTGCTATCGGTAGCAATTGTTGCATTAGAATATGACAATCATGAGATTTCAATCCTGTTAGTTTCAAGTCTTTTAATGACACAAGACTCCTAATATTAGAACAATACCCTAATGGAACTTTGATGTTTTGAAGGATGCTACAAAACTCTTCTTTCTCCTTCTTCGATAGAGTATAACATGCAGGAGGTAAGTAGGTTCGTGACCCATCGGTAACAGGTGCCAGTTCTCCTCTAATATTCAACTAAATATAATCTCGTCTAGCATTAATACCATCTTTTGTCTTTCCAGGTTGGTTGAGTAATGTGCTGACGAGACTATCACAAATATTTTTCTCAATGTGCATCACATCAAGACAGTGTCTCACAAATAAATCTTTCTAATATGGAAGTTCAAAGAATATAGATCGCTTTTTCCAGCCATCTACAGATTCAACTTTATTATTTTTCCCAAATGTCATATCTAGATCTTTTACCAAATCGAACACTTGCTCACCAGACAATGGAATTGGCGCCTTTCCTTCTTATGTACTTCCATTGAAAGCTTTGTATAATCTCCGATAACGATGGTCTTTAGGTAAGAATTTACGATACTCAAGGTAAACTGTCTTTTTACTCTCACTCAATTGACAATGGCATGTATTCCTCATACATATAGGGCATGCATAGTGTCCTTTAACTATATAATCGGACAAATTTCCATAAGCTGGAAAACCATTTATAGTGCAGAACAACATGGCTCTAAGACAAAAATTCTGCATATGATGTGAATCATAAATCTCAACACCATCCTTCCACAAAATTTTTAGGTCATCAATGAGAGGTGCCAAATAGACATCAATATCATTTCCTGGTTGCTATGGCTCGGAAATCAACAACGACAACATCATGTATTTGCGTTTCATGCACAAATCTGATGGGAGATTATAAATCATCAAAACAACTGGTCATGTACTGTGACTGCTACTTAGATTCCCAAAAGGGTTCATGACATCGATAGAAAGAGCAGGCCGCAGATTTCTGTCTTCTTTTCCAAACTCATGGTACAATGTATCAATTGTTTTCCATTGTGGAGAATCAGTTGGATGTCGAAGTTTGCCATCTTTTATTCTTTTATCTGCGTGCCATGTCAGTTTTTCTACTTCTTTGGGGTTAGCAAACATACATTGAAACCTTGGAATTATAGGAAAATACCATAACACCTTCGTTGGAGCCCCATTCTTCTTATATCGTGAAGCACCACATTTAGGGTTTGGGCAACTCTCCAATGATGCATTTTCATTTCTGTACAATATGCAATCATCTCGATTTGCATTTTCGATCTTTTGAAAATACCATAACACCTTCTTTTATACTATCTGTTTTAGAATAATAAGTTTTTTTTATGTCTCAAATACTGTTTCTTAGGCCATTGATTCCCCTTCCTGATGTTGATTTATTTCAATAGATAAATTTTCTGATCCATCTTACTAGCAAACTCTTGCACTTGCACACTACTACTTGTGTTGCAAAATATAATGAAAGAAGTTGTAAAGAAGACCAATGTTGTATATGAAGCAAAAAGTGCATATGTAGCTCAATCCCACACTAAAACTCTATATACCTAATCCTTTGCACACTCATCACCTATAACTGTGATAAAACAACCTACAAAACTGTAATAAGATAAACCAAGGTTAGAACAAAACAACAAATCTTTGCAATGAAAAGTTCAATACCAGCCAGCTAATTTCAAAACTGAACTTTTCACTGCAAAGTTTTGTTGTTTTGTTCTGACCTTGGTTTATCTTATTACAGTTTTGTAGGTTGTTTTATCACAGTTATAGGTGATGAGTGTGCAAAGGATTGGGTATATAGAGTTTTAGTGTGGGATTGAGCTACATATGCACTTTTTGCTTCATATACAACATTGGTCTTCTTTACAACTTCTTTCATTATATTTTACAGTACAAGTAGTAGCGTGCAAGTGCAAGAGTTTGCTAGTAAGATGGATCAGAAGATTTATCTATTGAAATAAATCAACATCAGGAAGGGGAATCAATGGCCTAAGAAACAGTATTTGAGACATAAAAAAGACTTATCATTCTAAAACAGATAGTATAAACGAATTGTCAACCCAAGAACACACTTGATTATTTTCAAATGAAACTTGATGGTGGTTGTAGTTTATAAGTCACAATAAACAAATTTGACATAACAATAGGCACAAATTGAAAAAAGATCCAAAGTATATTTAATAGACTGTCATGCACATGTATGCACTCTTAAATATGCATCACAAATTCACAATTTCCTTCACTGGCATCACAAATCTTATTTGGATAATAAGGCAATGCAGGTTTGTCCTTTGTCTTTTTACATCTCCTTAGGCATACCGCGTACACTAGACACCTAGTCTCTCTTTTACACATCACTTTGTTCTTCAGTAACATCCTCTATATCTTAAGAGTCCAAAGAAGAAGTCCAACGGAACAATTTTGTTTTTCGAGTTAATGAAATCTAATATGGATAATGAGTCAATAGGTTTGCATTGCTTAAGTGAAATTTACTTCAGATAAGAGCTGCTCCACTAGTACAGACATTATTAACATAAGACTATGACCATAGATTGCAAGAAAAGATCAAGGATGATGTTTATTGACACTCTATTCCTCCAATCTCATATTTTCCTTTCATGTTGGAAACAAGTGACTCCGAAAACATTCTCTTGGTGATTGGGTAGGCTCAAATAGTGGCATATTACCAAAGGAGAGGAATAGGAAAAAAAAAGAACACTGAGCTGCATTCTTGGAAAAATAAATTATTCAAAACAACCAAAAGTCATATTTTCAGATTCATTATTTCATTGTATAATCTTATCTAGTATCTAAGCACTTTATAACTAATTGAAAATGAGAAAGCCCTACCACCCCACCCCCACCCCCACCACCACCACAAGTACTCCCCCTTTTTTATATTCTCTTTTGGGTGTATAAATAAATAAACTCATGCACAAGCATAAGCCCTAGGCATGAGATAATACTACATAATCACAGAATTTGCTAAAGAGATGGTAAGGGAGTGAATTTTGATGGATTAAGTTAATTTTGATGGTAAGGACGTGAATCATGAGATAATGCTTACGCATTTCTTTGTTTCCAGCAAGCTCAGTGTTGTATTCAATCCTTTAAAGGTGACATGTAAAATTCAAGAGGTGATGGCAAATAATAAGGTCAATTTTATACAAACATCAGTAAAGTGCAAACACAAAACATACAAAATACACCAAATTTGCATCAAATGGCCAAATCTGCAGCAATGGCAAATCATATAAATTAACCCTATTAGTTTTCTATGTAAGTTTGTTTGTGTTGATAAAGTTGTTCCTAGTTGCTCTTTAGTTCCTTGTTACTAACTTTGTTGTAAACAATTATATGAAGTAAAGAGCAATTACGAAGAAGTAGAACATATTGATTCTTGTGGTACCTTGAAATTGTCACTCCAAATTGTTGGTTTGCAAAAGACAACAGCTTTGTCTCTTCCTTAGAATCCAATGCTGCAGCGGTCTTCAGGTCGAGTTGCACGCGAAGGTTGTTTTCAGCGTCGTCTTGTGGTCGGATTGAGGTTTGCGGAAGCTAGCGGCGCCGATGAGGGCTGCAAAGAGGGTGGCGTATTTTTGGCCGGAACAAATTAAAGCTAGAGAGAGAGACGATCAATCAAAGCAAGGGTTATGCGTTTGATTTCATCAGCTAGGTTTTGTGTTTTTGGCAAATCATATAAATTAATTTCCAAAAATAAAAAATAAATTTTCTTTAGTTTTTAATCGATCGTGCCGCGCGCGCGTAAATTAACTAAATTTAATATCCCGTTTATATATCCGGGATAATATGTATAAAAACTATTATTTGGATAGGTTTTTATCCCGGTTTATTTAGAACCGGGATATATTATTTTTGACCTTTTGCAACTTATTTTTTTTATCACGGATATGTGGACGGTCCGTGATAAAAGTGTTCCAAAATCTTTTTAAGACAGTCATACACATAACCGGGATAGAAAAAAGGTGATAAAATACTAAATTTGTACTAGTTGTCATTGTTCATGGCCTAAGTGCCGAATATTATAAATAATGGTCCCAAATAAATTCAATCCATTGAAGAGGAATTTAACCTTGTGACTCGTGACCAGCATCAGCCTCCACCTGGACCACCTTCGAAGAAAGACCTTGCAACCAACGAAGACCAAAATAATGTTGGTGATTTTAGTGTCATCGGATATTTAGTATGATCGAGATTCTCTCAAGACCTATAGGGTTTGGTTAGCTCAACGCAGGCTTATGAGGTGTAGGGTGCAAATTCGTATACGTATAAAATGTTTACAAACTCCCAATAATAACCATAAATATTTAGAATTTTTTTTATAAAGGAAATTTATGTCAATAAAAACAAAACTTGGGGTCAAAACGTATAAACTCGAGAAATTCAGATTATGTTGGTCTTATACCACGAAACCTTAGTTGGTTTCGTGAGGTTTGGTGGAGCGTTGGCATTGCCTCGACGCTCAACAAACCAAGCTCTGTCTTAGTCTAGCGTGCTTGATGGTTCGACCGTTATCACTAGCGTGGTTGATTGTGATGTGAGCGTGGTGTGCTCAGAAGGGATCCATGGTGGTCAACGTGTGCATGGTGTATACGTATGATATTCATAAGTAAGGCAAGTGGAGGTTTGATATTGCATTTATTCCATATTTTCTTAATTGATAATTAAATAATTATTTTAATTAAGTTGGGATAAATATTTCTCATTTTGTGTTTGGAAACTTGTGTGTTATAATGGTGTGGGAAAATATGAATTATATACTAGGTTGTATATATTTCTAGTGATGACCCTTGTATATATATTATTACTATTATTATCGTAGGGTGCTAGTTGAACTTTGGTGTGAATTTGGTGTGGACTTGTATGCTTAGTTAGCACGAGTATTAGTAGGAACGCTATATATCTTGCGAGGTTTAGTTGTTTCTTTATAACTTGGTATTAGGAGGATTATTGCCCTAGTACTTCTGGTCATGATTGTACCTTTATTCAAATATAAGTGTAGTGCACTTAGCTAGTGTCGTTATTCGGGATTCATCCCATGATATTCTCGTATTGAGATGGTGTGGATTAAAAGCTTTAACGTAAATGCACGTTCTGAAATAAAATAAGATAAGTTCTTTCATAATTAATATATTTCGGGCGAGAAGTACAACGTGGAAACCGCTCGGGCTCCTCTCTAAGAAGGTCCTCTTACCAATCTAAATTTGAACAACACGCATGCAGTGAGGTTGGTTAAGGACCCAATTAGTCAAAAGAGTCATTTTTAAAACCTTGTTGTGATAATTATAAATGTTCCCAACCAAATACATATATTTCCCATAAGACTCAAATTCATTGGAGTCTTCTCTTGAATTGTGTCTCTTCTTACGTTTCAATTGAAGTATAGTAGCTATATATCGCTTATCGAGTATTATTCGAGAAACAAGGGTAGTAACTATATATAACTACACAAAATCTCACTCAAATACCCTTGCATAGTCTTCCATTAGACTAACCAACCTTTCATTTTCCTTGCATGGTTGACCGGTGTCATCCGTCCCATACGGCACAT
Source organism: Rheum nobile (assembly GCA_027886185.1). Taxonomy (NCBI): domain Eukaryota; kingdom Viridiplantae; phylum Streptophyta; class Magnoliopsida; order Caryophyllales; family Polygonaceae; genus Rheum; species Rheum nobile. The sequence goes on along the minus strand of WOAB01000644.1, from coordinate 9,692,270 downwards.
CAATCGTTGGTCTCAGGCTATCTTAAAGTAACAAATCAAAGACGAAGGCTTGTAGTTGAAGTTGTGATTCAAAGTAATATTTTGAAGTTGTTTAGTATTGATTTAATTTTCTTAATAAATGTAATTAAGTTATAATATATAGATCACCTAGTCATGTATAAAGGGTTAATATGAAGTCTTCCGTTGTAATTTCATATTGTTTTGTAAAACTAGTCTTCTCAATTTACGAGAGGAATTTTAATAAAGATGGAGTATTTATTCACAAGTCTTCCGTTGTTTATTCTTTGTTATCTATGTACTTTAGCATAAATTCTTTGGATTAAAGCCTAGGGTGGCTTTGGACTTTAAAGTAAGAGGTCACTGGCGTGTGGCACTACCGAAATAAGTCGGGGTGTTACACTCCCCCACTTAAACCCTTGACATTCCCATCAATGCCCAAAGACTACCCTTTGGGTCGAGTGACCATCCACCGGACCAAGCCCACTTGTAACCTAACGTCGACTTTGATACCATTTATAAGACACGAGGCCTTAGAAGCATCAGTCCATGCCAGCACAATGACTTTCTAAGAGGTCGCCCATCTTAGTACTACTCTCTCCCTAACTCCTTAATTTAAGAGTTCATTGTGCTCACTTGAACCCTGAAAAAAGAATAACTATTGTTGACATGGATAACACTTCAATCCTTATAATCCAATTTCAAGTTCGGGGTATTACAAAAAATTACTATTTTGTGATTCTTGCCTTGAACTCAATATGCTTGATTATCTTATCCCGCAACAAAATTCGTGTAACCCTAGGGGGCAATATAAGAGTTGAGTTACTGTTTTAAAAAGTGTCTTGAATGATTCATCTGATATCCAAGTATTGTTTGAAATTTGGTCATCTACAACACCCTTTTTACAACAAACACATGGCTTGAGCCTCCATCAGCAACGCGTCCCACTCCACCTGCAAATGCCAAACACTCGCCAAAACGATGCCCTATGGATAACGAATTACCACATCCAAACCAAATCCCCAAGATCCAGATTCACAACATCGGAATTTGACTTAAGCACTCCGGCCAGCGGTGGAACTAAGGGGGGGCAGTGGGTCCGATGCCCCCCTTTCAATTTTTTCGCTCGTTATATTAATTTTCTTAGGTAAATTCCGATAGGTACCCCTGAGTTTAGGTGTATTCCGGTCCAAGTCCATAATCGTGTTCCTCGCCCTCAAATTAGTAGGATTTGACTCCTAAAACAACAAATTCATACCCGAACCATCTCGATTTGCATTTTTGATCTTTTGAATTCAAATGGAGATGGATCGCGTTTCGTCCGTGATGGAGGAAAGTGTTCCACCCATCACGGAGAAACGCATTCCATCTGTGACGGTGGAACGTCGTCTTCTTCATCAGAAGATGCGGCTGTGTGTTCATCGAGCACATTCAACCATTAACGAGCAATGAAATAATTTCAATCAGCAATAAGAAATCAACCCAAAATCTATCTAAATGATATCCATTACACATTTTATTCATGTGAAGACTTAAAACTTTGAATCTATGACACAAATTAGTCTATAATACCCAAAATTCAATCTTGAAAATGAAGGAATATGTGTCCTTTAATCAAGATGGCAATTACTAATAATAGAATAGGATTATAATGGAGAAAAAATAATCCGGATATTTTAGGTAGTCTTAGTGCTTTTAATTTGGCTAGATCAAAGCAACCCGAGGCCAATAGTGGGACTAGGGATTTCGGCCATATGTATTATTGGAAGAGTGGATTTCTCATCAAGTAATAATAAAGAGTTATCTATTTGCTTGATGACATAAGGAAAATTATCTTTGGAAAGATAAGATATTGTATCAACTAGAAATATCTATTTCTATTTAAAAGGAGATTTATCTTATAAGATATATGATATAAGATAAGACAATATTATTATATATATTATTATATATAAGCTTTCCATGTATACAAAAGAAAGTGTTCCTTTTACGTGAGATATAGATAAAAGGCAATTGTGTTGCTTTGGAAGATTGAAAGAATTATGTGGCTTGGCATATTGCAACTGAACTATATATTGCATATATCTCACGTAAGGCCGTACATCAAGTTGGGAGTTTGTTTTAGTTCTCGTTCGTTCGTTCGTTCTAGCAAACGAAGGCAAGGCGATCTACTACCGTACTTGTGTGGATCAAGTAGAGGAGTCATACTTGAGGCTCTATTCTCCACGGTGATCCCGGAAACAAGTTTTGCATCAAAAGGTATGTTACTCCTTCATATATGATTCGTATCAAAGTTTATGCATGAGATCCTAAGTTAGATGTTAGAAAACTGTTTTCTGAAATTCCGCTTACAGTATCTAAATCCCTATAGTGGTATCAGAGCCTCTTGCATAAATTGATATGATCATAATTAAAGTTGTTCATTTTGATGCATGTTCTTGATTATTTTGGTTCACTTTAGTGGTAAAATTGATATATGGATTAACCTGTATGATTAAAATTGTGATTTTAATTGATTGGATGCATAAAGTTATGACTTTTATGTATATTATATGCTCGAAAACAAAACAGCCCCTATGAACGAAATTATGCATGCTAAAATTATGATTTTTTTGCTTAACTTTGACCCTAAAATCGATTTGTATGTTTAATTTATGCAAGAGATATGATTTCTTGTATAAATCATAATCACACATAAAAATATTTGATTTTTCATGTTGGTGAAAATTGATTCAAACCCTAGAAATTTAGAATTTCATGCCTTGAATGCCCAAAGTTGATTAATTTTGTATGAAACTGGTTCATACATTAATTTTCTGAAAATTACACCATATTATCCTTAAAATCATCAAAATTTGTAATTGTTACAAAAATTGAGTGGGAGAAGGGGTAAAAACCGTGGCTGGGTGGCCAAAAGTGGTTCACGGCGATGCGTGGTGGCCGGTGGTAGGCCGCGGGTGGTGCGGCGGCGGTCCGGGGGGCGGCTGGCTGCGCGGGCTGGCTGGGGTGGTGGCTGCATGGTGCAGCTAGAGTGGGGGCTGAATTACGGTTAGGGTTTGTTAGCATAAGATCCTAACTACCTTAATTAGATATGGTAACAAGATATCTTATCTCTAGAGTATACTTTATCCAATTATACATGGTAATGATTAATATTGGTATTAATTCCATATATGATTTTATTGAATTAAAATAATAAGAAGATTGGATTAATTGTTTTATTGGATAATTTAATTAATTTAATCTTGAAAGTCTATTAATATGATTAATAATCTATTATTGTCTCTTAATATTTGATATTATATTTTGCATGTATAATTTAATATTATGATATTATTACTGCATGCGGTGACTAGTATGGCCCAAATAGGATAGAAAATACGATATGCATATCGTTATTATTTTCTTGTACACGATCTATTAATATGATTAATAGTCTATTATTGTCTCTTAATATTTGATATTATATTTTGCATGTATAATTTAATATTATGATATTATTACTGCATGCGGTGACTAGTATGGCCCAAATAGGATAGAAAATACGATATGCATATCGTTATTGTTTTCTTGTACACGATCTGCGTATCGTTATGTATTTTTGTAATTTAATTTTTAAGAAATTAGATTAGATTTACATTATGTAATACAAGAGAAGAAAATCCTATGAAGATTCAAGAATGGAGATCCAGAGGAGAACCAAGGATGGAGATCCAAGAGCCAAGAAGAATCTATGAAGATTAGATCTTATGGATTTTTAGGGGCCATAATAGGATCACATTTATTTATTGCATTTGTTTTGCTTTAAATATCTCTAAGTTTATGCTTGCTTGTTTATTTATGCTATTTAGTTCACTAGCAAATTGACTTGCATGATAAACCTAGTTTCCTTAAAAGAAAATTGAGATTTTGCCTTTCCAAATCATAACCTATGAGGCCCTTAGAATTTGATGTATAGGTTTTGCCAAAGCAAGGTGTCCATGCTTTGACCTTGGGATAGTACATGTAAATCTATATAAGGGGTTTACAACCTTGATTTGGTTATACTCAACAAAAGACCAAAAGATAAAGTTTTGGATTTTGAGGCATGAGATAGATTTGACATAAGATGTAATCTATCAACCAAGAGTTATAAATGTTATAACTAGTAAAAGTTACTTACCTTGATCACATAGGATTTAGGGAAGTGCCAAAGTACGCCTAAAGTCTTATCTGAAATAGGATCTTGGAATCATTTTATTCAAAGGGAAAATTTTAATGGATAAAATGGCATTAGCTTATTTATGTTTAAAGCATGTTTAAATTTTTTATGCTCTTGCATGACAAGCATTATATACATTTTGCATGTTAATTCTGTTGTATTTATCATGTCTAGAAACGATAACCCAACCATCATCAACTTACGTTCGATTCTTGAGAAGAATAAGCTGAACGGTAACAACTTCCTCGATTGGGAAAGAAATCTGAGAATTGTGTTCAGGTCTGAAGGAAGAGAGAATGTCATTGACATCCCTATCCCAACACTGACTGTTATGTCTACTTCAGAGAAGATACTAGAGGAAAAGCAGATCAAAGATAAGTTAGTGATTGTCACTTGTCTTATGTTGGTTTCCATGGAATCAAGCCTTCAAAAGAGGTTTGAGAGGATGGATGACTACACCATCATTCGCAACCTGAAAGTTATGTTTCAGAAGCAAGCGAGAATGGAGAGATATGAGACTCATAAAGCAATTCTTGATTACAAGCTTGAGAAAGGCAAGCCAGTTAGTGCTTATGTGTTCAATATGATTGGACATTTTGAGAACATGGAAAGACTTGGTCACCCCTATAGTCAAGAGTTGGCTACAAACATCATACTACTCTCTTTGCATGATGGATTTGCTCAATTCAAGCTGAACTTCAATATGAATGGAGTTGGAAAAACACTTGAAGAGCTACATGGGATGCTCAAAACAGTTGAGTAAAATATCTTTGTTGACACCAAGAAAGAGATCTTGATGGTCCACAAGGGAAGAGGGTTCAAGAAAGGGGCATCTGGACAGCAGAAGAAGAACGTGCAAGGGAAGGGCAAGCAAGTTGTACAGCCCAAGCAGACTTCTGAAAAGGCTAAAGTAGCGACTGACCATGACTATTTCTACTTCCATGCCAAGGGTCATTGGTAGAGGAACTGCCCGAATACTTGGAAGATAAAAAGAATGAAATTGTGAGTTCCAATTCAGGTATGGATGTTATTGAAGTCCTAACAGCTAAAGCTTCAACTTGGGTGTTGGACTCAGGCTGTGGTTCTCACATTATTTCGAATGTGCAGAGACTAAGAAGAAGTAGAAGCTTAGCTAAGGGAAAGGTAGACCTATACATTGGAAATGGAGCAAGGGTTACTGCACTTGCCATTTGAGATTATAGTTTACCTTTATCTTCTGGTTTAGTATTAGAACTTAATAATTGTTATTTTGTCTCATCTATTACTAGAAACATGATTGCGACTTGTGTTTTGGATTTAGAAGGCTACGATTTTACTCTTAAAGGTCAGCGTTTTTTCTATTTTCAAAGATAACATCTTTTATGTTGATGTCATACTGAGTAATGGACTCTATATTGTGGATCAAGGATCCAACATCTATAACATAAACACCAAAAAGCAAAAAGCAAAAAGCAAATGACTGTAGCACCACCTATCTATGGCACTGTCGTTTAGGTCACATTAGCCTAAATCGCATGAAAAAGATCCAAAAGGATGGACTTCTAACCTCATTTGATTGTGAATCATTTGAAACATGTGAATCTTGCCTAATGGGAAAGATGACAAGGTCACCTTTTATTGGAGTGAGTGAAAGGGCAACTGAGCTTTTGGCCCTAATACATACGGATGTATGTGGACTAATGAGCACAGAAGCTAGATGTGGTTACAGATATTTCATAACCTTTACTGATGATTTAAGTAGATATGGATACATATACTTAATAAAGCATAAGTCTGAATTTTTTGAAAAGTTCATAGAGTTTCAGAATAAAGTTGAAAACCAACTTGACAAGAAAAATAAAGCACTACAATCTTATCGTGGTGGTGAATATTTGAGTCAAGAATTTGATCATCATTCAAGAAGTTGTGGGATCGTCTCACAACTAACTCCACCTAGATGGTGTGTCTGAAAGGAGGAATAGGGTCTTGTTGGACGGTTCGTTCTATGATGAGTTTTGCTGATCTTTCAATATTTTTCTGGGGATATGCTCTCACAACTGCAATATTCACACTAAACAGGAATCCGTCCAAAGCTGTAGATAAGACACCATATGAGTTATGGACTGGAAGAGTTCTAGGTTTGTCTTTTCTAAAGATCTGGGGATGTGAAGCTTATGTAAAACGTTTACTAGCAGATAATCTTGGACCCAAATCAGATAAGTGCTTCTTTATAGGTTATCTTAAGGAAACTAAAGGATACTACTTCTACAATCCCAGTGAGCACAAAGTGTTTGTTGCTAGGGATAGTGTCTTTATGGAAAAAGAATTTGTTTCCAAAAAGTCAACTGGGAGAAATGTTGATCTCGAAGAAGTTCGAGAAGAGCAACAAGCTGAGCAACAAAATGACATGGATTACTCTATGTCAGAGACGGCAATATTTGAGGACCTAAGCCCGCAAGGAGAGGGAACTCATACACCGAAGGTAGTGGAGTCGCAAGACCCTATTCGTATTGTTTCTCCGGAATCTAATTCAAATGAGGGTCCATAAAATGTTGTAGCAGAACCTCCTGTTGTTCAGCCCACACGTAGATCAGATAGGTCCAAAGCGCAACCAAAGAGATACATTGATTTCATAATGACTGCGAGTTTGGACATCCTGCTTTTAGAAAGCGAAGAGCCTACTACATACAAGCAAGTTGTGGCAAGTCCTGACTCCGAGAAATGGCGTATTTCCATGAAGTCTGAAATGGATTCCATGTCTGAGAATCAATTATGGGACTTGATAGATTTGCCAGATGGGGTAGTACCTATAGTAGTGACTATGATGAAACCTTCTCTCTAGTCGTCATGATTAGGTCCATTCGGATACTCCTAGCAATTACAGCTCATTATGATTATGAGATCTGGCAATGGATGTCAAGACCGCTTTTCTAAATGGATATTTAGAAGAGAATGTGTACATGACACAACCTGAGGGTTTTGAGGATCCACATAATACTAGGAAAGTATGCAAGCTTAAGAAGTCCATTTATTAAGCAAGCATCAAGGAGTTGGAACCTTCGATTTGATGAAGTGGTCAAACAGTTTGACTTCATCAGATGTGAAGAAGAATCTTGTGTTTACAAAAGTTTAGTGGGAGCAAAGTGGTCTTCCTAGTCTTGTATGTGGATGACATACTACTCATTGGAAATGACATTCCTATGCTGGAGTCCGTTAAGATATGACTTAAGAAGAATTTATCAATGAAGGACTTAGGAGAGGCCGAGTACATATTAGGCATCAAGATCTATAGAGATAGGTCTAAGAGACTTATTGGACTAAGTCAAGGAACTTATGTGGATAAGGTTCTTGATAGGTTCAATATGAAGAATTCCAAGAAGGGATTCTTGCCTATGCAGCATGGCTTACATCTCAGTAAGAAGCAGTTCCCAATGACACATACTGAGCTAGAGAGAATGAGTAGGATTCCTTATGCATCTGTAGTAGGATTCAACACGTATGCCATGGTTTGTACTCGCCCGGATGTTGCATTTGCTTTGAGCATGTGCAGCAGATACCATTTGAGTCTAGGTGAAGCACACTGGAATACAGCTAAGAACATCCTAAAGTACTTAAGAAGCACTAAAGATGATCTCTTGGTGTATGAAGGAGATGATGAGTTAGTCGTTAAGGAGATGTGAGGTTATGCAAAATACACACGGATGGCAATATTGCAGATCCATTGACTAAACCTCTATCCAAGCCCAAGCATGATAGTCACACTAGGGCTAAGGGACTCAATCACACTGGAGAATGGCTTTGAGATTCTATTGTTTTGAGATTATGGATGTTGATTTTATGATTGTTAAAACATTGCATTATGTTTGTTTTTGAAATAAAGTTTCATTATTATTTAAATGTGGTTTAGAATTAAATAAAATGTCCTAATAATTTATAATCATCAAATATGATCATCATAAAAGTTATGGTGGATGAAACCCTATTAAGTGAACTGATATTATGAATTATGAGTTGTCTGTAGTCTAAGTCTGTAAATTGGACATAAATGACTCAATAGAGGCTATTATGTAAGTTGATTGATAGCGCCAAGTTTCACGGGCTATAGGGACATGGATATGTCTAATCAATTACATGGACATGTATGGTGGATACGTGTTGGGCAGACCTACCTTAAGATTCTTCAAATGAGTTGTAGAATTTTAAGTTGAACTATGATTAGTAGATTCCTCAGACATGAGTGCGATATACCTCTTACTTGGTGATTGGTAGTCTTTGACATTGTCAAACACCATTGCGTAAAAGGCGGCTATAAAGGTAGTGATTGGGATTGCTAAAAATTGAGTGGGAGCTATAGTCACACAAGATTGGAGAAGTCCTCCTATATATTTATATATCTGTATATATGTGGATAGGAATGGTGTCTTGGCCACTTAAAGAGTAAGAACTGAAAATGCATGGCCGTGTTCAAATGGATTAATAGTAATCATTTGTTTTGATAGTTCAAGCTCAGAGTTCGAGAAACAATTTGAATATTGATATGGATTACATAAGATGTTATCATATCATCAAATTAGACACTAAGTGACAAAGGAATTCATATTACACACTTGTTTAAGGACAAGTGGGAGATTGAAGAAATATGTGTCATTTAATCAAGATGGCAATTACTAATAATAGAATAGGATTATAATAAAAATTAATAATCCGGATATTTTATGTAGTTTTAGTGCTTTGCTAGAAGTCAACTATGACTTATGGGATAAAATTAGATTTGGCCATTGCTACTTTATCCGGGTCCTATAAGGTCACACACAATAGAGTAATTGAGCTAGATCAAAGCAACCCAAGGCCCATAGTGGGACTAGGGATTTCGGCCATATGTATTATTGGAAGAGTGGATTATTCATCAAGTAAAAATAAAGAGTTATCTATTTGCTTGATGACATAAGGAAAATTATCTTTTGAAAAGATAAGATATTATATCAACCAGAAATATCTCTTTCTAGTTAAAATGAGATTTATCTTATAAGATATATGATATAAGATAAGATAATATTATTATATATAAGCTTTTCATGTATACAAAAGGAAGTGTTCCTTTTACGTGAGATATAGATAAAAGGCAATTGTGCTGCTTTGGAAGATTGAAAGAATTATGTGGCTTGGCATATTGCAACCGAACCATATATTGAATATATCTCACGTAAGGCCGTACATCAAGCTGGGAGTTTGTTTTAGTTCTCGTTCGTTCGTTCTAGCAAACAAAGGCAAGACGATCTAGTACCGTACCCGTGTGGATCAAGTAAAGGAGTCACACTTAAGGCTCTATTCTCCAGGGTGATTCCGGAAACAAGTTTTGCATCAAAAGGTATGTTACTCCTTCATATATGATTCATATCAAAGTTTATGCATGAGATCCTAAGTTAGATGTTAGAAATTTCAAGGACATAGTTTATGCATGAGATCCGACAAATTTCATTGAATCTTTGAAATCCTTTTAGAAGACTACTAAAATCCGAAGTTTATGGACATAGACATCTTCTAAAAGGATTTCGTATCAAAGTTTATGCATGAGATCCGAAGAATCAGGGACATAGACATCTTCCTCAGAGTCTTCTAAAAGGATTTTAGTAGGTCTATTTTTTATGATACTGTTGTCACGACAAATTTCATTGAATCTTTGTTTCAGACTGCAGCTATTAAACTTGTGACTTGTTTTATTATATTTATAACAGATGATCTTTTTATCTGTATTTCTAGATCGATAACTATTTTCAGGTGGGTAATTAGATCTTTCAAATTTATTTTCTGGATTAGAATTTTTGTGTTTGTTTTTATTAGAAGGAGGTTCTATTTTGCCAAGGTAAAAAGCCTTACAGAAGTTATCAAGTTTTTTCTTATCAGGAGGGTCATTTTTTCTATTAGAATTATCAGAAGAATCACTAGAATCAGTATTGGACCTATTTTTTCATTTTTCTACACAATTTATGGACACAACTTTTAACTTATGATCAATTAATTCCATGACACTGAGAGAAGGGTTTAAAGAGGTATTTTTAAGAGTCTCTTTTTTAATTCCCTGAATTTGGAAATGAGGTCTAGATATGTCTTTAGGAATTTTGATAGTTTCTGTGCTGATTTTATCATGTATTAATTCTACTTGTTGAGCTATTGTGTGAAGGATTTGGTTGGACTGGTTGTGTTGTTGATGTATTTTCTTAACATCTTCAAAAGTTGCAGGACTGTTGACAGAAATATTGACCCTAGGATTCTTAAAGGGTTCAGCATAGATATCTTTACTTTTAGTAATAATTTGTATTCCTTGCAAAGGAGGATGACCACTTTGTGTGGACCCTGAAGGTAAAAGGTTCCAAATCTTAGTTAACCTAGTTTGGATTTCTATAGACTTGTGTTCTAAAGGGTTTTCTATTCCCTGAATTCTAAGAAAATTAGGAAACCATTTGAAAAATAGGATGTTGATCCTATAATTTTCCATATCAAAATACCATAATTCTCTTATTTTATCTCTGATTGTTCTGTCAATTTCCATGAACCAAATTTTCTTGATTCTGTTTTCTATGGAATCAAAATCTATTCTTAAATAATCTTTGTCTATTGTGAAGTCTGGTTTTGTGATAACAGTAATAGAAGATAGAAGTTGAAGAGTTAGTTGTTCTTTGTCAAGGCTAAGAGTTTCTTCATGAATTTTAGCACTAAAGGTTGTTTTAAAGTCTGATCATCCTATTCTGTAAATGGATTGTATAGACTGTTGTGGTATGTTTCAATCAATATTATTTTCTTCGTACAGACTTTCATTACTATGGACAACTGGGGTGCTAGATGAACTAGAACCTCTAAGAAGCATACGTCTGAATTGTAGTGCCATAATTAAATACGTTGTTAGGAACTGTTTATCTTAATCGTAAGTGTTATTGTTACCAAATGGCGTGGGACCGTCGATCGGGACCACCCTATCCAGCGGGCTAAACCAAACGGCTTTACGTGATACCTCACACGCACTGTTTAGCAACAATAACAAGTATGACCTTGGTAAACAGTATCTAAAAGGCGTAATAATTATAATACTATAATCGAGTTGTATACTAAGTAGTGGCTCTGATACCAAATTGAACCCAGGTAATCATACTAATGAAAGACGTAAGAAGAAAGCAATAAAGCAGAACATAGTGAACAGTAATACAAAGATTTACAACGTGAATAGTAAAATGAACAGTGACTTTTGAACAGTAACTTTTAAATAGTAAAAACTATGAAATATGAACAGTAAACGTAATAGTAACTATTCTGAAAAACTTAAAAACTAAAGCAGGGAGAGAAATATGAACTGAAAACTTAAGACTTTTATAAGATCATAATAAACTTACAGAGACTATTGTACATGACTATTGTTGTAAACTTCAAAAACGATCTTGTGAAGCTAAGAACTTCAAGTGAGAACTTCTAGCTTATGGGGACTATAAGAGAGAGAGGGATTTTGAGAGTGTTTCTCAACACATGAGAGTCTATGTTTTGATGCCTCTAAACAATTGAGGGCTTTGCCTTTTATAGAGAAGGGAGAGAGTCTGGATTCTTTTGTCCGTACCAATTTTTGGTACTATTCCTTCACGGGTGAGCTTTCCTGTTGTGAGTGGGTCTTTTTGTCTTCTTTTCTTCCGAGTGGAGATCTGAGTGGGTCTTTTGTCTTCTTTTCTTGTGAGTGGAGATCTGAGTGGGTCTTTTGTCTTCTTTTCTTGTGAGTGAAGATTTGCTGGTGTAGTCTTGTCTTCTTTTTGAGTGGACTCTTTTGTCTGCTGCTGCAAGTGGAGCCTTTTGTCTTGTGAATCTTTTTCCTTCTTTCCTTGGTCTTGTAATGGGTCTCTTCTTGGGCTTCTTCATATTGGGCTGTTCTTTTTCTTGGTCTATTTTTATCAAAGTAATGAATTATACAAAAGAGATAATCTGAAAACAGGCAAGATTACCCCCCGAAATGAAAACATGAAAACATAAGATCTTTCTTTCTTTTTCTTTTATTTTTTTCTTTTCTTTTCTTTTTTTCTTTTCTTTTTTCTTTTTCTTTTCTTTAACTGAAATAGATAGGACTGTTTTGATTACATGGCATAGGGGTCTTGTGCGAACTGTTCCGGGTCATCCGCCGGAGAGGGTGGTGGGGTAGCGTCAAGATCCTCGCAGCTATCAGTACAACTCTGTTTTTCTTGGGCAAGGTATTTTCGAAAAGCCTGGAAAGCGTCCCACTGTTTTAGTTGCTCCAGTTGATCCTGTGAAAGGGATGGGTTATTTTGTGGAGGAGGGCTAGAAGTAGTGGGTTTCTTTTGAGGAGAAGGATTAGAGATAGCATGATTAGAGGTAGCGGTTTTGGTGATTAAAGGGGGAGCCATTGGTGGTCTGGTCTTTTGTTCGAAGAATAAATCTATTTTTTGAACTGTAATAGTGGAAACAATAAACTTTTCCCACCATCTAATTTTGAAACGACGACAAAGCGTTAGGGGATAGCTTTGTGGTTGTATCTGAAGGGTCTCATAGGTCCAGCAGAAGATCCATGCAATACCAAAATCACGGTGGAATTTAAGAGATTTGGTAAAGGGTCTGTCTATGGATTTGTGTAGGTAAATGTAGTAAGGTCTTTTTATTTTCTCAGGGTAGATATTTTCAGTGGCTCCAAAGGTAAGCCACCACTCATAGAACCAAATCGGGAAACCATCGGGATAGTGTTTATCAAAAAAGAAGAACCAAGAGTGATTAAATGGTCTAAACAGGAAAGTTCTTTCCCAAGCGTCTTTGTAATATTGGTAGGAGTAGCCTGGGAGATTGGGAATGGCATCTGGAAGGGAGAAAGACTTTAAGGTCCAGGGGTCCTCCCAATCTGTGGAAACCTTGACATCGAGTATCTTGCATTTGGAGAAGAAAATGCGTGAGGGGTCTATTGTACACATGGTGTGAGAGATTTCTGCCGAGTCAGAGTCTACAAGAATAAACTCATAGAACTTTTGTGTTTTGGAGGTGTTATCAGAGAACCAATGAAGAGTAGGAGGAAAGAGTCTTTTAGTGTAGGGTTCCAGTTGGTCTTTTGAAATAGGAGAATCACATGGTGTAAGATAGACTGTGGTAATTGGGCTTGGTTTTAGGAAGTACTGGAAGTAATTGCTATCTCTTTTGGAGTCTGTTTTGATAGGAGTCTTTGGTGCCACATGGGCTTGGTTGTAGGGGAGAGCTAGAAAGTTTGAGAGAGCTTGAAATCTGTTATGCACTGGGACCAGGGAGAAAGAGAAAGATGGACTAATATAGTCCTGGGGAGTCTGTTTTCTGTCTTTAGGATCCATACCTGAAACAAGTAAGACGTTTATAAAAAGGTAAGACGTTCTTTGACTTTCCTTTCAAGTTCTTGCAGAAACTGGCGAAGGGAAGGACATTCGTCAAGCTCAAGTAATTCTCTTATATGTGGTATCCAAAGGCTTTGTTCAAGTCGTGCTTTGCATCTTTTGTAATGTTCTCTCATGGACAAAATTCTTTTATCCCTGAGAAGTTTTAGTGAAAAGTAAGAGAAGGGGAAAGGTTTAAAAGGGGATACCACTATCTTTCAAAATCTTTGAAATTTGCAAATTAGCCATACTCGTAGTGTTGCAAATGATATTTTTAAGGAAATCAATGTGATCTGAAAGGGTCAAAACTTGTTCAAAGTCACTGTTATTGCATGTTTTGAAAGAAGAACGAGCTTTCTGAAGGGATCTACGAAAAAGTGGAATTCTCCACTGACTGTAAATTTCCTTCTTTAGATAGTTGTAAAACTTCATTTATCCTATGGATTTTCCCTATAAAAATTCTCTTGTGAGGAAATCTAGTAAAGAATTGTCTTTTCCTTTTATAAATTCTATTTTGAAGTCAAAACAGAAACTATAGCTTGCCATCTAACAAAGATCTGTTTTGAAACAAGATTTTGAACATCTTTTTGCAGAATTTCTTTAGCGGATTGACAGTCAACACGAAGAAGGAATTCTTTGTTATATAAGTCATCGTGGAATTTAGAGATACAGGATACTATAGATAGAACTTCTTTTTTAACAGTACTGTAATTCTTTTATGGTCCAGACCAAGCACCAGAGTAGTATCTAACAAGGGTTTCATTAGTTTGATTAGGTAACCTTTGTTTGAGAATGCCCCCAAAGCCTAATTCTGAGGCATCTGTTTCTACTATCATGGAAGCAGAGGGGTGAGGAATACTAGCACATGGTAAGGTTTTGACCTTTTCTTTGAGGAGTTGGATTACCTTGGTATGCTCAGTAGTCCAAGGAGGTGGATTTTTCTTGAGTCTTTGAAATAAGGGGGCACAGATTTGTCTAAGGTTAGGGAAGAAGTCAGAGATGTAATTTAGACAACCAAGGAACCTTTGAAGTTGGGTTTTGTCTTTTATTTCATCCGGGAATTTGTTGGTAAATTCAATGCTTCTGTTAATAGGCTTGAAAGTTTGGTTATAAATGTTATGACCTAAGAACCTAATCTGTGTTTGGAATAATTTTATTTTTGAGGCCGAAACAGCCAGCCCATTTTTCTTTATTATGTATAAGAAAGTATTAAGGTGTTTGAAATGTTCTTCGATGCTTCTAGAAAAGACTAGAACATCATCAATGTAGACTATTGTGAAGTTTTGAGTAAGGGTTGAAGATATCATTCATGATTCTTTGGAATTCTGAAGGGGCATTTTTTAGGCCAAAAGGCATTACATTCAATTCATAATGTCCAAAAGGGACTGTAAAGGCTGTTTTATACCTATCTTTGTTTTCTATTTGGATTTGCCAGAATCCACTCTTCATATCAAATTTTGAATAGATCATAGAATCAGAAAGTCTATTGAGGAGATCTCTTTTATTAGGAATAGGGTATCTAATCCATTGTAGAGCTTTGTTTAAAGGTTTGTAGTTGATAACAAGTCTATGGACTCCTCTTTCTTTTTCAGCTTATTTGTTAACATAGAAGGCAACACAACTCCAGGGAGACTTGGAGGGTCTTATGAGTTGCTTAAGTAGGAGGGAGTCTATTTCTTGTTTGCAGAATTATAGCAGTTCTTGATTCATTTGTATAGGTCTGGCTTTAGTAGGAATATCCATTTCTTTGAAATCTTTTTCATAGGGGAGAGAAACTTGATGCTTCTTTCTATCCCAGAAGGCTGTGGGAGATTCTGAGCAGACACGTTTCTTGAACAATTCTTCGAGGATGAGAATCTGTTTTTGTAGACTAGGGTTTCTAAGTTTTTCTTCTATTTTAAGGTGTGCTATTTCCGCGACAAGGGAATGGATGAAGGATCTCTTCTTTGTTATAAGATTCATGGTTTTGTTTATGGATGAGGACTGTATAGTAGATATGTCTTTTTGTATTATCGGAGAAATGAATTCAAAACTTAGTCTTTTTCCTATTACTTCAGTATGTATGCCATAAGCATCTGCTGTAAAAGGATATACTTGTGTTAGGAAGGCTGTACCTAGGATTATTTGCTGATTTAAGTCTTTTATCAGTATGAAGGAGTTGTTGAAACAATATTTGTCATTACAAATAGAGGCTTTAGGAATCTTGTAGCTAAGGTTCATTCTACCACCACTAGCATTAAAGATCTTTTCATGACTTTTATGGTAATACTTTGAAGGGATTAAACCTTCACAAATACAGTTTAGATCTGCTCCACTGTCTATGAGAGCAACTGTAGAAAGAATGAAGTCTCATAAGAGACTTAAGAAGAAAGCAGTAAAGCGGAACATAGTGAACAGTAATACAAATATTTACAACGTGAATAGTAAAATGAACAGTGACTTTTGAACAGTAACTTTTAAATAGTAAAAACTATAAACTATGAACAGTAAACGTAATAGTGACTATACTGAAAAACTTAAAAATTAAAGCAGGGAGAGAAATATGAACTGAAAACTTAGGACTTTTATAGGATCATAAGAGACTTACAGGGACTGTTGTACATGAATATTGTTGTAAACTTGAAAAACGATCTTGTAAAGCTTCAAAGATCTTCAAGTGAAGATTTCTAGCTTAGGGGACTTTGAGAGTGTTTCTCAACACATGAGAGTCTGAAATCGGATGCCTCTAAACAACTGAGGGCTTTGCCTTTTATAGAGAAGGGGGAGAGTCTGAGTTCCTTTGTCCGTACCATTTTTGTGGAACTGTAGTGTCACAAGTGAGTTTCCTGTTGTGAGTGGAGTTCTGAGTGGGTCTTTTGTCTGCTGCTGCAAGTGAAGCCTTGCTGGTGGAGTCTTGTCTTGAATGGAGAACTGAGTGGGTCTTTTGTCTGTTGCTGCAAGTGGAGCCTTTTGTCTTGTTAATCTCTTTTCTTCTTTCCTCAGTCTTGTAATGGGCCTTTTATAGGAATTCTTGGGCTTCTTCATATTGGGCTATTTTTCTTCTTGTTGGACTGTTCTTCTTCTTGTTGGTCTTTTATGGGCTCTTCTTCTTGTTGGTCTTTTATGGGCTCTTCTTCTTGTTCTCTTCTTGCAAAGGGCTTTTGTCTTCTGCTTCTTGATGGGCCTATTGTCTGTGGGCACTTCTTCTTGGGTCTGTTATTAAAGTAACAAAATGTACAAATGAGATAATCTAAAAACAGGCTAGATTACCCCCTGAAACATAAAATGAAAGCATAAGTTCTTTTTTCTTTTCTTTCTTTTTTCTTTTCTTTCTTTTTTCTTTTCTTTTCTTTTTTCTTTTCTTTCTTTTTTCTTTTGAAAATAGATAGGACTATTTTGATTACATGGCATAAGGGTCTTTGGAGGGTGGTAGTCTGGCATTCTAAGTGTCCCTGTGAGTATCTGGGATGCTAACGTCGTCGCTGTCATCCCAGTCTTCCATATCATCATCAACATGTTTGAGTTCATCATCCAATGAGATGAATTTGTCTGTTTGAATGAACTGGTCATCTCCACTGAATGGTAGCCAAATTCTCCATCTTTCCGAGACCCAAATTTGCGTGTAGTGTCCTTCTGCTACTAGTCTTTTGTTTCTCCTTCCTCCGTCAAAGTATGCATTCTTGTAGAAGAGGTTAAGGTCTTGGTGGCGTCTATAGAGCTCATGTTCTTCAAGTACTGTGAAGTTGGAGGGTTGCAATCCTATCCAATTTCTCCAGTCTTCTTCCTTGAAAATGCCATGAGAAAGGTAGATTACCTTCTTTGAAGGGACAACTGTGAATTTAGTCACCCTTGGGAGAGTTTCTTGGATGTAAGAAACTATTGGTCCAAACGCTGCTATGTTTCCTCCAATAAGAAGGAACTTTTCACCAAATGCTTGTAGGGCTTCTTCAACCTTTCCTTCTTTGTCGAGATAAAAACCGATGTTGTGGATCATTCCTAAATGAAAGAATTTTAGGATAAGGTCCCGTGGCATGGTGCATCTGTTAAGGAAGAGCAAGATTTTGAGTAGTCCTGGCTCCATGATTGTTGGGCCGTCTCCTAATGGTCTGAGAGTCAAAAGTTGCCGAACAGTAACTCCCTAGAAATTCCATCATGGTTCTTTAAAGTGTATCATCTTGATCTCTTTTTGGGCCTGCACTAGGTCTGCCAGATGGTTGTCTTCTGTCTTTTGTAGGAGAACTTCTTTCCCCTGGGGCCAAGCATCGAGAAGTGGTGTTAACGCTTCTTGTGCTGGTGTATCAAGGAGACAAGCTTGGAGATTCTTCTAACGTCGTCCTGTGGCAAGAGTGACTTGTTCTCCCAATCTTGCATTCTCTTTTTATTTCTGTTTTATCTCATTTCCATTTTCATGGAAGTAGATGCTAAGCGCATTTAAGCACTATACTTTTTTGCTCGCGGCATGGGGCATGGTAGGAAGCCTCCAAAGGTTATCCAACAGGCACTGTTGTTCTGTGGTGAGCATAAGCCCCTGTAGTGGTTTAAACTTTTTGTTATCCCTAAAATGGAATACTGTCAGGTCAACGTTTCCAAAACGGAGCTTGGACGTTTCCCCTTTAGACTGTGTATGTTTTGTAGAGAAGGTCTGTAATCCTCGAGAGGATTCTGAATGGACTTTTTTAATAGAATTTTGTAGAGTCTGTCTGTCAACTGTGGCTTGAGAGGAGGGTAAAGGTTCAACCTTTTCCTTTGATAAGTGTTATTTTGTAGCACATATCTAAGGGTTATTACCAGGTTTGAGGCACCATTTGGTTGGATTTTATGCACAATTGGAGATTATGGAGTTAGAGTGGAGAAGTGTGGTTTTGGTGGTTTGGAGGAGCTAATTAGGAGACATCCAGAGGAAGAGGAGTTGACCACCTAAGGAGACAAAGAAAAATACATGAAGGAACCACAATAAAGAGCAGAAGAGAAGAAGAAGGCGGGCAAAAATCACCGCCCCACGCTAGAGCCACCGCGACCCGGCGGAGGGTCTCAGAGAAGGATGCCACCCCGCGGTGGAAATCACCGCCCCGCGGTGGGAGATGGCGCCCCGCGGCCATGAGCTGAAGCGAAGCAATTAATTAAGTTTGCGTGCTGATGTTGGAATTTGGAAGGAAGAATTAGGCCCAAAGAATAATAGGCCCAATAGAAGTTGATGCCACGTGATGCTGATTTAATATTAGGCCCATGAAGTGCCGGCCCGTGAAGGAGGAGGAAAGGCCCAAGGTGAAGGCTGGAGCTCGTACCGCGCCGCGTGAATTGAATGCGGGAATTGAAGAAGCGGAAGATGATGCGGGACGATGACGTCAGCAAGCTGAGAGGAATTGGAGGTGGGCCGCTGCTTTGTTGGGCCGAAGATGATTTGCTGCTTGGAATGAGTTGGGCCGAGAGAAGCAGCTGCTTGCACGAGAGAGAAGCCGATATTACGGGATTAATTTCCCTGTTCGATTTTCATAGTTTATTTTTGGTTATTATTATATTATTTTATTTCCTTGTAAGTTGGGGTTTGTGATCTTGGGCTTTAGGTTAACTCTATTTAACCTAATTCCCACAGCCTCCATTCACCATTAGATTAGATTTCAAGTTACAATTCTCCTTGGGGAGACTTAGTTCGTTTTCATTCTGCCTCCAGGGTTTTCAACCCATGGAGAACTAAACACCTTTATTTCGCTAGACAATTGAAGCATTGCAATGGATTGGTTGTGAGATTTCTATTCCTTGTTCTATATCTTATAAGTGTTGGTTTGATTCTCTTGGTTATATTGTCTATTGATTTATGTTGGTTTATCTAGAGTTGCTAACTAGGCTTATCGACATCTATCATAGTGCTAGGATTGCATATAGGGGTTCCGAGTGCATATCTAGTGGCAAACATAATTGTGCGTATAGGGGTTCCGAGCGTACAATTGTGAGTGAGAATCAGTTGCATGTTAAGTAGGGGAGTGAGTACTTGTACGTTTTTCTACTTGCATGTATCCTATATCCTTGTGTGCATTGCTATTGCTTTGTTGGTGGTAATGTACCCCGGTCTGGTACCGCGTGATAGGCGTGACTGGTGGTATTTTACCATTGGCATAGTAATATGTCTATTGACAACTGTGAGAATCAGTAGTACTTAAGATCAGGATGAGAACAACTATAAGATTGTGAAAAGAACTTGGATTTAATAGATTTCAGTGATCAACCTGTTTCCTTTGCAGTGTGGATATTTGTCTAGTGGAATACTCACACCCATCATTCTTATTCTTTCTCTAAAGCTTGCATCTTTGTTACTTTGCTTAATAATCAAAACCCCCCTTCCTTTGTTACTTCGCATGCTCATAAACACATGAATTGATCACTTCCTCCCTGTGGATTCGACCCTTGCTTGCCTCTACTACTTGTTTAGGTTTGTTTAGGATTTTATTTGTTTAGGTGTCACGACGACAACGCCTATCATCCTTTCCCTTATCTTTTGGGGAACTCATGTTTTTATCCTTTAATAAGCTCTAAAGGGATTGATCTTTTATCTGCTTTCCTGTAGAAACTACTAGAGGTTATTTTATCGAGTTCTTTTGTTATAAGGTTTATGGTTCTGCTAATGGATGCGGACTATAGGGTAGATATGTCATTTTGTTCTACCGAGGAAATGAACTCAAAACTAAGTCTTTTTCCCATTACTTCAGTATGTAAGCCGTATCTATCTACTGTAAACGGACATATTTGTGTCAGGAAGGGTGTTCCTAGGATTATTTGCTCGTTCAAGCCTTTTATCAGTATGAAGGAGTTGTTAAAACAATGTTTCTCATTACAAATAGAGGCTTTAGGAATCTTGTAGCTAAGGTTCATTCTACTACCACTATCATCAAGGATCTTTTCATGACTCTTATGGTAATACTTTGAAGGGATTAAACCTTCATAAATACAGTTTAGATCTGCTCCACTGTCAATGAGAGCAACTGTAGAAAGAATGAAGTCTTCTATTTTTATGGTAATATGAACATACCATTTCTGAAAGTCGATCTTGTTTATAGCCGAAATGAAAGAATCTTCAATAAGGGGAGATTCTTCTTCCTTTCGTTGAGAATGGGAGCTGGAGTTAGGACTTTTTGAAAGTTCTAGATGAGCTATTCTAGCTTCAAGTTCAAGGTCTTTGGTTTCATTTTTTAATGTTTGATTACTGAGGGTTTCAATGTCTCTTTTGAGTCTATTAACTTCAGTTTGTAAATCTTTCAAGGAAATGGAGGAAAATATCTTAGTAGGAGATTTCTTATTAATAATTTTGGAAATACTAAAAGGTTCTTCAAGTAAGGGTTGTTGTTCTTTAAATATTAGTTCTTTTAGCTTCATGAAGTATTCTCGTTTTATTTGAGGATCTTCAAGGGTATCAATAAGTTCTAAAAGGGCCTCTTTTTCATCACTTTTGGTGATAACATTGCAGAATTGGGTTGTTCCTGAGTTCTCAGATTCTGAAGTATCAGGGACATAAAATTCATTATCTGAATCCTCCAAAAGGATTTTAGTGAGTCTATCTTTTAGGGTATTGTCGTCCTGACAGATTTCATTGATCTTTTGTTTGAGGCTGTAGTTGTTTGCCTTATGGCTTGGTTTTCCACATTTATAACAGATAATCTTTTTATCAGTCTTTCTTGGTTGGAATCTTCTTATAGGTGGATAATTAGGTCTATCATAATTGTTTTCTGGACCAAATCTTTTGTGTTTATTTTTATAAACCTTTTTATCTCTATTTGAAGGGGGTTCTATTTTGGCAAGGCCAAAAGTCTCACAAAAGTTACCTAGTTCTTTTCTTCTAGATCCTTTTTCTCTTCCATATTTGGCTTGTATTTTTAATTCGGAGCAAAGGGCTAATCCTTCTTTTTTGACAAAAGCTGTTAGTTGACCATAGGTCATGTCTTTCCACGGAATTTCCTCTGTTTGAATTTTGTCTTTTATTTTCTGAATTATTCTATCAGCAAATAAGTTTGGAAGACCTGTAACAAAATGTTCCTTCCAGTAGCCCTTATTGCAATCATTTCTTTTGTAGACGTAAGATATGGAAACATATTTATACCACCTATAGTCACTAAGGGTTCTACATCTAAGATTAGAAAGGATCTCTCTGTTGGCTTGGATTTCCTCTCTGGGGTTGCCTATGAAGTGCATACTAATGATGTATATAAGTTGGTGGACAAGTTCTGGTTCTCCATCATCATTGGTAAAATTAAGGATCTCTTCTCTTTGAAAGGAGGATAAAGCATTATCCCACCAGTTTCTAAGCTGGCCTGTGAATCTAGTGGTTAAAAGTAAAAAACAAGTTTTGGGGTCTTTTCTTCCAACTGTATAGGCAATATTAGCCATACCCATTTCTTGTAAGGTGTTGAGTATTTCATGTTCAGATTTTCCATCTATATTCCATTCATAGATAGATTGTCCATTATAATCTGTGGATCTGAACTTAGATCTTTCTTCATATTGTAGGCCAGGAGGAGTAGGTCTAGGATAGAAGTTTCTAGTGTCTGTATTTCTAAATATTTTTCTGTGTGCATGCGGCCTACCGTGGTTGCTTCTTAACCTATTAACTGTAAGGGGATTTTCTTCAAAGTAGGTTTGTAAGGTTTCTATAGCCTTTTTATCAGAAGAACTATTTTCTCTTTCGGAATTGTCTAAAGAACTGCTAGAATCAGTGTTGGAACTATTGTTACATTCTTCGACACAATTAATCGTAACAATTTTTAATTTTTGATCAATTAATTACATGAGGCTAAGAGAAGGGTTTAAAGAAGTGTTATTGGCTGTCTCTTTTTTAATTCCCTGAATTTGGAAATGAGGTCTAGAAATGTCTTTAGGAAATTTGATAGTTTCAGTGCTGATTTTATCATGTATTAATTCTACTTGTTCAGCTATTGTGTGAAGGATTTGATTGGAATAGTTATGCTATTGATGTATTTTCTTAACATCTTCTAAGGTAGCGGGACTGTTATCAGAAGTACTAACACGAGGAATTTAAAAAGGTTCAGCAGGGACCTCCCCATCTTTTGTAATAATTTTTATTCCTTGTAAAGAAGGATGAACACTTTGTGTAGATCCTGAAGGTAAAAGGTTCCAAGTTTTAGTTAATCTGGTTTGGACATCTATAGACTTTTATTCTAAAGGGTTTTCTATTCCCTGAATCTTAAGATAATTAAGAATCCATATGAAGAATAGGATGTTAATCCTATATTTTTTCATATCTGAATACCATAATTCTCTTATTTTATCTCTAACCATCTTGTCTATTTTCATGAACCAAATTTTCTTGATTCTGTTCTCTATGGAATCAAAGTCTGTTCTTAAATAATCTTTGGCTATTGTGAAGTCTGCTTTTGTGATGATATTTATAGAGGAATATCTTCCCATATCACTCTGAGTAGGTGAAGAGGGAAAATATTCATCTCTATTTTGTTCGTTAACACGGTTAGGAATAGGACTGCTGAATTCAACCCTAACAGGATGATCTCTAACAGAATGGTCTCTGGCTGTGTAGAGGGATTCTGAAAAAGAGTTTCTTGCTGGGAAAGGATGGGGATTTCTAGGTATAGGTCTATGAGATCTGCTGGAATTAAATCTTATAAGGACCCTACCATCGTTACTTTCTTCTATGTGAGAAATTTCTGTTCTTTCAAGATTATCCGGAGGACAATCATGTCTAATTTCAAGAGTCTCTGGTATAGTAATATCTTTCCATTTTATTAGCTTGGGAGTAAAGGTTGTAGATCTCTCAGCTTCAAGTTGTAGGAGGATAGTTTCTCCTCTAGGGACAGGAGATACTATACACTTGGGATCTATGCAGGAACTTAGAATTCTATAATGGAGTCTATAGATTATAACGAAATTTTTTGAAAGATTTTTGAACCCCTTTTTAAGGAGTTTAATATCAAGGGTAAGAGTACTATTGATTCTTAGATCTGTCATATCAACTGTGAAATTAGGAGAACAGTTGAAGAAGATGGGGCCATTACAGATATTGGTCTGGATAACGGTAATTAAAGATTCAATGAAAGGATTTTAGTAGGTCCCTGAAATTTCTAAAAGGATTTTAGTAGACATCTTCCTTAGAGTTTTGCATCAAAAGGTATGTTACTCCTTCATATATGATTCGTATCAAATTTTATGCATGAGATCCTAAGTTAGATGTTAAAAATCTGTTTTCTGAAATTCCACTTAAAGCATTTAAATCCCTACAGAAAATTTGTTTAATACCTACGAAATTACAAAAAATAGTTGACAAACTTGCATTTTCTTGGAATGGTTGATTGATTCTTCACGTGTGGCACCTTCTTGATCCAAATTGATGGCGATTTAGTGGCTAAGTGAGGAAGAAAATGGCTGATTTTGGTGGTTTGTGAGATGGGAAATGGAAGAAAGGAAAAGAGGGTGGGGAAGTGATGAAAAAAAATGAGGATAGTAAAGTTGTAATTTTGAAGCAAATTGTTTATGTATGTATAAAGGGGCTCTATAGGAAAAATATAATAGGCTCTCTTTAACAAGGATGAGTTGGGTAAATGACCTATGTGTGACGTTTTTATTAAAAAACTAATCCCTTAGGAAACTAATTCCCTTTCCCTAAATCCTAAACCCCAAAAAATAATATTTTAGAGAGAGAAAAAATAAAGAAGAGAAAAGAAAAAAAATAATAAAATAAACTAATAGGAAGAAGAAAAATACATAAAAAATAATAAAAATAATTTTATTAATTAAAAACTCTTAAATGATCAATGAGTCCAAAACCCTCCCCTCCTTTAACAATGACCTAAATGATTCATTTGTTTTCTTTGGTTCAGTTTGATCATACAATAGCCCAGCCCATTACAATTTCTGGATTCAAGCCCAACTACGCTTTCTCTCCGATCAAACGCCGATCTCCTCTCTCTCTCTCGCTCTCTCTCTCTCTCTCTCTCCCCGAACTCCTCTCCTTTCTCCGTCTTTAATCCAACAAAAAATCTTCTCGATCCAGGCGGTCTCTATGACATTTCCTGCAATTCGTAACTGATTAGCGCTCGACTATCTCTTGTCGTGCCTGGAAGGTATCTCGACGAGTGTAAACTGGAGAGTGTGGTTTGATCTTAAGCTCTTCTGTCATCGGTGATTTCCCTAATTTCTGACTGGCTAAATTTCCCATTCTGTATGTTGTGGTAATTTGATACTTTCGAAACTACTGATGTAGATCAAATTTTTATTCTATCTGTTTAGATTGATCGTCGGTTGAAGTTCAGTTTCCGCAACTTTGCTCCAAAGCTATGTCGAGAGAGAGAACTAGAAGGGGTGTACTTCCACCGGCTCAAGAGGTTTGTTTTCCTCCATTACAATGTTTTTTTTGATGTTATGTGATTGTACATTCTAGCTCTATTTCCTGCTCCGGTAAAAAAAAATTAGAACCTACAGCTCGAATGTGGAGCTCCGTAGGAGCCTTCAACCATGCTTTGCTGGATATTGAACTGATTTTGATTTGTCCTGGTTCTTATTTTGTATGCAGAATGTTGTAAAATTGGAGAAAATTATAAGTGAAGGCAATTACTATGGTGCGCAGCAGATGTACAAATCCATTAGTGCAAGGTATGACCACGGCTATTGTTCCTTCTTTTTTTTTTTAATCAGAATCAGCCAGAACATTCTTAGAATTGCATGTTCTCGCGGAGGCATAAAATTTTGCTACGTCTTCTGATAAGAATCAGCATATGTACAAATGATTTGCAGAAATTCACATTTCTCTTTATGGTATAGGTGTTTGGGATATAAGCCCCCTCCTAACGTGATCATCATTTACATTCTGTGGAAGTTGTAGAATTAGTAGTAGACTGCTATGCAGACAAGAGAATACTTCTATTTTCCCTTCGTACCTCCAATATATTCCTACTGTAGAATTATCCTTAATCCAAGATTGGTGAACCATTTTCATCTGCAGAAACTTCACCAATTTGATTATACTGTTCAGATGAATATTAAGAGTATCATTACTCTTAAAAAATATGGTAATAGAGTTTTATCCCCTGTGATATGGTTGATAAGTATCATGTTTTGCATTAGATTGATTTGTAGAGTGCTGCTGATATGCTCTTTTGGAGAAAAAACTTTATCGAGTTTTAGGAGAAGGTTACTCTTTTGCATAACCATATGTAATTTGTTATTGTTTGAAAGTTGTGTTGCTAGATGTATCTGAAATAAGATGTTCATAGTGGTGATATGGTCTTTAAGGATTGAATATTCTGAATTTTGGATAGTTCTTGCATAATATAACAAAATATTCATAGCGGTGCAAGTGGTTTCCAAGGATGTAATATTTCCAACCTTGGATAGTCATGAATTATGTATTAGAAAGTAATTTAGAAATCTATGCTGATGTTGGCTCTAGCCATTATTTTTTCAGTGCTTGACTACTCACATTCAACCTGCTTAATTCCAGGTATATAGCTGCTGAGAGGTTTGAAGAAGCATTAGAGATCCTCCATTCAGGTGCCTGCCTACAGTTGCAGAACGGGCAGGTTATTTTTGTTCTGAAATATATTTTATTTTGAAGCAGAGATTTTTGGAAATTATATGAATTAGTTGCATCATAGATACATCTTCTAGATTGCACTGAGAAAAAGACTGGAAAATATGCTGCCAGATTGTAGTCCTCTGTAATTTGGCATTTGATTAAGATCAAGCTGAAAGGAAGTCCTTCTCAGGATGTTTGCACTTGGTCATAAGGTCCCTAGTTGCTCATTGGAATCATTTCTTTTTATTTGTTTTTATTCTGTTAGCTAAGATGATTCTACTGCATGAGCAGGTTACTTGTGGTGCTGAGCTTGCAGCGTTGTTCGTTGAGACCCTTGTAAAAGGGAAAGTTCCTTACAGTGGGGAGATAGTAGGTCAGTTCTTTTTGTGGTATCTCTGTTTATCGCTCTCCCATTTGGATTGAGATAGGTCCATGTAAGTCACTTTTTATAAATGATTGGTGCATCATGCATGTATGCATACTTTTGATACTTCTTATGTCTGTAAGTCATTGATAAACCCAATGAATGAGATGGGGTAAGATCTCATTTTTTATGATTGTGATACTGAGAAGTTATTATAGTTTCTTTAAACTAGCTGCCAGTCGTATATATTGCAGTAAGTGTGAGTAGCAGGACTGTTTTAGCCCCAAGCAGATTAAGAGAAATGTCATTTTGTTGCTTTTGCCATTCTTAATTAGCCTTGCCCCCCTTTACATATATTTTTTAAGCAAATGTATATACAAATGCTGCAATATGACAATGACATATATGTCCTGTTGAACTTTTTCTTTACGAAAAAAATGCTGGACGATGGTTCTGACAAGTAAAATATCATAGATCGTCTCAGGAAAATCTATGAAGCATTTCCTCGAGTTGGTGTTCCACAACTCCTGGAAGACGATGATGACATGCAGAAGCTTTCTGAAGCGTTGGGTGCAGCAAAAATACGTGTTGAGGGATGCTCCTCATTTTTGAGGGCTGCTATCAAGTAAATTATCTTAAATGATCTCTTGAATCTTAATACGATCATGTGTTACCTCAACCATGTCAATTTCATCTTTGCTGCACGTGCTCTAGTGAAACAATATTTAGATGGTTTATTTGTTACATTCCATAGGTGGTCTTTCGAGTTTGGAACTGGGGCTCACAAATTCGGCTCCCCTGAGCTGCATGTGATGCTTGCGGAGTACTTATGTTCAGAATCTCCTGAAGTAGTAAGTTCAATACGAAAATGTTATTCGGAAGTGTACTGCCTAGTGTACAGAACAATCTTCTATCTTGCTGGACCTCTCCTAATTATAATGAAAAGTGAGTTTGCCGACCTTTTCTGGAGCAGGATCTTTTGGGTATTGATTACGAAGGAGGTTGTTCCCCAAATACTCCCCGCATCTTGGAGAAAAACCCTCTAAACAATGTAGTTTAAAAAATGAGGACATGAATATGTGACTGCTTAAGCTCTCAGGATGAACTGGTTTCTTAACGCTGGGCATAAAAACTCTGATGTGTAGTGCTTCTAAGTTGGAATCCTAGTTCCACAACTTTTGATAAGTTCTCACATCTGGAGTTGCAATTAAATATCTATTGGTCCAAATTTCATCAAATCATGTCCTCATAAGGATATCTTATGAGTCGGATACTGTAATTTGCCTACATTAATCATGTGTTAAATATATAAATGCTGATTCACAATCACCGCAAATTAGCGATGTGACTTCCAT
Organism: Rheum nobile; assembly: GCA_027886185.1. Classification (NCBI taxonomy): domain Eukaryota; kingdom Viridiplantae; phylum Streptophyta; class Magnoliopsida; order Caryophyllales; family Polygonaceae; genus Rheum; species Rheum nobile. The sequence continues at coordinate 9,664,486 of WOAB01000644.1, read as the reverse complement.
TAAGCAGGGTGATTGGAAATGGTAATTTCCACTTTTAGCGTGATTACTGTTGCTCAAATATCAACATACAACCATAAGAGTTACATACCTTGCTAATATATTGCTTTATTAGAAGTCTGACTATATCCTCTATCAAAGATAAATGGATTTATGCATAACTTTCTTTGTTTGGACAGTTTGGTCTTTAGAAAAATGAAAGCTGACCAGAATAAATGCATAATAACCAATCTGAACCAGTTATTGCCCTTTGCAGGATATGTCCAAAGCTTCTTATCATTTTGTTCGTGGGAAGAGCCCAGAGAAATTTGCTGCCACATTAGTGAACTTCATGGCTCAAGTAAGATTTTGTTTGGCTTTGCTATCGATAGTTGATCACAAAATTCACTTTTTTCTTGTTATCCATGCTCCTGATTTATAACTGTTGCAATTTTGGGATGCAGTGTTATATATTCGTGCACATATATTTGTATGCTTTTTACAATTCCATGTCTGAATCATGCAGTGTTACCCTGGCGAAGATGACTTGGCCATTGCAAGGGCAGTTCTAATGTATGTTCCCTGATGAGTCTGCTCTGTGGCTTTCAGAGTGTAGTTGTTGTAGAGACTCTTGTGATCAGGCTTTACAAATAAGAATCTCATTGTAAAATCATATGGAATTTTCTGGTATCTTATTTTTTTGCTTTCAGGTATCTTTCTCTTGGTAACATGAGAGATGCTAACTATCTTATGGATGAGGTCAAAAAGCTTCTGGATTCAAAAGATGTAGAATTTTCAGAATCAGATTTGATCCAGTTCATTATCTATCTTCTGCAAACGTGAGTCAGAGTTGGTGTTATTCCACATACATATTGTTGCCTGTTATACTGCATCTATGCTGCCCATGCATTGCATATGACTCTCTCCCGCTCCCTCTTCCTCTCCAAATATATCTCCTTACTGTCTAGTTTAATTGTTTAAGGTCTTCCACAAGCATTTTATGTGCGTTTCTTCTAATTATTGTGCTCATGATCTTTTCAGACAATGAAGTTCTTATATTCCTATAAGGATTAACAAGAAATGACATTGTACTTCGTAATTTGCAGTTTAGAGAGGGATGCTTTGCCTCTTTTCAGAATGTTGAGGCAGTGTTACAAGTCAAGCATTGATAGGGATTCTGCATTCAATGAGGTGAGTTGCCTTGGTAAATTTATCAAGATCTGTAGTTCGTTCTATGTATGCGTTATTTGCTCAAGCTTGATATATTTTTTGCTAACCTGGCCTTGGCGAAGGTCGGCTTTTTGCTTCTAGCGGATGTTGCGTCAAGTTTCAAAGCTGTTTTTATGCTGTTCTATTCCATTGTTTGTTTATTTCATGTGAAAGATTGCAAATTTTGATTCAATACTATGTTGCAGTTGCTTGATGAGATAGCTGAAAGGTACTATGGAGTTCGGCGAAAAAACCCCTTGCAAGGGATGTTTGGAGACATTTTTAATGTGAGTGTTTATTTATTCTTTATTTCCCTCTGATTGAAGTCACTAATTATAGTTTCTGTTGTCTGACTTAAACTCAATTCCGCAGATGATGGGTGGAATATAATTGTCCACTCTGCCAGCCATGTTTTCAGCTTTCTGAGTACATTTCGCTTGGTTATCAATTCAAAGTGAACGGAATAAACGGAACCCAATTGCAATATGCACATGAAATGAAATTGTACAAGATTCTTGTTGCTAGAATAGCGTGTCTAAGCGATTATGACCCGAATTTTGACCTTTCTTTTGTTGAAGGTGTTACAATGTTAATTTATAGTGTATGCTTTTCCACTTTCATGTTGTAGGGATCAACTATTAAGCATTGAACCTCATTAGGTCTTGTGTTTTTTAAGTGCATAACATTCATGATATATAATCTTGTTAACCCCATATTTTTCATTTAAAAATTTGAACTTAATAAGTTTTTGATCAAATCCAAGTACGAGGACTGCAGAATGGACTCCTGTTTATATAACTTATGTCTAGTTTGACAGGATGCTGCGATTTGCCGCTAGGCAGGCATACAATTGTTAAAATGCATCTGCAATGAATATTTCTTATTTTCTAGATAAGCTGCGACTTTTTAGCTCTATTTTGACTGCTTTTTTCGTGATTAAGGACTATGAATTCATTTTTTTCAAAACCTACTTTTTAGTGGAATGTGTTTGCTGGATTTGTTGAAGCTGAGTGATGTCACAACAGTAGTTTTTAGGTAATTAAGCATGCAATTCAAGTTATATCTCTCGCAGTATTCTGCTATACGCTTTGATTTCTGGGTATTCTTGAATACCCTGAAGTCTGTTATGAGGTGTTGGAGGCCTGATTTTATTTTCTTATAATTGTGCTCTTTCTGGTGGATGCTGCTGTCAATGCCAATTTTGCATCTTTTTTTAATTTTCTATCTTCTGGGTGACATTCTCTTTTGGAAGCTTCATTTGTCACATATGATCTATCCATTTTTCAGTATTAGCCCTGTTTCAAATTCCAAATCGAAGCATCAAAGATGTAGCTAGACGGCTAGACCTGCCAACCCAACCCTTGAAAATGTGTGAAAGATATTGTTTATTCTAGATCAACCTTAACAACCCACAAATCTGATTAATTTATATGGACTACTTTGATGCGAAACTGACATATATTTGACTTGGAAGTCTGCCTAAAAATCAAATGTAAAGAATATAAGCACGAATGACTGAATTTAAGTTGATCTGATCCCAATATTAGCCACTGGATTACTCACATAACTTTACATTAAAACAGCCCAATTCCAGTTAATTTGGAATCCAGTTTGAACATCTCGTTACCCTTTTGTATCTACAAAACGTAGTTAAGGCGGCTAGGAACTTGTTTTGTTAAGTTTTTCGAAACTCAACAGGGAGTATGTGAAACATAACATTTTGCACTCTCTGATTTCAGAGATCTTGTATTTGCCCTCCATAGTTGGGGGTAGGAGAAGTGGGCTGAAGTGGCTTCCACCTTACTTGCCATTTCAGGTTCCCATCTACACAGCACAGCAATGCATGATGTTGGGCAATTAGTGGCACTGCACTGCGTACTTAGACCACTATATCATACATAAGTTATACGCGTTAGTGTGTAGGGCTACAACGCGTCTTTCTTGTACATGATAGCGATCAAGGTGCACAACTCAGACGTGTTATTGTGGATAGGCTAGCATCTTTTTTTCAGCACGTCGACATACAATCTATGTGACATGACACGTTGAGATGTCAACTAATGTGCTTCTTAATAATTCATTCTTGCTTTTTTAAAAAGATAGTTGAATCGCTTCTTCAATTCTTTTTCTCTGATCATTGAGTTTTGGCTTACATTCATCAATTGTTCATCACTCATCAGTAAAAGTTGCTAACCGGAAGTGCATCATTGAGCATTAATTTGGTTAACTTTTTATAGGGCTTTTGTTATCTTGTACTGGTGAATTGTCATTACAAGCAACCTTGACATAGATGTGACAGCACATAGTAAGATTCCTTATACTATTTTCTAAAACCTGTATCAATGATTCAATGGTGTAATAATTTTGATCAGTACTAGATTGCATCTGCAGCGAGTTTCTCATATGTTGCTATATTGTCTTATATAAATCTCCATCACTTATTGTTAAACATATGAATTGGGTCTAGCAGGTTGGGTACGAGTTTGTTAGTTTTGAGCCTGATTTATTCATAGGTCAGTTCACTTCGGGATACAAATTGAAAGGTAGACTCTAATCTAACGCATAAGTATAGGTAATCAGGTTGGTTATTGTTGTATAAATCGCTCTACACGCCGTTATTGGACCTCGCTCAAAGCAGTAAATGTAAAAATAAATGTGTGCTAAAGTGTTAAAACAAAGCAAATATACAAGTAAAAATAGGTTGGTTCTTTTGTTGGAAAATTGACATATCTTTGAGGAACCCACAAAAATCTGTTATCCGCCAACATGATAACTGACAGCTTAAATCAAGATTAGTCGATTTGGTTTCTTGATTATGTTAGGAAGTGAACTTTTGGGAACTCTAGTTTCCTTCCTCAGTTTTTCTAGTTTTGATAATGACAAACACTTTTGCTACTAATATTTCCATAAGTGTTGATAAACAAGGAACTCAGGAATTGAAAGCACAAGACAGAGACCAAGACGTCAGATTTGGGAATTGACACAAGGAACTGAAGGACGCGGACGCCGAAAGAACTTGGAACAAGAGATGGAGGGCGGCGGCGATCCGTTTAGGGTAAATCTTTACTTGGAGAGAGAAGATAAAGATTATCCTGTTTTCATATTATCTTAGGGATTAAAAGTATATCTTTTATGGAAACGAAAAAGTATAAAATCGTGAAAGATTATATTTGGTAACAAATGTTATCTTTTCGATTACTTTTTGATTATTTTATTTGTGTAAATCAGTTGTTGGAGATTCGGCTCTTCTACACAATTGAGTTACATAAATAGAGTAATCAAACTCTCTCACATTTACGCATTCACTCACATTGCTTACGAAGAAGAAACAGAGCTTAGTTCTTTGAAGAAGAACTGTAAGTCACTTGCTTGTTTGTGTGCTTGATTTGGTCGAACTAGGTAGATAGTCTTTAGTGTGTCTTAAGACTTTAATCTGTGTGTTCTATCCTAGTTGATTGTAATCGAAACATTAATAAAAGAAGTAGACTTTCAAATCCTCTTGCAAAAGAGGTAGTGGATTTTATCCTGGATAACTAGTTGGTTATCAAAGGTTCCCACTCTAAGGAATTGGACACTGTTTACTTATTCCGCTGCTAAGGAACTGAACTCTCAGTTCCCTTTGATTGCTAACGCGTACGATCCTACAATTGGTATCAGAGCATGCGCACTAGATTTGTGTTAGTTTACAGATTTCAAGATGACTAGTTCAAGCGAATTCAGTTTGGGAATTTCCATCAACAAACCCCACATCCGAAAGAAGGGAGAAGAAGAATGGTGGGAGAAATGCATGACCAACTACATCCAAACCATGGACTATTAGTGCTGGCGAGTGATTGAAAATGGTGATGGAGTTGTTCCTAAGGATTTGGCTGAAGCGGACTGGAAGCCTGAGTACTATACCATCAAAGAGAAGAATGCTAAAACTCATCAACTCATTCTTAATGGGTTAACAAGGGAGGACATGGACAAGGTGATAGGAATTACAACTGCTAAGGGTATTTGGACAACCCTAAAGGAGATGCATGAAGGAAGTGAGAAACTGAAGCAAAGCAAGAAGTTTGCTCTAGAAGGAGAATACCACACTTTCGAGATACTGGAAACTGAGAACATCTCTCAATATCACTCGCGTTTCACAAGACTCATCACCAAACTCAACAATGCTGACGTCAAGCTTGATGAGTGGTCCAAATCCCTTGTCATCATCAATGGACTCAACTCAAAATTCAACCTCATCAAGAGAGTCCTAAAAACTACCCCTGGTATTCAAGGTCTTCCCTTAACTCAAATCATAGGGAAACTTGAAGTAGAAGAAAGGGAGGCTCTCAAAACAAGTTCTGCTAAGAAGATGCAGAAGAGAATTGCCTTAAAAATCTCAAAGGCCTTCTCAAGGTTGGAAATGGAGGAAGAAAACTCGGATCTTGAAGAAGAAGAGGATGATATGACAGCCCTGGTTACTAAACACATCAAGAAGCACTTCATCAAGGGAAAGTTCAAGAAAAACTTCCAAAAGAGAGATCTTTCTGAATATGCTTGCTATCAATGCAAGGAAAGAGGACATCTTGCTAGAAACTGTCCTAAAAACTCAAATAAAGATGACAAGCCTATGCAAAAGAAAGCTCTCTTTTCTACCTTTGGAGATGACTCAGAAGACTCCGAAGGGGAACTGGATACGAATGGAACTTCTGGAGGAAGATGCTTGATGGCTAAGGAAGATTCAACTGAATTAGATGACTCCGAGGTATCCTCCTCTGACTTTACCAAATCTCTTTCTGAATGTGATAAAAAACAATTGATCAAGATCATTAAGAAACTTGGAAAGGAAACTAGTTCCCTTCAAGAGAAACTAGAAGAATATGAAGACGAAATCTCATGCTTATCTACTGAAAACTCTGCCTGGAGTAAGAAACTTGATGAAACTGAGAAATTACTTGCTAATTCTTCTAGGAAGTGTGAATCTTGTATCACTGTTAAAAAGGAACCCATGCATACTGACAATCCTATTGTTCCTTCCACCGACTCTGAAAAAAAAACCTCTGCCATGTTTGCTAAAATTATGAATAAACTTGATCATCTTACTGACTCTATAAATGAGAAAACTGTGAATCAAACTATTTTTGTTAAGCAACGATATGGTCTTGGCTATCCTGGTAACAAAGATTCTGAGGAAACATGCTCTGCTGAGAATGAGAAACTGAGAAGGGAACTGGTCGAGAAAAATGAAACGCTCAATTGTGCCCTACAAACTTCTTGCGACAAAAACCAGTTCCTAGAAAAAAAGGTAAAAGTGCTAGAACAGAAGCCTACAGAGAATCAGACTTGGTTCGATGGCCAGAATGCTCACAAGATGTATATTGACCAAGCTCAGGGAACTAAAGGTAAGCAAGTTAACTTTGAGCAGAGAAAACAAGAAAGACCATTCAGACATGGTCATGGTAAGTATGATCATGTTGTATACAATCGTGTTTGCTGGCATTATGGTAAAAATGGTCATTACATTCATGAGTGCATTCACAAGAAAAGACAAATGGAAGAAAATGCTAGGAAAATGAACCATAAAATGAACAATAAAAAGAAGATGCATACTATTAATGATTTGAATGATCCTTATTATTTTGTTCCTGCTTCTAACCCACAGAAAAGATATCAACCTCATTCTCCCAAAAAAGCTAAGCTTAGCTGGGTTTAAAAAGTTTGAGTTCCCTTGTACAGGACGAAGTGCGACAACATGACAAGTGGTACATAGACAGTGGATGCTCATGCCATATGACCGGAAACAGAAACAAAATGTCATCACTTCAGAAACACCGAGGAGGCACTATCTCCTTCGGAGACAAGAAAAAAAGAGCGATTTGTGGAACTGGAAATGTGAATCTCACTGATCACATTAAGATAAGTAACATTAACCTTGTTGAAAATTTAGGTTTTGATCTATTTAGTGTGTCACAGCTGTGTGATCAAGGAGGAAATGAGGTTCACTTTACCTCTAAGGAATGTACTGTGGAAGATAGCAAGAGAACCGTGATCTTAAAAGGCAAAAGGTTCAACAACGTCTATGTTATTGATCCGAATTTCGTTCCCAAAAAGAAGCTATGTCTCTCGTCAATTGAAGATCAGACGAATCTATGGCATCAACGACTTGGTCATGCTAGCATCAAGCTCATCCACAAGCTACATCAAAAGGAACTCGTTCGTGGCCTTCCCAAAATCAATGCTGAAAAGTCAGAAATCTATTCTGACTATGTTTAAGGGAATCAGGTTCGTAGTTCCTTCAAATCCAAAACAATGGTGAGTTTCTCTAAACCTTTGGAACTCATTCACATGGACCTTTGTGGTCCTATGCGAGTTCAAAGCATTGGTGATAACAAGTATATTCTGGTACTTGTTGATGATTACTCTAGATTCACTTGGACATTATTTATAAAATCTAAAAGTGAAGTCTTTGATAGATTTAGTGAGCTAGTTCCCTTACTTGAAAAATCTTTGAATGTATCTCTTCGTGCCATTCGTTCCGATCATGGAACTGAGTTCGAGAATGGAGATTTTCTAACATTTTGCAGGGAACATGGAGTTGATCATAATTTCTCAGCTCCCTACACTCCACAATAGAACGGAGTTGTTGAAAGAAAGAACAGAACTTTGGAAAATATGGCTCGAACCATGCTCATCTCGAGTGGACTCTCTCAATCCTTCCGGGCAGAAGCGGTTAATGCAGCGTGCTACATTTTAAATTGGGCTATGTTACGCCCCATGCTAGAGAAGACTTCCTATGAGCTACTAAGAGGCCGAGTTCCCAACATTGCTCATCTAAGAGTCTTCGGCTGCAAATGTTTTGTTCACAACAATGGGAAAGACAATCTAGGAAAGTTTGATCCATGGAGTGATGAAGAGATCTTCATCGGATATGCTTCCAGTAGCAAAGCATACAAGGTCTTCAACAAACGGACTAAAAGGTAGAGGAAAGTATTCATGTTATTTTCAATGAAAAATTGCCTTCAAAGTCTGTGTAGGATCCCTCAGTTCCCTCGGAAGATCCGTTTCAATGACCAAGTGAAGATTCCGATGATGAAGCTCCTCCCAAGCGTAACTCCTATCCCAATCTTTCTGGCTCAGATACAGCCATAGTTCCCTCAACTGTGGTTGCACCCAAGGTATCAACATCCTCAGTCAGCACCCCAGTTCCCTCCGATCATCAAGACGCTGTTGCTGTGGCTCCAGTTCCCTCCAACCCATTAGTGGAAGTCGATGCCATTCCTCCGGGAACGGAACATGCTCCATAAGCCGACCCCAATACAGCTTCTTCCTCAGCTACTACTCCCACAGACGTTGAGGATCCGGGAACTGACCTGCTTACTCCTAACAGAGACAAAAGAACTACCAAGCACCCAGTCAGGTATGGATTTGAGGATATGTCCTATTGTGCGTTCAATGCCTTTCTGTCTCTTATAGAACCCAAGAACATCATGGAGGCAATGAAGGATGCTGCCTGGATTATAGCCATGCAAGAGGAACTTCACCAGTTCGAAAGGAACAAAGTCTGGAGACTAGTTCCTCGCCCTCAAAACAAACACATCATAGGAACTCGGTGGGTATTTCGCAACAGATTGGATGATTCCGGAGCTGTATCAAGAAACAAGGCTCGCTTGGTTCCTCAAGGCTATAATCAACAAGAATGGATCGATTATGATGAAACATTTGCTCCTGTGGCAAGACTGGAGGCTATACGGCTACTCATTGCCTATGCCTCTCACAAAGGTTTAAAGTTATATCAAATGGACGTAAAAACTGCCTTTCTCAATGGCATTCTTCAAAAGGAAGTTTACGTCAAGCAACCTCCAGGATTTGAAGATGATGATCACCCTAACCACGTATATTTCTTGGACAAGGCCCTCTATGGTCTAAAGCAAGCCCCTCGTGCTTGGTATGATCGCCTTGCCCAGTTCCTAACAGCCAATGGCTATCGCCGTGGTGTGATCGACAAGACTCTTTTCATCCTGGAAGTCAAAGGTGAAATTCTAGTGGTCCAAGTTTATGTTGATGATATTATTTTTGGTTCCACTAACATGGCCCTTGTAGAGAAGTTCAAAAATCTCATGAGCAGCGAGTTTGAAATGAGTATGATTGGGGAACTATCCTTCTTTCTGGGATTGCAAGTTACGCAGAAGGCCGATGGCATTCAAATCCATCAACAAAAATATCTTAAGGAACTCTTGAAGAAGTTCAAAATGGATACAAGCAAAGCCATTTCCACCCCCATCTCACCTACAACTCGCCTCACCGCCGATCATACCGGACAGAAAGTGGAGGAAAAGCTCTATCGTGGCATGATTGGTTCCTTGATGTATCTAACTGCTAGTAGGCCAGATATTGTGTTTGTTGTTTGTCTTTGTGCCAAGTTTCAAGCTGAGCCAAGAGAATCTCACTTATCTGAAGTGAAGCGCATATTTCGCTATCTCAAGGGAATTGATGACCTATGTCTTTGGTACCCCAAGGATTGCCACTTCAATCTTCTTGGATACACAGATGTGGATTATGCAGGCTACTTGGTTGATCGGAATAGCACATCTGGAATGGCCCAATTCCTTGGTCCATGCCTAGTCTCTTGGGGTTCAAAGAAACAAAATTCAGTGGCCCTATCAACCACCGAAGCTGAGTACATTGCAGTTGCCGCCTGCTGTTCCCAACTACTCTGGCTCAAACAATAACTTGCAGACTTTGGTATGTCTTTTGGTCCTCTCAAGATTCTTTGTGATAATACTAGTGCAATCAACATCTTCAAGAATCTTGTGCATCACACTAGGACTAAGCATATTGATATTAGGCATCACTTCTTGCGTGATCATGTTGAGAGGGGGAACATTCTACTAGAACATTGTAGGACTGAAGATCAAATTGCCGATATATTCACCAAAGCATTAAATCGCGAACCTTATGAGTCCTTTAGGTTACTTCTGGGAATGATATCCATACACTAGTAGTTCCGGTTGCCTTTACTAGTTCCCTTACTTTGCCTAGATTTGATCCTTTCTATGATTTCAATGAAAATATTGTTGATACTTGTTCTTGTGCTGCCCTCGCATGTCCTGTAATAGTTGTTCTAAAGCATGTTCTTAACTCTCTTGCATGATCACATGATTTTATGATATAATTTGATCTTGATTGCATCTCTTTGTTGGCCTTATCATAGTCAATTTGATCACATCTATCCACTATTATAAGCCGAAAAGATGATTGACTATAAACCGTCCTATGCCTGACTACATCGTATGATTCCTTATGATCCTTTTTAGTCCACAATGGGAATTGTCTTTGTGGTGTCAAAAATGCCTTCCTAATTTTATTTATATGGGTATGTACTTTTCTTGAGTGTTGCTTAATTCCCTACATAAAATGTACCCATATATCCCCGGTTCGGTGTCATACACTGAGGAAAGGAACTGGGAATTGTGCTTCAATGACCGGATTTCAAATTTGAGCTCTATCAGCGACCGCTTCCCAAGGGCAGTTATTGCCCTCCTAGCCGTTTGTTCTCTGTGTTTTCTGAGTATTTTTGGGATCCGATTGATTTGATTGCTCTGAAGGAAATATTCTGGGGCGAGTTATTAGTTGTAATACCCCTCATTTTAGTAAAGAGTATTTTGGTAATTTTCCAAACTCTCGTACTATAGTCGGATTATTTTCAGAGAAGTTCAGACATTCTGTAAAATGCTTGATCTCTGTAATAATTCCCTGAGTGGAATAAAATACATTCGACGTATTTTTGGGGCTTAGAATATTTGTTCGGATATGAATATGTTTAAGCCGGGGTTAAAACCCATACCCATTATTCTTCCCGGGCAAAAGTGGGCAAAAGGCACAAGATTGGCCTTGATCGCACCCGCGGTCATACCCACCACACCCCGCGGTCAGAAAGTGGCCTTCACCGCACCCCGCGGTGAGACCCATCGCACCCGCGCCGTCATGATTACCTTTTCTGCCCCGCCGAACTTCGCCTGAGCTGCTTGCCGATCTTGTCGGAGCTGAAGCGGTGGCGATGGGGGAGCCAACTGGAGCTCCTTGCTTGGCCTATATAAGGAGGGGACTTGGAGGATGAAGGCATCCCAAGCTCTCTCTCTCAAATCTCTCTCTCGTTCCATTGTCGCCGGAGTTGCAAGCTTTCGCCGGAGTTCTTCAAGATCATCGCCGGAGCTACCATAGGGGGAGGAGGTGCCCTCAAGGTGGTGTTTGGTGACCCAAGGAGTTTGGAAGTCGAAGCCCATCCAGATCGAACCCCATCGTGTCGATTCTGGTGAGTTTCTTCTCTGTTGTGTCACCGTTGTAGCTCGACCGCACCCGCGGTGTGCCTGGGCACTCGTGGTTGTAGCTTGGGCTTTGTGATCTCGACTAGGACTTCCGTTCCTTCAATTTCGTTTGTTTTTCTTTAGATTCGTACTATTTATTGTCGAATCTAACTTAGGGTTTCGTTATGGGTCGTTCCGTAGGGATCTGAAATCCGAGTTCTGTCCTCGTTTCGGACCCGAAAACCCGTTGTCTTTGAGCTTCGTCTAATCTAAGGCAAGTGGCGGTTTGCTCTTGCTTATCATTCCATATTTCCATTAATTATCAATTGTTTAATTGTTAATTAAATTGAGATGAACTATTGTTTTTGTTTGGGAACAGATTTGATAAATGATACGATTTAAAAAAAAGAATATTATAATAGGTTGTATATACTGCTAGAAACAACGCTATTATATATATATGATTGAAATACAGATATTATAATAGGTTGTATATATTGCTAGAAATAACGCTATTATATCTGTTATTGCCTAGATGACATTGATGTGGACTATTGCGTGTTTTAACTGTTTAGTTAGCACGAGTATTCGTAGGAACGCTATGTACCTTGCGAGGTTTAGTTGTTTCTTTATAACTGGTGCTAGGTGGATTTTTCCCTAGTACTCTCTCTGGTCATGACCATGCCCTTACTCAGGGTTGGATTATCTCTTGTGAGGAGATATCCCTTTTACATCTCTTGTGAGGAGATATTATCTCTTGTGAGGAGATATTATAAAAGCTTATAACGTAAATGTATGTTTTGGAATTAAATAAGATAAGTGCAATTAGGCACATAATTAATGAACCTTGGGCGAGAAGTACAACGTGGAAACTCGTCTGGGCTTCGATTAGAGTAAGTCCACCTTCTGAATCTGAATTCGCATTATGCGGTGAGGTTGGTCGTGGACCCAAATAGTCAAGTCGCTTTTAAACGTTTGCGTGAAATTTTAATGTTCCCAAACACTTGTCATACTTCCGATAAGACTCAATTCGTTGGAGTCTTCTCTTCATATGTTTCCGTAAGACTCAATCTTTCAGAGTCTTCTCTTGATCATTCTATTTCGTATATTTCAGTAGAAGTATTGAGGTTTACTATCGTCATCGGCTTTCATTCGAGAAGCGATGGGTCTAACCTAATACGACTACTTAGAACCTTTCTGTTTTACCCTTGCATAGTCTTTCATTAGACTAACCAATCGGTTATATTCCCTTGCATGGTTGGCTGGTGTCATCCGTCTCATACGGCACATCAGATAAACTGCAGTTCCATGAAGGTTAGAAACGACGAGGAAGGCAGATGGAATTTTAAAGAGTTTTATCAGGTTGAGATCCTAGGCGTGTGATCGCTAGATCAAGACTTTTGTGTCATTTATTTTAAAAAGACTTCCGCTGTAATATATTTTGGTTGTATTTGGATTATGGATGTAATTCCGAAACTTTGATTTAATCCAATACTATGACATTTCGTATTATAAATGTTGTTTTATGATTTATATAAACTAGTTAAGCCGTGGGTGGCTTCGGATGTGGAATCTGAGGTCACTGGAGGTGATACCTTTCAAGGATATATTTGGGGGTGTCACTGGAGGTGATACCTTTCAAGGATATATTTGGGGGTGTCACTGGCGGTGATACCTTTCTAGCGATCACACTAGGCGTGTGATCGCTAGATCAAGACTTTTGTGTCATTTATTTTAAAAAGACTTCCGCTGTAATATATTTTGGTTGTATTTGGATTATGGATGTAATTCCGAAACTCTGATTTAATCCAATACTATGACATTTCGTATTATAAATGTTGTTTTATGATTTGTATAAACTAGTTAAGCCTTGGGTGGCTTCGGATGTGGAATCTGAGGTCACTGGCGGTGATACCTTTCAAGGATATATTTGGGGGTGTTACAGATTTGGTATCAGAGCCAATTTTTTTTTTCGGGTAGGGATTTCAAAAACTTTTGTAAACCGTCTACTCATTTTGGACTGAAAAATGTTTTCAAAGGATTGGAATTTCCAAATAACAGTTTCTTGACTAAAACGTGTCTGCTGTTCAAGTCGTGCCTTCTTTAGTCTCATATAGTAAGTTAGCTTCTATATTTAGAAAGACTAACTCTCTTCTCGTCGCCCGTAGATATGGGTGCATTCTGTTCTTTTCAAAGGAACTCGGAAGAAGCCGAGGTGGCTCCGCCATCTCCAGTGAGGCTTGAGTTCCCGGTTCCCCTGCGATGCTTTGAGGTCGGGGAACCCAGTTGTCCACCTGAGGAGGTGAAGACCGTACTCCCTGAGTCGGTAGTGTTAGTGTCCGATAATACCGAGGTTCCTGTGGCAGAGCTCGAGGAGGAGCCGAGGGAGGACACTGAGGATGAAGGGGAGCCGTTAGAGTATGCAAGAGGGTACTTCGACGACGACTTCATGATCAAGTCTATTCCCGAGGAGGATCCAGAAGAGGATCCCGAGGAAGATCCGGAGGAGGATCCGGAAGAGGAAGAGGATCCCGAGGAGGACCTCGAGGAGCAAGGCTATGAGTCCAATGACCTAGAACACTTACTGATGGACTATGAGGACCCAGGGGTACAGTTCATTCCCCCTAGTCCGGAGTTGCCACCTGAGCGGGAGTATTCACCATTGTCTCCTGCCACTTGGGAGGCGATTAGTGCTGAAGTGCATCGCCAGGTGGATGAGACGGTTGAACGTGCTCGTTTGAGGGCAATGCCATGGGAGTCGATGGGTACACCAGTTGTAGTCCTGACTCAACAGACCAGGCCAAGACCCCAATTGCAGGAGGGACGACTGGAGCAGTGGTCGAACGCCCTAAACGACATGGAGGAGAGGACCTTCGAGACTGAGGTCGGTCTCACCCGAATCATTGGGGACGTCCGCGAACTCCAGGAGTACATCCACCAAGCAAGATTGCTAATCGATCCTTTGTATGAGGTGAATAGGGCAGACTTCCAACCAGGATTTCTGGAGGAGTTTTGCTACCCACTAGGATCTGATGAGATTGGTAAGAGTGTTCCCGCGCCTAGGGTAAGGCCGAGGGAACCAGGACCAAGGGATGAGCCGTGTGCTCCAGGGCCGAGCAGGGTGAGAAGTCCATCGTCGGATTCCGATGGTAAACCCCGTTCGAAGAAGCCTTGTATGAGAAGTTTGCCTTACATGAAACGTTTCAGGGCGCCATGATAAGGGCCAATGTTGACTTTAGTAGTTCCTTTGTAGTATTTCAGTGTTCGTTTTGTTAAGAACTGAAATCTCAGAGCTACTTTGTCTTGTCGCTCGGGAGATCCCTTTTGTAGAAGCTTGTAACTCAGCTTGAAGTTCATCTATGAAAATTACCAAGTTGATCTATTCTAAGTTGATTTTATGACATTGAGTATAGTGAAATGATATTAATGTTATAAAATACTTGGAATTTGATCGGTAATCAGATGGTGAACACAAGGAATACCATTCGTGCTGGTGTTGGGCCAAGCAATGACCCCATACCAAATGTAAGGAGTACTGCGAACCCTGTGGATGAACACGAGACTGCTTCTAACAACAATCTAGGGGGAAATGACCAAGCTTCGATCAACGCTCCAATGGTATTTGCTGCCGCAGCAATAGAGGCTATTCGGGGAATTATAATGCAGGCATTCACCGATATCATGCGACCAATTGCGCCTCAGGCACAAGGCGTGCCAGTTCCTCCAGCGGTTCCTAGATTCAAAGAGCCAGATATCCATGTACCCCGAGAAGATGCGGTCAGGAATAGAGGCGACTATGGCCGAGCACTGAAGGCCATAAGCTCTATGAGGCCTGATAGCTATGATGGGAAAGGAGAGCCAGTCAGGGTGGCACATTGGTTTTCGCACATGGAGCGATTGTTCCGCAATGTTGAGTGCACTGAAGCTGAGAAGGTGTACATTGCTTCCCTTCAGCTGAAGGAAGTAGCTAGCGAGTGGTGGGAAGGTACCGGCCTAGTTGATCACCCTGGTTTGAACTAGGGGATGTTCAAAGCCAAAATGACTGATCGTTTCTTCTCCCGAGCTATGAGGGAAGAAAAACATAAGGAGTTCCTCTATCCGAAGACGGATGGATTGAAAGTGACTGAGCTTGCGGCCAAGTTCAATCATCTGCTATAATATGATGGGCCGGAGGTGTCCAGTGATGAGCAAAAGATCTGGCATTTCCATGAGTGGATGAATCCAGACATTAAGCCATTGATGGTGCGCCATGGATGCTCTACTCTGGAGCAGTACGTGGATGCAGCCTACAAGTTGGAAGTGACTCTAGAAGAATCGACAAAGAAACGTAATCTCCAGAGGTCAATGCAGAATCTGCCTCAGGCGAGTGGATTCAAACGTCCCGTGCCACCGTCTAATTTTGCCAAGTCTGGCAAAGCAAAAACGGATATGACTCATGGAGGGTCTATGCAACAGTCGGGTCCAGGCAAGAATCCGATCCAGTGCTACAATTGTGGTACACCAGGGCACAAGAGTAATGCGTGTCCGAAGGAGAAGAAGACGTGCTATGGCTGTGGAAAGGAGGGCCATGTACAGACGTTCTGTCCGTAGAGAAGGCAGAAAGGAGCTGAATCACAACAAGGGTCTGTTAATCAGAACAATCGACCTAGGTTCACACCAGTGGAAGCTCCTAGTCCTTCGACGCAGACAACTATACAGAACAAGGGGAAAGCCCTAGCTGCTTCTGGGGGTCAAGGTCAATGCCTTTACGAGATGCGTGAGGCGGATGGACCCAATGCTCCAATTGCTTAAGGTACTTTATACCTTCATTCTACTTCAGTATGTATATTGTTTGATTCGGGTGCTACCCATTCTTTTATTTCGGAGAGTTGTGTTAGTAAGTTAGGCTTAGTATGCAATGAGGCTTGTGAGTCTTTCGTTGTGAATCTTCCTAATGGTGAACATTTAGTGGGCACCAAGCGTCTGTCAGAATTTCCGATTACCATCCAGGGTAAGAAGTTCGAAGCAGATTTGATTTGTATAGCCATGGCTCCATACGACATTATTCTCGGTATGGATTGGCTAACGCGTCATGGGGCGGTAATCGATTTTAGCTTAAGAACTGTGACGGTGTCATCTGGGGGCCAGTTTGTATGCAAATTCAAGGGTCGGAATGACGTCGATAACGGCAGGCTTATCAATGCGATGACTGCGTTTAAGCTACTTCGACAAGGATGTGTCGGGTACCTATGCTATCTGGACAAGCCCAAGAAAGATGAACCTTCAATTCCTGATATTTCGGTCATCCGTGAATTTCCGGATGTCTTTCCGGAGGAGATTCCTGGTTTACCCCCGTATCGTGACATAGAATTTACCATTGATCTCGAGCCTGGTACCGCGCCGATCTCTAAGGCACCGTACCAGATGGCTCCTCCTGAGATGCAAGAGTTGAAGAAGAAACTCGAGGATCTTCTTGAGAAAGGATATATAAGACCGAGTGCATCACCTTGGGGCGCTCCGGTCTTGTTCGTCAAGAAGAAGGATGGATCGTTCCGACTTTGTATCGACTATCGAGAGTTGAATAAAGTCACGATCAAGAACAAGTATCCGTTGCCGAGGATTGATGATCTGTTGGATCAACTGCAAGGAGCTAAAGTCTTTTCCAAAATCGATCTGAGATCTGGTTACCATCAGCTCAGAATTCGTAAGGAGGATATTCCGAGGACTGCTTTTCGGACGAGATATGGTCACTACGAGTTCGTAGTCATGCCATTTGGACTTACCAATGCTCCAGCAGTTTTCATGGATCTAATGCATCGATGTTTCCACCAATACTTGGATAAGTTCGTAGTGGTCTTCATCGACAACATTTTGATCTATTCCCCGAGTGAGGAAGCTCACGAGGAACATCTTCGGATTACTTTGTCAGTCCTTAGACAAAATCAGCTATATGCATAGTTGTCTAAATGTGACTTTTGGATCTAGGAAGTGGCTTTCTTAGGCCATGTGATCAATAAGAATGGGATTATGGTTGATCCCCATAAGATTGAAGCTGTAGCAAATTGGAAGCGGCCTCAAAATGTGAAGGAGATGCGCAGTTTTCTTGGACTTGCTGGATATTATAGACGGTTCGTGGAGGGACTTTCTAAGATCGCTCTACCTATGACCGGTCTGCTCCGCAAAGTCTACAAGAAGTTGTTTGGGATGACAAGTGCGAGGCCAGTTTTCAGAAGTTAAAGCAGTGTCTGACCTCTGCACCAGTGTTAGCACTACTAGAATGGAAATGGGAGGATATTGCTATCGATTTCGTCACGGGGCTGCCAAAGACTCAAAGCCAAAAGGATGCTATATGGGTAATCATTGACAAGCTCACGAAGAGTGCTCACTTCGTGGCTATCAAGTCAACATGGGAAACCCAGAAGCTATCAGAAGTGTTTTTACACGAGATTGTCCGTTTGCATGGTACTCCAAAGACCATTGTATCGGATCGAGATGGCCGATTCATGTCAAGATTCTGGAAAGAATTACACAAGGCCATGGGAACCGGATTGAGATTCAGTACTGCGTTTCATCCTCAGACGGATGGACAGTCTGAGAGGACCATCCAGACCTTGGAAGATATGCTAAGAGCTTGTACACTCGATCGTCCGACTAGCTGGGAGAACAGCCTGAGTCTGATTGAGTTCACGTACAACAGTTGGCATGCTACCATAAAGATGGCTCCATTCGAGGCTTGGTACGGTCGAAGGTGCAGATCTCCAATTTGTTGGGATGAGAATGCCGACAAGGTTCTGCTCAGACCGGAGCTAGTCGAAAGGACTGCCTCGGACATTGCTTTGATAAGACAAAGGATGTTGACAGCTCAGAGTCGACAAAAGTCTTATGCAGATCTGAAGCGCAGGAATGTTGAGTTTGAGGTTGGTGACAAAGTGTTTGTCAGAGTATCACCATCAAAGGGTGTGTTTAGATTTGGTAAGCATGGGAAGCTTAACCCTCGCTACGTGGGACCATTTGAGATCCTTGATAGAGTGGGGTCTCTAGCGTATCGTTTGGCATTGCCGCCATCGGCGCATCTAGTGCATAATGTGTTCCACGTATCCTTGTTAAGGAAGTATGTGCCTGATGAGTCTCATGTGCTGAGTTATGAAGACATCGAGATTCAGACAAATGGTACCTACGAGGAAATATCGGTGCGTATTCTCGAACGCCGTGAGAAGCATTTACGGAACAAGGTGGTACCATTGGTATGGATTTTGTGGTCCAAATCAGGAACTGAAGAGGTTACTTGGGAAACTTGGGAGACTGAGGAGGATATGCTTAGACGCTTTCCCGAGCTGTTTTCAGCCTAGTTTCGCGGTCGAAACCTTTTTAAGGGGGTAGTGTTGTAACGCCTCATTTTTTTAGGTTATTCGGCCAAGTTTCGGGGTCGAAACTTCTTTTAAGGGGGAGGTGATGTAATACCCCTCATTTTAGTAAAGAGTATTTTGGTAATTTTCCAAACTCTCGTACTGTAGTCGGATTTTTTCCAGAGAAGTTCAGCCATTCTGTGAAATGCTTGATCTCTGTAATAATTCCCTGAGTGGAATAAAATACATTCGACGTATTTTTGGGGCTTAGAATATTTGTTCGGATACGAATATGTTTATGCCGGGGTTAAAACCCATACCCATTATTCTTCCCGGGCAAAAGTGGGCAAAAGGCACAAGATTGGCCTTGACCGCACCCGCGGTCATACCCACCGCACCCCGCGGTCAAAAAGTGGCCTTCACCGCACCCCGCGGTGAGACCCACCGCACCCGCGCCGTCATGATTACCTTTTCTGCCCCGCCAAACTTCGCCTGAGCTGCTTGTCCATCTTGTCGGAGCTGAAGCGGTGGCGGTGGGGGAGCCAGCTGGAGCTCCTTGCTTGGCCTATATAAGGAGGGGACTTGGAGGAGGAAGGCATCCCAAGCTCTCTCTCTCAAATCTTTCTCTCATTCCATTGTCGCTGGAGTTGCAAGCTTTCGCCGGAGTTCTTCAAGATCATCGCCGGAGCTACCATAGGGGGAGGAGGTGCCCTCAAGGTGTTGTTTGGTGACCCAAGGAGTTTGGAAGTCGAAGCCCATCTAGATCGAACCCCGTCGTGTCGATTCCGGTGAGTTTCTTCTCCGTTGTGTCACCGTTGTAGCTCGACCGCACCCGCGGTGTGCCTGGGCACTCGTGGTTGTGGCTTGGGCTTTGTGATCTCGACTAGGACTTCCGTTCCTTCGATTTCGTTCATTTTTCTTTAGATTCGTACTATTTATTGTTGAATCTAACTTAGGGTTTCGTTATGGGTCGTTCCGTAGGGATCTGAAATCCGAGTTCTGTCCTCGTTTCGGACCCGGAAACCCGTTGTCTTTGAGCTTCATTGAGCTTTGTCTAATCTAAGGCAAGTGGCGGTTCGCTCTTGCTTATCATTCCATATTTCCATTAATTATCAATTGTTTAATTGTTAATTAAATTGGGATGAACTATTGTTTTCGTTTGGGAACAGATTTGATAAATGATACGATTTAAAAAAAAGAATATTATAATAGGTTGTATATACTACTAGAAACAACGCTATTATATATATATATGATTGAAATACATATATTATAATAGGTTGTATATATTGCTAGAAATAACGCTATTATATCTGTTATTGCCTAGATGACATTGATATGGACTATTGCGTGTTTTAACTGTTTAGTTAGCACGAGTATTCGTAGGAACGCTATGTACCTTGCGAGGTTTAGTTGTTTCTTTATAACTGGTGCTATGTGGATTTTTCCCTAGTACTCTCTCTGGTCATGACCATGCCCTTACTCATGGTTGGATTATCTCTTATGAGGAGATATTATAAAAGCTTATAATGTAAATGTACGTTTTGGAATTAAATAAGATAAGTGCGATTAGGCACATAATGAATGAACCTTGGGCGAGAAGTACAACGTGAAAATTCGTCTGGGCTTCGATTAGAGTAAGTCCACCTTCCGAATATGAATTCGAATTATGCGGTGAGGTTGGTCGTGGACCCAAATAGTCAAGTCGCTTTTAAACGTTTGCGTGAAACTTTAATGTTCCCAAACACTTGTCATACTTACGATACGACTCAATTCGTTGGAGTCTTCTCTTCATATGTTTCCGTAAGACTCAATCTTTTAGAGTCTTCTCTTGATCATTCTATTTCATATATTTCAGTAGAAGTATTGAGGTTTACTATCGTCATCGGCTTTCATTCGAGAAGCGATGGGTCTAACCTAATACGACTACTTAGAACCTTTCTGTTTTACCCTTGCATAGTCTTTCATTAGACTAACCAACCAGTTATATTCCCTTGCATGGTTGGCTGGTGTCATCCGTCTCATACGGCACATCAGATAAACTGCAGTTCCATGAAGGTTAGAAACAACGAGGAAGGCAGATGGAATTTTAAAGAGTTTTATCAGGTTGAGATCCTAGGCGTGTGATAGCTAGATCAAGACTTTTGTGTCATTTATTTTAAAAAGACTTCCGCTATAATATATTTTGGTTGTATTTGGATTATGGATGTAATTCCGAAACTTTGATTTAATCCAATACTATGACATTTCGTATTATAAATGTTGTTTTATGATTTGTATAAACTGGTTAAGCCTTGGGTGGCTTCGGATGTGAAATCTGAGGTCACTGGCGGTGATACCTTTCAAGGATATATTTGGGGGTGTTACAATAGTTCCTGTTGGGCCTGGCATCCCCTGGGAAGATGGATCGAGCAAATGAAGCCCAAGCCCACGACGGATCGGAAGAACAAGAGAAAAGCCCAGAGGAGGCGACGTGACTTCTCCAGTCAAACGCCCTCCGACAAGATCGCGAAAACCCCGCCAAGTATTAAATGCCAAGATTGATCAACGGCCATAGCATTTACACAGCACCATAATAAGCAGCAATTAGTGACATAATCTCCATAATAAAATCCCGGCGTTGAAGATAAAGATGGAATCAAAATGTAACGGTCAGAGGCATGAAGAACTTGCCATATTTGGACGAAGAAGAAGATAAGAGGCACACACACAATTACGTGAGGATAACAACCATTTTCTCGCTCAGAAACACATCAGAAGAACACATTTGCTCTAAGCTTAGCTCTCAAAGAGTCGTCCACGCTGATTCGTCGCCGGTCGCAACCTAAAAGCCACCGGTCGAGTCTACCCGATCTCTTGTCTTACTACGATAAGTTGTATCTCGATTCGATCCGATTTACACGACATCTAATAAAATCATCTCGCTATTCTACATTTACTTCTTGTTTGTCTATTATCTATTTGGTTTGGATTGTTTTCTATCACCCGATCGACTAGTTACCCCGTCTAAGGCGATTTAGGTCGTCCGATCTTTTCGTCCCAAAACAATTTGGCGCCCACCGTGGGGCAACTTGCCGATCACCCTTCCGAAACTTTTCAACCATGACTATCGACCCACCTGCCAACACTGAAGAACCACGTCTCGTAGACGAAACCCAAGCTCCAGGAAACACGACCGAAAATCCTACTCCAACCCAGTTCCAAGAACTTTCCCAGAAAATGGCCACCCTTCAAGAGGAACTAGCCGAGCAACGCCAAAAGACCAAAACCTTAGCCGCCCTGTCGACCCAATCCGAGGCCGAGATCGCACAACTAACCCGTGAAAATGAGTCTCTTAAGTCACAGGTACAATCGATGGCCTCAGGATCCAGGAACATGCCCATCCATGGCAGCGTCCGAACGCGCCTCGACATGGACAACATCGAGCCAACACCTCCGAGCATACGACGGCCCGGACACACAGAGGGTACATCTCGAATTCCTTTTTCTAATCCGTTTTTGACTAACAATGTAACTTTTTCCACACCGATCGGGTCGGCAGGGGCCCGAATCGACGAACCACAGGTTACCAATTCGCCAGATGTCCTGGCTCTTTTCCAGCAGACGCTCGACCGACACATGAAGACGATCGACGATCGCTTCAACAGGCTCCCAGGAGTCCCGCAACCAATCGAGAGGGAAGCATCCGATGGATTCGAAGAATCCCCGTTCATTGAATAAATCGCAAGGTTCGAGATCCCCAAGAAGTTCCATCTCCCCAACATGGCGACGTTCGACGGCACCACCGATCCAGATGACCATATCTCTCTCTATAAACAAAAACTAATGGCTGCATCCGTTTCAAGGGAGAGCCGCGAGGCCATCATGTGCAAAAGTTTTGGCACGACCCTCGCGGGCCCCGCACTAACTTGGTTTATGCGTTTGCCTCATGGAATGATTGCATCATTTGCGAATCTGGTCAACTCTTTCAAGAGTCAGTTCGCCAGCAGTCGGAGGCTCGAGAGACAATCAAGTGACCTCTACCGAGTCACACAAAGGTATAACGAACCTCTTCGGAATTATCTCAACAGGTACAATAAGGAGAAAGTGGCGATCCCCCACTGTGACGTCACAACCTCCATCAAAGCCTTCCGACAAGGTCTGGTCAAAGACAGTAATCTCTACAACGAAATTACCAAGTACTCGTGTAGAAGTTTCGAAGATGTCCAGGCCAATACCATGGCAGAAGTAAGATTGGAAGAGGATCGTGAGTCGCGAAAAGCCTCACACGGATCCGATCCATCCGATCGTAAAAATCCCTCCGACAACCGTCGAGACAGACGTCCTCACCCCTACTCTCGTAATCGAAATGAGCCGAACCATGTAAACTCTTTCCAAGACAGGTCACAGGATTGGAGAGACGGTCCGGCGTTGCCTCCTAGGGTCCAGTCTTATAACTTCAATGTTTCCGTGTCGGAGCTCGTCAAGAGTTTCGACAAGTATGGAAAAGAGGTATGATGGCCCCGAAAGAGCGATCGACCGGATGTCAAGAAAGACATGAACCGATGGTGCGAATTCCACGGCGACCACGGTCATTCGACCGACGAGTGCATCGCCCTGCGAAAGGAAGTCGCTAGGTTACTCTCACAGGGGCTCCTGCGCGACGTAATCTCAGAGCGGGCGAAAGCTACCATGGAACGTCGAGATCAGGTAAAACAGAACAAACCCCCATCTCCCGTCCATACAAAAATTGTCAATACTATTTCAGGTGGATCGGACATATGTGGGAACACATACTCCGCGGCTAAGCGGCATGCCAAGGAAAGCAAGGGCGACAAGCCCGAGACGTCAGAATTCAACCTAAAGAAGACCTCCAACCTTCCGACGGTCACATTCGACGAGTCCGACTCCAACGGGTCGGATAGTCACCGCGACGGTCTGGTAATCTCTTTGTCCATTGGTAATTGCTTAATACGGAGAGTACTAATCGATACAGGGAGTTCGACAAACCTCTTAACCCTTGACGCCCTTAAAGAGATGGGTCTGATCAAAGACGACCTAATCAAAAAGTCGACCCCACTGGTCGGGTTTAGCGGTGAGGTCAAGCATACGACCGGTGAAATCATTCTAACCACATACGCTGGGGGAATCAACCGACAGGTGAAATTCTTAGTCCTAGATTGTCCGTCTCCCTATAATTGTATTCTTGGCAGGCCATGGATACACGTTATGAAGGCAGTACCTTCAACATATCATCAAGTCATCAAATTCCCCACTGAATGGGGAGTCCAAGAAATCAAAGGAGATCAAAGGACCGCTAAGGAGTGCTACGTCGCTTCTATGAAGAGCGCAGTCGAACACAAGACCGCATAGCAACCACAGAGCGGCGAAGGACCTAGTCGGTACGTCGAACCAGAAATGGAAAAACTCGACGAGATCACACTAGATCCCTCAAAGCCAAACCAAACGGTAAGGGTCGGGTCGGACTTGGACGACTCGACCAGACAACAACTCCTCGACTTTCTCAGGACCAATGCCGATTGTTTCGCATGGTCGCATGAGGACATGGTCGGAATATCTCCAAATGTTATTACACATAAATTGAATGTAGATCCATCTCACCCCCCTGTCAAGCAAAAACACAGGAAGTTCGCTCTCGAGCGGAACAAGATAGTCGATGACAAAGTCAAGAGCTTATTGGAAACAGGAAAAATCAGGGAGGTCCATTATCCCGAGTGGCTAGCCAACGTGGTCGTAGTCCAGAAGAAGAATGGCAAGTGGAGAGTCTGCATCGACTTCACAGACCTCAACAAGGCTTGTCCCAAAGACTCGTTTCCTCTACCCCACATCGACGCTATGGTCGACGCAACGGCGGGACATGAAATGCTTACCTTCATGGACGCCTTCAGTGGCTACAATCAAATCCTCATAGAACCCGAAGACCAAGAAAAAACAGCGTTCGTCACTAGCCAAGGTATCTATTGCTATAGAGTAATGCCTTTTGGTCTCAAAAATGCAGGGGCTACGTATCAACGACTAGTCAACAAAATGTTCAAAGACCAGATTGGAGACACGATGGAAGTCTACATAGATGACATGTTGGTCAAATCAAAAAAAGAAGAAGATCACATCGACCACCTTCGCGACAGCTTCGAAGTGCTAAAAAGGTACAACATGAAACTAAACCCTACTAAGTGCTCCTTCGAAGTGTCGTCAGGAAAGTTCTTGAGGTACATGGTGACACAAAGAGGAATAGAAGCCAGCCCGGAACAGATCAAGGCTCTCATCAACCTCCGATCCCCCCGATGCATCAAAGACATACAGAAACTTACAGGTCGGATAGCAGCTCTGAACAGATTCATCTCCAAATCATCCGACAAATGCAAACCCTTCCATGACGCTCTCAAGAAGAACAAGTCCTTTCAATGGACGGAAGAGCACAAAGCGGCATTCCAAAACTTGAAGGAATACCTGGCCAGTCCCTTGTTACTGACCAAACCTAAAAGCGAAGAGCCCTTATTTCTATATCTTACAGTGTCAGAATCAACCGTAAGCGCAGTACTGGTTAGAGAAGAAGACGGCAAGCAGTCGCCAATATACTATGTCAGTCGGACGCTGTTACCGGCAGAAACGAGGTATTCGTCACTTGAAAAACTCGTACTATCATTGGTAATGGCCTCGAACAAACTTAAACCTTATTTCGAATTCCATACTATTACTGTCCGCACTAATCATCCCATGAGAGAAATCATGAGGAAACCCGAGTTCACAGGACGAATGACCAAATGGGCCATACACCTCAGCGGTTACGACATCGAATATGAGCCCAGGACGACAATCAAGTCGCAGGCCTTAGTTGACTTTGTGGCTGATTTCAGCCCGACCATAGAATAAGAAGCCACAAGAGAAGTAACGCAATTGCTCGCAATAGAAGAAACAAGCACATGGGAACTCCACACCGATGGTGCGTCGAACACCAGAGGATCGGGGCTAGGGGTCATGCTAAAATCGCCACAAGGGGACAAGATAGCCCATGCCGTCAGATGTGAGTGGGATGCGACTAACAACGAAACTGAGTATGAGGCACTCATATTCGGACTCATCCTGGCTCGTGACCTAGGGGTCCGAGAGATCGAAGTCATTTGCGACTCCCTGCTAGTCGTGAACTAGATACAAGGGTCGTACAACGCTAAAGACGTCAGAATGATAGCCTACTTGGAGGTAGCCAAGAAGCTGATCGGACAATTTCAAACATTTGACATCAGACAGGTACCCAGGGATCTTAACTCCCAAGCTGACGCACTCGCCAACCTAGGATCCGCCTTGGACCCGAAAGAATTTTCGTACATACCATTGGCCCACAACATGACGCCAGCCGTCCCAAGGACATCCATCGAATCAACAAAACCGCTTGAAGAACTCGTCGCCATGGAAATAAGCGACCGACCAGAAGAAGACATCGTCGACACCAATGGCGACTGGATGCTACCTTACATCAGATGGTTAAAAGACGGCATTCTGCCCGACGATAAGACAGAAGCAAAAAAGCTCAAGGTATAAGCACTCTCTTTCGATATCCTAGATAACATCTTGTACAAAAGATCTGTCACAGGGCTACTCCTACGATGCCTCAAGACTCCAGAAATCGGACGTATCTTACAATCGCTACACGAAGGAGAATGTGGGAACCACACCGGCGGACGAAGCCTCTCAGGGAAAGCTCTACGGAACGGGTACTACTGGCCCACGATGAACAAAGATGCTATGGAGTACACCAAGAAGTGTGACGCCTGTCAGCGGCACGCGCCCCTCCATCATCAACCCTCAGAGCTCCTCCATCCGACTTTGGCTCCATGGCCCTTTATGAGGTGAGGAATGGACATTGTCGGGAAGCTTCCGCCCGTGTCGGGACAAAGAGTTTTCTTCCTCGCCATGACGGACTACTTTTCTAAATGGATCGAAGAAAAAGCCTACAGAGAGGTAAAAGATCAACATGTCATTTCATTCATAAAATGCAATATCTTGTGCAGATTTGGCGTCCCATCAGAAATCGTGTGCGACAATGGCTCCCAATTCATCAGTCATAAGACCCGAGCCTTCTGTGACCAATGGAACATCAAGTTGGTCACATCCACACCTCGGTACCCGTAATCCAACGGACAAGCCGAATCCAGCAACAAAATCATTATCAACAACCTCAAGAAATGCCTCACTGGGGCTAAAGGCAAATGGGCAGACGAACTCCCACTCATTCTCTAGTCCGACAAGACCACTCCAAAGAATGTGACCGGACAGTCGCCTTTCTC
Organism: Rheum nobile; assembly: GCA_027886185.1. Taxonomy (NCBI): domain Eukaryota; kingdom Viridiplantae; phylum Streptophyta; class Magnoliopsida; order Caryophyllales; family Polygonaceae; genus Rheum; species Rheum nobile. Next base: position 9,637,414 of record WOAB01000644.1, on the reverse strand, counting down.
TCTCATCTACGGGAGTGAGGCAGTCATTCCGAATGAGCTACTAGTTCCGACCGCCCGTTGCAACCTTCAGATGAACGATCAAAACGACGTCGAATTGGCACACGATCTGGACACAGTGGACGAGATCAGAGAAAGAGCCCGAATCAGGATGGTCTGGTTTCAACAACATGTAGCAAGGAGTTACAACAAGAACGTCCGGATAAAGGCATTCAAGGTCGGAGATTGGGTCCTCAGGAAAACATTCCAGAACACCAAGAATCCGTCCGACGGAAAGCTCGTACCACAATGGGAAGGACCCTACTTAATCACCGAAGTAGTCAGACAAGGAGCATACCAGTTAGAAGACAAGGACGGACAACCAATCCTAAGAAATTGGAACGTAGCACATCTAAAGCTATACCATTTCTGAATCAAACAAGGTAAAGCATTACACAATTTTATACATCACTTACTATCGCATATACATCGCTATCTTCTTTTACATGTTATCATCTGACACTAAGTGAGGACTTCCTCCTTACAAAATACAAATGCAGAACAACATTGACATATACACTGGATCCAGTCATCCGCAAAAAGCGCTTAAATTACATTACACGATCGATCGGAACACGGGGAGATGACAACATAGGCACGTCGGCACACCGCCTGCCTTACATAAAACATAAGGTATGACACCTTATTACATTCACGCAATAGAAACATATTGCTTACCTCCCCAGTATAAAGTCATGACTAACACAATACACAAACAAATAGCAGGCCTGCTCTACACACATACATACGTCGGAGCCCCACTCGACGGAGCACACGGGCAAAACCGACATACATAAAGCGTCACCGACTATTCCCTTGAAAGTCTGACGAACATGTACGAAACAAACTAGCATACGATTCTATATGTAAAGACGAAATTGCATCAAAATACAAACATTTTTATACATAAACGCGACCCACGATGATGGACGGGTCGCCAAAACACATTGTCTGCCTACACATCTGTAGGACTTTATCAACATTCACTTAGAAATATTCTGCGACCCGCGATGGTGGAGAGATCACCAAAACACATAATATTCAAACCCACACGCAGGTGGGGCAAACAAAGTCGAAAGTACGCAAGAAATGCAAATCAGGCATCGAGGACAATAGCATTACCTTCGGCAGGGGCTGGTTCCAGAGAGGCTGCCTCGTTAGTCGGCTCGACATCGCCAGAGTGAGCCTCATCCTCGTCGGCACCCTCGTCCACGGCCTCTTCTCCGACGCCGGCCAAGCGAAACAGCTCCTGGCCAGGGTTGCCCTTTGGGAACATGGAGTCCAAGGTCTCCTTCTCTGCCTTCAAGTCCCAGAGCTCATGCTTGCCTTCGCCGAACTCCTCGATCATTTCGACGCGTGACTTCAGCGCGTAAAAAGCGCCAACGTCACCAGCGATCTGGCCATCGACGATCCGAGCCCGATTCACCTCTTCCTCAATGCCTGATCGGCTCTCTTCAAACTCTTTCCGGCTTACAACCAGCTCCTCTTGACATCTCTTCAACTCCCTGGTGAGACGGCGCTCAGTCTCCCGACAACGGCTCTCCGATCCCTCCAACTTAGTCCTCAAGGACGCAAGAGCGGACTCCGACCTGACAGCTCTTTCCTCGGCCTTGGCAACCATCACCTTAACACCAGAATATGCGCCCAAGAGGTACTGGAAAGACTAAAGAAAGAAAGTACAAACAAGTAGTCAGAAAACTTAGTCAACGAAAGAGGGAGAAATACAAAATAAAGACAACTCACCTTCCACGCGGAGCATCCCGCTTCACCAATGCAGTCCAGAGGAGAGGCGTCGTCAACTTTCGATTTCAAAGTCGGGTCCTGGGCGTAAAAGAGGTCGGCAATCGATTGTCCGACCGTGCCGATCTTGATGACTCCTTCAGTGGGCACCTCCTTCTTCTTGGGAATCGCCTCTGCCATGACATCATCGGAGGGAGAACCTGCCTTCCTCTTGGAACCGACTTTGAGTGGGGGCGCCAGGTCCGTCAGAATTGACTTGCTCGACGCCGCCTTAGCCGCCGCCTTTCTCTGTTCGATCAAGCCTTTTCCAGACACCACCTTCAGACGAGCACTCGTTCGACCACCAGGGGAAACTGACACGACAAGACAACGAAAAAGGAGAAGATCCTAAAGCACACGACGAAATAAAAAATAGTAAAGAAGGACTCCCAGAGTCGAGAGTCTACCTTTTGCGCGAGTTGATGAGATGTTCGACATGTCGTCTTGAGAAGCAGGAGTCGTCGACAGCAGGTTGACGTTCACAAACATTCTCTCAGACACGGGAACTCCAAGAACAATATTTGACAAGCCTTCCGACCGGCTACTCACCTCCAGATCTTCTGGTTCAGGAACTACAAAAAAGAAAAGTTAAAACAAAAGTTAAGACACATAAACAAGCAAAGAAGAAGACAAACACATACTCTCAACTCGCCACTCAGTCAACAAGAACGGACACTCTCCCCCCTTCTCCAGAGACGAGCGTTCGACAAAAAAGAACTTTGACTCCCATCCTCGGTCGTTCACGTCGAGATTCAACACCAGAGGCTTCCGACCATGTCGGATACGTAACTGAACGCGTGAGGAGCTCTTTGACCCAATGAAGTAGTTGTACCACAAAGCATCAAAATCAAAATCAGCCCCAGATCGGACATTTACAAGGTCCAAGACCCTAAGAACCCTCCATGCCTGCGACATCACTTGACATGGCGCCAACGCCAAAGTAGCTAAGAAATCCCTGACAAGGGGAGAGAAAGGAAATTTATGCCCTATTCGAAACGGGTATGCGTAAAAACAAACCCATCCTTCATAACGCGCATCGGCCCTCTCATCCGGGTGAGGCAGCTTGGCAACCGTCTCTGGTGGAAAGCCTCCAACTTGAAGAATTTGATCCAGTTCTGCTTGGGATAGAGTGCTCGTCAGAGCATCCGACTCTTTCAAAATGAAGCGAGGAGGAGCTTCGCCCTCGCGCAAGTCAGAAAGAATCTTCGATGACTCGGAAGCTTCGCTAGAAACCATTTCAAGGACGGAAAGAGAAGGGAATGGAAGAGCTACGGCTAGAGAAATTGGAAAACTTACCAAGGAAGCTTGTAGGAGAAGACGAAGTGAAGTCTAATCGCTCTCCTCTGCTTCGAATTTATGGAGGGAAGTAGAGACCTGCAGAGGCATCGCATCGTTCCCCGATCGCACGCCACGTAACCCTAGACAACCGCGCCAAAAAAGGATGGTAGAGATCGTGTCTAGAGAAGTTGCCTCGAACTCCGCTTTACTTGCCTAAACCGAAAGCCCAAGGCAACTTGGGGCTATTGTTGGGCCTGGCATCCCCTGGGAAGATGGATCGAGCAAATCAAGCCCAAGCCCACGACGGATCGAAAGAACAAGAGAAAAGCCCAGAGGAGGCGACGTGACTTCTCCAGTCGAACACCCTCCGACAAGATCGCGAAAACCCCGCCAAGCATTAAATGCCAAGATTGATCAACGGCCATAACATTTACACAGCACCATAATAAGCAGCAATTAGTGATAGAATCTCCATAATAAAATCCCGGCGTTGAAGATAAAGATGGAATCGAAATGTAACGGTCAGAGGCATGAAGAACTTGCCATATTTGGACGAAGAAGAAGATAATAGGCACACACACAATTACGTGAGGACAACAACCATTTTCTCGCTCAGAAACACATCAGAAGAACACATTTGCTCTAAGCTTAGCTCTCAAAGAGTCGTCCACGCTGATTCGTCGCCGGTCACAACCTAAAAGCCACCAGTCGAGTCCTACCCGATCTCTTGTATTACTACGATAAGTTGTATCTCGATTCGATCTGATTTACATGACATCTAATAAAATCATCTCGCTATTCTACATTTAATTCTTGTTTGTCTATTATCTATTTGGTTTGGATTGTTTTCTATCACCCGATCGACTAGTTACCCCGTCTAAGGCGATTTAGATCGTCCGATCTTTTCGTCCCAAAACAGTTCCCTTCAGTGTAGAAGATATTGTGGTCGTTTGATAAATCTGGGTTCTCTTATTTGAAAAAGATTTGGCAACGGCTATTTTTGGATAGATTTTGCTCAGCGGTTATATAAGGATTTGGGTACAACCCTAAAGAGGCACATATCTGAACTTCTCTTTGCTCTCATCTCACAAACTGCCACGCCCTCAAAATCTCTAAAGTTCTCACCTTTCCCACTGCTGCCATGGATTCCGGTATGCCAAAACTCCCCGCCGATGAGCTCGCCATATTGGAGGCATATAGAAAACAAAAAGCCACTCCCTCCTCTTCCCAGGTGGCTTCACCGGCAAAAGCGACGACGTTAGTGCCCACAGAGGTGGCGAACCCTACCAAATCTTCTTCACCGCTGGCTCCAGAGGCACAACAATCTCAATCCGCCTCCTCTGAGCACACTCCGTCCAAGCATGCCTCCCAAACACCGACAAAGGAGGACTCTCATCACTCCTTCCCATCCCAGGAGGGTGCACCAATTGATGTGGAACTGCTCCCCACACCGACAACATCTCTGAGGCAACCCGGTGACTCCCAGTCGATGGCCGGCCATGTCAAACGCCGTGCCGCTAAAGGTGGTCAAGGCATCCCATCCCTTCAATTTGAGGATGCCCCTAAGCCCAAGAAAGCAAAGATCACCAAGGCTGCCAAAGGGAAGCAACCCCAATCTCAGCAAACGTCTCCTCCCTCCTCAGTTCTCTTCGCAGTGGCGCCGGCTCTTGCCTCTCGTCATATTCTGGAGCCCCTCATAGTTGGCCATGAATTCTGGCGCACTGCTGATGATGAAAGTGTCTCCGCCGCCCACTCCATGCTACAACTTCAAGGATGGGATAAGTTGGTGATGGAGCCCTTTGCAGTCAATGAGGATCTCGTCCGTCTCTTTTACCGGAACATGGAGTTTGTTCCGGCTAAGGATGATCAGTCGGTACACGACGCCATTCTCACCTGGGGAGGTAACCTGATTCCTCTCTCTGCTGGAGTCATTGGTTTTGTGTTGGAGCTCATCACCGGTGCTGGCTTCGGTGTGATCGTTAAGAGGAACTGGCCGCCCAAGCGCAAGCAGGCCATCCTAAAAACTGTGTTCGATGGTAACTATCCTTCTAAGGGTTCTCTGCTCACCAAATACTTGAGCCTTGATAAGAAGATCCTACATACCTTCCTCATCAAGAATATCACCCCTCGCCAAGAGAAGAGGGACAATGTGCTGGTTAGTGACGCTGTGCTTATGGAGAAGCTTATTCTGGGAGTTCCTATCGACTTGCCCTGCATTACCCTTGCACACATGCAATTCTGCAAGGGCCACTCCATACATGCTCTTCCTTACCCACATGTTGTTAAGAAGATTATGTGCCGCATTGGTCTGTATCCCACTGGAGTTGAGGAAACTCAATTCTCTCGCATCCTCACAATAACTACTATGAGGCGGCTGATGCACAAAGCTCATGTGGATGAGGAATCTGAAGAGGAGAAGGAAAAGAGGAATCCCAGCCCAGCCCATCTGAGCCCCGCCTAGTTCCCGACACCCATGTCATTCTGGAGAGTCTGAGGCACATTGAGCTTGCCTTGGTTAATGGCTTTTATAAGGTGGCCGCTGCTATTGACAAGGGTAGCAACTTCACCAATGAAATGGTGGTGGAGTTGTGGAAGATTTCTGCAGCTCTTGTGGAAGAAATTGCAAAGTTGGTGAACCGCAAGCTTGCTGAAGACAAGGCGAAGGCGAAGCAGTAGTTTGGCGCAGTGCTTAGTCCCCTACTCAGTTGACACGGAACCTTAGCTCCCTAGGATCTCACTTCCATATTTTGATCCCTTTTTGTGTGTCTCTGGGTGTTCTATTTATGTTGTCTATGTTATCTATGTTCTCCTTATGTTTAATGACATTTCTGTGTTCCTTGCAATTGTTCTAATTTGCTTTCAACTTTTATTACAGTGTCATTTCTCTAGAGTTCAGAATTAGTATATTTGTCACTCTAAATTCTCTTTGCTCTTCATTTAACTGACTCTTTTCGATGATGTCCAAAGGGGGAATGAACTCTGCAATCTGGAACTAATAGGATGAAAGAAACTCTGAATTGGTTGTCTCCTTAAGGGGAAATTAAGGAACATGGTTTGATGTTAAGGGGGAATATGCAATTCACTAATGATTATTCTACATCTAGTTATGTTCTGTTTTTCTTCATATATCATTCATGCCTATTTTCGATATGCCAGGTTCTACATGTTTGTCATCATCAAAAAGGAGGAAATTGTTAGGAAGTGAACTTTTGGGAACTCTAGTTCCCTACCTAGTTCCCTTCCTCAGTTTTCCTAGTTTTGATAATGACAAACACTTTTGCTACTAATATTTCCATAAGTGTTGATAAACAGGGAACTCAGGAATTGAAAGCACAAGACAGAGACCAAGACGCCAGATTTGGGAACTGGCACAAGGAAATGAAGGACGCAGACGCCGAAAGAACTTGGAACAAGAGACGAAGGACGGCGGCGATCCGTTTAGGGTAGATCTTTAGTTGGAGAGAGAAGATAAAGATTATCATGTTTCCATATTATCTTAGGGATTAAAAGTATGGGGTTTTTGCAGCAAACCACTCGTTATATGTCACTATTTGCACGAAACCACCTGTTATATCGATATTTATTTTAAACCACCCAATTGTCTATCTCCGTTAACGCAAAACCACACAGAGCCTTCTGCCGTTCACTTTGCCGTTAAATGTGTAAAATGTCCCTTTTGCCCTCGCTTTTTTTTTTAAAAAATCTTTTATTTCTTACATCCAAAATTTGGCTAAGCTATGTAAATAACTTAAATTTTATTTATATAAACTAATGGGAATTTTAGATATTAATTTTAATTTTTTTTAAAAGATTTTAGGGGCAAATTTTACACTTTTGAAAAAACAAGGATGTTTTTGTAATTAGGACCAAAAGAGATCTAAATCATGTTCAGGCTAAGAACACGAAGAGCATCTCGTGAACAACATCTCGTGTGAGGTAATCGGCGGTCTTGAACAGCATCTCGTGAACGTCCATCGTCCCCTTGGGCGCGAGTCCCAGCGCCGACAACACCACCGTCTCGTTCCCCAACGGATGAGCCCAACCCCTCTCACCTCCAACCTCGAACCTTGAACTCTTGGCTCACCATTAAAACAGAGGCTCCATTTTAATGGAGATTTCACGCCCGACTTCGACTCGAATCTTCAAATTAAACATCGGGCATTGAAGAGGAAGATTTGGGGAATTAAATTCCTCAATCAATTTGGATTAAATGTGGGCAAGATCCCCGAGATTTGTCCGAGAATCCAAAGCTCCGTCGTGAACATCGAATTGAATTTCTTCGAAATTCGATTACACCAGATTGAATTGGGAGGAGTGGATCACGGGATTGTGTCGAGGGATGTTAATGTTTCAAAAGCCCTATATATACCCCTTCGATTGACCTCCCAATTCATCCAATTTCAACCGAGAATCCACGAACCCTAGAAAACCTCGACAGTGGCTGTTCTTAGCGTTTTTCGGCCACCATCGTGCCCCACCGCCGAAATTGACGCCACCATTGGAACCATCTTGTCATCCCCTTCAAAAGCCCCATAGTCTCAGACCTGGAGTCGCGCCGACGAGCCACCACCGAGCCGAATTGCGTCCGCGTGAATAGTGCTAGCCCAAGGGTGAAGACAATGGCAATTTCGTAATATTTGCCACGAGGGCAAAAATGACATTTTATACATTTAAATGGAAAAGTTGACGACAAATGGCTCTGGGTGGCTTTGCGTTAACGGAGATAGATAATTGGGTGGTTTAAAATAAATATCGATATAACGGGTGGTTTCATGCAAAATCGGCCATATAACGGGTGATTTCCTGCAAAAACCCCTAAAAGTATATCTTTTATGGAAACGAAAAAGTGTAAAATCGTGAAAGATTATATTTGGTAACAAATGTTATCTTTTCGATTATTTTTTGATTATTTTATTTGTGTAAATCAGTTGTTGGAGATTCGGCTCTTCTACACAATTGAGTTACATAAATAGAGTAATCAAACTCTCTCACATTTACGCATTCACTCACATTGCTTACGAAGAAGAAGCAGAGCTTGCTTGTTTGTGTGCTTGATTTGGTTGAACTAGGTAGAGAGTCTTTAGTGTGTCTTAAGACTTTAATCTGTGTGTTCTATCCTAGTTGATTGTAATCGAAGCATTAATAAAAGAAGTAGACTTTCAAATCCTCTTGCAAAAAAAATAGTGAATTTTATTCTGGATAACTAGTTGGTTATCAAATGTTTCCACTCTAAGGAACTGGACTTGATTCTGTTACTATTTACTTATTTCGCTGCTAAGAAACTGAACTCTCTCTTTGATTACTAACACGTACGATCCTACAGATTACTTATACCTTGAATCAAATGCGATGAGAAGAGGAATTTATTTGTCAATTAGTCAATCGTGATTCTGGATTATATATTCAAGACAATTCTGTCCTCTTTTTTACTCGAGGGTCTTTTCGAGTCTGCTACATAATGAAACTGAGTGCATGATTCACACTACAAGATCCAAAAGTTACGGATGTTTCCCGATCGAATAGGGTATATTGTAATATTTTTTATAAAAGAGTTGGTTGCTTCATAAATCCGTAAAGCAATTTTATGAAACCAATTATGCTTCAAGTAAATAGTGAGTTAAACTTGAAATACATGTGGGTGAAATAAGAGAGACATATTAAAGAAGCAGAGGAAAGTGATGGAGATCGATGCAGAAAGCGTGACCCACAAAAACAGCATTTGGTAAGTTGCTAAGCAATCCCGCGTGGACTTACATTGTATACTTAGAGTTTCATGTCACTCCACTTTTTTCATCTGCAAGCCCAGGCTGCAAAGTACAGCTAGCTACTATTATTAGGGATTTTTTTTCCTCTGAAGTTTAATTAGATTGAAATGCGTGGAATAATGTATAATAAGTTAAACACTCTCACTTGGAAAATGTGAATGGAATGTACATGAATAGTGTAAATTAGGTGTCTGATGGATAGTTAGGTACAAACGAGTCGGTTTGGATTCCGTTTAAAATATATTATTTTTTATTAAATTAATGATTTAATACATTAAATCAAAAGATCCAAACGGATCCAATGTGTGCAACATCTCATATAGTTAAGAAAATATTAATTTCGTGTGAGCTCTTATATCGTCACTTCTCGGCCCTCATAAAAAAAAAATATCGTCACTTCTCGTCAAATTTTAAAAATACAAGCATTTTAGTAATTTCTATATTTTGAAAAAAATATAATATTTTACAGAGAAAATGCATCAGCAATAATGTAATTTCAACTGCAAGATGGTGGGTTTTACTTTTTTAAACATTTTGCCCAACTTTTTGATATAATTTTCGTTCATTTCTTGTAGAACTTTTGTACATTAAAGATCCTCAACAAATTGCTCTCTACTTTTCTACTATTTTCTATTTACCAAGTTAACAATATAGCTTGTGATACACTTTAAAATCCATTCTTATCTTATAAAAGTGAATATAATGTATTTTATGTGCGTTAGAATTGCACTTCATTAGTTCCAATAACGCACTTTTATGTAGATGGTGTTGAATTTCGAACCAACACGCGTGGTAATGTCGAGAGTCAACACACCCTAGGCTCGGATTTGATGAGATTTGTTTGTTCGGGGACGTCCTCCGCTACTCCTCGGAGTTGGGCTTCGCGTGGATCATGATCTGCACTTCCGAGCTTTGTTTATGGAATCGTAGGCTTCAACTTCTAATTGGGCTCTGGTTTAAATCTCCGACCACCGTGCCGCCTCTCAGATAAACCTTCTCGAGCTTAACTCCCAAGCGCCTCTGCTTGCAAGACTTCTTCATCTACTCTCGTCTCCTGGGTGTTAGCAGTTCCTTCCTCGTTGTGATTTGATCCTCCAAGAACTGGAACTACCTAAAAAATCCCGGAGATGGCTTATCCGGGAGAACACCCTCCGACACCCAAGTCAGCGAAGAATCCACGAATCAGAAAGGAAAGTAGGAGAAAAGGTAAATCAGGAACAAAACTATCTCTCTCTCGCACAATTCTCTCTGGTTTTTTACTCAGATTGTTTGAAGCAGAAACAAGGGAAGATAGCGATAATGGAGCGTTCTAGCCTGCTCTTTCTCTCTCTCTTCACCGAATTGCCAAAGATCATTTTCCTCTCCATCTCTAGGGGTATATATAAGAGTGATCCTCCACTATCGTGTTGCCAAGTGTCACCGTCTAATGATGGGTTCTTACCACTTGCATCAAACACTCCTTCCACTCTCTCACCGTGGCCCACTTCGATAACTGAATTCTGGTAGGCACTTGTAACTATGCATGGCTACACCCTCGCGGAGATCCGACTCCAACAGCCAGCCCCCAAGCTCTTCGTGAAGTATGAGTGAAGGCTTGGCTGCAAACATACTAAAAATTCCTTTTGGCCTTATTACGCGTGAATCCTTGGTTACTGATGAAATTCTTTTGATAAATCTGTATCACGTGTTTATCCTTCTTTTCTCCTATCCCTTTTCAAATTTTGATTTTGTTTCCCGAATTCTTTGCTTACCGCGCGCCCTGCCCGGGGCCATCCACGTGGAACCCTGGGGTGTCCTTTCAACTCCCTCTCTTACTCGTCAGACCTTATAAATTCCCTTCTTCTCGATTTCTCTTTCTATCATTTTCGTTGTTTTGCAAAGGGTGTTTTTTCTGACAAACTCTCCGGTGGTTGACTCTTGCCAATCTCGCATCTCCGACGACTCTTGTTCTTCGACATGTAGTCGTTCTTTCCTGCTTCCTTTTCTTTCTCGTCTCGCTTTTAGTGTTATTCTTTTGTTTGGGCAAGAAAAATCGTGTGGTGCCAGAATTCGAAAGGTTTCCATTTCTCCTACGAAGATTCGAGTGTGATTCGGGATTTTTCCAGTGACAACCTACGATTAAGGTACTCTTCGAGTCCTTTTTCCACTATTCTCAGTAGTTATCTGTTTAATTTTGGCCGTGGTAGTGATTTTTTTCCCTTTTCCTTTGAATTTTAGGGTTTTGGGGTGAACACCCCTTTTGTTGACTCTTTTCTTGGTTATCTCTGCTGCTTTCTGGCTGTTTTCGACTGCTTCGCCTAGTTCTTTTGTTTTTTCTGTCTGTCTTCATAACGGTACTGATCCTTTTGCTCTATTACTGTGTTTGGGTCTTTTTCTTTTGCAAAGAGAGAGGCAATGAATTTCGAGCACCAAGTCAGTACATCAAGTGAGCGAAGCGAACCATCCTTGCCGAAAACTCCTTCCGAGAAGACTCGGCCTACTTCGCCAGGAGCACACCCTAGGAGACATCTTGTTTTTCCCGAGGCTCGTTTTAAGGCCAGACACGATCGTGCTCCTCGCTGTAATGAAGACGGCCTCTGCGAGGAATCTTCGCCATCATCATCCAACGGAGATCCACCTCGCGAGGATGTTCCTTCATCATCTTCTCCTTCACATATTGTATCAGGCGAGGACTTTCTTTGGATTTTAAAGAGGCGAGTGAAGCAACTACCCTTTGCTGACGACGCTTTTTTTTCGAGAGGATGATATGGACGAGTCTGTTCTTGATTTCGAGCATTTAGAGGGGATTGTGAGAACCTATCCTTTTCCTGTAGGGTCCATACTAGCTCTTCCTGAAGAGGGGTTGCGGTCCTTGCACCATTATCCCAATTTCATGGAAGTGAGTCTTCCGGCGTTGTTTGTGGGGTTTCACGTGCCCATACACCCGCTTTTTAAGGAAATCTTGAATGCTCAAGTCACCAGCTCTATCCAACTGCATCCAAATTTGTGGAGGAATTTATGCTGCCTCTTCCTCCATTGACGTGAACTGAATGTGGAGCCATCGTTGGAAGTAGTAAGGAACTTGATTTCCACGCGTGATATTGCCGACGGGTACTGGTCATGGAAAGTGGAATATTCGCCACGAATCACTAAGCCTACTAATTTAGGCACATGGAAGAATGAATGGTTCTTGATTAGGGTTCCGGGGGCATTTGGAGTCAATATCAGCCCCAGAAGGGCTCTTCACTTTTCCTGTATCGCGTCTGATCCTACTAAAAAGAAGCAGTAAAACGAGAAGAAAGCTTTAATTGCTAAGTTTGATCAGACGTTGTGTCACGAATATGGCCAATTGATGACCGCAGAGAAGCTTGAGGAATTAGGCCTGAGCTCCCCCCACCCACACGGGGGTGAGCTAAACTTGTTATATCATAGCTGATATTTCGTGGGCTTGCCTTGCGATGCTCATGGTAATATACTAATATGTATTTATTGGTCTATTTTTTCTTGCCTTTTATTTGCTTGCCTAATATTTTCTTTTCCTTCGTTTCCATCAGGATCTTCTTCTGCAAGGATGTTTGGCTATATGGATGATCTAGAGGACTTGGAGAAGACATTGTATGCTGAAGGGGAGGGTCTCGAAGACTACGCGGACCCAACACATGATGAGACCCAGCAAGGTCCTCCTATTGCTCCGGAAAGGGTGAAGGATCCTCAAGGTCACGCAAAGGCAGCTGGGGAAGATGTCAGGGATACTGCTGGTGCAACCTCACAAAGGGAGAGAGTCCTAGTGATGGATACGAGGGATAGCACCGAACGTCCCTTAGCCGACCTGAAGAAAAAGACTTCCTGTGGAAAGAAGGCAAAAACTCATGCTATGGATTCGGCGGACTCTCTGGGCTCGGTGACCCGCTTTTTGGATGTCGTACGTCTTGTTCTTTCTTTTATCTTTGCTTTTAACCGTGCTTTCACTTTTGGACTTCATCGGGATTTTTTCTTTCTTCTTAAGACTGTGAAGGGTTGTCGTGAGGCTTTAGCTGCTGTTGGCAAGTTTGCTTCGCGTGAAGTAGAGCTGAAAACCCTTCGCAAAGAGAGTTCTTGGATGAAACATGAGATGGATGCTGCCCTGGCGGAGAAAATGGTGCTACAAAGGGAGGTTGAAGAGCTTCGTAGGTTTCGGGCTCTCGCCGAAGAATGCGAGATGCTGAAAGGGAGGGTGGCGGCTTTGACTGAGGTTTGCAAAAAGGCGAAGGAGGAGGGTAGGCAAGAAGGGGTAAATGAGTACGTACGCAGCTGGTTATCGTATCAAAGCGCGCTACCTCTATTATGCTGCTGCGGAGTATTATTATGTCTTGAAGGTGGGCGTCAAGCAAATGGCTGATCACTACAAAGTACATGCTATCATTCCCAATGCTAAGAACTCTGCATGGGTGGTTTACAAAGAGAGGGGTCCTTACCGGATTCCTGCTATCGGGGAAGTCAAGGAAGACCATGAAGGAGTCTTGGAAGCATGGACAGTGACTTCTTTGAAGAAGGTAATCCTCTCGCGATGAAGCTGCTCTCTCCTGGAGATACTTTTGTGGGAGTCAAGCATCCCCGGGAGGAGTCTCCACGGAAAGGGTTTTGAAGTGCTGTTACCTCTTGCCCTTAGTCCGGTTTTTTATTGTTTTGTTCGCGTTGTGATATTTGGTTGTTCAATGTTCCTTTGTGGCGTCTGATTCAAACAATGTTGTATGGTGGACTTGATGTTTTGTTTATAAATTCTGGCTTTGGGCTTTTGTTTTTTCGTGTAAACTGTCCCGCGTGTGTTATTTTGAGTCTTAACTCGTAGTTTGCTTTGTGGGTGTGGCATTTCTGGAAGTCTTTTGGTGTTTGTTTTATATCGTCTTGCTTCTTTTTTGTATGCTTTGCTCGCGTATGTTATCTCATTATGTTGCTTTGAATATGATTTGACTGGGTCTGACCAGTAATCATTACTCTTTATATAGGTTGCCTTTCGGGGTTTGACTTTTGCTCTTCATTAAGTGTGCCGGTCACTTCGGCTTCCCTCCTATCACGATTTTCGACGCTTCCTATCTCTTCGTGGTGGGAGAAAACTGTTCTGCTAGTGGCAGTTATTGTGATGGGCAGTTGCTACCTGGGGGGGAGTTATTGCTTATTCAATGTAGGTGTTTTAACAAGGTGGTTGAATGTCCCATCTCTTTGTTGTTTATCTATAAATACATCCCTCTCTTTCCGACTTGTCTCCTCATTGTTCTTCCTTGCTTTTCCTTTTGCGTTTTGCTTCTTCTTCTCTCTCGCTTGCTCTAGTTAAAATGGTTAGACTGATGTTGATGGTTCACTATGACGGGCGGATAATCTGTCAGTGCGGAGATCGCTGACTAGCCGCTGTTCATCGCTATGTTGGTGGGTTTCTCCGGACCATGGATATGGGCAATGTGGGGGAGATGGTTGGGGAGTTCGATCTGAAGGTGATGCGCGCTCGTATCTTTCCAGATGATGTTCGATTGGGCATGGGCCGTATTTTTTACTTTCCCAGGCCGGATGCCAGGGGGCGTCGTCTTTGCGAGGTGAAGACCAACTATGACAATGCTCGCATAGCCAGGATGGGGCAAGGAGGGCTTGTGCACGTCTACGTGCATGGGCCGCCTCCACCCGGATTTGCTGCCCGTAGTCTTCGCGCTGCTGGGCTTTAGGGTCCTTATCTTTAGCCTTGCTTACTTTGTTTTGTATGTAATCCTCTCTCCCTCCCCCCATCCCTCTTTTTAGTTTGCAAAACTAAAAGAGGGATAGAAGAGGGGTTTGATATGGGGGTGGTTATTAGGTTTAGGCATTTAGCGTATTCAAATGTTGACATTGTCGGGGTTTTTTCTAATGTGATGCACGTGTAAGATTTTGGGCAAGTGTGGTGTAACTTTTCATACTTTTGTAATGAAAAAACGTTGTATCTACAAAGCTTTTGAATATTGTAATGACCAACGTAAGGATTTTTAGGTTTCCTATCTATTCTACGTGTCTTGTTCGCTCCTGCGTGTTCTTCTTCTCGAATGATTGTTATGCGTTGCTTCTTCCAAGGCTACCCTGGTTAATTCCACTTTTGATGTGAGCAAGTGTGGATTTGGTAAATAAAGTTGGATACCTTATCGCTACTTTGGATCTTGCTTGCGATAATTGCCTTAATCTTGCTTATACTCGCGGATGACTTGATGTTGCTTTTGCTAGTTTCTCTCGCATGACTTGCTACTTGCTTCTCGTACTTGCTTCTCATACTTGCTCTTTAGACTTGCTTCTCATACTTGATCTTTAGACTTGCTCTTTAGACTTGTCTTCTACATGTTGCACAAAAAGAATTGCTCATTTCTCATATCACGCATAACGTATTGCTCGTATTGCTAAAAAAAGTATTGCTTTTTGGGTGTTGCTTGTTCATATACCTGGCTTTTTCGTGTATTCCATGGCCCTCAGGCTCACACTTCCACATATATTACTTTCTTGTGTTGCAGAGTGTTGCCTACACGACATCGCTGGCGGGGTTATTAGTTGCTATACTTGCGCTTCTCACATATATAGAGCTTTTTATAATTCATACCTGAGGCGCTACTTGCCTTAAGGGTAGTATTTGCGAAGCCGCATCACGTTCTAGGTGTTTGGGACCAAATTTCCCACATGGTCCTTGAGATGGTAGGATCCAGGTGCTACTTTGCGAACCACAATGTATGGGCCTTCCCATCCTAGGTTAATCTTTCCTCATTCGGTCTTCATGAGTACTAGGTCGCCTTCCGAAAAGCCTCGTGGTTTTATTCTTTTGTTGTAATAAGCAGCGATACGGCGTTTGTACTCACCTTCACGTATTGCTGCCATTTCCCGGGTCTCTTCAGCAAGTTGTAATTCCAGCTGTAACTTCTCAGGATTTTCCTCTTCGTCATAATCGAGGTGTCTCTCGTTTGGAAAAAAAGGTGCTCCACTGGTATCACGACTTCTACCCCATAGGTCAACGCGAAGGGCATCTCCCCCGTACCCCTCTTGGATGTAGTTCAGTATGCCCATAACACCAGGGGAAGGACTTCAGCCCACCGTCCTTGTGCCCACGTGAGTCTTCTTTTGAGGTTGTAAAGTATCCGCTGGTTAGCACTTTCCACTTGACCATTGCAACGTGGGTGGGACACTGACGCGAAGCGGAGTCTGATGCCCACACCTTCGCAGAAGCTGATCAACTTCTTAGTATTGAATTGCGGGCCGCGGTCGGTTATGATGTCTTGTGGAAATCTGAAGCGACATATAATATTTTGCCATATAAACTTTTTCACCTGCTCCACTGTCGTGGTGGCGAGCGGCACAGCCTCTACCCACTTGGTGAAGTAATCTATTGCGACTAGTATGAATTGCAATTACCCTGGTGCTCGTGGGAAAGGCTCGAGCAGGTCCATTCCCCATCTCGTGAAAGGGCAGGGTGCACTGATAGCCTGCATTTCCACCCCGGATTGGTGCGACGTGGGGGCATGACGTTGACATGCATCGCAAGTTTGGGCTATGCGGACTTCTAGTTTTGTTTCTTCTTCTGTGTGAATCGATGGCGTTAGGTTGGCGTACTCATCCTCCATGGTCAAGACTGGTAAGCATTTTTCGTTGAGTGCTGCCAGGTAGCATGTGCGACTCTCCGTGTGTTGTCCTCTTGCGATTCCAACTCCTACTTGCGTAGGAAATTTGAGGGCAAAATGATAGATTGAGACCACAGTTTGGAACTTACACAAAGAGATTCTGCCCAGGATGGCGTTATATGCAGACGGCGACTGGAGCACCAGGAATTCCACCTTTTCGCACCTCCGTGGACCGCCTTCATCCCCCATGATCAGGTCTAGGGTTATCACCCCAATTGGCTTCACTCGTTCTCCCGCAAAGCCTACTAATGTGCAGTCGGTGGGTGCTAGGCTTGCAGGGTCTAGGCCCATCTTTTGGAAAGCTTCCTAGTGTAAGATATTCGCGGAGCTCCCAGTGACAACCATTACTCTCTTTATTATCTTCGTCCCCATCTGTACATGAAGAACCAAAGGGTCAGTGCTGGGAATGCAAGATTCCGCGATATCTTCGGTGCCGAACGTTAGCTTATGGTCCTGCCGTGAGGGGTTTGAGATGCTCACGACTGGCCTTCCACAGGGAGGGGGTGCATTGGTGATCCTACGTCCTTCTCTTCTACTAGGGCCCCTTCGTTCATGCTTTCCCGAAATAGTCCCCATATGCCCGTCTGGTCACGAGAAGTTTTGTTCAGCATGTGGGTAAGGTGCGGGGCGATTGGGTGTTGGCCTTTGCTGAGTAGGTCCTGGCCCTCGCGTGGCTCTCCCTCGCAGGGCCCCGTACCTTCGACACTCTTGCCCGTCATGGGTGGTTGACTGGTGGTAAACATAGAATTTTCTCCCGGCCTTGCGAAGAGGGGTGGCGGTGGGATGCTTGTTCGTGTAGGAGGGGGCCTGGATTGCTGTCTTTGTGGGTACGTGACTACCCTTTCTTGGTTGTTCATTTCTACTACAATCAGTGGCTTCTATGCAATTTTTCCTTGCTCGTTCACTTGGTGACGCCGAGGCTCCCACACGAAAGTGTCTCTCTTTGGCCTTTCTTGCCTTTTTCCGCCGCCTACGGGTGGCGTAGTCGCGGCTGAACTTCCTCAGGCCAACTCTTCTGCCATGATGTGTTGATTTGCCTTCTCGAGTAGTTTGGTGTATGAGACTGGAGGCTTTTTACACACGTTGAGCTTGAACGGCCCATTTCGAAGCCCTTGGATGAACGCTTTCTCATCGAAGTCATGGGCTTGGACCACCTTAGTGGTGAACCTCTTCACAAAGGAAGCTAGGGGTTCTCTTTCGCGTTGTCTTACGTTCAAGACTTCTTGCATACTAAGCTTCCTCTTTTGCGAGCATCCGAAGTGCACATGAATGAATCCGAGAGCTATTGGAAACCATCAATGCTTTTCGCTGGGAGGCTTATCATCCACGTCAGGGTTGGTCCTGCTAAAGTGCTGGGAAAACATTTGCACATGGTGGGTTCGTCGGCCTTGCTCGCGAGCATCAAATATTGGTATTTGGACAGATGGTCTATGTGATCATCCTCCCCTGTATACTCCTTGAATGCCGGTATTTTGAAGTCTGGAGGTGGAGGTGCCAAGAGTATGTGGTCCGCGAAGGCGGTGGAGCCAAATAATGCCAGCGACACCTCTGGAGCTACGTACCCTGGGCGGTACTGGTGCACATAGTCTGGATAGGGTCCCCTATAGGGTTCCCTCCAAGGCGAATATCGAGGGGTTCATGGGTGATCGAGGCCTGGTCAGCTTGGTACCAATCCCCATACTCCTTGCGTGGGTCGACTGAAATGTATGGCTCTGGGTGAGTTCGTCCTGCTTGGCGTTGTGGCGGGGCCGACTCTTACAGGGGAAACTCCTGGCGGGCCTTTTGCCACCTTCGAAACTGGCAAATTTTTCCCACTCCTCATCGTTCATAAGTACCTCTCGCGTGTTGTTCCTAGGTGCCCCTTTTAGTGATGATACTTCCTCTCCGACTCCTACTGGTGGATCTTCGTATGTTGCGGCCATTCTTACTTACTTTAATGGACTTAGCTACGCGAGGACTTCCCCACGGTCGGCGCCAGTGTTGAATTCCGAACCAACACGCATGGTAATGTCGAGAGTCAACACACCCTAGGCCCGGATTTGATGAGATTTGTTTGTTCGGGGACGTCCTCCACTACTCCTCGGAGTTGGGCTTCGTGTGGATCATGATCTGCACTTCTGAGCTTCGTTTATGGAATCGTAGGCTTCAACTTCTAATTGGGCTCTGGTTTAGATCTCCGACCACCGTGCCGCCTCTCAGATAAACCTTATTGATTAGTGCTACTTTGTAGTATTTATCTAGGAGTTGTTACCGGTGTTTTGGGTACCATTTGGAGATGTTTAGAGCGTATTGTAGAGATTGGAGTGGAGAAGTAGAAGTGCAAATATGGTGGTTTGGAGAAGCTTAAATGAAGATTTAGAAGATGAAGAGGGAAGCCACTTAAGAAGACGAAGGAAGAGATGAAGAAGGAGCTGGAAGGCCTCTACAGGAAGTTTTCCGCGGTCGCGGAACTCACCGCCGCGGTCGCGGAGAAGAGACGGAGCGGAGGATCCAACAACGCGAATTTCCGCGATCGCGAAACCATTTGCCATGGTCGCGGAAATCCCATTCATCAGCGCGACGAGGAATTTCCGAAGTTTACTTTATTTTATTAATTTTCTTTTATTTCTTTATTCTGGTTACTTTATTTTAGTTTCCTTTTAGATTATGTTTGTGATCTTTGGTTTTTAGGTTTAGCTAGATTATTTAAACCTTGTTCCAATAGCCTCCATTCAGGCATTCAGACTATTATTCAGTATTGTTTTCCCTTTGAGTTTTTGTTTTCAAGACTATGAAGAACTAAGCACCCTTTGCTTAGTCCGATGATTGAAGCCTTCATTTGATATATGATTGTGAGGGTATAATTCTATTCCTATTCCTTTGGATTATATCTTTTCTCTTGAGCTTATTCCTATTGATTCTTATTGATTTGACTGGATTGATCACCTAATTGATATTAGTAATTGTCTATTGCTAGGGTTTGGATATTTCGAGTTGAAATCCCTTGTGTAGCAACCATGATATTCTAGGACTAGTTGAAATAGGTTATTATGAAAGAGAATTGATTATGTGTTAAATGTTGCGAGTTGTGGTGTTGTATGTATCCTGGTTAATTCCTATGCTTCCTGCTGCTATTGTTCTAAATCTTGATAGTTTCTCGTGCGTTCGATAGTAAGGGTTTCCAAGACTAGTTAGACTGGTAACTATTTCAGAATAGGGACATGAATAATCATAGGAAGGAATATAGATAATCTAGGATCAATCAATCAAATGAATGATGGATATTTGTCTGGCTAAGTACTTTTTCCTAATTGATTACAACTTTTGTTTTACTTACTTTATTTACTTGCAATCAACCAACCAACAAAACCCCCCTTTGTTACTTTGACATACTAATCTGCACTAAGAAAGATAACTACTCCCTGTGGGATTCGACCCTTGCTTGCCTATTCTACTATGTTAGGTTTTTAAGGATTTACTTTGATTGGGCATCACGACTTTAGCCCCTGTCACTTATCGAGCTTAACTCCCAAGCGCCTCTACTTGCAAGACTGCATCCTCTGCTCTCGTCTACTAGGTATTAGCACCTCTTTCCTCGTTGCGATTTGATCCTCCAAGAAATGGAACTACCTGGAAAATCCTAGAGATGGCTTCTCCGGGAGAACATCCTCCGACGCCCAAGTGAGCAAAGAATCCACGAATCCGAAAGGAAAGTAGGAGAAAAAGTAAATCAAGAACAAAACTATCTCTCTCTCGCACTATTCTCTCTGGTTTTTTACTCAGATTGTTTGAAGCATAAACAAAGGAAGAGAGCGATAATAGAGCGTTCTAGCCTGCTCTCTCTCTCTCTCTCTCTCTCTCTCTCTCTCTCTCTCTTCACCGAATTGCCAAAGATCCTGTTCCTCTCTATCTCTAGGGGTATATATAAGAGTGATTCTCCACTACCGTGTTGCCAAGTGTCACCGTCTAATGATGGGTTCTTACCACTTGCATCAAACACTCCTTCCACTCTATCACCGTGGCCCACTTCGATAACTGAATTCTGGTAGGCACTTGGCACTACATGTGGCTACACCCTCGGGGAGATCCGACTCCCACAGACGGGGCATTTTGTTCCATAACAAACAAATATTATTGGTCTCGTACGTACATCATCCGACAAAATTGAACTTATAAAAAAATCCCATTCAACTACATTATAACACAAGAATGACTATTTATATTTGAAAGATTCTCTACAGCTGTGTTGGACGGATTTTGTATTAGGACATGATCTATTTGGATTATGGTGTATATGATCAAGGATTACACGATCAAAGAAAAAAGTAGGTATCTTTGCAATTGATAATGTATTAAATATTAAGAATTGTTTATCTTTATAGGAGTTGGAGATCCTCCTTATATAGAGGTCTATGACCTTCTTTTGTAGATATAAATTTACCATAAATACAAGATAAGATCTTACTTGGAGCATAAGTAAATAATGTAGATAAGATAAATATATTCTCTTGTATAAGATATTTAATCATATATCTTTCATCTTGGATATTTCCTTATTTATATGAGCTTTTACGGGTCCAATTGTCTACGGTTGCAAGTAGTTTTATTATGGGAGGAAATCTTTCTCGATCGCGTCACTTGTCATGTTCTGTCATGTTTAATCTGCCTTGTTTATGACCATCATCTTCATAACATTTTCTTTCACCAACAACCAAAGGTAATGCGTCCGGGCGTTCATAAAAGCTCCACGTTGTCGGATACAATGGCCCTACAATACCCATAAGACGTTGTACAGGCGAAAATGTGATCAAGGGAAACATCTTCACTATTCTCCTTGAAATTCGAATCCAACAACCTAATTTAACAAATTTTGAAATCTTTTGAAAATAAATTGTCACATCTATTTAAGGAAGTGCATGCTCTATCTTCTTCCCATCTCTACAACTCCATCTATTCCACAGCTAAAATTTCCATCTTCCTTTCTGCTTTTCATCTTCCTCTTCGTCTGAATCTTACTCTTCCATGGCTTCCGAAAAACCCCCCTTGTATGAGTCTCATCATTCCGACAATGAACAACCTTTATGATGTGATCACACTTGTGCTCAATCAAGTACATCAAGATCAAGCCTCACCAATCTCACCAAGGATCAAACAAGGGCCACCAAGGTTGTCCCCAAGTCTTCAAAGTTCCATACACAAGTCAAGTACCAAGCCACCCACGCTGGGTGCTGGATCACAACAAGGGCTTTGCAACTCCACGAACCAACTTGGTATCACTAAGCCATCTTCACCACATGTTCTTAGGGTCCCTAATAGCTCATTTGAGTCAAGGAAGCCCATGCAAATCCTCAGCCCAAGGATCGCGCCACAAGCCACGCCACAACTAGGGTTTTCCTTGCCCCTCTAGCGTTCTCCACTTCTCCCACTTCTAGGAGACTTTCCTCAAGTCATAACTTGTCCACCATCCTTATACCTCCAAATATGACTGATGAGCCTAAGTATACCAAGATACACTACATGAAAAACCATTTATAGCAACGAGCTTTTGCAACGACCTAAATTTTTCCATTGCTAATAATATATTTCGCAATGACAACTGACAAGCGTTGCCAATGTTGTTGCTATATATAAAATTTTCAGTTCCCTCCACCCAAATTTGGCGCGGGTTGGCGGTAAAAATTGGAAATTTTATATCGCAACGACTTTGTCGTTGCGAATAAAAGTTATATATGTGTTGCAACGACAACTGTTCTTTCCATTTATTTTTTTACAATTTGGCAACGAACTTTCGTTGCAAAAGACACTAAAAAAACAAAACCTAAATTTTATATCGCAACGACTTTGTCATTGCAAATAAAAGTTATATATGTGTTGCAACGACAACTGTCATTGCGATTAATATTTTACAATTTGGCAACGAACTTTCGTTACAAAAGACACTAAAAAAACAAAACCTAACTTTATTTCCCCTGGTTTATCCCCTTATCTCTCCGCCTCTTCTCCTTCGATCGTCTCCCTCCGCACTCCTAACGACGCCGCCAGCCCTGCTGCTTCTTCGTCGCCCCCGCTAGCCGCCGCACTTCTCCCGCTTCTGCCCTCAGCCACCGCGCTTCTTCGTCTTTCTCAACGTCGACTTCGCTAGCGCTGTGCCCTAATCTCACGTCTTCGCCAGCGCCGCTTCTTTGCCAGCGCCGCTTCTTCGCCAGCGCCGCTTCTTCGTCTTTCATCTCGTCTCCTTCGCCCAAGGTATGAAGCTGCTATTTACATCCCTCTCCCGACTCCCTCTGAATCTCTGAAATCAGTACCTCCATTCGTCTCCTTCGTCTTTCATCTTGTGTTTAGGAAGTTCTGATTTGTGTTTAGGAAGTTTTGATTTGTGTTTACTGAAATCAGTACCTCCATTCGATTCCCCTTCAATTCGATTTGCAAATCTGTAATTTGCCTCCCTCTGATTCACAATTTCAGTTCAGCCTTGCAAATTACTGAATAGGTGAAGTTCTGATTTGCAATTAGCCTCCCTCTGATTTGCAAATTACTGAATAGGTGAAGTGGAGGTACTGATTAGGTGAAGTGGAGGTACTGAATAGGGCAAATTACTGAATAGGCGAATAGGTGAAGTGAAATCGAATTCGATTCGCCCTATTCGATTCACCTCCCTCTGAATCTATAATTTGCAAATCAGAACTGAAATTTGTGTTTACTGACCTTGATTCGATTCCCCTTCAATTCGATATGAAAATGGACTAAACTGGCATATATTTTTCTGTAAACTTATTATCAAAGACCACAGGATTTAGCCAAGCTACAAAGTTTGACTATGGAAATGGGCTATATGTGTTTTTTTTAGATAAACTGATTAGTTATTTCTTGAAGAATTTGTTGTTTTATGGAAATGGACTATGGAAATGCAGGAATGCTGCCAAATGATGTTGTTAATATGCTTGCTGCTAAAGAGAAGTATGACTGTTTTTATCTTCTTTCTTGGTGTCATCCGAGTCTTGCATGTTATATGAGACTTGTGGTGCAAACATTTGGTCCGTAGTTGCTTTTATAGATATCTTGAATTAACTTAAAAGCATACCACTACAGGCAAGTGTTCTTATCTGACTCTGATGACGAGAAGGCCGAGAAGAAGAAGCCAAAGAAGAAAAGGTCTAAGGAGTCTGGGTAAGAACCCGTCTTCTTTTCTTACAATAGGAAGGACACTCAAACTTCCAAGCTTGTTCCACACTTTGAATTGAGACACTATCATTTGTGATTGACAGGGTACAATCGGTTATATTATTAAAGGATATGCCTTGGGCTCCTAGTGTACAAAACTCACTCGAATATGCAAGTCCCCAGGCCATCTGCTGTATTGAATACTTCTGACCAGGCTCTTCGTTTCCTTTCTAAATCTGGATTGTTAAAGTAAGAGATTTTGCATACTTGTGGGTTCTGCCATATTTATAGCCACTCAAAATTTGTATCTTAGTAGACCTTCGAAACTAGCGGCTTGTGGTTGTTGCTGCAAATCTAGTATGGGATTTATTATTTATATTGGCTTCTTTGTAACTTGTTCTTGTAATTACAGAATCCTGCACGGTAACAATTTGATTGGTATCATTCCCAAAGAAATTGGCATGTTAAAGCACCTCAAGGTCTTGGATCTTGGCCAGAACCAGTTAGCTGGACCAATTCCTTCCGAGATAGGGAATATAACAAATGTGACCAAAATGTATGACAAATGGTATTGAATTTAAGATATGCTAATAGTTTGTATTCTATTGTTAGTTCTCTTATCTTTTCTTCTTCTTTGATGGCAGAAACCTAGAGTCCAATGGACTAACAAGAACTATCCCACTCGAATTTTCCAACTTGAAAAACCTTCAGGAACTTCGCTTGGATAGGAATAAGCTTCAGGGTACCATTCCAGGTGGCAATGGCACTGAGAAGTCGAATACTCATGAAACGTAAGTATGGTGTTTGTAAGACATCAGGAACTCTTAATCTCTTGAGCTTTTCAGTTGTTCATGTATGTACTACTAGTACTAAGATTGGAGAGTGAACCATCTTTGCTTCTTTTTTTACTTCAACTCTCATTATCAAAATCTGGTCCTGAAAACCCCCTTCGTAAGAGTTATGCTTATCAGTTGTAAATGTTAGTCCTGTTGGTGGTCCAAATATTATTTAGTTACGTCAAGAGTTGATGATCCTATTGCTCATGTGATTTACTACTTTGCCTTGCTGTTTTAAAGAACTACACAATCAGTATAAAAAGAATATAACCTTTTGGGTTTCAAAGTTTAATCTTCTTTTCAGTAGCTATGCTTGGGATTGCTTGCTTTCTCACAAGTGAGTGTTGGTATGTTTAGGTACTCTTCCTCAGGAAATGTCATTGGCCTTTGCCGTTTGCCTAAGCTAAAAGATGCAGACTTCTTCACCACCAGTGAACATCCGTCCAATGGCTTATACCCCCAAAAACAGGCCCCGGGAGGATGGAGCTAAGCATCCCAGGAACTCAAAACCAACATGGATTTTAGCAGTAGAAATAGGGACTGGAATCATGGTAGGAGCCTTCTTTTTCGCCTTTATTCTAACTGCAGTCAAGAGGTGCAGTAGTAGCAAATCAACAATTATAATCCCTTGGATGAAATCAACGAGTGACAAGGATCGTTTAGCTGTATACATAGGTAACAATCTTTTTTTATTATTTTTATATCATGTTAAAAAATCCCACCTTCTTGATTGCTATGGATTAATCTGATGGTCTTGGTGAACAGATTAATCCATAGCAGGACTCTAATTCCGTGTATCTCACGGAAGACTTTTCACCGAAGGTATGAAACATAAGCATGGCTTTATTCTAATGAATTTCACTGAAAGAACCCAGTATTGGAACTGATTTTGCCTCCACAGTTGGTTGATTTCGAGAGCTGGAAGACCGTTCTAGCTAGACCCGAGAAAAACTTGAGCGGTGGTGCTATCAGCGTTGCATCGAATTTCAGTGAAGAACATACACCGAACTTGAAAGAAAACGTCTATGCTTTCGGCGTGCTAGTACTTGAGATAATCAGTGGGAGGCCTCCACACACTAAGGATCATGGATCCTTGGTAGATTGGGTTAGTTGATTGTTTCTCACCCTTTTAACCAACTTTTGTTCTTTTTGCAAATGTTTTTGAGTGATTGATGATTGGTTGTTGTGGCCCTTGACTGACAACTAGGCAAGAGACTACCTTGAGCTGCCGGAGACGATGTCTTATGTGGTGGATCCGCAGCTGAAGCATTTCGAGTACGAGGATCTGAAGACGCTGTGTGAGGTGGCAAGCTGTTGTGTCGAGCCTGATGCCAGCAAGAGGCTGCAGATTGATGAGGTAGCATTCGCTGAAGTAGAAGGTCCTTGTGACATGGAGTTTGTTTATGGAAGTCTAAAATGCAGTTTTTTGGAATTTATGAACAAAAATGTTATGAATTAGTTATTAGTTATGGAATGATGTTTATGTTATAGGTCCTTGGGTGAATATTTAAATGTTGATGTTGTTTTTGGTTAAATTAAGGAGGATGAAAGAATATTGTAATAGTGGAATTGAATTTTATGGAATATTTGGATATGATGGAACACATTGAGCAGGATGAGAACAACAGTTTTGTCGTTGCAAAAGGTGATAGACCATGATTGATTGCAACAATAGTACTTGTTATAGCATTTGATTTATTACAACGACATATGTCGTTGCAATAGATCGTGAGTATCACATGCAATAGACCCTAATTTATCGCAACGATATATGTCGTTGCAATAAATCAAATGCTATTGCAACGACTTTGTCGTTGCAATAGATTAAGATCTTTTGCAACGACTATTGTCGTTGCAATAGATTGTCATCTATCTTGAGGAAGAAATTATATTTCGCAACGACATATATTCTGCAACAACTAATGTCGTTGCTAAAAAAAGTATTTTTTGCAACGAAAAATGTCGTTGTAAATTCTATCGCTATGGACTTACCCGCAACGACAATGCAACGAAATTTGTCGTTGCAAAAAATACCTATTACAACGACTATGTATTTTTTGCAACGATTTGAGTCGTTGCTAAAAACGGTTTTTCTTGTAGTGATAATTTGATTTGGGCTCGGTGGTTTTGATCCAGCCTACACCCCGACAAAGCTCAAAGGAGAACTTTTAAATAACTCGTGCGTTTGCCTCTAATATAATGGAAGACTCCTCACTTCCTCCTCTTCAATGTGTCTAGAGAATTTGTCAAAATTCGAATTGGTTCCTTGGGAATCAATATCAGAATAATGAAGAGGCTACTTGTCTTTACATAGGCAATACAAGGGTTGTTTCCTTGTATTTTACATGGCTATATAAGCTAGCCTTTTTTCTCCTATTTCATCAACTTATTTAGCATAAAAAATAGAGATATAAATCGAGCTCCCTTTGGTGTGATTCCATCAAAAGTTCTTTCTTTCTTCGTGAGTTCATCGAAGAGTGATTAGTTGAATCTTGGTGCGTTTATCCAACTTCAACTCGACGAATTGTTCAAGGAATTTGTAACACCCCCAAATCTGAACCCAAATGGAAAGGTATTACCGCCAGTGACCTCGATATTCCTCACCGAAGTCACCCCAGGCTTTACCGTTTAAATACAATCATGAAACACATATGATACAAAAATCATATTTTTATTCATATAAAACATGAGTCCCAAGATTACATCCCAATCCCGAATAGGACAAATACAGAGTTTTAAACAGAGTACAACGAAAGTATTTTAAATATATAACAGAGTGAATAAGTTACAGCGGAAGTCTTTCTGGAAATTTTACAAAAAGGGTTGTGATCGAAATGATCACCTGCCCAAGGATCTCAACCTGATTAAAAGATAATAATTAAAACATCCAAAAACAACCGTCGTCTTCATAGTCAATCTAGTCTCCTCATATCTCCGCTCTATCTG